>JAGPOW010002514.1:6318045-6341033 GCA_030014935.1 Caiman crocodilus | reverse complement strand
GCTTCAGGCGTTACTACAAGGGGTTTGATTTCACTACGAGGGTTTGGCTTCTTAGGTGGTGTCATGAGTCACCGCCTACAATGCAATCTGCACAATTAGAAGTTAAAAGGGGCTCCAAATGAGGTGAAGAATTTGCAGCATCATGGGAATTGCTTAAGAATACCATACTGGAGTATAAAGAGACCTAGGCCAAGTGGCCACACCAGGGTGGAGCCCAAGTTCCACACATCCAGTAGATGTTTCTCCCCTCTATTTTCATATCTTGCCTACCATGACTTGGCGTAACTAAAAGGTATCAGGGGGTGTGCTTATTTACATGTGCCTAAGTTGAATGCACCTTTGCTTAAGGCAGTTTTGGTATACATCTACACGTGGATGTACTAATGCACATAAAGGCATATGAAATTTAAGTGCAAATAAATTAGTCACATTAGCATACAAGCTGATGTACTAATGTGCATGAATGCAATATCTATCCATTGATGCACACTGCATTTGTGTGCATTAGTGCATCTACGTATTTGCTAATGAGACTTAGGTATTTGCACATAAACTTGATACCTGCTTTATATTGATATCAAATTTAAGCTTGAATAATCTAAAATCACCATTTTTAAGGTGCATTAAGGGTTCACACATGTAGATGCATGCCCTTAATTCACCTTAAATTGGGCTAATGTGCACAGGTAGACATGCCCAGGAGGTTATATAGAATTGCACAGGGTCCACTTAGACCAGCATAGGTTACAATGTCTGAGAGCCTTCCATGGTTCTCCACCTTCCATAAACCCAACCCCTTTCTACTTGGGGTTTCTTGTTGGTGCTCAGAGTAGATGTCTGGCCATATTAGTCATCTGGCCTCATTATTAGGTGGAAGGTTCTATGACAAAAGAAAACTGTGTTGCCTGGGGGCAGCACATATCAGCTGAGCCCTCTGGTCTCAATAAAGTTCTGCAGTCAGCAGCATCTGGCCTGCAGAAGAAAACAAATAAACTTGTATAACTTAAATAACAATGTCTGTGCCTGATTCAGGCCTTGCCTTGGCCCAGCAGGATATCTTGGCCACCTTCCTTCAGGCAGCCTTTTCAGGGTTTGCCCTTAGTAGAAGCCTGGTATGAGTGGATTGGTGTGTCCTGGGCCGAACCCTTTGAATAATCTGGGGCCATGAATACTATGAAACCATGTGAAACCCCTAAAGGTACTTGGCATCCAGTGATGGAGTAGCAGTCAGGGTTCAACTGAGGGAGCCAGAGGCATTCTGGTCCATGAGTCCAAGTCTTTGGCTTTGATGGAGGGACATGCATGGCATCAGTCAGTGCCTATGCTGGTGTTCCCACACTTCCAGGGTTCTTTGGCCTTGATACCAGAGGACTGGAGGGTTGCCAGTGTGATGCCCATATTTTAAAGAAGGCTTTAGGGAGAATTCAGGGAACTACAGGCTGGTGAGTCTAAGTTCTGTTCCAGGAAAACTGGTAGACAATAGTAAAAAAGAAAAAAGAATTGTTCAGCACATGGTTGAACGTGACTTGCTGGGGAAGCATCAACATGGCTTTGTCAAAGACAAATCATGTTTCACCAGTCTACTAGAGTTCTTTGAGGGTGCCAATAAGTATGGAGATTGTAGCGATCCAATTAACAGTATATTTGGACTTTCAAAAAGCCTTTTGATGCGGTCTCTCATCATAGGTTTCTCACTAAATTAAGTATTCATGGGATTACAGGAAACGTCCACTCATGGATTAAAAAAAATAAAGATAGGAAGCAAAGACTAAGTATAGATGATCATTTCTCAGGATTGAAAGAAGTAAAGAGTGGGGTCCTCCAGGGATCTGGATTATATTAATAAATGGTCTGGAAAAATGGGTGAGTAGCAAGGTGGTCACCACTCAAAGTTCTCTTTTTTAAACCGAATAGGCCTATTCTTTTGTTTCGTCTTATGTGGAAACACCTGTATACCATTAGTCATTCTTGTTGTCCTTCTTTGTGCTTTCTCCAGTTCTGGTCCACACTCCTAAAACAGTATATAAAAGAACTGGGCCCAGTGTTAAAGGTATGGATGCACCTGGATGATACTTTCAGTTTATTTACAAATCCCTTTTTAATAATCCCTAACATTTCGTTAGCCTTTTTGATGGCTGCTGAGCACCAAGGTGATGGTTTTAGTGAATTTTCCACAATTACTCCCAGGTCTCTTTCTTGTGTGGTAACAGCTAATGTAGGTATAATTGGGTTATTTTTGCCCAGGTGCCTCACTTTACACTTATCTACATTTAATTTCATCTGGCATTTAGTTGCCCAATTTCTCAATAGTACCAGATCCTGCTGTAGTTCTTCACAGTCTACCTTGCTCTTTACCACTTTGAACAATTTTGTGTCATCTACAAATGTGGCTATACAGATCAGAAAATTTCATTGGATTAATATATTTCATAAATCTAGGAGCAGAGGAGTTATTCCATCTCCCATTTGCAATAGAGCAGGTGATAGCATCCAACTGCAAGCCAGTTTAATTAAAATAGAAACCATAATAATCTATTGCCAAAATAAATAGCCCAAATTATTTTTTCTTTTTAAAAAAGTGAATTCTGTTTGAACAGTTAAAAACTCTCTCTCTCTCTCTCTCTCTCTCTCTCTCTCTCTCATATATATATATATATATATATATATATATATATATATATGGACGTACAGGTATTGCTTAGTAGACATATCTTGTCATGTTCCTTTTGCTAAAAATCTAGGACTTTGATTTACATCTCAAACAGGTGATTACTGCCATAAGTTGAAAGTCATGTATGACCATTTTTAGTGATACTGATACATGGAAGGAAGTCTATGTTTAGAGCAACTGCATCAATAGAGCATAGTAAAGGAAATTATTTCCCTAAAAATAAACCCCAATCTGTATTGTTTTCACCTGTTATAAAATAATAATATAAATAATTCCAAGAATTCCATTATAGAAAAATATATCTATTTATATATCATTTTTCTATGAATAAATTGGTAATAGTGGTTTCCACTTGCTAGAGATAGTAGTCATACAGTGGTGTAGTAGTAATAGTCTCAGTAGTGTTGTATATCTGTGGCTTCCTTCCTTCCTTCCTTTTTTGCACCCTTGTGACAAGGTATTTAGCAGATTGTACTGGAGGAAATAATTAACTACCCATTAGTGTCATGAAGAAATTTCTTCCAGAGTGTAATGCACAATTTGGAACATTTTGGAGTCTGCGCTTTTCTCTGTAATCTCTAGCATTAACTGCCGGGATGGATAAATTATTTGTAATTCTTATATTTTTATGGGAGGGTTGGTTTTTTTTTACTGCTTAACCTTAGAGTGAAATGTTCTGCATAATATCCAAACAAATCTCCTTTGTTTCAATTTAAAACTCCTGACTCCTTGTCTCATCCCTTTTGCCCATAGGGAATAGTTTATCTCCTCCATCCATATAACTGCTCTGATGCACGTATATATATATAGCAAGAGAGAGCGAGCGAGCGAGCGAGCACATTGCCTTATTGGATACTTCTTGAACAAAATACCAGGATAGGTAAAAGTGATCTTTTAACTAATACAGAAAGCTAATATTGAACTTCTGTAGCTTTTATATAGCTACTACATCAGTATTTTTGTGATATTTTTCTCTTTAAAGAAAATACTTTGCCAGGTTTATAGTGTTTTTTTGTTGATGTAAAAGAACTGGAGAGTTTTATACAAGACTTATCAACTAGTAATATACTTGCAGTAGTGTTAGAAAAGTTGGAGAGAGATAGGTAGCTGTGTTAGTCTGAAGATAGGCAGAAGGCAGGGAAGATGCATCTGTTGAAGTAGGCTGACACTACAGAAATGCATGAATCTGGTGGTGCCCAACTCATTCAGCCCTGCAGGCCTTATCTATGTTATCTGGCCCAGAAATCTAATGGATCCAGAAATTTTATCAATAGGATTAGCAACAGCAATGTTAATAGCTGCAGCTCCTGGAGCTGCAGCAGTTAATACTAGCCCCACCCTGCCACCACCAAATTTTAAGACATAGGGTTGACATGGCTCTGCAAGTTGAATCCAGCCTACAGCTGTATTTTGGTTACTCCAGAGTTAATCTATAAGGTGACACCATACTTTCTGAGTAAAAGAACTTGATACCGTTTTTTATGAAAAATCAGAAGATTGTAATCAGCATTATTATAAACAGATATCTTAAATTCTTTATGAATAAGTGATCAATGATTGAAAGAAACACGTGGCTATATTGATTAAACTTTTTTCCCTGTAATTAAAGGCTAGGTAAGACATTCAAAAAACCTGAGGCAGAATCGATCTAAATTATGCCGTTTTCTGTAAGCAGAGTTGTTTATATTTGGAGGGGGGGAGTAGAGAAGAAGATGGGGGGCAAATCTTAGACCAGCTTCAGCCATTTTTAAATCACTCTGCCTGCAAGCTTCTGTTTTGTTACAGATATAGATATGTTTTATGTGTCAAACTTCTGTTCTGTTTTGACTATAGACCAGTTTCTGATCACTTATACTGGTAAAAGTGCAATGTCTGTACCTAGCCAAAATTACAAAGTTGAATAATTTCATAAAATTCTGAAATTTAAAAGTTTCCTTTCCAAAGGTAGTCAAATGAACTATATTCATCTAGGCAGTTTAATTCGTGCAACATCAGACTTCTATCAACTAGTAATATGCAGTGGCATTAGAAAAGTTGGTTTTGTGTCTGTCAAACTCTAACTGCTGTCAAACTTTAACTAAACTCTGTTGCTCTTGGTGTTTGGTTCCAGTATAATTAATTCAGACTACTATCTCAATGGATTTTAATATGAGTCAACAATTTGAGGCTAACTATTATTGTGCACAGATAAAATATTATTTCAATTTAAAAGAAAGCAGAATAGTATAAGAACAGATGATGTAATCATTGTTGAAGCCATAAAAATAAAAGTGCTGGTAGTAGTAGCATTGGCTTGTTTGGCTCCACTTTGTTCTAACACTTCCCACTTAATCAAACCACCAACACCTACACAAAAGTATTGTTTTCGTTCTAGCAATTTACTAACCAGAAATGTAGAGTATTAGCATGCTTTTAATATACTGCTACAATAAGTATATCTATTACAAAGTGCAAATGCACAGCAAGTTTTCCACTATTCAGGACTTCAGCATTCAAATGTCTGTATATAGGGACCTATCAAATTCATGGCAGAAGTGGGGTGTGCTATGGCTCCTTTAATCTTGCAGGTTCGCCTGCACCTCCTCATCACTGATTGATGGAGGGGTGCCACTTGTGGCTCACTTCTGGTCAGTGGAGAGGTAAAAAATGCAGGTTTTAATAGGTTTTAATGATTGTTTAACCAACTCTGCTTCTATTTTCTTTGTGTAATAGATGAACAAATGAAAACCTAATATGGCCAGGCACCTTTGATACCTACCACATTAAGAGGCTTAAGTAGGCTGTGAAGCAGCCAGCAGGTGTGTTGCAACCTAATGTGGCAGTCACATGACTGTGGGACGGATCCTGGATTGGAGGCTGGGTCTGGGAAGCCTCAATATAAATCCAGGCCTTCAGAGTTGATCTGCTCTTTTTTTGGAGAAAGCCAGAGAGAGAATATTGTCAGCTGGAACTGCTGCTCCCAAAACGCCTGGAGGACAGGGTAGGAATTATGGGGATGAAGAAGGTTCCTGGTCCTGGGGAATGACTAAAACTACAACCTGCTAGGGTAGGATAATGTGGTGGGGCTGCCTGTGGCAGGGTGGTTTTCAGAAAATGCCACATTAGTTGCCTCCCTAGTGAAAGGTGAGTATAGCCTTATAGCCTTAGCCACCACAACCTAGTGGGTAACCCTGCAGCAGGAACAGGAAAGGTCTAGGCCTGAGTGGGCAAAAATGTAATATGTGCATTTTGGAGTCTATATTAGTTCCTGCAAATAAACAAATAAATAAACATAGAGCTCCATATGTCTGCACAGACAAATAGCAAAATGGTTATATTTCTGAAGACAACTCACAGGGGAACAAACAAGATTTAGGTGATAAAACATGTGAAAAGGAGTTAAACAAGGAAGATGGAATATACTTGATATACACTAAAAAAATATGGAACCTAAAATCTAAAGCTTTGTAATTACAAGCAACTTTATTTTATTTTTTTAAGAAAAATGTCAGTTTATTGAAATTGAAATTGTTAATGAACTGAGAGAGTTTTTGTAAATTTTATGACTCACTTCTGGGGAAAAATAAATTTCTGAAATGCTCCAAATTACAAAATTGGGATTACAAAATTTTGAAAAGTGCATGTTTTTTGTTGAAACAATTTCTCATTCTAACATTTTAGCAAATTTAGTTTTTAAAATGGTTTCAAAGAAATATAGTCAATCAAAATGAAATGTTGCAAAACTAGTGAAAGGCAAGATATGCTCTGTTTAACTTGAGCCATTTTTTCAGATTTAAATCTGTAGGGGAAAAAAGATACTTTGATTTTTCATCCTGATTCAAGACAAGAGCATTTTCTATTTTTTGGGGGGACAGAAGGATTATTTGGTAGATTTTAGTAAGGCTGGTCTAGATTTTTTCCCTTGAGTGTTTATTAAATATACTATGAAATTACCCAGGCTTCTTAAATAAACATCAGAAGCAAGTGTTCATAAACTCAGAAATTGTTGGGAATGTTAATAAATGAGAACACCAATCTTAGAACATGCTTGATAGGGATAGAATCACACAGATTTATTTGTTGTAGTCAAAGTATATTTTTTTTCATTTATTTAAATAAGAAAAAAGGAGATTTTTTTCTAGTCTTGGAGTTGATTTTGTACAATGATTTTGTTGTGCATTTCAGTCAATAAAATAGGAAGAAAAGTCTAAGATGCATCTCTTTCCTGGATTAAGAGTTTCCATTACATCACTGGATCTCCTTTTTCCTGAACCCAAAAGATGTTCCAATCTAACTGAACTTGATGGCATTACCATTTCAATGCTTGGGTCGCTTTTGAGAGAGGTGCTCCAGGGTGTCAATTTTTTGCTACTGTATTGGAATTGTACCAAGATTTGGTAGAACATTTTCAAGAAATGAAAATAGCAACATTTTCCTCTCTGCACTCACGCCAAATTATAGGATTATCTGTTTAATAATTTTTGGTTAGAACAATAAGACAAAGTAATAATAATGGTAACAAAATAATAAAATCCGTTGAAAGGTCAGATGAGTCACTGCTCAGATTATGCCCCCATAGAAAACTACAAGAGATTTTTTCCAGTCACTTTGAGTGATTAGGTTGGCCAGCGAGAATGGTAGGACATAATGAGGATAAAAATTAGGCCGAACTCAAGTAAATAGCAGCTTTATTAATGCTATGGAATCTCCTTTTGATGGATAAAGAAGGAAAGAAAGAAAATATTTAAATTATTTATGCATATATTATTGGTTAATTATAATGATTCAATCTTCAATTGATCATGAGTGTTGGAGGGTTTTTACTGAACGGGTATAGTAATTTAAAAAAATAAATGTTAGGTTTTTTACTAATAACTTAAACATTCAGAAAAAAAAGATAGTCCCAAGGGGCCATAAATGGGCATAAGCAATGTTTTGAAGTTTAGCAGGTTAGCTGTTTCACTGTGTTTCCACATATTATGATGAAGGTAAATGTGTCACTCCAGTGAAGCAATTTGTACAGCATTTAGCAATGCAGTTTAATTTATATATATATATATATATATATATATATGTGTGTGTGTGTGTGTGTGTGTGTGTGTATTTCTAAACAAATATAACAAATAATATTGTGTATATGTTATTCATCTAAACTATTACTGATGGTTTTATAGTAAATTAAATATAATATGGGATCAATAACGCATGCATTTTAATCTTGACTCTGACACTGGTTCTTTTTATTGTCTCAGCCAATTCATTTCACTAATTGTTTTTATTATTACTCCTATTTTGTAGATGGGTAAAATACTGGCCCTTTATTCATTAAGGTTCCTTGTTGTAGCATCCATTTGTATCATCATGCCAAAAATTTAGGAAAATTCTTCGATAGGTGGAATTCAAAAAGAATTGGGTATTTTAGGGCTCCATACCTTGAATAAAGATTCCTAGGGATAAATCCTGTTTCACCTTACATAGCTGCAATTCTTAGCAGTTAGAGTTTGAATTATAGTTGCAGTTATATAGGTAGGCTTGGCCTATGCTTCCCTTCTGAAGCATGCTCAGAAGGTCGCTCAAATATCACACAGATTTTATTCTGCATTACAGCCTAAGAGCCATGGGCATAATGACCTGGAAACTTAAAAAAAATTAATCAGAGGCAGCAAAAAACCCCAAACCCATGGCTAGCACTTGTTTGATGTGTAAGAGGAGGGAGCAGTGTTGGCTCTGTGATCTTCCAGCCCAGTAGCCTGGACCAGGGGTGCTTGATTTGAATTGATTTGAAACACCAAATCAAAGTCCCAAATCAATTTGGCCAAATCTGTCTTCGCGATTCAGCTGCTACTGAATCACTAACTAACTAGTCAGAGTGATTGCTGGAAAGGAAGGAATATGTATCTATTTCCTCTAAGAAGGTCTAGAGCCTGGGTTTACAACTCCCTGGAAATGTGCCTTTATTAGGCTACTGGTCAGAGTGGGGAAGGCTCTCCACCACTTTCCCCTCCTCCATACTTCTGACAGATATGTGCATACCTGGAGAATTCTAAGCATCCCCATGTGAAAACAGACTCCAGATGGTGGAAGTGCTTAAAATTGCATTTGCACAGCTATGTAAGTGAGACGGATACATGGGTGTAGGTATAAAGTTGAAATAAGAATTGGCTTCTAAAGCACATTATGGCAATGCTGCAGAGCAGCAGATACTCTTTGCTATGTAGGCCAAAAAATAGGAAGTGCACAAATGGAAATATACATGGAACCCTGCCCTTCTCTCAGAATTAATCATCTTCCACACAATTCCCTCCATGCTCTTAGTGGGCATTGCTGCTGATCATAATACATACGTTCTCTTCTAGTTGAATTGGGCATCAGTTTACTACCCTGGCCATATTTTCTCCATTGTTTGCATGGCACCATCATTAAGAGTGGAGGTAAACCTGGGCTTTGCGTTCTCTCTTTTCCTATTCAGGAAGGCTTATTATTATTATTATTATATATATTTTTTAGCTTTTTGTTCCTGCATTTCACTCATTTCATGCTAATTGTACTTTACATATTTTAAGGATTCCTTCCTCTTAAACTGACATGAAATAGAACAGGAATTGTCAACTTTTTTTAATAGGTGTATCCCCAGAGGCCAGACTTGGAGTGGGGGTGGGGGGGATGGAGGGAGGGCACATACAGCTAGACAAGGAGTGGCAGCAGTGCAGGGAAGGCCCTAGGAGATGTACACGGGCAAATGGAGACAGAGCACTGCTACCCTTGCCCTGCCCCAGCGAGACAGCAGCATGGGGCGGTAGGTGGTGGCACTCCATTCGCATTTAACCGGGGATACACCTGGGCAGGTAAAAACCTCTGAAATAGAATGTACATGTTATATTAAAGGTGGAGCAAAGCAGTTGGACACCCAGAGCAGTGGAACGCATGGGGCAGCAGTGACATCCAGCAGCCACTGTGCCACTGCTGTGATTGTCTGGCTGAAGAGGTAGCTGATATTTTTCTACACCCATAAGTCAGTACCTATGGTGGTTTCCCTCATTGCCCCATACTACTCTGAAATAATCCCCCATAAGAAACTGCTTTATACACATATGAAAACAATGAGAGCCCAGATGCACAGCATTGTGCTCTCCTAACATGACAGAAAGTACTTTTCTTAACCCTACATTGAAACTAGTAATACCTAATTAAAAATGTCAAAATTTGCAGCCAAACACATCCTTCTGTGAGAAGAATGATCTAGATTTAAAGCAACAGCCTCCCATAGTTAATCAACCCCAAATTACTTGTAGAATTCAGCTTATGACACCTTCAGAGATTTGAAGGGTGCAAGCCATCAGATAAAGAACTGAGTTCAAGAGGAACAATGAAATTATGTGAAGCTTTGAAGTCAAGAAGATTTAATGTGTGGATTGACCAGATAGGCACTTTCAGATTTTGTCTAGAAAAACAGACTAATTAGCTGCTTTACATACTCTAGCATCCCCATTATTGAATGTCAAAATGATTTATACTTAAATTGCATGTGTCTATGCAGATCTCAGTGAAAACTGCAGATGTTACAGGCATGTGTAGTGATTAAGAGCACTGGGGTCTAGCTATGTTTGGGGGGGGGGTTAAGATAGAAGGCATAGTTCGGCAAAAAAATGCTTATGACTTCAAAAGACCATAACCAATACCAATGTTTTATTTAAAGTCTCTATACAAAATCCAAGTAAAAGGCAACTATAATATGACTTTTTATGAATCTCAACTCCAGCTCATAGTTCTGTTGGGAAGATAATTAGATAATTTTTGCCCATACTTTAAACACAAAAACCTTATTTAAGTACTAGGAAATACACTTCTGTAAATGCAGCAGTGTACTTTTCCTTGCCATTTGTGTTTAGGACCTACAGTTCATGGTTGACATTTTGATGAGCAATTGAATTTGGCAGTGCACTCGCCTTTGGTGGGAGAGGTTCTGAATTCAGGTCATACTTATGACTTTTCCCCATAGATTATGATGTTAATCGTCATAAAAGCCAGTTTATTTATGTGGATTTATTATGGCCTTTCAAAGTGAATGTGTAAATAGAAATTAACTGTCATATTTTATGCTTTGGCATGTTGTAATCAATTACTATATAGGGATGATTTACTATAGCTAAGTGTGAATTTTTACCTTTGTCTCCTTGGGCACCTATCCATGTGATGGACTTCTGCTCTGATGCTTGCTAATTAACAGTCAGAGCAGATTTGATTAATTGAGTCTGCTGTGAGTCTGCTGGAGTGCCCTAATTAGTGTGTTCCAGCAGCCTCCGCATCATGTGTATTCAGCATCTCTGTGTTTGAAAGTGGTGGTGGGGGCATTTTAACTATAGTTTATTGAACCAGCTTTAGTTAAAGCTTTCCTGCCACCATTTTGAAGCACAGGATGCTGAATACATATGATGTTGCAGGAGCTTTATTTAGAGAAACTCTAATTAAAGCGCCTCTCCCTCCACCCCAGAGCACTTGAATAGACACCCCTTGATGTTATTAAATTCTGGGGACTATATTAAATATAAACTTAAATTTGAAATTAGACCAAGGTCACCTTTTACTATACACTTTAAAAACATCTCTGTGATGAACCCTAAAGTCAACTCTCTCCCAAGGGAACACTATTTCTTTAAAACAACAACAATGACAAAAGCAGCAATTAACACACTGTGAATCTTGGTA
The DNA here is from genome assembly GCA_030014935.1 of Caiman crocodilus. NCBI lineage: Eukaryota > Metazoa > Chordata > Crocodylia > Alligatoridae > Caiman > Caiman crocodilus. The sequence goes on along the minus strand of JAGPOW010002514.1, from coordinate 6,329,677 downwards.
AATTATTACTACAAGTCTAGCCCTTCTGACTTGTAGATTAATGTAAGTCTTATCTTATTTTCCCTAAGCAATCTAGCCAGTTTCTTCTAGGGTTTGCTGAACAGGAGCATCTTCTACTTATTTATAGCTGTAAAGTTGCTATAACATAAAGATAATACAGTTCCTGAGTTCCTCTCCATCACAAAAAGTAGCTCAAAATGTAGTAGCTCATTTATTGAAATAGGCCACTGGCCTATCTAATCCAATGTTCTGTCATTAGCAGTATCCCACAAAGATATTTAACAGAACTTTATAACCTCCGGTATCCAGTTGTGCAAACGTATGTAACGGGGATAGAGAAGATCATCATTTCATGTAGATCTGGGCTACGAATGTATATTTAATGTCAATCACTTAGAGTATCTTTACATGTGCTCTGGACCTGGGGTGGGGGAGCACTTGAATTAGAGCAACTCTTGGGAGCCTAATTAAAGGGTTTGCAGCATCTTGTGTATTTAGAGTCTAGCACTTTAAAATGGTGGTGGTGGTGGCAGGGGTGGGGGGTGCTTTAACTAAAGGTCATTCAATGAGCTTTAAAGTGCCCTTGCTAGCATTTGAAGCACAGATAGGTTGAATGTACATGAGGCCAAGGCTGCTGGAACGTGCTCATTAGCATGTTCCAGCAGTCTCATGTAATTGTATCTGCTCCAACACCAGCTAATTACCAGCTGGAGCAGGCATTGGGAGTCTGTGTAGGTGCCCTTTGTGCCATGAAGCACTGGGACTAATACTGTAGTGTAACTGGATATTATTCCTATTAATCCAGGAAACCCTAGTCCATCTTGAATCTTACCATTTTCTTGATACCACGTCACATATGAATACAATACATATATTAAACAAATACTTTAAAAAATCCTATTCATTTAATTAAATGCCTCATCTATTGTTCACAGATATAGGGAAACTGCAGTCAGAATTATTTAATGGTCCATCCAGTATTCAAGATTTTTTACATTGTATCCTATTGCACCTTTTCTTTTTTCTCTTATTTAAAATAAGGTACCCCAGCATCATTAAGCTTTCTTCTTATTCTACTACTTCTCTACTATTACCACTGGTACTTTTGAGTCCTTACTATCTGTTATGCTTTCTATTTCTGATGAGCTGACCAGAATTGAACCCTATATTCAAAACGGCCATTTAGAAGCACAGTTAATTAAAATTTCATGAACACTGCTGTTTTTCAAGATAAATTTATAGATGTTCATAAACTCTCATTATGAGGCATGAATTTTTATGAACACCAGGTAAAATATTTCTGAAGATTTACCAATCATAAGTTAATGAACTATTCATGACTGTTATAGGGCAGCTCTTCATATTGTGCTCATGGCATTAGCAGTATTACTTGTATTAACCTTAATTCTATGCATAGTCTGTTGAAAACATGTCTATATTTGGTCTCACTCTATTAAAGGAAATTCATGGTATATTCATAACTTATCAATTAATCTTAGTAAATTATCATAAACCGTTATTATAATTCATGACAAATCAATAGCATTGTCCATGATTCTCTTGTTTTGGGCCTTTAGTCCTAATCATTTGCAGGGTGATATCTGATCCAAAATCCATTTATTTTTGTAGCAATATATTTTTCTGGCCAAATGCCCTGTATAAAAGCCTAGGCTAGCCACAGTTGTAAATAGTAAGTTTAGTCTTTGATCTAAGGCTCTACCTCATAAGGCGGCAAGGATTTGCCAAGGTTTCTGCTTCCTAGGTGGGTTGCTGACCAAAGCTGAAAAGATCCGCCTGTTGTATTAAATTTAGTTGAGGAGGAGGCAGGAGGGAGGATGAATGGAAATGAATTGATCAGTGAGACTAATCTGGTCTCAATCTTAATTTATTCAAGGCATAAGCAATACCAATATTTAAGCAAGGCTTTAAATGCAGTATTTAATCTTTAAGCAAGCCCTAACAGTCAATATAGATATTCTTATATAAGTCTTCCATTGGATAGTGTTTTCAGCTGGTGAGGTGAGCATTACTGTTCCATGGTTCAAGTACTTAAAATCATAGAAAGTTAGGGTTGGAAGGGACCTCAAGAGGTCATCTAGTCCAACCCCCTTCTCAAATCAGGACCATCCCCAACTAGATCATTCCATTCAGGGCTTTGTCTAGCCAGGCCTTAACAACCTTCAAGGACAGAGATTCTACCACCTCTCAAAGTAACATGTACTTCACCACGATCCTAGTGAGAGAGGTTTTTTTCCTAATATCCAACCTGAACTTCCCTTGCTGCAATTCCCTCAGGCTCTCCTTACAAGTCATGTAACCCAGTCCCTGAACCATTTTCTTTGCTCTCTGCTGGACTCTTTCCAGCTTCTGCACATTGCTTCTGTAGTGGGGGCCCAAAACTGCACACAGTACTCCAGATGTGGCCTCAGCAGTGCAAAATAGATTGGAATAATTACTTCCTTTGCTCTGCTGGCAACATTCCTACTAATGCAGTCCAGCATGCTGTTAACCTCTTGACAACAATGACACACTGCTGACTCATATCTGGTTTATTGTGCACTGTAACCCCCATATCCTTTTCTGCAGAGCTTCTGTTTAGCCAGTCAGACCCCAAGGTGTAGCGGTGTGTGGGATTCTTCTATCCTTAGTGCAGGAGGACTTGCATCATTTCTTCCTTGTCCTTGTTGAACTTCATGAGATTCCTTTTGTCCCAATCCTCCAATTTGTTTAGATCACTCTGAAACCGAGCCCTACCCTCCAGCATTTATACAACATCCCACCACTTCATGTCATCTGCACACTTGCTGAGGATGTAAATCACCCCATCTTCCAGGTCATTGATGACTATATTGAACAAAACTGGCCACAGCACTGACCCCTGGGACACTCCACTTGATACCAGCTGCCAGCTAGACACTGAGCCATTGATTTCTAGCCATTGAGCCCAACGATCTAGCTAGTTTTCTATCCACATTACAGTCCATTCATCCAGCCTGTACCTCCTCAGCTTGCTTGCAAGAAAGCTGTGGGAGATGGTATCAAAAGCCTTGCTAAAGTCAAGGTACATCACATCTTCTGCTTTCCCTGCATCCACAGAGCCAGTTATCTCATCATGAAAAGCAATCTGGTTGGCCAGACATGACTTGCTCTTGGTGAATCTATGCTTGACAGTTCCTAATCATCCTCTCTCACAAACGTTTAAAAACGGATTCTTTGAGGACCTGCTACATGATTTTTTTCAGGGACTGAGGTGAGTCTGACTTGACTCTGGTTCCCTGGATCCTCCTTCTTTGCTTTCTTAAAGCAGGCACTATATTTGCCTTTCTTTCAATCATCTAGGATGTTCCCCAATCACCATCAGTTTTCAAAGATGATGGCCAGGACATCTACAATCACATCAGCCAACTCTGTCAGCACCCTCAGATGCAAAGCATCTGGACTCGTATATGCCCCACTTTTCTAAATAGTTCCTAACTTGTTCTTTCATCACTGAGGGCTGCTCACCTTCTCTCCAAACTGTGCTGCCCTATGCAGTAGGTTGGGAGCTGACCTTGTCTGTGAAGATGAAGGTAAAAAAGGCATTGAGTACTTCAGCCTTTTTCTCATCATAGAATCACAGAAAGCTAGGGCTGGAAGGGATCTCAGGAGATCATCTAGTCCAACTGCCTGCTCAAAGCAGGGCCATCCTCAACTAGATCATCCCAGCCAAAGCTTTGTCTAGCTGGGTTTTAAAAACCTCCAAGGATGGAGTTTCCACTACCTCTCAGGATAATCTGTTCCAGTATTTTATTACCCTCCTAGTGAGAAAATTCTTCCCAATATCTAACCTGAACTTCCCTTTGCTGCAACTTGAGACTGTTGCCCCTTGTTCTGTCATCTGCCACCACTGAGAACAGTCTAGCTCCATCCTATTTCAAACCTCCCTTTAGGTAGTTGAAGGCTCCTATTAAACTCCCTCTCAGTTTTCTCTTCTCTACACTAAATAAGCCCAGTTCCCCCAGTCTTTCCCCGTAAGTCATGTCTCACACCCCCTTCACCATTGCTGTTACCCTCTGCTGGACTTTCTCCAACTTGTCCACATTCTTTTTACAGTGGAGGACCCAAAACTGAACACTGTACTCCATATGTGGCCTCACTCATGCTGAATAGAGGAGAATAAGCACTTCCCTTGCCCTGCTGACAGCACACCTACCAATGCAGTTCAGTATGCCATTAACCTACTTGGCAACAAGGGAACACTGTTGGCTCATATTCAGTTTACTGTCCACTGAAACCCCCAGGTACTTTTCTGCAGAGTTAATGCCCAACCAAGTAGTCCCCAGCCTGTTCTGGCACAAAGGATTGCTCCATCCTAAGTGCAGGACTTCACGCTTGTCCTTGCTGAACCTCGTGAGATTCCTTTTGGACCAATCCTCCAATTTGTCTAGGTCAGTGCCTCCTAGCCCTACCCTCCAGTGTATCTATTATTTCCCCCAACTTGGTTTAATCTGCAAACTTGCTGAACATGCACTCTATGCCATCTTCCAGGTCATTGATGAAGACAGTGAACAAAACCAGCCCCAGAACTAAATCCTGGGGCACTCCACTTGATACTGGCTGTCAGCTAGACATTGAGCCATTGATTACTACTCTCCAAGCCCAACGCTTCAGCCAGTTTGCTCTCCACCTTTCATCCAGCCCATACAGTCCATTCATCCAGCCCATACTTCCTTAGCTTGCCTACAAGAATGCTGTGGGAGACCGTATCAAAAGCCTTGCTATAATCAAGGTATACCATATTCGCTGGTCTCTCCACATTCACTGAGCCAGTCATTTCATCATAGAAGGCAATCAGGTTGGTCAGGCATGACTTGCCCTTGGTGAATCCATGCTGACTGTTCCTAATCACCTTCTTCTTCTCCAAGTGCTTAGAAGTGGATTCCTTGAGGATCTGCTCCATGATTTTTCCAGAGATTTAAGATGAGCCTGACTACTCTGTAATTTCCTGGACCCTTCTTTTTTCCCTTTCTTAAATATGGGCACTATGTTTGCCCTTTTCCAATCATCCAGGACCTCTCTTGATAGCCATGAGTTTTTAAAGATGATGGCCAATGGCTCTGCAATCACATCGGCCAACTCCCTCAGCACCTTCAGGTGCATCCCATCTGGCCCCATGGACTTGTAAATGTCCAGTTTTTATACACAGTCCCTAACCTGGTCTTTCCACACTGAGGGCTGCTCACCTCCTCCCCAAACTGCTTCCCAGTGCAGGAGTTTGGGAGCTGACCTGGCCTTTGAAGACTGAGGAAAGAAAGCATTGAGTGCTTCAGCCTTTTCTGCATCCTTTGTCACAAGTTTGCCTCCCCCATTCAGTAAGGGTCCCATGCATTCCCTGATCCTCCTCTTGCTACGCTTTGGCCTTTCTGAGTTCATCCCTGCATGTCCAAGCAATGATCTTATATTCTTTCCCAGTTATTTGTCCAAGTTTCCTCTTTTTAGAAGCTGCCTTTTTATGGTTTAGTTTACTGAAGACTTCCTTGCTAAGCTAAGCTTGTCTTCTGCCATCCTTGCTAGTCTTCCTGGACATCAGAATGGTTTGTTCCTGTACTCTTAACAAGGCTTCTTTGAAGTACAGCTCTCCTGAACTCCTCTATCCCTCAGACTGGCTTCCCAGGGGATCCTGCCTATGAGTTCCCTGAGTGAGTCAAAGTCTGTTTTTATAAATCTAGAGTCCTTACTCTGGTGCTGTCCATCCTTCCTTTCCTCAGGATACTACACTCTATCCTCTCATGGTCACTGCTGCCCAAGTTACCATCCACTACTTCATTACCCACCAATTCTTCACAAGCAGTAGGTCAAGAAGAGCATGGCCCCATGTCAGCTGCTTGAACATTTGCACCAGGAAGTTGTCCCCAGTACTCTCCAAAAACTTCCTATATTGCCTGTACACCGCTGTATCACCCTCCCACCAGATGTCAGGATGATTCAAGTCCCCCATCATCTGTCAGTAGGTTGCCTCCCCTATTCAGTAAAGGATACATACTTCCCCTGACCTTCTTTTTGCACCTAACATACTTATAAAAACCCTTCTTGTTACCCTTCATGTCCCTTGCCAGCTGTAACTTCAGTTGTGCTTTGGCCTTCCTGACTTCATCTCCACATACCTAAGCAATACTCTTAGACTCTTCCCAAGTTTTTTGTCCAAATGTCCACTTCTTGTAAGCTTCCTTCTTGTGTTTAAGTTCACTGAAGAGACTTCTGCTAAGCCAGGATGGTCACTTGCCACATTTACTTTTCTTTCTGCACAACAGGATGGTTTGTTTTTGCACCCTCAGTAAACTTTGTTTAAAATACAACCAGCTCTCTTAGACTCCTTTCCCCTGTCAGGGAACCCTGTCCATAAGTTCATAAATATACACCAGTTATCTTTCACAGTAGTTGCCTTCCTGCCAGACTACCATCTATATCCTGCTGTCTTGGCCTGCAAAACGACATCTTTTAACTTTTTCACTGACATGGATTATAGAAAAGTCACCCTACTATGACCTACTTGCTCTACTTCTAGTGGTGTTAGGGCTTCCATTTCATAATACCTATGCTAACCAGGGCTGCCAGAGATACTGGGAAGAAAGGAGAAATGGATGCATCCTTTGACAGTTAAGATTCCTTTCCCAGCCAGCTCTTAACATCTCATTTTGGTGACTATGACACTTAGTTGCAAGTCCCATGGAAAAAAGAAATTTTGAGTAATTTCTACCTTCGTTTTTTTCTGAATAACCCTGTACACTGGATTATACTAGCAGGGATAAATTTAACCCCATAATTTACTATCAAATCATGTACAACATTTTCATCGATAGTAGAAGTTCTACATAAAGAATAGGCCAGGATATTGCCCTATATAGTGTTGCTTGTCGACAAGATAATGATTTGAGGCCTGACCAGAACTTCAATTGGAATTAGTCCTTGACTCAAATGCTTTTGAAAATTGTATACCTTATAGGCAAAATAAATAAATAAAATTGGTTCTTAGGGGTAATCTTCATAATTTTTATTAGACTACAAAATAACCATGACACAGAATGAGAGCATTGTCCAGATCTGCCTCAATGTAAAAGAGTTGTTTTTCTTCTTATTTGGGACAATTCATATACTGCTCTAAGAATAATGTAGGGGAGAGTCATTTTTATCCAATATGAAATCTCTATCACATGAATCAAGTCAGAATCAAATCGAATTCTTTCTAAATCAGACAAGAGATAATGATATTTTATACTCTTGAATGGCTTTTTGGCATCCAGTGAAAAGACCACAGCTGGGGTTTTTAGTTGCTATATTAAACATTATCTTGTATTGCTAATTGAAATCAAGTTGATCTTTTTAGATGGATGGACGATATATAGAAGACATCTTTTCACCTTCATTTATTAATTTGCAGTTTGGGTTAATCCATATGTTTGGTCTTCATCTCCTATATACTTTTTTTTAGATTTTTACACATGAGCTCTTATTAAAACTGTCTTCAAAAGTTGGCTGCCTTATGTAAGAAAAATCCCTTTACAAACAGTTGACATAGCTTGGGATCATACATTGTGTCAGAAGCTTAATTTTAGGGAAGAAGCACCCATCTGTATCAGGGACTGCCATTTGAAATCTACATTAATCATTCTTTCAGTTTCTAATAACCCAACTCCTGTCTTGGTAGAAATAATGGTTTGAATCAAAGTCACCTAAATGTGAGGATATTCTCCTGATCTAATCTCCCAAATCCCAGTGAACACAACTCTTGGGAAAGTTCATATCCTGATCCAAACTTTACAAATGATGCCTCTGTTTACATTAACTGATTCAAGATCTCAGTATCCACAAAACTTTGGGGAACTTAAAGCCTAGAATTTAAAGCCTAAATGTGGACTTTGCAAGTTGAGCCACTTCCTTTTGAGCCAAAACATCAAGGTCTTGCAGGATCTCTTTGTGTTTCTACCTGTGTTCAGTAAATTGCTTGCACCTAGGCATGAATACATTGAACATGACTTTGATCAGGCCTTCTACCAATACAGTCATTATAAGTATCCCTAGATAGATTTTTCTTCTCATTCCTAATGCTATGAAACAGATGCACTCCATTAGATTCAACAGAATTACACTAACATAGGAGTGATGCTGTCATTCTAAGTGAATGCTGTGAGATACTATCATGCTCTATTTTTGTCATGTAGTTGTATGACCATATTTAAGCTTTCACAGAATTTGTTGAAATCTATACCCAGCAACAACCCTCCATGATCTACCCTTATGACTATCTCTCTTGCAAAACATCTTATATATACTTGAATCTTTCTGGAAAATCAGAGATGAAGCCTTTGCCCTTATTAAAGACATTTAGATATTGCCTTCTGATTGAATAGATTTAATGAACTGTAGGAGGCTTAGTCTCTTATATAAGTATTACAGATGTAATACACACAAATAAGAAAAACATAGGAAAAATTATTAAAGTGAAGATGTCTGAGTATGAAGAAGTAAGTGTCAAATATATATAGAAATGGACAGAAGTACTCTCCATGCCTGTGGAGTTGTGCCACGGGGCAGAAACGATTGAAATATTTATTGGTCCACAGAGAGAAAGCAGAACAAAGTGCTACTTTGTGTACTAGTTTCATATGTGTTTTTGGATTGAGGTGCAGTGTAGATTCCAGTCCTTCCTCCCAGGCATGTTTTTGCATGTTATCCATTACTATTTAATGCAAAACCGAACCAAAACCCAGCACCAGCCACCCTCTCCCCTCCCCCTCAAACCGCCCCCCAGTGTTGCTCCCTTTGAATGAACCAATTCAGCTTGAATTCTTTGCCACACAACAGCAACATTTCTTTCTCTCTCCTTTAGAAATGTCTGTTCTTCAAGCTCCATGCCCACCAAGTTATATGAAAGGGGACTCCATTAGTTTCAATGGAGTGAAACTAATTAACTAGTCAGAGTGATTGCTCTGACTAGTTAACTAACTAGTTAGTTAACTAATCTACCCAGGTGCTCTACGCACGGTGTTAGTTTCAACCAACCCATAATAACTAGTAAACTAGTTAGTTAGTTTAACAGTTAGTTAACTAACTAGTTAGTTAGCTAACTGACTAGTTTACTAGTTATTATGGGTGGTTGAAACTAACTAACACCGTGCGTAGAGCACCTGGGTAGATTTCACCGTTGCATCACCATAGCAGTTATACCTGGGGAGTACACTGCTACAACAATATAGCTAGCAATCACTTGTAGACACATGTGATCACTGTGCCACTGTAGCACACTGTTCAGCAATGTAACACATTGCTACATCACTATAGGGTGACATGTAGACAAACCCAAGGAGTAGTAGATCATTCCAAGATACCTGAATTTGGGATTTATGTTCATGGTTTCAATTGCAAAGGGACTAGAGTGACTATTCAATACTATAAATAGAAAAAAAATCCTAAAATGTGTTTAAGATCATGTTCTACAACCTACACACATTTTGTGGATGGCTTGCTTTAAAAATCAAACTTCTGGAAATAAAAGGAAGAAGAGCCAAATGGGCATCAGTTCTATTCAAAATGTCCATCTGCTGCTGCAAAACCTGCATTAATTGTTACATAACAACCTGTATTTCCTCTTGTTGCTGGAATCCCTGGGTTACTGTTTGCTCTATGAGTGTACTGTCCTTGATAGAAACAGAATAAATCCTGTAGCAATGCCAAAGCTTTGCCTAGTAAGCGTTAGAACTCAGTGTATAATATGCTTAGATGAATACTGTTTTGCAGATGATAATGCCATGGAAAACACTGATATACCCCAAAATAAGGGTTTTTGTTCCTTCCCAGGCCCACTCATTATTAACCACTGATTAGCTTGCATTGTTTCTTGAACCACTTTCAACAATTTTCTAGGGTCCTCTGGGTCAGGAAACTCTACAACTTTGATTAAAATAAGATTTGAAATGGTAAATAAGAGATGTGATATGCACAAATATTTTAGTTTATACTATATGTCTATCATTTAAAATAACTTTATTGTTGTTGGATCTGATTTTTCAATATCCATAATTTATTGCAGAGTAATTTCTGATTAGAGGTTTTACATGGGTATTTTACTGAGTAGTTTATTATGATTGTATGCAAACTGTATATTAATGCAATATTTCACTTGGAAAACTAGCAATATAGTCATAATAAACATATTAATCTTGAATTATTTTACCTCTTAATTCATCTATTTTTGACAGTTAGTAAATATTATAGTTTTACAGATATATTTATTATTCTCATTTATGTACGCATTAATAATGAAAAGAATTTACTAACATCGCGTGCTAATTCAGATAAATTGAATACAGACTGTTTGGCAATGTCTTGTACTAGAAACCCCTACACTTAATTTTTAACTCATTTTGTACTAAACACATGGGAAACCCTGCCCCCCCCAACTTTCTCTCTCTCACTCTCACACACACTCTCACTCACACACACACTCTCACTCTCTCTCTCTCTCTCTCTCACACACACACACACAAACACACACACACACACACACACACACACACACAAACACACACACACAAAGGGCAACTTGATTTTTTTAAAACAGGGAGAATTTTACAAATGTGATATCAATCATAGGTGACTGGTAGAGGATGCACATGTTCCCCCCCCCCCCGATGGGGCTGGTGCCTCCCCTGGTGCCCAACACTGATGCTGTCAATAGGGTTGGTGCCCCCTGCCCCCCCAACTGGTTCAGTGGCTTCTGCGGGTGCCCCTCAGATTCAGGAGGCACCAGTCACCCAATGGTGGCCAGAGTTTGCCCACCAAGGAATATTCATCAGTGCTCAGTACACTGTGTTCCCATTTATAAGATTGATCAATAAGGGTATAGATCAAATTTCAAATGCAATGATTTTTTCCCTGGAAATATCTTTAAAAAAGAACTTCAAAATCATGGGTTTGTTCCTATTAAGTACAAAGCAACATTTAAAAGTCACAAAACCCTTCCTATACCTCACCCCATTTATAATTTCTACATGTCACAAAACAGGGCTAATTGGCTATTTCTCAGGAGGGCTTTTTAGCTTACACTATGTGCCACACTAACATAACAATAGTGATTTCAGTAACCAAATGTTGTGCCATGTAGATTGAGGCAAACAGACTGAACTGGTCACATGTAACCCATTTTTCACACTGCACATTTATCTGAAATCAGAATTTGTTTCCATTTTTTTAAAGAAGTAACAATAAATCTGCCTTGTGTTGCATAAGAGTTATATACATCAGTCATAAAATCAATTCTGCAAAAGTGTCATCATCTTAGTCTTACTTCAGGATGAAAAAGTTGTTCTGGCTTAATGTGCATCTAAATTGTATTTTTTAAATAGATATACTTGCTAGTGGGAATTCAAAGTGTTCTGTTTTTACTGACCGTTTTATTTGATAAGTATCTAAGAGATGAAGATAGAGTATAGTGAATAGATGTGGTCAAATTATAGGTCTCTGAATCTTCATTCAAAATTTGAGTGAATGTAGAGCATTCAGGCTGCAAGGAGGACGAGGGGAAAGGGACTTAATGGTGGGTGTCTGCTATAGACCACCCAACCAGAAGGAGGAGCTGGACCTCCAATTCACTGGC
>JAGPOW010002514.1:6295491-6310626 GCA_030014935.1 Caiman crocodilus | reverse complement strand
TTCCATATGCTTTATGAAGTGTGGGGACCAGAGCTGGGCACAGTATTCAAGGTGTGGATGCACAATGGATTTATGAAGGGGCATAATGATACTCTTAGTTTTATTTACAATTCCCTTCTTAATAATATCTAACATTTTGTTTGCCTTTTTTGATGGCTGCTGAGCACTGAGTTGATGCTTTTAATGAAGGGTCCACATACATAGCTGGACTAAGGCAATCCAATGAAGCAGCAACATTATCAGTAGATCACAGAATGCTTTACAATGGAATTTGATATCCTTATTATCATTTAAAAACAGAAAAACTGAGAGAAGTTGTGAAATGAGGTCACTCAACAGTCCTATGGCACTGCTAGAAACTAATTTTCTGAAGTCCAGTGCTTTAGCCATTAGATCATTTTTCTTCCCTAATCACACAGTGACACAAAACCTCTATGATTTTCTGTTCGCACTGTGAGCCATGGTACATGTCAGCAGGACAACTTCCTTTTTTTTATCCCAAGTCAGGAATGGTAGCTACGATCTTTTTTTTGACCCTATACGATATATCAGGATTCTCTCTTCCACTCAGGTTGGCAGAACTAGCTTTTCTCTTAGCCCTTTCCAGGAGAACCAGCGGCACCAATGGGACCTTTCTCACATTTTGAAATGCAGCAGGTCCAGGGTTTGCTAAATTGGAAGGGGAAGCTAGGGTTCCTGCTATGCCTAAATTAGACTGATGTTAGTGAGGCATTTAGAAATGTAATTCTCACCAGAGATAAATGGAATAATACATGCCATTTAATTTTTTTTTCCCAGGCTTTCTGCCACTTGAAGCAAAAATTGATGCAGTGGTTATACTTAATGCACAGTTTTAAGCTTTTTTTTTGTAATCTTGAAGAGTAAAAGGTTTTATTTTATTTGAAATGAAAGCATAGATTTTGATACCATCCTTCCAGGAGCTGGGGCAATGGCATAGACTAATAGTACCTATTTTTAATTCAGCTATGTTTATAGATATTGAACTATTCTCTTTAATATTCCAGAACAGATGTAATGCTATTGTGACATGAATGTTATTAAAACTAGGGAAGTTTAGTAGAACTATTGGCCTTTACATTTATAGCCTCCAGCCATACCAGAAGGCAGCATTAATAATGTGGAAATTGGAAAGCAGATTTCTAAGTAGTGCAGAAAGTAGGGAGTGATCATGAACACTGGAGGGGAGGGGAGGGGAATTCTCCTGCCTTTTGTGCCTGGTGTTGAAGCTTTGTGACTCCAAGGTGGTAGGGGATTAGAGTAGTCCAGGGGAAGAGTGCATGACACAACCAGCAAGCTGGTGACTCTGTTCTTCAGGGATGGAAACTGAAAACTGACATAGTGCTTGGGGAGGCACACAGTTATGGCATTTGAAGAAACAGTACTTCATACAACAGCAGTACATCACACTGGGAAGGGTGAGGTGAACCTTTTGATTCAGATTGCTGCAATGGGAAGAAAAAAATCTGTTTTGTCCTGGTGTCAATCAGCCACTAGCAGCAGCATGTCAGCCCAAGGATTAGCAACTCTTCTGCCAAACATCAAAGGCCTTATATTCAACACAATATATTTGTCTTTCATTTTGCTACCTACAGCCTAGTTCTCCAGTTTTAAACAAAATGAAAGACAAATATATTGTGTTGAATATAAGAAAGACAAATATTGTGTTGCACTTAGAGAAGAAAAAAATAAATATACACACATAGAATACCGAATAACTGGTGAGGCAACAGCATTGTCAGGAAGGGCCTGGGAATTGGGATGGATCATAAACTCAATATGAGTCATCACCTCTGTTATTCTATGACTTTGTCTTGTAAGTAATGGAGAGCAGTCCCCAAAGGTACAACTTCTACTGAAAAGAAGCCAGGGAATCTGGAGTATCTGATCTGGTCCTCACAGCCCTCCCTACTTAGACTTCCTTCCACACACATACTTCATCTGTTCCTTCCTTCCCTACTATGCCAAGCTGAAATGCATCTAGTTGAGGGGAGGTAAACAATCTTTTATTCATAGTACAATAGCTGAAGATTCACACAATGTGTGTACTCTAGGAGAAATCACTTTCTTACATTTTTAAGAATGGGTAAATTGAATAAGACATTTCTCAAGCAGTATATAGGCCTTTGTTTGGCAGAAGAGTTGCTAATCCTTGGGCTGATGTGCTGCTGCTAGTGGCTGATTGACACCAGGACAAAACACAGGGTTTTTTTCTTCCCATTGCAGCAATCTGAATCAAAAGGTTCACCTCACTACAGCCTAGTTCTCCAGTTTATCAAGATCCTTTTCAAGTTCAATCTTATCCTCCAGTACCTGCCAGTTTTTTTCTCATTTGTAAATCTGACCAGTAAACTCTCCAGGTCATTAATAGAAGTATTAAGAACACTTGTGTGGAACCCCACTTAAAACCCTCTTCTATTGATCCAGTTACTGTTCATTTGGAGTTATTTCACTAATAATATACCCACTGAACACAGATGTACCTAATACTGTATCAAAATCTTACTACATAAAAATGATACAATGGCAGCTTTACTATAAGCAGTGGTGTGCAATTGCTATAGGCAAAAAAGCAGTGGCACAAATTTGTGCTGCTACTTTTTGCCCTGGTGCAGGCTTCTGGAAATGGGGTTAGTGAAGGGTAAAATACTCTGGGTAGGTTAGGGGAAACTGGAACCAGCACCTGGGCTGGCCCCAGCAGCCTTACCTGGGGTTTTGGGGGCCTCCCAGGGCTCCAGTGGTGGCAATTCAGCATGCAGAGCCTAGCCAGCAGCTGGAATATGTCTCTGGTTGGCTAGGCTCCTGTTCTGGGCAAAGTACACAGTCGCCACATGCCACCCTGCTTTTTGTCCATGAACTATTTTGTGTGTACCAGGATTTTCTGTGATCTTAATTTGGCTCCACACTGCAAATATGCTGCATGAAGAACCAAATCATATTCATGGGGTGCATTTGGTAGTGCCTTGAAAGGCTATGAGGCACAGCAAAACACTTGTCAGCCATTATGTTCACTATATTGCCTCCATCCACCGGATTAGTTACCTAGTGATGGTTTGGCATGTGTTTTTTTTTGTTTTTGTTTTTTTGAACAAACCCATGTTGATAGCCAGTGATCACTTCCCTCTTCCAGAGATTTGACTGTTTTATAACTTGCTATAGTAACTTTCCAGATGTTGAAACCACATTGGCCAGTCTAGTTCTCCAGGTCCTCCCTTAATTTTCCCACTCTCCTTTATTTAAAAACAGCATTTTGTTAGTGCCTTTCCAGTCTAAGACCTCATCTATCACCTGTGATATTTCAAGTGTTATCAGCAATTTCTCCAGAATTTCTTCAGCTACTTCCTGCAGTATCCTAGGACAATTTTGTCAGGTCTTAAGTTCAAATTCATTCAAATTTGTCTAAAACTATATGACACTATAGTTATTTAACTATAGTTCTTTACCTTCTTGTATTTTAATAAAAATCTGAGCTGGAATAAACACACTGAAAGTGTAAGCATTATAGCAAAGCAAGCTTTGGGTGGAGTTTTATTTTTTTTAAATAAGACTGTTAGAAGGGCAGTACTGGCAGCACTAACAGTCTGTAGATCTAAGATAGAATCTACTTTATTGTATGGAGTAGATCTATGGGGTGCTGACCCTATGGTTCAGCCACAAACAAACAAAAAAAAAATCTGAGTACTTTTTAAGGCAGATTTTATCTTTACCTAATTCTATGATTGGAGATACATGCAATCTGAAAAAGGGCTGTTTAATGTGAGCATTTTAGCTCAATTAAGAACTCTAAATTATTAGATGGGCAGGTGGCACTTGCAGACCGGGTATGTTCCTGCAGGGAAAAAAAAGAGATATATGATTTAAACCATTATTTGTGGTCTTTCTCATTCTATGAGGAAATTAAAAGAAAATAGATGTCTCAATTAGTTTAATAACACTGGTCTAACAAGTTAAAAATAAGTTGGCTCTAATAACTTACAGCCTGTCTCATACTCCTTGGGTATACTTATATAAAGAACTCCATAACTCCAATAAATTTTCCCTGTTTTTATCTTTTACTATGGCTTATTTTCTTTTTTGTATAATTTTTGCTTTAATTTTTTTAAGTAGTAGAATGTATAATCTTATCATATGTTTGTATATATTGTATTATAGTATAGTATAGTGTCAGTTTTACCATATTGTTTTAGTAAAGTTGTAAATAAACTAATACCGCTTCCCCTTTTTCACTTATATTAGTTTTGTTAGCTGTCTGCTCAGAGGTAAAGGGTTATGTGTATGTGGGCAGGCATGCATTCATATGTGTGTGTGCATATACATGCAAGAGGAAGACAGAGATAATACTGAAGCAAAGAAATAATCAAGCAGTTCTGCCTTCTTGCATCTTTCACTAAGAATTTATTCTTAGTCATTGTTATTCAGCAACAGATTCATAATTTCCCTGTTCTTCCTTCTCTATCTGACTAGTAAGAACCTCTGTAGAATCCCTTTTTATCTCTAATATCATTTGCCAGTTGTATCACTTCTTCCTCCAACCTCCACTTCGATTCTGTGATTTTGTCCTTCCTTACCATTTTTACTCTTTCTTGTAGGTTCCAGTTCTCAGAAGACAAACATCCCTTTTGTTCACAAGGGACTGCTTTTTTATAAGTCTTTTGTAAGTTTTATAAGTCTGTTTAGCATAAGCCATAACCTCCCCACCCCACCTAAGAGAGCTTGCCTGGTTCACACCTGTTCCTAGTCTACACTCCAATCAGCCACCTGCAACAAAGCATTCCACAGCACAGTTGCAAACACACAGTCAGACAGGTACTCGCCAAACCCACCATCACTGCCAAAAATCACCCAGAAAGTCAACCTAAGGATTTGCAGAAATTCCTTTCCCCACTCAGTTCATTTTTATCATACAGCCCTTGCCATTGCTCTCCTCTGAATTTCCCAGGTAAACTCACTCTATTTGCTTCTCTTCCATTTACTGATCATAGTCTACATAGAACGCAAGTGCAAGAGAAAAGAAATGGGTTTCCAAGAACCACCTTCAGAGGAGGTCACACAGTCCCAAATTCTGGAACCAGCAGCCCAGATTTTATACACAATTGGGATCTTTTCTGGATTTTGCTGAATATTCTCTTAATTTTAACCCCTTTAATAAGAAGTGTAAATTAGTCCTCTCTCTTACCATTTCTATGATGATATGGTGACAATGTAAATAGACTCCTTGGTTACTTTATGCACCTAAAATGGCATGTATACAGCTGCATACTTGCATTTCATGGCATTCAGTCTGTGTTTTCGATTTTGTTTCACCCTGTGGTAAAACAGAATTCTTTTGCATGCATACATGCAAAAGAGAGGGGGGCGGGGGGGGGGCGATAGGAGGAGGAAGACAGTCTACTTCTGGTTTAGTTCAATTGTCTAGTAGTTAGTTATGGTCCTTACCCATGGAGTGGAAGATCCAGGTTCTAAGCTCCTCTCATACTCATTCACTGCACCAAGTATATAATATTTGTTAGATAAAATGGATGGAGAGCAGGCAGGAAGTTTCTGCACCATTGCAACAAGGGCCCAGGCTAAAAGTCAGTGGAGCCTTAATTTCACTAAACTGGGGAGGGTTTAGATAATGCTTAATCTGTGGTGTGGTAAAGACATTTTGCTGGGAAGTAGGAGATGCAGGATAAGGAGAGCCTAGAATGCTGTTCTTCCAGTGCCTGAGCAAGGGCCCTAATCACTAGGCTATTAGGATAAAAGATGGAGGTGGGGAGGGGCACTCCTCCTCTTCCAACAATTTCAGCATTTACCCGTCCTTGCATGCTACTGCACACCCTCCCAGACAGAGCACTGAGTAGGTGCATGCATGCTTGTGTGCCAAGAGCTAAATCACAGACAGAATGCAAGTGTCCAAAACTGCACTTACCTTTGTGTAGCGGCCCACATAGGCACAGTAAGTGAAATAGGATTTCGCCCTGTATTTCTAATGCCATTTTTTACTTTTATGATACATCACAGGAAAGATATGCATCTGCTTCAAAAACAGCAAAGATGGACAACATGGTTTAGTGGAAAACTAGTTGACACACTCTTTAACCTTTTCTGGCCAAAGTGAACTTTTCTGCAGTTCCAGATTAATGTACTTTGATAAGAAAAAGAGGGAAAGCATTGCCCATCAACTTAAATTCAGCTGTTGCAGAGAACACACCCCTCCTTTAAATCACTACCCTCATTCAAAAGAGACAACAGTATCTCTTCCTGTCACACCCTGTGTGCAAAGGCACATTTGAACAGTGCATGTTCTCACTGAATCAGACCAGTCTAATTTAATGTAGGTGGTTTTGTAATTACATTCAGTGGACACTTTTGAGCTGGGCTGTGAAAGATGCTTGTTGTTGGTATCATATTTTCTGTGTGCTGGTGTCAGTATGCCAAATGTTGCAACAGCTAGCACAGACATTCACTTGGCTGGATAGCAGCATGCTTAATGTGATACACTAGAAAGTAAATAATAGCTCAGATCCTTTGGTGCACTGAGAGATGCCTGGTGTAAATCAAAGCGGGTTGTGTGTCAGGAAGCAAATCTTGTTTCCTGGTTCAGAAGGAGGAGAATAGCAGAGCAGAATGCATTTGGCTGAAGATGAAGAGTGAAACAAACAACATTGATATAGTGGTGGGGACTTATTATAGGCCATCAAGTCAAAAGGAAGGAGTGAATGAGGCACTCTTCAAGGGGGTGACAAAACAATATTATCACTTGGTACAGACATTGAAAAAGTCCAAGACAGAATTGATTTAAAGTATGTAGTTTTCTTTAAACAGTGTAGTTTAGATTGGTAGAGGACAGAACATACATTTGCCCTTTGGTGGTGGGGAGGGGGTAAATCTTACACTGTGTGCCACCATTTTTAAAATGAGTCTATGTATGCCAAACTTATGCCCTTTTATGATGTCACAGGGCACTCCAGTTGCCCTGTGCCTGCATAGAAGAAGAACTGCCAGAGGGGGAGCCCTTGCAGTGCAGCTGTGGGTTGCCTAGGCAACTAATGAAGCTCAGCTGACCCAAAGGGGCAGGGCTTGGCTCTTATAAGGCCCAGAGCTGAGTGAAGTATTAGTATATTATGAACTAAATTTTGCCTTCAGTGACTTTTGTGGGAGTTGAAAACATGCTTTTGAGGACAGTAACTTACCTGAAATTATTTATTAATAGGAAAGTTCATTAGCGATTCTGTGAACGTGCAGTACATTTTTTTTTTTTAAGCTGCCTATTTTTCCTGCATTCGGGTATTCGGTTTCTCCGTTAAATGAAGTGATGCGATGCTGATCAGATCCTGCTAGTTAAAGTTGTTACTGAACTCCTGTATGAATTAAACTTACTTACCCACCTTTTGTAAACTGTTCACCTGAAATCTGACATCTGGTACCATATAAAGGCTTAATGAAAATCCCTGAGGAGGAGTATCTCATTCCTTGAAATACAGCCTCTGGAGCTACATCACCAGCCATATCCATTTTGAGGATGTAATCAAAAACTTGGAAGTCAACTCCATGTAGAATACTATTTTATTTGCAGCCCCCACTTTTTACTCAGCCATTCAGATTTCTAAATTGTCAGAGCAATTAAGTCAGTCTGACAACAGCTTTTTCTAGGTTGGTACAGTATTTTTGTTTGTCTCAGCTAACAACATAAGCCAGTAGGGGAGAGACTTCCTGCCACAGAAAATATTTTCACCATTATATCACCAGTGGAATACATCACAGTTGGATCTATGCCTGATTTGTGTAGTGACTACTATTTTGGCTGATATACTGGAAGATGAACCAGCTATCCAGATCTAAATGCTTGATATTAAAAGCCCAGACTTTTTGGCTGAAGATGTAATAAACAATATCATTTGCGGGCTAGTCATAGAAAAGGACCACATTCATCAGTACGTTACACTTGCACAGTCACAAAATGTTTTTCTCAAGATACTGATAGAAGTGGGGAGAGATGCAGTTTCTATCTTATGAGCTGACATGCAGAGAAACTGGAAGTTCATGTTCTGTAGGAGGTCGTAGAGGAAGTGCACATTGCACAACCCTTTTTTTGAATGGTGAGGCTCTTTGTTGATGGCATCTTTTGCCCAAAATGCATAATCCAACCCATGTTTTATTATGTTGGCTCATAACAATGGAATGGTATGGACTTCTTCTCTTTTTTTTGGTCAGGTATTTTTTATTTGCCGCTGATCTACATTATGCATCTATGATGCTGAAGAAATGGCAGCCACAAGTCAGTGACTGATGTTGTCTAAAATGGAGTATTTTAGATATAGTATTTTGATTAAACCCCTTTGATTTTTATAAACACTTCTTTATTTCATTGCAAGAATAGATTTTATCCAGACTGCTGGATGCTCAACTATTTGCACTATTCCTAATATCTTTATTTAATTTAATTCTACTTAGCCTCTGAATGTGGGAGTCAGTCTTCCTTTTGTGTGTAGAAGCAGGATTTTACCATTTCCTAGAAAGGACCCATTCTTTCAAAGATCCCTTTTTAAACTTATTTATTTTATTTTTCTTTATAGTCACTTCTGTGAGCTTTGGTTTTGCTGATTCTACTCCTAAGATTTTTTTTTATTTTATTTTTATCAATCTGAGTAGCTTTCTGGTTTCTAGTCCCAGACCAAGCTTGACTGAAGCAGTTTCTAAACATAACTCCAAATCAGCTCCTTTTGTGCCAACATACCACTTTTCAGATGACTTTAAGGGATGCCATTTTATGTGCCAATTTGGCTCATTCCAGAACCTTTAGTTCCAGTTAGCTCTCTGATGATTCTGGTATACAACAGACTTTTGTTTTCATACCAGTACTCATTATTTTGGCCTTTTTAGATTCTCCTATAGATAACATGCTTTGTAGTTTGTACAGAAGCTTGAAACAATTTGGTGTCCTGCTGAGTGTCAGTTTCTGTGCCTGACTGCATGTACCCCTTCAAGATTTACAGTTGTTTAGCTGGCATACACAAAAGAAATGCTTGACCTTTCTACACACTGCAAACATTTTTCCCTGTGCTGGACCAGTCTCATTCCGTGCTGTTCTCATTCCTGCATAGCTCTCTTTTTCTACATATGTTTATTAATTTGCTTTTTGTCTTCCCAGTTCATTTGAGGTCTCATATCTCTCTGACATTTTTCAGAATAACCCAGTTTGGGGGTTTCTATATCTCCCGTCTGTGGCTACATGTTTGCCAACAATGCACTGCAATCACTTCCTGGCTGGCTTTGTTTTGTGTTTTCATTAGTTGCTTGGAATCCCATGCATGCCTGTTATTCTCACTGATTCAGCTTGTGTCTGATTGTACTCAACTAATTGGGTTCCTCTTTCAAGTTTTTTTTTTTTTTTTTTTATGTAGATACATGCATATAACTTCATTCTTCTTGGCCCATTTGTAATCCCTTTATTTAATATTTGTATCCTGATTATCTTCCCTCATGACTATGGAAATATAAACTGTAATGACAATAAGAATAATATTTGGTCTTTTAATATTTGATCCATTTGGTGGTGCAGATTTTCATTATGTATTCAATGTGGGTTGTTTTTTTTACAGTAATGATCCTTTATATTCCTTGTAATGGGTCTGTTTCATAATTATTTGGGTATTGGGGAAGGTGGATGATGCCATGTGAGTATTCATTTCTGGCTTGGACTATAATAGCTGGAAAACGAGAAGTAAGGAGGAGTTGTAATCTGGCCTGGGAAGAGGGCATTGTTCTCAGCAGTGGGGTAGCAGTATGCACAGATCCTAATGGAGTGCTAAAAGATCTACTGAAGCAGAGCACCAGAAAGGCTTTAGAGAATGATGGAAGCCCTAAATAAAATACCAGTTGAAAGCTATTTATTTAAATTATGAAATACATTTTAGGTAGAAGGTATAGTGATGGACACTGCAGAAGCAACAAGAAGGTGGCAGACCAGCATGAGTTCAGGCTGGGAAAACAGTGCACTAGCCTATACTCTTCAAAAAATGTGTCTGCTGTAATGAAATGGGAATGTATGCAATATGTTTCAAACATTTTAAACTCATTTCAAGCTATGTCAGACATGTATGCAGGTAAACTAGATAGCTTTTCCTTCCTGTGGCTACTTGAGTTTCCAGCATTTAAAGTTACTGGTTATCTGTCATTGATTGAATAGGAATTATGGAATGGCTTGGATGGGTGGAGATGACTGAGAGAAGTTAGAAAGTATCTAAAGGGAAGATTGGTTTGTGGAGATGACTTGTGGAGTATATTGGTAACCAGAAGGGGATCTAGGTTTGTTGGAATAGTTCTAGAATAAGATATGGAGACATGATGGTTACAAGAAGCTGGAAAAGAAAACTGGCTTAGGGAAATCTGGTAGTTGCTTGTGGGTGTCTGGGAGGGGCTGAAAGTAACATATAATGATAGCTTCTATTAGACTAACTAGAAAGTTGTCCTTTTCAAAGTCTCTTCATCAGGCTCTGGGAAAAGAGTAGATGATACAAGATGGTAAAAAGCCTCATAGGTAGGAAATAAACTTCATTTTTGCATGAGGGAGCTGAAGATGGAAGTCTGTAATTCTGGGTCCATGAACATGTCTTTGTGCACTGCATTGAGTAGCACTTTGATGTGTTGATCAGATAGGCTTCCTTCCCTGGAGGTGTCAGATGGTAGGCAGGGAGGCAAAAAAAACTTCCTTGTTGTTCTGCAATGAAGTTTAAAATCCACAATTGGCTGAAATTCGGCATCTTTCATGTTTTAGGGGTACTTAATAGCTGTGTTGGTCTGAGACAAAAAGGCATATAAAAAACTAGAACACTTGGTTCCAAAATGATACATTTTATTAGGCCAACTGGAAAATGGCAAGAAAATTGTCCTTTTCTGCAAGCTTTTGGGATTTGAAGCCAATTTTGGATTTTAAACTTTATTGCAGAACAATAAGGAAGTATTTTTGTCTCCCTGCCTGCTGTCTGACACCTCCAGAGAAGGAATTCTACCTGATCAACACATCAGAGAACTACTCAACACAGCTCACAAAGACACTCTTATGGACCCAGAGGTACAGACTTCCATCTTCAGCTCCTTCTGTGCAAAAATGAAGTTTATTTCCCACCTATGAGTACTTCTTATCTTGTACCATCTACACTTTTCTCAGAGCCTGACAAAGGACTTTGATCCTGAAAGCTTGCAGAAAAGGACAATTTTATTGTGATTTTTCTAGTTGGTCTAATAAAAGCTATCATTATATGTCACTTTCAGCCCCTCCCAGACACCCACAAACAACTACCAGACTTCCCTAAGCCAGTTTTCTTTCTAATATAGGAAGTGTTGGGCAACCCTAACTAGGTGGTAATACCAGCTCTGCCAAGAATATTACTATATAAACTGTATTAAAAGGTTTCCTGTGGGAATAAGTGTACTTTGTAATATTCTTTTTTATAAATATAGAAATTTTGCAGTACATTTATACTCTAATTTCATAAAAAAAAATAATAGTCATCTTGATTCTTTCATTAGCTGCAGGATTTTACCAATTTTTTTTATTAATTGCAGTCTCTATTTAAAAAAAAAAAAAGATCTTAACTTCTTCATGTGTAGCGTAACTGTAAGTCATCCAGTTAAATCTCAATTATTTAAGTCTGAAATAGTAGTGGTGCCCTGACAGACTTTCAATAAATGTATATGACTTTAGGCATAAAGAATTGTGATAGGAATTGGCAGGGATTTGGGGTAATCTTCCTTTCGGATGTTGAGACCTGGATAGTTCAAAGTTTAACATGGCTCATGTTGTAGAAAGGGTCCAGAAATCTGTGAAGTTTGTTTCTGGACTGAGAGTTTTTTCCCAAAGTTCTCAAGGATTTCTCCATCAAGATTTTAGATCTGTACATTACTAGAATAGCAGAAAGTTACAACATTTGAACTTGGATTCAAACTTCCTGAAGGCTTGTAAATACAACATCAGTATCTTTCACATGTAAATCTTCATAAACTTTCAGATATTACTGAAATACAGTTTTCTATACTTGATTGCAAGCTTGAATTATTTTGTGGTAAAGTGCCTTGTACCCATGCTGTTTTTTCCTTAAAGATTATCGAATATTAAAATCTGCGTCAATAAACCTCAGCCTATCCTATCTGGCTGATAGCTTGACTATTCTTTTTACCTGTGTGCCCTCTAATAATCTGTGGTCGTGACCACATATCACCTCACCATTTAAATTCTGGTGCTAAGTAAGGTATGGCATGGTCATTTATGTAGTAATTTTGCACATGTGGACTTTTGAATTTTTGAGAGCTAGAACTCATTCTTGGACCTTGTCCCATGCTGAGGTCCTGGGACTCCACACCCCAGGGGAGGCAGAAACATGTCCAAGCCTGCAGTGTATGCCAGTCTACAAGTAGCCATCTTAACAAGTGAAAAGGAGACATTATTCCTAAGATCTAAGCTAGTACCACAACAAGGAAACTAAATCCTAAGAATATTCAGGACAATGCAGTTTCTCTATACCATTACTTTGGTGGATCCCATCAAGGATAAGATTGAGCACGGATTTCTCAGATATGGGCATGCTCCAAACCAGAAGTATGTTTCAAGGATTATACCTCTATACTAACTCTTCAGCCTATGGTCTCCAGTATACCCGAGAACAGATCCTAGGAAAAAGTCTGGAGAAGACCTGAAGCTTCTCAACCCACATCAGTCTGGTCAACCTGAAGACTTAATGATAGGTTCTCAAGATTTTCATGAATTGTGGGCACAGAGCAATCAATGTTTATGGTTATTTGTTGTATTATAGTAAAACTGTATTAGGACATGTGAACATCTTGGTTCCTGCTCCCACTGACATACCTCTGTTTACCTGCTCTTCTTTGTCTCCTGGGCTTTTAAGTCCCTGAGCACAAAATACTGCCTATGTCAGTGTGTGGAAAAATAGATTAGTTGACTTTTCAAAATATACAAATTCACAGCTCCCAGATGAAACCTGATTTGTCCCACATAGCATGTAATGCTCTCCCTTTCTTTTTCTGTGTTGATTGCCCTTATTCAAGAGGGAGGCAATAGTGGATTTGAACATAGCCAGACTGGCTGAAATACTTTTTTCATAGGAAAGGTAGAATTAAAATAAACTCCCTTTATCACAGTTTTATTAATGCCCTTCGATTTTGAGTCAACAAGAATAACTATGACGGTAAATTGCCTAACTTGAGATATGCAGAAATTTCAAAAAAGCCAAGATGTGTTTCAAAGCAATTTTAAAGCATTCACTTCCCTTTGAGTTACTACAGAACTATTTACTTTGCAGTGCAATTAATGCTAATCAACAGGTACCAAGTAGTATGTGTTTAAGTCAAGGATAACTTGCATTGCAATGAAGCTGTTGGCACAGCACTTTTAGTTTGCATCTCTATTCTTATACAGCTATGGATGGGGAAAAATGATCCTGGTGAACTGCTGAGAATGATGGAAAAGAAACAGCCCTACTGGAGAACATAGTGGTACAACGTTCAAGGGCAACACCTGAGCAATCATGCTCTAGAGATTAGAGCTACACATTTCACTTCATCATCTCTGAGGAACAGTCTCTTCCCTCCTCTTGATCACAAGATAAGGATAATAATTCATAATGACAGGACCTGTTACCCCCATTGCTCACAAGGGACAGGTCTTCCTACTGAAGTTTCACATTACAAGATGCAGAGAACATAAATATGTAATTAGAAAAGTACCTACCCAAGTGCTCTCAGAACTCTCTCTCTGGCTCTTGGCCTGGCTTTTAATTTTGTATTATATGTTTATTCAGCAAAAGCCTTCAGAATTCAAAATGTTCAACTGAGTTTCTTTCATTTTTTTTTAAGTGTATGCATCTCTGATTTAGTTAGTCTATAAGGTGAAAATCTATCCTGCATTCAGCTAGGTAGAGGAAAATGGAGTTTTGTTTTTTTTTAACTAGTTATACTAGTCATAGATAGATATGAGTACATATTTATATTTTTTTGTTATAAAATAATGTTGCATCTTTGAGGTACTGTGACCATTAATGAGTATTGGACCTGGAATTATTTAAACTCCTTTAAATAATCAGAAACTGGTTTAAACCTGTAACAAAACAGAAGGTATGAAACTGGTTTAATATAAACCTGGTTGAATATAGTATCAGATTTAACTGATTTGGGTCAAACCGGTTTATAAAACTTCTGTTCTATATCCCTTCCTGATTCAATTAAATCACAATCCTCCAGCATCCTAGCATGCTTTACAGATCCTTGTTTGGACTGGGATGTTCTGTCTGCTCCAGCAGAGAAGGGTTGTACAGGGGGTGGCAGGGACTGCCTTCCCCAGCCAAATCCCAGCTGGGGCCTGGGGCCAGGGATGGGGATTAAACCCACCTTACAGAGTACAGAGCTGTCCTGATCTTAAACTTACTGAAATGTATTGCTGTCTGTGACTGTGGACTACAAATCCCAGAGGCACTTAGAAGCAGGAAGAGGAAGTGATGAGCTACCCTGGAGAGTCTGGTCATTGTGACTGTGGATGGCAGGGCTAAGTACAGACAGTTAAAAACCCCAAGGCTGAATTGATTCAGTCTTTGCAGGTTAATCTAAACTGCAAATATTAAATTGAAAGAGAAGTAAAAAGACATTCACTTGTGATTCAGGAAATGCAGCCACATGCCCGCAGTAGCTCAAGCCAGAAGCTGGAGAACATTAGAGCTCTCTGGTATGTAGCAAGCATGGGGTGTGTGTTCACTTCCTCTTCCTGCTGCCCCCAAGGTCTCTGGGATTTGCAGTCCAAAGTCACAACAGCAGCAAGACTCTGCAGAGTTGCTCATCACTCATCTTCCTGCTTCTGGGTGTTTCTAGGATTTCTGGCCCACAGTTGCAGCTAGCAGTAAGTTTGAGCAGGGGAAGGGGTGTTTAGCTCCTCTCCCTGGAACCAGACCTCAGCTGGGATTTGCCTGGAGGAGGGGGGGGCAGCTCTCCCCTTCCCCTGCAGACTAAGCTGCATCCCCAGCCAGGCTTGCTCCTCCATCCCTGTTTCAGCTAGCCTTCACTGCCCCAGCTAGGGAGCAGAGTGGGGCCAGCCGTGTTTTCTGGAGCAGACAGCACAGCACAGCACAG
>JAGPOW010002514.1:6247807-6295391 GCA_030014935.1 Caiman crocodilus | reverse complement strand
ACAGCACAGCACAGCACAGGGCTGCAAAGCATGCTGGGATACTGGGGGACTGATTTAATCAGGAAGGAGTTGGAGACAGAAGTTTCATAAACTGGTTTCACCCAAATCAGTTAAGCCTGATACTAAATTTAATCAGGTTTATCTTAAACTGACTTCAGCCATTTTGAAACGGCTTTATGTGCACTAAGCTTCTGTTCTGTTACAGGTTAAACCAGTTTCTGATGACTGAAACAAGTTTATGTGCAACTTCTGTCCCTGGCCCAAATCCCACAGATTTTGGGGGTACTAGGAAGAGGAAGTGAACACACAGCCCATACTGGCTACATGCCAGAGAGGTGTGCTCTGGCACCCCCCTGGCTTCTGGCCTGAGCCACTGCAGCCATGTGGCTACATTACCTGAATTAAAAGTAAATGTGTGTCCAATTGTTTCTCACTTTAATCTCTGCAGTTTAGACTAACCTACAAAAACTGAATCAATTCAGCTTTGGGCTTTTTGACTGTCTGCACTTAGCCCTTGAAATAAAGGAACAATTCCTTTAAGTTGTAGATAGACACTACTTTGTCCTTACTGATAACAGTCACTAAATGAGAAAATATGATAAGCACTAAGCCAGGTTTATTGGAAAGGTGCTTTATTGGCAGGTATAGGGCAAGGTACAAAAAGGAATTGATATAATATAATTCTATTCAATCTATCCAAGTCATGCTATAGGCTATGTAGAACATAGTCAAAGGCCCCCAATCTTTCTGCTTCACGGCTCCTCTCTAAAATTATGCTGTAAGGTATGCATTTGAAATGCATAATACTGCTCACTGCAAGCAAAAAGATGGGGGGGAGAATTGGGTTCTAACTGGTGATATGCAAAACAAGACATGGCAAATATATAAACAGATAAGGAGAGCTCCAGGACCTACTAAACTCTGAGGTCAAATACATATACTACACTTTTACTGGTATAAGTGATTTGAAACCAGTCCATACCCTTAACAGAATAGGAGTTTGGCACACAGGCTGGTTTAAAAATGGCAGAACCCTGTCTAAGATTTGTTCCCCAGTACCACATCCAAATGTGTGTTCTGTTCACTACTAATCTAAACTGCACCACTTACAGAAAACCATATAACTTAGATTGATTCCACCTCAGGATTTCTGAATGTCTATACCTAGCCTCAGTGAACACAATAGTGTCAGGATTTCACCCAAGGGCTACTTCAAGACATTATATTTTTCATTTTCAATTTGTCATTAAAATGCCTCCTCTAATATTATCCATCAAAAGGCAAAGTAACAGGAAGAGGTATTTTAATTCATTTCCTTTTTTTGAAATGAAAGAGGGCATTCAAGGGATGAAACAAAGCATCTGGTGTTGAGTTTGGCTTTTGTTAGTTATGGTGATTTTATGTGGAAGAGCTGCATATGAAAGTCCATTTCTATTTTAAAGTATATCCCTAATGGATTGCTAGGTTCAGGTTAAAGATTGTAATTTATAGACCACAGTTACTCATTCTAGTCAAATACCAATGACAGGAAGGGCAACAAATCAAAGTTAATTTGTAATTGAAAATGACTATTACTAAAAGCGATTTAACTTTAAAGTATCTTGACATGTTTGAAGATGAATTGCTTTGAACAGCTTTGTGATTTAAAATTGTTTAAAGCATTAAAAGGAAGGGAGGGTTACTGTTTTGATGGCTGATCTTGGCCATAATATATTCTACAACCTTTTAATTCTAAAGGAATGAGATCAGTCTTATATGTAATTTGAAATGTAAATTGAAATATAATTAAAAATGATTTGGCACAGTCACAATAAACTCAAGCAGGTTTTTATAGAAACATCCACATATTAGCGTTACAATGGCATTTGATATGTTGGTGTATTTCCTGCCTTATCTACTAACTGCCAGTGGTTAATAGTGTGTAAAAGATATTGCTTTATTGTTTTTTAGGGTGTTTAGTAATATGAAAATCCCAAATTTTGCACTAAAGGCATTCTATTACATAACTTAGATTTAAAGAATATTTTTTATACATGAGCTCTTTCAAAACTCAGTTTTATTAGGAATGTTTGTTGTTTAAAAATAAGTCTTTGGCAACTGTATTTACTTATTTATCCATTATTCCATTTATCCATTATTTTGAATAATAGAAAGATTACATTACTCTGTAGAAAACAAAGTCATGGATGGCTGTACTCATACATAGAATGGAGCAATGTGCACGGATGATTATATTTCTTTTTTTGGAAAGGGTGACTATATGTCATGCACTATCCATCAGATATTGGTTGATGCAAGATGTGTTACAGAACAATGGCTTATTTTTTGTGACATCCAGAATTAGTTTGGAAAACCCGAGGCGGAGGTACAATAACATAACTGAATGCAATGACCACCAGCACTATATCAACAGACTATCACATACCTGACAGGTGTTTCCTAGCATGAAAGACTAGAGGCAACTTCTTAGGCAGAAACCCTCAACAGAGTGACAAGTTTGCATGTATGATTTCTTCAGCCTAGGTGGGGAGGGACAAGGGGCTACTCCTGATTGAGAAGTCTTTAGCAGAGAATGTGATCCTCAGAAGTGAAAGTCACCTGAGGAAATTTTCACTGCAACAACATAAAAGTGATGTAGACATAATAGTAGGGGAAACATGGATGTGATCCTGTAATGACCATATTTACTTGCATACCACATGGACTCTGCCTCCCCCTGCAAACCAGCCCTTCAAAATTAGAGTGCACATCTTAAGTGGGGAAGCTTAAGTGGGGATTTCTCTTCACTGGAATAGAAACAGAGAGGAATATGAGAACACAATGCCTGTTTGCTTCTGACTGCCAAGATGGCTGCAGACAAAGGAAGCAGAAGGGGCAGAGTCATGTGTTAACCTTCTCACAGCTATAGCTATTGGCTGAGCACTATATTTTTTGTCTGAAGGAGCAACTGAGTTAACTGTAGGAAAGTGAATTGCTGCATCTAGACAGTAGCATCTGGATAAGGCTTGTGGTGCAGAGAAATGACCTTATTTTTTTGTACAGGAACTTACATAAAGAACTATTTACAGTAAAGAAGTTACAACCTTGCAAAAGTCTAGGGTTTTACTTTGTTGCTGTTCTGCCACACTAGGAAGTTCTTGCTGCCTCACCCAATAACTCTTGCTATTTTGGGGGATGCCATGCTTCCTGGACGTCACACAGCTGGCCACAGCTCTGGAAAAAAAAAATTAATATATACAATTTGCCTTCCAAAAACAAGCTGTGTGTCTTACTTGGGGGGGCGGGGGTGTTATGAAAGAAAATATAGCTGATGCTGCAGCAAAAAAGGCAGTGCACTTTAAGGGCAAGATATCACATCATGCAGCTGGGAAACAATAGTTTATCCCTGTGCCATTCTGCTGTAATTCCATCTTGAATACTAGTACTGAGTACCTCATCAAATGGCTATAGACAACAATTAAAGGGAATATGAAACCAAAAGACTCATTTGTTTAGAAAAATAAGGAGAAATGGATGGGTTGGATTTTTATAAACGTTCAGTGTTTGACTATTCTGCTTGTTCCTAGGCATTTTTTTTCATGGAAGTGGCAGAAAGTAGGGCAAAAATATGGGGCAATTAAAAAAAAAAAAAGACAAGTAAAGAAGTTAATGGCTGTCACAAAGGGTGAAGTTACACATTACACTTACCTTAAGAAATCTGGAATGTTAAGCACACATGAGGTGAGCTGTTGCATGTTCAGGTTAGTATTATTTCCTGCCTGCACAACTCTGACTGGAAGGTCAGTAGAGGGCTGGGGAGCAGGAGTGTGGCTGATATGTGGGCTTTAATTCTGCTTGGGAGATAGGATTGGGGTAGGCTGGGAACAGTGCATCCTAGGATACTGGAGGACTGCACATTGCTTGTTTTATCTCTGCTCCAACATGTTGTAATAATAGCACATCTGAGCAGTCTCCCTTCATATATATAGATGCCCTTACATTTTAAGTTCCCTTAGTTTGGTCTAAGTATAACCTTAGTTTGATCTAACTTCACCCTAATTAGTTTCTTACATGCCTGCCCTGCCTTTTGCCTAGTTGTAAATGCTGTTGGGATATAAATGTAGGCATGGAATTGCATGTAAGGTGAGAGACTTTTAATTAAATATTTAGGCTTATGAATTAGTAGAACAGAAAGATATCCCACACTGACAAAGAGATGAATTGGACATCCTAAAAGGTCTTCTCTTTTTACATTGTATCTTTATGTATCCTTTGTCTCCAGATGACATGCAATGAATAATACTCGGACAGAAACTTCTCAAACATAATTGGTTATTTTAGCTGCTACAGTACAACAAACCTATTTATCTGTAGCGTAATCTACCCTCAAAAGATCTTTTGGCTGTGTTGACTAGTATAATGGAGTGCCTTCTCCAAGGGTGGCCATGAAGCCCCTGGAGTCCCTTCAGCCCTCACTCTCAGGCAATCACCACTTCTGTTTTTCTGCCATGCCTTGATGTTTTGTTATTTATGTGAGGGAGGCTGCCCCAGAGCTGCCCAAGCTGTTCTCTCTAACAACCACTAGGTGTCTGTGGTTCTCACCTTAATGGCTAATTGCATGACCCCAGACCACCCCTGTACCATGTCCCATACTTCAGAGATGTTATCATTCCTTGATGTTCACTAGTTCTCACTCAGCCCTACATCAAGCTCTCAACACACTTAGCCCTACGCTGGGCTTCCAACACTCTTCAGCCTGTCCAATAGGCTCCTAGACCCTCTCTGGTCCCGCATACTAACTCCTCCCCCACAAGCACCAGATTCTCTCCTGCTCTCTTAGCCTGGGTTTATATCTTGGCCCTCTCCTGGGCAAGTGATGCCCTCATTAGCTTTCTTCTCCACCTGCCAGCTGCTCTGTGGGCTGCCTCTTGTCTTAAAGTGACAGGTGTATGCAGCACTCTGTCACAATTAGAGATGTGATTTTTTTTTTTTTTTGGGGGTGGACCAAACTTTATTTTTTAGTATCCAAAATCTTCCATGTATGCATGCACCAAGACCTGCTGATATAAATCACATTAGCAAAAAGACTTTTTTGCCAATATAGACTAGGAGATGCTTCACTTGGATAATAATCCCATCAACATTTTTTTTTTCTAAACAGGCTAGTTCTGCCCTGATTGATAGTGCTTGTGTTCCTCTTAAAATAAAAGGTCTGCTTAGAGTTCTAATTTTTGAGCACCTGTATTCTTTTATAGTTGCTATAATGGACTTTCTTAATAGCTAGCCAAATCTCCTAATTTGTTTTGGCTTGTGGGCTCTTCTGGTCCATAAAAGTTAACCCTTAGCCTCTTCATTTGTGCTTGCATTTACACATGGAACAAGCTAATTAATTATGATACATATCAGTAAAGAATAGAATAATGTTGTTGATTAAATATGGCAGAGTTTCACCTTTACCATAGGTTAGGATTGCACTCATGTTAGTAACAGTGAGAAATTATAAGACAAAAATCTAGTGTAGACACTGCCTAAGGTAAAAACAGAAGAATAGAAGCTTCTTTTTAAATGCAAATTAAGGACTTTTAACATCAACATAAAAGATGTTAACTACTAATCTTTTTACTGATCTGTAATTTTTCATCCCATTCCCTGTTAGGCTCTATTATCCTCTTTGTAAAACAAATCAGTCTAGATTCCATGAGACTGAAAGATTTAGTATTCAAGTTAAAGGCAGGTTATTCTATGGGACATGAGAATGCAAACAATATTTGTGTGTTTTTAAATTTAACAGATTACTAATTGTCTGGGAATGATACAAAAATAGGAGCTAGATATGCTGGATAGGGTTGACTGGGTTTTTTTTTTTCTATCTGATAATAACTTGTTCCAAGTCGAATTAACATGGTTGGCTGCACCCTATCACACCTTTGGATTAGGAAAGTGGAGCTTAGAAGTATTTGTGAAGTATTTCTTGATTATTCACAAGTTAGCTCCTGATTGAAGTAGGCTGCAGCAAAACACCAAGTTCACCCCTGTAGCAAAAGCTCTGAACCATGCTTCAGGAAATTGACCTTCAGAGATTATTATGACCTTCAAACTGTTGCTACATCACTGAAGTGAGTGTTTTGTGGAATTTGATGATAAGCCTGTGGATTACTGGATGATACTATGTCAACACCTTTGATAAGTACTCACGAAAAAGACAGCTCTCTGAAGAAATGATTTCAAACAGTAACACTTCAGTGTAAAAAAAATGTTACAGAAGTTCTTCAATATTAGTGAGCCCAAAGTCAGCATAGATCATCTTATTTAGAGGAATAGTTATAGAACTATTAAAAGAAGTAACATTTGAAATGATGAACAATTCCTTTTTAAAAAAAAACAAAAATAAACTTTCTGAATTATGAACATGTCATCATAATCATAATCACTCCTCCTGCAGTAGCACCTGTAGATCCCTTTGTGTTGGACACAGAGAAACATAGATGATCACTCCCCTTACTCAAAATCAAGCTCCACCTGTCCCCCCCCCCCCTTGAAAAAAGAGTTTTTATCATTTAAGACATTTTCATAATTGCCTTTTGCCAAGATTTTCCCCAAAATTTTATTGTGAAATGTATCCCCCTGGTATTTCTTTTCTGAATTGTATTTGCTAAATAAAACACATTTGTGTTACATAGATGATCATAAATCATGGCAAAACAGGACTGGAATAAGCCTCTAGAGGTCATCACATCCAATTCCCCTGCCTGAGGCATGATTATCCTTATCCAAACCATCCTTTACAAATCAATTGGCTAAACTCTTATCAAAATCATATAGGCCATTTATACACATACCTTCTTGTCCCATGACATGCTGCAGATCCACTGCTGTGCACATGAGCTGATGCAAACTGTGCTGTGCCATGTGCAGTTGTATAAGTGGCAAAATGCATATCAGTACACAGAAAATGGTGGTGGTGCACTTTTGAACTAAAATACTGCCATGTGTTTTAGTTCAAAAGCACACCACCACCATTTTCCTCAGCACTGAGATGCATTTTGTTGCTTATAGAACTGCAAGCAATGCAGCACCAGGCACTTTTCAAAGTGTGAGAGGCTGTGGCACTTGTATGTGTAGAAATGCTTATAGTCAACCCTGACATAATCAAAAGTCATAACACCCTGCATAACATGCAAAGCAGGGAGACCACAGAGACCAATTTTCTTCTGCTGCAAGGTTGTTAAAATACAGTAGAGAGATCCAAAAAAGAGCCACCCTCCCCCTACCCCTAGCTACAGAGGACAGCAAAAATCCCCACGGTCCATACCAATCTGGTCATAGAGTAAAATTCTTTTCTGACCCTGAATGGAGTTGTAAGACATCTAGCCAGGTTTAAAACCAGTATTTGCACATATCTGCCGGGATGATTGGTGCCTCCTGAATCTATGAGAGCACAATTTGTGGGCAGGCCAAAAGCCCCATATCTACTCCTATACTTCTGTGTCCTGTTTTAGTGCCCGTCTCCCCATGCCAATGGTCTGCACAGCAAACAAACTGCCCTGTCCTGAGCAGCGCTGAGTCAGGGACCAATCTTAGGGGGGCGTGTTTCCTCACATGTTTCTCCTACCAGTCACCTGTGCTACTCACTATATGTGTGAATTATTACAATATTACTAGTTCTTCTTAAAATATTTTTACATCACATTTCAGATCAGATTGGAATCCCTTTCTACTACATTAACTATTGAAAATAAGATTTATTGGTTGGATGATGAAGGCTTTGTGATTAAAAAAGTGTCTCATGTTTCAATAACCTCTTGTAAAAATGCTATGAACCAATTATTAGATTCAGTAAATGTTCTTGTTTAAGAACCCTCTTGTCTCAATGAGCTTTTGGCTTATCACCTATCATGCACCGGTTCCAGGAGTGCACTTCTTCTGGCATGCCATTGAATATATTTGATCACTGTCAAGTTCTATGCACTTTTCCACAGGTTGGACATGAAAACTTTGAAAATCTTAGTCCTTAATTTGATAAGGGAGTTCAACATATTTAGGCTCCATTGAAAATCTCTAGGAACATTCTATAAGAAACCTATTTCATTTTTGTTGGTGCTTTGAGACAGCAGATTGACATTCAAGAAGAGTCTGGGGTTTAGAACCAAGCATCAGTTCCAGCTTTTACTGACTGTGAAGAAGATGCATCTTATCTTTCCATCTAAAACACTGTGAGGCTTGTAGGTAACTTGAAATATTTGAATTGATCTTTAATCTCTAGTTCCTGTTCCCAAAAGTGCATGTAACAATTTATAGCTGCATCCTTTGATAACTTCCAGAACCCCTAAGGACTATTGATGTTTCCCCACTACTTACTAGTCCTTTCCATTAACATACTAATCTTCCTGCCTCAACATTTCTTCTGAAGCTTGTCAATTAAATGGCTAATGATCTGACCTTTAAATTGTCAAAATTAGATACCAGCATTAGCATTTAATTGAACTGAATATTCAGGAACTCAATATAATATTGATTTCTATAGAGTAAAATCAAAGTAGTACATGGAAAGTGATAATATGATACTATTGCAATAAAGCATACTTTACAAAGACCTTTGAAACATTTCAAAGGTACATCTATAAAGACTCACATGTCCTTTGAGACATTTCAAAAGCAGCTGAAATACTCTAAAATGGGTACTATGAGAATTTATGTTTTGGTTACATGTGCATAGGGACAGTATATGGAAAGTGGGTTGGGTAGGACTGGACACCTAGAAAACATTGGAATAGGTGGGGTGTGTTGGATCTTTTCCACACTTTTGAAGGAAAGTTTTGACAAACTTCTATAAAGGGGTGGTATAAGTAGTGTATATGTACACTTGCAGGTTAAGAGAGAGGCAAATCAGTGCCTTAATGGATTCTGTCTATTAAGCAGGCTGGAACAGATTCATGCTTAGTGATTTAGATGCCCCAAAGCTCCATAAGTATCATTCAGATGTAACATAGGATCTGGGTCCTGTAATAAAAGGAATGGTAATAAGAAGCATCGAACATAGAATAAAGAATAAACTGTTCCTGAAGAAAACCAAAAGGGAGGAGACCAAAACAGTACATTTGATTATAGGTACTCAAGAACAGAAATGTGTTAAAAAAACAGTGAAAAAGAATGGAGTGAAGGAAGTGGGGTAAAATAGAAGGATTTAGTGAAATCCTGAAAAGGCCACATGAGAAAGTATCCCAGAGTCTACTGATCACATAAGAAAAGAATATAGTGAAGTGTACTGTTAACACGGGCAATCCCCCATAATCTGAGGAACAGAAACTCCAAACACAGAATTAAACGTGTGTGAAAGATCCTGAGCATTATGGTTGTCTACACACATGCTCCAGGGTGGAGGGGTTGAGGGGGTGTTTTAATTAGAGTGGTTCTGAGAGCCACTCTAATTAAATTGCCCACAGTGCCACGTGTATTCAATATCTTGCGCCTCAAAATGGTGGGAAGGGGGAAGGCACTGGAATTAAAGCTCATTTGATCAGTTTCAGTTCAAAAACTCCCACTGCCATTTTGAACAGCAGGAGCACTGAATAGACGTGACATGGAGGCTGATGGAACATGTTCATTAAAGCTTTCCAGCAGACTCATTTAATCAAGTCTGCTCGGATGTGTGCTAATTAGCACATGTTGGACCAGACATGTGGAATGTCTATAGGTGCCCTAAGATTCAAGTCCTCAGTCAATTAGTCATAAACTTGCTGCTTCATGGAAGCTATGTGCTCTTTACTGAGTAAAGGATCCTACTGTCCAGAATCCAAATCAGTAACTAACTGAGGCTGATGATCTAATTTCTGAAGCTTGCAATGATGTAGATATTGATTCTAGAGATTCTAGTAATTTTTAGGTAAAAATAGTCAGCAAAATGTCAAACTTAATGTAAGCAAATGACTCATAGGTTCCCTCTACATATGCATATTCAGGTAAAGGTGTGATGGGGTCTAATGTGCAAGTCACACAATTATACCACCTACCATCCATGGCAGGAGCCAGGATTGTGGGATCGCAAGTTAGATCCTGTCATGTCTTATTGCCAGTGTAGTCGTTGAGAAATGTCTTGGCTATAATTCTGGGCTCCCCCTGCACCAGGAAGAAGCAAGGTCCTGTGTCTGGGAGCCCCATGTACTCCGGCTAAGGGGCTGCCAGTCAAGGGGGTGCCCCATACACCCCCAGGGTTGGAGGGTCATGATCCCTCTGTTCAGGGTGTGTGTTAAACCTCCATGTGAGAGTCTTGCCACTGCAGCGACATCTCTGTCCTGGGGGTGCATGAAACCACAGAAGTAATTCCTCTGCCCAGGAGGTGCAGTAATCCTCTGGCCCTGAGGGTTTTCCACACCTGTGGGGTAGGTGATCACCTCTGCAGTGATCCTCTAGCCCTGGGGTTTTCCCACACTCTGGACCCCTACAGATCATGGCAGCAATCTCAAGGTGTGGGAGTTTCTCACACCCCCAAACCCTATGAATCATAGCAGCTATGGTCCCCAAAGCCCAGGGGTTTCACCCACCCCTGCATGTTGTGGATCATGGCTAGAGAGATTCAGAAAGATTTGGAGACTCAAACACAGACACAACTTTAAAAGTATTTTCTACATACCTCTAGGTAGCAGGGACTTATGAATGTTGTGATGCTGGGACACATGGAGCAACCCACAGGAGTGTGGAGGGCTCCCCAGCACTTCTGGTTCACTTCTGGGACTACCAGGAAGCATGCGGGGGAGCCCCTCCTATGCCCCCCCCACTCAAAGACATGTGCCTCCTGGGTCAGGGGGGGGGCACCTGGGGTCCTCCTGTGGCCAATCACCAAGCTGGGGGACACAGCGGGGGCCCCCCAGTGCGCTCCCCGGCAGATGCAGAAATGGACCAGAAGTACTTCTGGTCCACTTCTGGGTTCACTGCTGAGCAAATGGAGGGCCTCCCTGCACTCCTGTGGGATGGTCTGTATGCCCCAGCATCACAGCATTCACAAGCAGTGCCTGCTACCTCAATGTATGTAGAAAAAATATTTAAAGTTATGTCTATATCCAAACCGCTGATTCTCTGAATCAGCATTGAATCTTCAGATTTGGATTTAGCCGAATGTAAATGGGGACAATGATCTGAATCAACAAATCACATCACTGTCCCTGATTTGGGCCAAATCCAAATTCAAATTAAATAGGGACCACTTTGCACACCTGTACTAGTTCTCTCTGGAAATAGTCCTTTCCAAAGGACTTCAGAAAATCATGAAAAAGTCACTCATGATTCTTGTACCTTGGGTATGCACCTGAGGGAATACTACATTCAGAAAGCTGGCATAGATTTCTCTCTTGAAATGTTCATCAAATAACTGTATCATATCCAAATACTGCATTCAGGTGAAACTTGGTTTTCAAGCCCACACTGTATTTTCACTAAGATACAAAAAGAAACTTCTTATACAATATTCTTCCCAGACTTCACCCTTCTCCCAGGCTGCTTTGCTGCTGGAGGTGTTCAAATAAAAAGACATAAAAGGCTTTTCTTTTTTGGGGGAGGAAGTTACATAACAAAGAAGAAATATTTTTTTCCATTTCTGTATATAACCAAAATATTTCATTTGATTGGTTTCAAATTTTAAGCTTAAGTCTTGAAAAATTCAGTTTAATGTGTGAAAACTTTCTGAATGTATGAATGATTGAATGATAAAGATTATTCAGAAAGGCTTACATACTCGGGTATATCTGTTGCTAAAGTTTCAGTTCTAATAGTCTGTATTGGCTTTATCCTACAAAACACCTCCACAATGCTTCATTTAAAGAATACAAGTCTTTTCATTGATCACATCCCCATTGCAAAGGATCAGTCAGATTCTTAAGTATTATGTAAACATAGGATTGAACCTGCATATATCTGAATGTACTGAAAAAAGAGAAAACACACTGGCACATTTACATAAAGTATAAAAATAGATGATATTCAAGAACATATGTACTGAGATTATTTATAATACATAAAAATGGTGAAACAAACTTGGCAGTTCAGATTACCTTAGACACTTGTAATTGCTTTAAGTAACCTTTATTATATTCCTTTAAGACAGGAATATAATACAGGGTTGTTTTTTATTTGTATGTATCTATTTCTCTCTATAAAATATTCTTTCATTTTTCACAAAGTGCATAATTTCTATGTAAAACTCATTTATATTACTACCTTGGTGCTAGCTGTCTAGATATTTTGCTCCCCAAACCTGATTTTTTGCTTCTTTCATTGTCATGATTTACCAACAAAAATAGGAAACAGCAATTTGCTCATTGACATTGGTGCTAAATCTGTACACTCATAATTTATTACCTGCAGGCTAGATTTATCTATGAAGAGTGAAAATTATTGCTAGAGATGTGCTGTCTCTTGCTGTTTGTACTCACCCTTGCAAATAAGAAAGAAAATTCTGCTTTTTCCACTGGTATTAAAATAAAAAATAACAGGTTCTTTTTGTTCCTTAAATTTTCATGGCTTACAGCACATCATATTGTACTCTGATAGATCAAATATTGAAGAAGATAAAAAGTAATTCAAGAAGTAAGAAGTACCAGAGGTTCAAATTGCTTGTAAGCATTATCCAGTTTACTGGTGTCTAAATGTGATATTGCTACTCAAAGTAGTAACCCAATCCCTGATTTAGGTCTTCTTCAAGCATAAAAAAAAATTCAAAACAAACAAATTAATTTCTCCCCCCAGTGACCAAAACCTGTACCTGTATGTTAATTATAATTTAAGTTCTCTTATGTGTCTTTTATTTTTTACCACATGAAACTCAAGTGAAATGAGTATAACTCTATTGCCAGGAAGTCATTAAGCATAATACTCTGTTACAATTCTGTAAGTGTGAAAGACGCTCTCATGCATAAAAATAATCTCAAGGTTAATACAGTTAAGCAACATTTTCAGGCTGATAAAAAATATATTATTCTCAGAACAATACTTTTCAACTTATTTCAATTCAGAATTTTTAAGTTTTTCATTATGTTACTCAACAATGGTGTGGATATATCACATGACAACAGAACACTTAACTACATTTCATGGGGTCTTTTTACACGTGCTCCCAAGGTGGTGGGAAGGGCACTTTAATTAAAGCAGCTCTCAGAGCTGCTTTAATTAAAGCGCCTGCAGGGTGTGTGGCAGTGTCCCCACGCTTCAAAATGGCTGTGGGGGGGTGCTTTAACTACAGTTCATTGAATGAGCTATAGTTAAAGTACCCCTGCCACCATTTTGAAGTGCAGGAACCCTGATATATGAGACATGGAAGCTGCTGGAGGCATACTAATTAGCACTCTCCAGCAGACTTGATTAATCGTTTCTGCTCTGATGTAGTATAATTACAGGACATCAGAGC
This sequence comes from Caiman crocodilus, assembly GCA_030014935.1. Lineage (NCBI taxonomy): Eukaryota > Metazoa > Chordata > Crocodylia > Alligatoridae > Caiman > Caiman crocodilus. Next base: position 6,282,016 of record JAGPOW010002514.1, on the reverse strand, counting down.
AGCCTCCCCACACATCTACAGGCACCCATGTATCCTATTATTATTATTACTGAGGGCCCAGGTTACAGCTTCTGGATATTTTTCTTTTATTACATGTTGAGGCTACGTTTAATGAAAAGCAAATTATTAGTGGTTCAGTTATATGGCCAACAAGTTGACACCTGACACTCTGGTGCACTCCGAACCCTGCAGATTGTTCACTTTATTTAGCTAACAAGCTTCTATTTATTTTACACCATCTCAAACACCAAATATGCTGAATGCAGAACTGCTTCCTAGCTCTTTTGGAAGACCTTTCATCCTTAAAGTTATATCCTAAGCTTTTTCTGCTTTGTCTGAGAGTAACCATCCTTAACGTTATCCTAAACCATTCTGTATGAATGTCACACTCTTAGCACACATATTCTTAGCAGTGCAGACACAAATGAAGCAAACCACACTGTTTACTTCTCAAGAGAATGACACGTAATAAAATTCAACTGTATTAAAGTCAGTCAATTGAATAATATTATACTTTTCAGCATTTTTTTCCCCAATAGATTTACTCTGAATGCAAGGACACCAGCACCAGGATTGTAAGCAAAAAGTGTCCCTAAGCCTTCATTCTCCTGACAGTTTCCAGTTTTCTACTTGCTGTTCCCCTGAAGAGAATTAATGGGATTCATCAGGGGAAATCTTGTCCACAAAATATAGATGATTTAATTGCAATGTGCACTGAGGAGATTCACAGGCTGGAAAGAAAGTGTTTCTTCCAAGTCCATAGAACAGAAATGGGAGAGTTCTGTGGCTGTTATTGCAGGAATGATTCGCCAGTAGAATTTCCAAGTGGTGGATCCAGTAGGTCTCTCCACGCCATCACCCTGACACTCAGACACCTATACTTTTGGAGATCTCTAGAACATGCAAAAAACCTGAACTCCTTTTTCACATGGTTCCTCAGTGGTCTGTAATACACTGTCTAATATCATATCATCATTAATGATTTAGATTCAGGACATTGAACTCGTTTGGCCCCATGGGTTGAGTAAGGGTATGTGGTAGGCCTTTGCAAAGTGGCTAGTATTTGCTTCAGATTCAGGTTCAGTCAGTTCGGGAGACAGTGATTCAATTCAGTGATTCAAATCACTGTCCCAAATTGATTCAGCTGAGTCTGATTCAGGGATTCAGCCACTGCTGAAATGGCTGAATCTCTGAATCAAAGAGGCTCCATTCCCCGCCCACTCACCCAGCCCCATTAATGGCTGCCCCACCCAGCCCCAGCCTCCCAGCTCGTTAGAAAAAAAGCCCAGCTCTCATTGGCTGCTGCCGGGGTGGGGAGGGTGCTCCCTGCTGCCCCACACTGCCCCATGCTTCATGGGTGGCTTTGCCACTAGCCCCAGCGTCCCAGCTCTTTAAAAAAAAAAGTGTCCCTGAACTTAAAAATGGTGGTGAGGTGGCACTTGAACTAAAGCTCATCAAACAAGCTTTCGTTCAAGTGCCCCCACCACCATTTTTAAATATAGGGATGCTGATACATGCAACACAGGAAGCTGGTGGAGTATGGTAATTGCCACACTCTTGGACCCACTCCAGTTAAGCCACTCTGCTGGCAGTTGGTGTGGGGGTGTGTGATCCCCACTGCACGCTGGTGCCCTGTGCTTCATGGTGGGCTCTGCCATGAGCCCCCATCCCTTGCTCGCTCTCCCAACCCCGTCAATGGCTGTCCCACCCAGTCCCACCATCCCTGTGCTTTAAAAAAAATAAAAATAAATTCCTGCACTCATCAGCTACTGCCAGGTGGGGGTGGGGTGGGGAATACCTACTGTCCCTCACTGTGTGGGGGAGCTCTGCCATGAGGCCCAAGGAGCCCTAATAACTGCTGCAACAGCTGGTGAGTGTGGGACTTCTTTTGTTTTTGAACAGCCAGGAACTGGGGCTGGATGGAGCAGCCATGGCAGCTGGGAGAGTGAGCAGGGGTTGTGGAGCACTCAGGGGACTGGGGGAGCAAGTAGGGGCCTAGTGGGGGTTCTCCCATAGGTCCCTCTCCCCTTCTCCAATCCCTCCTCCCCTTACTTACCAGTACAGATTCTGGGTCCAGCTCCCTGCAGCAGCATGCAGGGCCTGCCCAAATCTCTGAAGCTCTCTGAATCTATCTGGAGAGCTTCATATTGCTTTGGACCTCCTTATTCAATTCAGGTTTGGAGATTTGTCTTCTGAATCGAGCTGAATCTCCTCCAACTCGAATCAGCACCAAAAGCTTTGCGTAGTCCTAGTATCTGGGTCAGTCTATACGTTACACTGGGCTGCACTGAAGCCAGCGTGCCCCCTGAGCTAACCCCCTTTGCCACATGCAGCATTTACTGGCCCTGCTCTGGGGCTTGTGCTTCCTGCAGCACCTGGGCTGAACCAGCAGAGGATGCACAGTGCACGCAACACCCTGCTGAACCAGCCCTTCATGCTAGTTCCAGGCCTGGTGTGGGTCATGCCCCGGGCCATCTGTGCATACCAGAGCCAGAGCACAGAGCTGGTCCAGCAGGGCACTCCTCTGACATGGGCAGTGCCTCTGGCACCAGGTCCATGTCATACACATTATAGGCAGTGCAAGCCCTGGAGCATCTCTATTGTGAACAGGATTCCCTCTGATAAAAGCCATAATTCTTTTCAAGAGAACAGCAAGTAGAAAACTGGAAACTGTTAGGAGAATGAAGGCTAGGGACACTTTCTGCTAACAATCCTTCTGCTGTTGTCCTTGCATTCAGTGTAAAAGGTTGCTGAAAAGTATAATATTATTAAAAAAATAAGGAGGAACTTTCTCAGTATGGGGATGTTTAAGCATTAGAACAGGCAATCCAGAGAAATTTTTAGTCTATGTCCTTGGAAATTTTTAAGAGCAGGTTAAACAAACAATTGACTTGGAAGGTTAGTCAAAATCTGATCCTGCCTTTAGTTAATACTAAATGACCTCTTGTGATCCCTTGTAACCATGCTTTTTATGATTCTGTGATAAGCTCCTGAATCTCATTTCACTGTTTCTTTTAGAAAACAAATGTGTACACCTGGAGCATCAGGTACAGATGTGGAGCAATACAAATATTATCACACCCAGATAAATATTTAACTTTTAAAATATATATCTTAAACTTGCAAAGGATAAATAGCAAAAAGTGTATCAAATAAGAAAAAAGGTATTCATACAAAGATTTCAGTTGGGATTTCCCAGTGCTTCAAGGAGACCAGCTAACTCTAAAAAGTACAGACGACCTGTGAGATATGATCATTCACCCAGGAAACTTTCAAAATGTGGGGTTTACCTAAGAAGTAGTATCACACTTATTAGCATCAATTCACCATTTAAAAAATGAAGACTACCAAAATATTTACTTGTATTTTCATTTCAATTATAAGCTAAGCAGAATGATGATAGATGAAATCTAATGTTGCCAAGTGTAACATAGCCTGCACTCAAAGGAATAATTTGACGCATTCAAACATATTGCTAGTTTTTACTGTTAAATAATTTACTGTATGTGCTAACAAAAAGACATGGGTATCTTGGTGGACAATGACATGAAACCTGCTGTTCAACATGCTGCAGCAGCCAAAAAAAAATGATAGGATGTACATAGGCAAGGGTAGAAAACAATACTGAAATCACTATAATATATTGTTATTTAACTCAACAGTATAGCCTCATCTGGCTTCAGTTCTTGTTATTCTGTCTCAGAAAGAGATACAGCAAAAATACAATAGCAATGCTTAATATTTTTTTCTGCTATTTTAAAGGATACTGCCTCTGCCTCATTTTAGGTCTATGAAATCACTCTCAAAATTGTTTAGTCTTTGAAAATTGGAAGAAAAGGAGATGTTGTTTTCCCCTGCATCCTCTGTAGAAAGGGTTCAAAGGCATGTGTCAAAATATTTTAAGCTCTGGAAAGAGACTGGAAAACATTGCACAGATACACTAAAGAAAGAAGAGCATAATAGACATATGCAACATGTGGAACCCTTTGCTTTAAGTGAAAAGATAAGTGAAATCTTGACATTAGAGATTAAGATCTGTGTTGCATACACACATTCAAATAACCTAGGAGAAGTCTCCCAGGTTTGCTCTCTGACTACAGAAACTTACCCAGAGCTACATGTACTGCCATTTGAATACTGAGGCCATGAAGGCTGCAGAGCTTGCAGTGCTGACAGTGTGAAGCCAGCGGGGGGAGAGGAAGAAAGGGCCATGCACACAACTCAGCATGCTCTGCAGGTTTCTTTAGTCTGTCTGGTAACAGATGACAGCAGTGTATAGGGCAGCCCTGATTGGCTGACCCATACTGCCTATGGTCATCCTGCATTTTCCTGTAGCACAACATTGGGATTGTGAAGGGGGAGTGTTTTGGAGCAGCAGAGTCCAGGGAGCAACACATTGTCTCCCTGGAGGCCTATGTTCTGTCCTGAGGGAAGACATTTATTGTCCCAGGAGAAACTGTCCTGACAGTGACTTAAACCTGGATGTTCCCAGGTTATTTTTCTCCTGGAGTGTCCCTTTTTACCCTGGGAGAAAAAAAACCTGAACATCTGAACACTTATGGTTTCTCCTGGGAGAGCAGCAACTCTCCCAGAAGAAATTGAATATTTGAATGTGGTGCTAACTTAGCTATACCACCCGAGAGATAAACTGTGAACATATTGTAATTTATGTTAAACATCTGGTGACCAGGATTTAACTTTAAAACCCTATGTTCACTTATAACCTACCTCACAGGATGCTTGCCTTATGGGAGTTTAAATTAGAATCTTCCTGAGATTTAATCTCCTTCAATTTAAGAAAATTGTTCCCAAGAAACATATACCATAGAGAATGTTCCATATGTTTTGAGTATCCTCATCTACATACAGAACCGGATTTAATAAGGAAATTGGGAATTATTTTCAATTTGTCCTATATCTGATTAATATCAGATTGGATCAACTTGTGCAAATTGCTTTTTTATTATTTTTTTTTCTTCAACTGTACAAAAAAGCAAAAGTACATCTTACTTTTTTGTTAGCTGATCAAGAAAGCTAAATAAAGCAAAGGTTTGGTGTCATCCATTGCCAGTGCTTTGAATTTAAAAAGTTGTGTAATGGGTTTTCTGTTATTACTGCTACCAAATATTTATGGTTGCCATGCAAATCATTAGCTTGCACAATAATATGGGGTTACAATACAAAACTAGCATATTCTGTGCAACGTAGGCAGCCTGCAATAATGAGGGAAGAGAAAGAGAACTTCAACTTAAACTTTTTTACCTTCAAGAGTTTCAGGTTCATGTTTATAATTCATGAGATTCAGCAGATTTCTCTGCTACCCAGACTTGTTCAAAAAGAGACAATGCTATACCCCTTTCCACAAATTGGCGGGGGGTGGCACAGTTGGCATGTCTACTCACACATTAACACATTTTAGCTAATGCACATTAAATTTAGTATCTCTATTGTGAGGTGCTAAGAAAATGCATATTAGCTTGTCTTAATGTGTATTAACTAGAAAGCATGGAGCACTTTTACATGTGCTTTGGAACTGGAGGGGCAGCACTTTAATTAGATCAGCTCCAAGAGTCTGGTAGTTACCATACTCCAACAGGCTCCTGTATCTCATTTATCAGCATTCCTGCATTTAAAAATGGTGGTGGAGGCACTTGAACTAAAACGTCTTTGATGAGCTTTAGGTCAAATCCCCCCACCACCAGTTTTAAGTGCAGGGATGCTGATACAAAAGATGAAGGAGGCTGCTGGAGTACAGTAATTGTCATGCTCCAGCAGACTCTATGAATTCCAGCATGATGGAACAGTCACTATGCTCATGTATAGGCGCCCATGGTTTTTAAAAGATGTTAATGTGCATTAGACTACTTTAATGAGCATTAACTAAATAGCATGTTGTAGTGATGCTTAAATGTGCATTAAAGTAATATGCATTAAAGTGCATATTAAAGTGCGCATGCAGATGTACCCACATGTCTAAGAGAATTGAGAGTACATAGTTCCTGTGCTTTTTAAGTCCAGGGCCTTCCATTAGTCTTCCTCTTGATGTGGGATACACACGCGCGCGCGCACTAAATAAATGTTTATTTTGCCCTCAGTCCCCATACTCACTCACTGATAAGCTAAGCATCATCTGGCACTATGGGTTGCATAACAAATCCAGTTCTAAATGAATAAATAAGTAAGCAAAGTAACCAAAAGAAGATACTGGTCCGTTTATTCCAAATTCTGTAAGTATTTTATTTTAATATACAAAAAGATTTCAACATTACTTTTAATCCAGCAGAACTAGGTAACCAACATCTGAGCTGGGCAACAGCTTTTGCATGCAGATAGAAGTTATCTAGCTATCTGAGGGCACCTATGCACATGATAGTCCTTTGTTTTGACACATGCTACTAAGCACATATCTGAGCAGACTCAGTGAAATCTGCTTCAAGTCTGCTGGAGTGTGTTAATTAGTGCACTCCATAAGCCTTAATGCCATGTGTATTCAGAGTCCCCACATTTCAAAATGGAGTTGGGGGTGCTTTAACTAAACACTGTCAAATGAGCTTTAGTTGAAGACTTATTAACAATCTCAAATCATTCCTTTCTTTCATTTCACGTATATTCCTTAGGAGTTCCTTCCCTCATCTTTTACATTTAGACAATCCATACATAGATAATATCTATATCTATTTATAGAATTGGATAATCTATATCTAGTGTCAACTCTCCCTGCTGCTCCCTAGACCACTTATATTGTTTGTTGTACTTCTCTGAACCCTTTTGGAATGATTAGTAAATTTCTAGATGCTCAGCAGTTATACAATATTAAAAAAAATAGCTATCCTGGGCAGTGCTGCATAGATAGGCGCTTTCTGTGACGTGTTGATAACACAGCCCACCATCCTTTTTATGTTTTAAAATTGTGCCTCTATGGGGAGAAATAGAGATAATGTACCTGGTTCTTACAGTCTTCTGTCTTTTTAGAGTTAGCAAAGGAAGATGTAGTTCACCAGATATTACTCAATATTACTCAGTTTACTCAATATTATTTATCCTTACTCTTTGTAGGTAGAGGCTAGGCCAGTTTTTAGTTCATATCCAAGTATTCATATCCAGTTCATTTTGAATGAATTTTGAGTTATATTTTGTGGGACAAAGCAGAAAATGTTATACTCAAATCTATAGGTATACAGATTCTGACTTTCCTATATTCAGCAATTTTTATATGTATTAAAATACAGTGGAGCTTGTCTTAAAGCATATACATTCTTTCTGGGTCCTGTTCGCTGCTTCACTCTAGCCTCATAGGCTCTCACCTTGCATTTCTCAGATCCATGCAAAATGTTGGTAAAATTATCATTTTTACTTGCAGCTATAAGAAAATGTCTCCGGTCTTCTAAGAAATCCATTTGCCCCAAGGGGTCCACAAGCAGTTCCACACTGGTCCTTCACATACATCATAGCCACAAAGCATCCCATAATAAAAACAGATACAATGCACCGACACACACACATTCTCTTTCTCTCTCTCTCTCACACATGGGAAACAGGGCTACCACCATTTACATAGACTTTCTTAGCTAATATAATCAGATGATTTCAAGAAGTTGTCAAGGTCCCATGTGAAACAGAAAACATAAGAGAAGTGAATGGAAAGGTTAGATATTAGGAAAAACTTTCTTACCTGGAGGTAAGTATTGGAATGTGCTACCCAGGAGCTTGTGGAATCTTAGTCCTTGAGGTTTTTAAGAACCAGTTAGAGAAAGCCTTAGCTGGAATGGTCTAGTTGGGAATGATCCTGCTTTGAGCAGGGGGTTGGACTAGATAATCTCCTGAGGTCCCTTCCAACCCTAATTTCCTATGATTCTATGACTCCAGAAGGCAAATTTGAGAAGGAATTTTTTTCTGGTCCCTACAAATTACTAGCAGGACTCTGAAGCATGCAATATATTAGAGTTAGACAATTTAATAGAACAACTAAAACCAAAAAGAGCTAGAAAAATGCATGAATGAACCAAGTTCTAAAATAACTTTCCCAGGTATCTACCTGGACCTTCCTTACTTGCTTATACAAATCCCTAGAATTTAATCAAACCTCAAACCAGTCCTCACAAACATGAACTAGCATAAAAATTCCAGAATATTGCAAGCCTGCCTCCTCAGTGAAAAGCCGCTGCAGTGCTGAACCTCACTCTAGCATTTCTCACCCAGAGAAGCTGCTTCTCACCCCGAAACCACTTTCTAGTTTCAGTCTTTGCCTCTAAACCCTGCCTTTATGATCAGCAAAATTAGGAGACTATATCACGAGACACTTTCCTAGACATTTGCCTTCATTTTTTGTTTCTCCTGTCTGTTGGTTTGATTCCCCTCATGTTGTTTTCCTTCATTTTTTTCTTTATATCCTCCCACCCTGGTCACTGCATCTTTTTCTATCCTGTCCTTTATAGCAAACTGACCACCCTTTTTGTTAAAATCATCTTTAAAAAACATTTCTTCTATAAAGTCAAACAAAATTTATCCACTACATGTATGTATGTACATAAGAAAGACTGGGGCATACAGACAGATAAAAAAAACAGAGGAGAAAAACAGAGTATATAGACAAGCAAATATGAGAAATATATACTTATCTTAGACTAGACTATTATCTGATAATCTAGCACACTATGGAACAAAGCTAGCCCTTCCTCTACAGCTGTCACATAGATCCAGGGTTGTGGGACTATAAAATTGTGCCATGATACAGAAACGCTTCCTGCTTATGAGCATGGGAAGGTGGATAGGCAGGAAAGACAGAACAAAGCCCAAGGATAGATGACTTATAATGTGGATCTTCTCTTTCGCTCCCATACTGAAGGCTATATAGAGGTTTGCCAAGGGCAGTCCAGGAAGTACACTGTGCACTTGGTGTACACCTTCATGACTAGAGGGCAAATTCATTTCCTGACCTGTCTATCTGGCCAGGTTTAGATACGCTAGAGCTGTACATCTGCTTCAGTTAGAATTTAAGTTCTTTGAGGCAGGAATAATGGTTTAATAATATATAATAACCCAGAGCCAGGTGAGTTAAGTAAAGCTTGGATAGTAAAACAGAAGGGAAAGGAAAGTAGGTGATAGAAACAGAAAGTGAAGAGAGAAAGAAGAGACTGATCAAGTTTTATGGGAGGAAATAAGATGATGGGAAACTAAATGTTATAAAAGAAAAAGAAGAGAAGAGAAAAGAAAATTAAAAAAAAGGACTAACAAGAAACAAAAACAACAGCTACAGAAGAAAACAAGCAGGAAAAAGGCAGAAAGAAGAACATAAAGAAAGAGCAGCTCAGAAATAACTGTGAAGTGAAAAGAAAAGAGGAAAAAAATAAGCTTGGGAAGGGGGGTCTTGTTATTGATGCTTTAAATTGTTCCTTCTACAAACCTATCAAGAGGCTGCTTTCAGTACCCTTGGGTGTAAGATTTCCTTTGGCTGGGCAGAGTAGAATGGGCAGCAGAATATTGCATTGAAACTGTGTGCTAGCCAAGATATCCAAATCTCAGCCTGCTGCTCACAAGTGCATTGAGTTTTCTTTGTGACAAATAAAAGATATACTTTCATTAAAAATGAAAAATTAGGATATATTTATAAGACAAGATTCCTTTATTAGTCTAATAAAGATATCAAATTCCCCCCAAGGAACCTTGTCTGCCTGTGTCCTTAGACCAACATGGCTACAACCTACACTCCTGCTACATGGAAGATATATTTATCATACATTTATATATAGAGCTGTAATGTCAACACATATACAGTGCATGTGGTGGAAGTTAAAAACAAACACTTCTATATTTTTTTGTTCAGAGATGCATAATTCATGCAGAACTTTAAGCAAGACATGCAGACTTTAACTTACTTACATTTTGTTTTGATTTTTTCTATACCAGCTCCTAATTTATTCTTTTAGAAAATTGCTTCTATTGTGCTCTATTGATATTGTTGTAGCTGTAAGCTTTAAGTGTCATCTAGGTTTTCTTCAATCAGAAATCATATTTTATATGTTAATTTTACCCTTCATTGTTTGTTCTGTAGTTTTTTTTTTTTAATCATGATCTTTTTCAGAAGCTGGTTGAGGATCCTAGGAACCATTATCCCTCTGTGATTCTACAATGTAATGAACAATATTTGCAACACAATATTTTCCTTAATTCCATGGATATTATCATCATATGTATTTTCAAAGACTACTAGAGTGCCTTCATGTAACTGAATTAAATATAGTTTAATTAAATTAAAGTAAATTAAATTACTCATTAGCAGTAATAACTTTAAGCTTCAGAATGCATTTGAATTGGGAAAAGGATTTGAATACCTGGCTTAACAGCTCTAGTGTGGTATGAAATTAATTAGCATTATACATATCTTAGCTCCTTTCAAGACATGCACAGATGGGATAACAAAACTAGAAAGATAAGGAGCTCTGAAAACCTCTTTTTTTAATTTACTAATTAAAGAAGGTATTTGCTATTGTGAGGAACTGAACTAAAACAAGATTAGTTATTGAAGGAAAAAATGTTCCAATCTTCCAGAAGTATTAAGGACTGAATCATAAGTTATCTGACAACATTATTTTACTAGAGGTCAAATTATTTCCATTGTAATGAAAGTAGAAGCAAAAAGGGCATTATTCCTAATCTCAGCGAAAGTCTTTTTTCCAAAAGAATTAATTTATGTGACTGAAAAAAAGAAATAAATGTATAAAAAACTACATTTTTCTTACTTGACCTCTTTCCATCTGATGTGTTTGTATCTTCCATTTTATTACAATCACAATCAAAGTTATCTTTAACTTTTTTAAGGTTATCGTTTCCTGACTCTTGCTTAGTCTTTTTCCCCCTGAAGAATAGCATCGTAAAGAATAAGTTGTCATTGCCTTCAGTGTCTGACTTCATCAGACAGCTGAGACAAGATACGTATCTGTTCAGCGGTTTGTTTAATTTATCTGTGTAAATTAATTTAAAAAATATCATAATATATTATTACTCTAACAGATATTACTCAGTGTGATTCATCACTACAAGGAATGTTGGACTCATGAAAAAAACCACTTGAAAAGCCTCTATCCTGAAATGGACACATGTTAATATACAAACACTGAATGACTTTCAGAGCAATAGCAGGAAATTGTCCAGGACAAAGAATTGCCTACAGTGTGTTGTATAGTTTGTAGCACTGCCCAGGATAGTTTGTATAAAAGCATCATAACAGTACTTGGGGCTTATGATGCTGGCTGTATAGTTTTGTGACTTATTTATCATTACCTTTTTGTGGCACTTCTCTCTTCAGTCCATTTCCTGGATCTTTGCAGCTCTGTACCTGCCCTAATTTAGGGCTGTGCAAAAAAATGCTATCATTATTGCTGCTACCATTACTACTAAAGGAGATGAACACTTGACATGGTACAATATTTCTTAATTACTATAGGGTTTTTCTACATCAAAATGTTTGGAAGGCACACAAATATGACAGCAAAGTGGGTCATATTAGTACTTAGATGGACAGATAGACCATTATTAACAGGCAGGAGAACTCAAGTTGTCTTCAGAAGTATATTGAAAGGAAGAGGACTGCCACTGTTGAATGTACTGGAAAGGTAAAAGCCAGGAAGAGTACTAGGTAATACCATGTTTGGCTGGGAAGCTTGAAGCCAGCAGTTTTTAGAAGAAATGAAAAAAAAATGGTTGTATAAACATTCAAATAAATACAAGTCATCACCAAAATTTGAACTATGAACTTTCACTGGAGTTCTGTAAAATGTAGTAAACTTCCTTCATAAACATCTACACATTTATATACCTTTCCTCTTCCTGTTTTGAATCAGGACCATTTAACAAGCTTTAGATAAGTGTCCCCACTGTCATTTTGAAGCACAGGGACACTGAATAGAACTGATGCAGAGGCTGCTTAGCATGCATCAGAGCAAATGTCCTGCATGTATATAGATGCCCTTGGCATTTAAACTACATGTAAACAAGATTAAGTGTTATGTCTGTGCTCACCATTAGAGCAAACTAGGGCTGTGTGAAGCTTTGGAAGCCGATTTGATTCGGAGGAGATTCAGCCTGATTTGGTGGCCAAATCTCTGAATCTGAACCAAATCAGGAGACCCATCAATCTCTCCAAATCAATTCAGAAGCCTCCAAATCGATTCAGAGAGATTTGGAGAGATTCAGCCATAGACTGTACAGGCAGGCACTAGGCAATGCTGGCAGGAGCAGCTGGGGGGAAGCCGGACGAGACCCAGCTTCAGCTGGCAGCCCCAGGAGAACCTGCAGCTTGTCCGGCTGCTCCTCCCCACCCCCTACTACTGAGGTGAGGAAGGCAGTGCTGGCAGGCCTGGGAGAAGCCATGGAGACTAGGGGGAATGATTGGGGAACTGAGGGAATGATTGGGAGCTGGGGACAATGATTGGGGAGCTGGGGGATCAAACCAGGAGCTGGGGGAATGATCAAGGGCTGGGGGAATGAACCCAGCTCCCCCCCCAGCTCTCAGTTCAATTTCTCTGTTACCAGTTCAATTCCCCAGCTCCCAATCATTGCCCCCACACCTTCTCCTGAGGCTGCCGGCTGAAGCCACGGCTTGTCCAGTTGCTCTCCCCTTTGCCCCCACTCCCCACCAGGGCAAGGCAGGCAGTGGTGGCAGCCTCAGGAGAAGCTGCATGGACTGAGAGGAATGATTGAGAGCTGGAGAATTGAACTGGGAGCTGGGGAAATTTTTAGACACAGATAAAGACAAATCTCCCAATTGGATCATAGATAGGCAAAGAAGGGATACCAGCCCACCAACTGTTAGTGCAGAATTAGTAAAAGGGCACTTGGAGGGGTGGATGTGTTCAAATCAGCAGGCCCAGATAAACTTCATCCTGGAGTGCTGAAGGAATTGGTCAGTTTCAGAGCAGAGCCATTGGCACAGCTGTTTGAGTACTCATGGTTCTCCAGTCAGGTCCCAGAGAACTGGAAAAGGGCCAGTGTGGCTCCTGTTTTTGAGCAGGGGAGGAGGGAGGAATTGAAAAACTATAGGTCAGCTAGTATCAACTCTATCCATGGAAAAAATCATTAAGGATCACATTTGTGGGAGCCCAGAAGGAGAAATAATGCTAAAAGAAAATTAGCATGGATTCATTGCAGGTAGATCCTGCCTGACTAGCTTGGTTTCTTTTTATAAACAGGTCATAACATGCTTAGATGCAGGAGTTGAGGTAGATGTCATCTACCTAGACTTTAAGAAGGCCTTTGATACAGTATCTCATTTTGTTCTTGTAAATAAACTGACAGGCTCTGATGTAAATGATTACATGGTCAGGTGGGTAGCAAATTGGCTTAGGGGGTCACACCCAGACAGTGGTGGTGGACAAGTCAATATCAACCTGAAAGATGTGGGCAGTGGAGTCCTGCAAGGCTTGGCCCTTGGACTGGTGCTATTCAGTGTCTTCATCAGTGACTTGGATGAGGGCATGGAAAGCATCCTGTCCAAGTTTGCAGATGATACCAAATTATAGGGCAAAGTTAGCATATCAGGGGATAGGAAATGGATCCAGGCAAATCTGGACAGGTTGGAAAAATAGGCAGAATGAAATAGGATGCAGTTCAACAAAGACAAGTTTGAAGTGCTACACTGAGGCAAAAAGAACCACGAACACACTTACAGGCTGGGGTATGACCTTCTCAGAAGCACAGCAGTGAAAAGGGATCTTGGAGTCATAGCTAACTCCAAGATGAACATGAGTCGTCAGTGTGATGAAGTGATCAATGAGGCTAACTGCACTTTATCGTGCATTAGCAGATGCATGATGAACAGGTCCAGGGAGGTGATGCTTCCCGTCTATGCAGCACTGGTCAGGCCACAGTTGGAGTACTGGGTCCAACTTTGAGTGTTGCACTTCAAGAGGGAAGCATCTTGAGAGGGTCCAGAAGAGGCCACTCATTTGGTTAGAGGCCTGCAGGCATGGCCCTATGAGGAGAGACTAAGGGACCTAGATCTCTTCAGCCTTCGCAGAAGAAAGCTGAGAGGTGATCTTGTGGCTGCCTATAAACTAACCAGGGGAAGGCTGCAGGGAATAGAAGATGCTCAATAGCCACAAATTGACAGATAGCAGATTTAGGTTGAATATTACAAAGAACTTCTTCACAGTAAGGGTTGCCAGGATCTGGAATGGGCTTCCAAGGGAGGTGGTGCTCTCCCTACCATGGGGGTCTTCAAGAGGAGACTAGACAAGAACTTAGCTGGGGTCATCTGACCTCAGCACTCTTTCTTCCCCAGGGTTGGACTCGATGACCTACTGAGGTCCCTTCTGACCCTTACATCTATGAATCTATTAAATTACTTCACAGTTAGGGTGGCTAGCATGTGGAACCAGCTTCCTAGGGAAGTTGTTCTTGCTCCTACCTGGGCATCTTTAAGAGTAGATTGGATAGGTACTTGGCTGGGGTCCTGTGACCCAGGCACTCGTTCCTGCCACTGGCGGGAGGTCAGACTAGATGGCCTGCTTTAAGCACCTTCTGACCCTAGATACTATGATACTATGACTATGATAAATGAACAGGGGCTTCCCCCCAGCTCCTGGTTTGATTCCCCAGCTCTCTGAACATGATCCCAGCTCTCTAGTCATTCCCCCAGCTCCCTGATCATTCTCCCCCACCTCTTGTGGCTTCTCCCAGGGCTGCCAGCACTGCCTGCCCAGCCCTGGTTGGGAGCCAGCCAGATGAGCTATGGCTTCTCCCAAGGCTGCTGGCTCAAAGCTAGGGTTCGTTGGGCTTCTTCCTCAGCTGCTACCACCATACTGCCTGCCTGTATAGTCTATGGATGAATAAGATTCAGTGCTGGGTATCTTTGGATTGGGATTCAGCTGAATTGAATTGGGACAGTGATTTAAATCATTGAATCAAATCACTGTTCTTCTGAATTGCTGAATACAAATCCAAAGTGAATACTTTCTGCTTCACACAGGCCTAGAGCACACCACCCTGGAGTGTTTTAGTCCACATTCACTTATGTTGAGTCAATGGAACCAAAAGTAATTGTGTTGGGGGTTTTGGAGGGGTTTTTGTTTGTTCTGTAGATTGATTGACATTGAGGTCTTTTATCAGGTCAGTACATCTATAGTCAATTTTAAGTTTGAATAAAAAAGGAGAGAAGTGGCAGAAAGGATACAGGTACTGCTGTCACTAATGAAGCAAAAAAACTCAATAATGAAAAGTGTTCAAAGATTGATATCAAATTGGGTGGCACATGATGAGACCCTCAGGGCTATATCTGTCATGAGAGTTACTAGAAATGTAGCTGACCCAATTCTGCTCAACTTCCTTGATCATGATTACATTAACCCAAACCCTCAATTAGAAAGTCAGTGTCAGATATGAGAAAACACGGTGGAGAAAGGACAGATTGATTTCAAAAGAAACCCTGGCAATCACAACTTGAAATGTGAGATTACTTTGGCTAATGGTAAAATGTCTTTGATGTTGAACAAATTAAGGAGCTACTGTCATGACATCATAGGTATCTCAGAAATCTGGTTGAGAGACAAGAAGTAATGTTAAATGGCAGGATCATCTCAGTAATGAAATGAAGTGTAAAACAGGTGTACCCATTATCCTAAATGACAGGGCCAGAACAGCATTAATCAGCTACAACCTAGTCAAATCTCAGGTCATTATAGTTTGCTTCTAAGGTTATGCTATTAAGCTTACTGTGATCCAAGTTTATGTTCCAATGATGGACACTGAGGAAAGAGAAACTGAGGCCGCCTGCAGGCATTACATTTTTACCAGGAGACTTGCTGTTCTCCGATAGAAATGACAAGAATACAAGAGTTCATTCAGTTTCTCTCAAGGAAAACATGCCTCTTCTAGGAGAAGATCTTCTAGGTGTCAACCTTTGAAATGAAATGCTACAAATAGTTGCTTGCACTCAACTCACGAGACCATGTCAAAAACAACATAATCAAACATAAAATGATCAGAGTGAAAGAGACAGTTGCTGACATGGCAATCAGAAGGAAGTGCCAGTTATTTGGATATATCTGCAGCAAGATGGATAGCTGTCTGCTTAAGGTTGTTCTCCTTTCTCAGCTTGGTCAGGGGTAGCAGATTAATAGGCAGATCATGGAGAAAGTGGCTAGACAATATAATAGAATATGTAGCAGAGATCTAAAGACATTATGGAACTGAAAAAGGAAGGATTTCAGATTTTTAATTTAGTGAAGGTAGTAAATACAGTTGTTTACAAGATTGAACTGCTATAGTTAATTTGTAACTTTATGCTATAGTTCTGCTGTTAAAATTAATTTCTGTAAAGTAGAATATTAAAGCCAGGCAACCAGTGATACGACTTTTTATAAATTTACAAGCATTACATACATGGGAGAGATTTATTTATTTATATACAGTAAAATAAAACTGTAAAATAAAACTAAATATTCTTGAGTAAATATTATTCAATTTGAGTACAAATGATAGATCAGGTCCCCCCCACACAAAGATTTTTGCTTCACTAATAATAAATGGCTAGTAAAAAGTAATATACCCTCTAGAATTACTTCACATAAGACACCATTTTCAGACAGAAGAATGGATCAATTACTCATTGCCTTTGAGAAGAAAACTGAGATTAGACTTCCTCAGCTCAGTCTACTGTCACTGTTAGTTTGGCTGCTTGAAGTGATGCTGCCTACCTCTGCTTAAGAGAAAGCATCATGTTTTGAATTTGCAGGATCGGAAGTGAAAGTTTAGCTTCATTCCTCTAGTGCATTGTGTCCTACTGAATAAAACAACACAACTGTACCAAATAACAGTGACTTTCACTTATATATATAGCAATCCATATGGAAAGCACCTCAGAATTGGCACACTCCATTTATATTACTGTAACATGGCAATATAGTGAATAGCAGCTATCATATGTATTCCTACTGTATAAGTTAAACCACCAGAACAAAGGTAAATAATGTCAAAAGGATGTCAGTTTGAAGTCACATTTACTGAACATGCTATAAAATCAGACCATTTCAGCAATAAAAAAACATCTAAAATGAATGGCAACAGTTTTGATGGCAATGAAGATATAGTTGTAATAATAAGATTAATCAGCTGTGAATTATATTGTTTGTTTCAATGCTTATTTCCCCTGCAGTTCACATTGAACAAGACTTGATGATTGCTATAGAATTTATACTGTTTTTATATACTATTTTCTATAAATATTTAAAATAAAATAGTAAAAAATAGGTTACATGTTAAAGAGAACAAGAAAAATAATAATGGAAACAACCAACAGCCTAGAAGGGCTCAAGAGGTAACCAAACAAATTCTTCAAGGCACTTTAATGTAGTATCTTTCAAAGGTATTGGTTCATAAATATGGCAAATGTTTTCATGTTTCTATTTCCTGAGTTTTATTATGTCAATGTATGACAGAGGGGCAGCATATAAGACTGGAATTTTGGTGTAATAAAGAACAGTATGTTGGGGGAGTTTAGGTAATAAAAAATTAGGAGCTCTTAAGGGATTTGTGATAGTTGTAAAATATGATTACTAACTGTGTTACAGTGCCAGAACAGTTATGCTACATCCTCATAGAAAAGAGATGGTGTGGAACAGGATACTGCACAAAGTTAAGTCTGAAGGATAGTGCACAGAATCTAATGAATAGCACATGTGGGAAATCTAAAATAAAAAAGAGAAAATATCGAAAAAACAGAAAAATTGCCATCTGTAAAAATTATGAGATAGAAACCTAGACATGCACTCATCAGGTGCAAGTGAAAATAACTTTGCAGGTATCAGCGTTTGCTTTTTTGTATTTTCTGTTTTCTTATAAATGTTGTCCCTGTAAAAGCTGATTAGGTGTGTGAAAGAAAAGTGAAGGTGAGTAACCCCTGAATGTCTGCCCAGTCAAAGCAATGGATTATAGGGGAGTGATATAACAAGAGGATTTGCAAGTACAGAGCTGGCCTTAGCATGGGTGATGCAGGCAACTGCCAAGGTACCATGGCTGGGGGGGTCACTCACACACACACACACCCACCCCCCAGTGCCCAGCCCTCCTGAGTCAGCTATGCTACTGTAGGCCGAGACAGGCAGGCGGGGATGCAGGGAACCATCCAATGGGAAGGAGGAGCCGCCTGCACTACTCATCCTGCTCCCCCACCTCCAGCTGCTGCTCAGGAGGAGCTGGCTTGGCAGTGCAGGCAGATCTGCATCCCCGTTAGACTATGCCTCTTGCCTACTTGCCTTTGTCTGCGGCAGTGCCAATGACTTGGGGAGTAGTCTGTGTATGGGGGAGGGGATTTAAATACAAGTTCACCTAGGATGCCATTTTCCCTATGGTCAGCTCTGTGCTGGTAGGAAAACCAAGTGTAGCATAATGTTGGTAGGTATAAACAGTATAACTGAGAATAAGTTATGGCCTATGGCATAAAGCTGCTTCTCCACTGTGGGGTGAGGAGGGAAAAGAATTTTCCTAATATTAGGAAACAAAGGCAATTACAGAACTTGTTAAACTAAATGGATGCTTTGCATTCATAAATTGTCAGCAGTTGTTTATACTACAAAAATACATCAAAGGAGGGGATTGATGCTTAGAACCACCTGGGAAGTTCTTGCAAGCAAGAGACAAATGTAGGGTTAATTGGGTTTTCTACACTTCAGACTCATGGGCTAATATAAGACTTGTCTGTATATTGATTTAGCAGCATCATAGAACATTTTCTTAATATAGACAAAGTCTAATGACATGGACCTTGCTTCACTCTGACATCTGTTTCAGTTCATCTCTCTCTACTTTGAAAACATATCCTGAAATATTCTTATGTCTTAGGTACTATTGATTGTGACAACAGTTGGAACACTGCTTACTTATATCCCATGTTTTTCTTATTGGACTTATTCACTGGATTTTGTCTGCTCAAAATTTAAGAAGAAAATGTTTTATTATACCTTTTTTGTCATTTTAAATTTCTCTAATGACATTGCAAAGTATCTCAGGTTATAATTATTATCAAAATTATCATCCCATAAAAACCACAAAGGACAAAGTGAAGTGGACACAAAAGATATCACAAAAGGCAAAAGAGTAGTTCATGAATGCATTATTGAAGGAATCTAACAGGAACAACATCAGGAAAAATACTTGGGAAGTTCTAAGCAGTAGGAAAAACCTTATCCAAATATAAAAATAAATTATCATAAGCTTTAAAATGGTAATTTGTTATTTCAATAACAGTAACAAATGATTTTTAGGGCCAAAAGTCCATACTTTCACCTCCACATCATATCTCAAACTGTATCAACAGCAAATCTCTTATCCCTTTATTTCACCATTGTGTTCCTTGAAGAGCAGGCTATATGTAGGAATCAGCCCAACTTGAAGAGGCAGCCAGCTGATTTCACAGGCAGATTGCAGGGCCAGCTGCCATTTTTGAGGGCTTAACATGGCCAGGGCCGCAGCATTCCTCTGATTGGCCAAGGGTCTCTGGTGGCCCTACTCCCAGCCACTGGTTTGTAGAGAGAGTTGCCCATCATATGGCTTCTCCTCTCCCCACTGATTGGCTGAGAGGGCTATCCATCATGTGGCCCCATCCCTCTCCACTGATTCGTGGAGAGCAGCAGGACAACATGGCAGACAGCCCTCTCAGCCAATCAGTAGCAAAGACCGTGGGCAGCAGACATCTTGCTTGCTCATTTTCATATCAGCAGCTTCCCTCTGCCCTTCCCCAGGGTGGGCTGCATGGCCTGGAGCCAGCATTTTATTTTTTGTAAGTTTTTTTTCCAGGGGTTTCCCAAAGATCACTTGATTTTGCTATTTCCATGAATCGGGATTTGGGTAGATAGAAACCCAGTTATTGGGAATGATTTTTATCAGGTGGAACTACAAAGAGTACCATGTGTTAACTTTAGAACACTGAGCATTAAAAACAAAAATACTAACCTTTATAATGATGCAGACAGTTCTCCTTGTTGAGCACTGTCTCCTAACACTTACACAGAAAGATTACCACATTACTCGTATTAAATTCTTGAACTAGTACCCTGTTTAATCCCAGATCCAGTTCAAAACAGTATTCCCTGTTGGATTTTTTTTTTTTAAGATATCTATAGATTTCCTTTAGCTTACTGTATTTCACAAATCCTCTCTCTATTCTCCTTCCTTTTCCCTCTATTCTTCCAATACTTACCTCCTTCTTTATTCATCCATGCAGAACGATTTTTCTTGGATTGAAAGCCTTCTACATTTAGCTCCTGTGAAATGGAACAGTCTTCTTATATAATTCTGACACTTTGACTCCAGTTTATTTCATATTACAGCTAAAAAGGTCTCCAGTCTCTATTGGTTATACTTATTTTTTTCTTTTCCTTTATTATTATTTATCTCTAATTATTTATCTCTAATTCTATTAATAACTCAGTGAAGTGGTTGGGAATACGTTTTATGTAAAAGATTAAATTAATTTCCATTGTCAAGAAAAAACAATAGCTCATTGCTACTGCACAGTAGCATCGGTATCACAGTTAATGCCTGACATTGGCAGGTCACCATAGTGATAAGCTAAATCGCCGTAGCTCATCACTACGGGAATAATATAGCATTTTGTGTAGATGTGCCCACTGCACACAATATGGAGCTACATAAATGTGTATATATCTTTAAAAGAACGATATAAGTAAATTCAGTTATATCATTTAGGAAGAACACATAATTAGCAATTTTTGAATGAGTTGTGTCACAGGGAGAAGCCCTGGGGACACTCTGAAGCTCCCCAAAGGAGCCGTGGAGGCAGATGCAAGTGGCAGAGGGAAAGGAAAATGGCAGTTACTCACCATAGGATCGCTGGAGAGCCCCACATGCAGCAGGAACAACGGCCTGAAACACCTGTAGTTGGCAGGTGACATCAGCCCGAGGCACCGGGTGGAGAGGATAAAAGAAGCAGCTGCAGCCAGGAGAGGAGGAAGCACGTGGCTGCCGGGAGGAGGCACCGTAGAAGCGGCTGGAGCAGCGGAGCAGATGGAGCAGGCTCCGAGCGGAAGAGCTAGCCTGGGAGGCGCGGAACGCCGGGACCGACTGCCGGTGCATGCCTTGAACGGGGGAGAGAGCCCAGAGGACGCGGAACGCTGGGACGAATGGCCTGCGTGCCCTACGGAGAAGAAGAGCCCAGAGAGAGACGGACACCGGAGGATGGCACGTCTTTAACCGGTGAGCCGGGGAAGAGCGGGGAGCAAGCCGTGGATGCACGGAGGGGCCCGCGGCCCTGAGAAGACCCAGAAAGAGGACTGCAGCCAGGGGCAGACCCAGGTGGGAGAGGGAAGCCCTGGGGCAACCCAGAGAGGGGCCGTCTGAACCAGGTGGACCCAGAGAGACGGCTCTATGGCAGGGAGAACCTGGAGAGGGTGTTGCTCCTGGGGGAGCAAGACAAGGAGTGGTGGGTAGCCAGCCCGGAGAGTGAGGGCTAGCAGGCGGAGTCGCGGGTAGCGACCCGATTGAGGGGCCAAGACCCCGGTAGGGGACTAGCGATGTTTAAGTTTAGTAGAATTCTTTTGTTTGGTTGTATTACCCCGGGTTAGAAGGGGTTGCGGCATGGGGGTAGTTAGAGGGAGGAAAGCTCATCCATCAGTGGCGGGCTAGGGAGAATAGCAACGAGAATGCCCAGAACCGCCGGGCAGGGTAAGGGCGAGGTGGAAGGGGTGGAGGAGCCTCACAGAAATCTTGACTACAGGTAACCAAAGGGGACATCCACCCAGAGGGAAGCTCCACCCACTGGAAGAACAAAGTTGTGGCGGGTGAGAAAGGGGCGGACTCCGGTGCGGAAAGAGACCTGTCCCAAGGCTTCCTGAGATGGCTACCCAGACACTCACAAATACCTGAGGCAAAGAGGCCTGGGGTAAGATGTTCGACGCCTGGAGGCTACAAGTTGTCTTTCAATTCAATTGAATGTCTCCTTGTTTTTGTCTTATGTGAAAAGGTATATAGGAGTATTGAACTTACATTCTATATACCATTATAGAATGTATTTAATTTAGTTCTAGCATAGCCTCTCTTATCAGACTCATCTCTAATTTTAACTTAACAGTCCTTTCAATCATATAGAGGTCAGCCCAAGCTTCAAAGCAATTTTGTCATCTGTCTGAAAAGAACTATTATCATTATATTGTTTTTTAGAATAGATGGCCAGAGCTGTTCACCATTGTCCAGGTGATAGTATACCATTGACATATATAGTGGTATTAGAGTAATTTCAGTATTATTTTAAATACTATTGTTCAATTTAATATATAATAAACAACAAATATTAATAATACTGGAAAACACAGGCCAGTTTAGAAAGTGCATTATAGAAAAAATTTGAAACATTTTGTTTCAACCTACAGACCAAGGTCACTTTCATTTAAAAAAAGTGATAGAAAGAACCCTTCTTTTATATAATTGCTAAGTGGTTAGAATATTCACCCAACATGGTGCAGTTTTAGGCTCATTTTCTTCCTCAAACTGAGAGGATTCAAACCCTACTGGCTAGTGTGAAACCCAAAAATTCTGCAGTCAAATTTGGGGGGGAAAAAAGAACTATTGAGATTCATGTCTAAGTAAGTAAAGTCCCCTGCACTGAAGCTAAAACTTTGGAATCAAACTGGCTCCAGCTGGTTTGAATGAAGTTCTCTTGTGAAACGTACATAGGTGCTACTCCATAGCTCATTTTAATCTGTAAATATGGGATGTCTTTTAGATGTTATATTCATGGAAACAAATTTCATGCTAGAAGGTCTAATGACTGATGGAGAATAGATTGGCATTTACCTACAAAGAAGCAAGTTTATTTCTATTACCCACTCCATTCTGGATAAATACCATAAAGATAGCCTTAAGGTATTTTCAGGCCTCATTTTGTAAACCTATTATAACACTAGAGTGTGAAGAAATCTAAATCTGAAGCATCACTGGGCTTATGATTGAAAAAGTGGTTCACAAATTTTTCTATAGCTTGTTAGTGTGATTAAATGAGCAGGACTAGTCATGGGAGGCTTCAGAAAGGAAATGGTGTGAAAAAAACCCTGCATGCTGAGCAATCGTTTAAAACTGTCATTTCTCTTTCAGGAAACTCAGTTATACAGGGTTACTTACTAAGCTTTGTCACTCTCTATAGTGCTGGCATTTGGGCTACTGCATTATTTTGAGAAATTTCATATTGGGTGACACTTAGCTATTCAAATAAGGACTGAAAATTGATTTGTTCATGTCCTGTCAATATACAGACCCAAGGGTTGTAACTAAGTTTCATCTAAGGAAGAAATCAAACTTCATATGAGGCTTCCAACAATTTAATCATAGAAAATGTATGCATATGTGAAGTCTGTAATGACTCTTATACAAAATTCACATACAATTACTATAAGTTGCACTTTAAAAATCGTATTTATTTCAAAAACTTCCCTGAAAGAAAAGTATAATTTCCAAAAAAGAAAAAAGATACCCCAAAAATCAGATGTTTTAGTAAATAATTTTTGAAGGAACCAAGTCTGAGAGAGTTAATATATGTTATAACAGCACTTGTACCAATAGAATGGCAAACTACACATGCAATTTGTAAATCACACATGGGACAGGGCAAGGAAAGAGCAAGATTAGTGACTAACTCTTCTCTGTTTTCATAATATTATGGCTTCAGACAATGTTAAAAGCTTGCTGTAGCAAAACTGAGATTTGAAAAGCAAATATATGCATTTTCAAGGGTGGTCACTGATTTGGATGCCTCCATTTATGGATGGCCAAGTTCAGACGTCTTGGGCGTGTTTTTGTAAAGATCTTAACAGCCAATTAGATGAAATCAACTGAAACTTTAGGTTCTCAAAACCTTGCAGAATCACATCTAAGATTGACTATTCAAAACCTGAGATACCACATCTGAGGTCAGTATTATTTCCTTAAATGATTTATATGGAGCATACGAGTCTCAGAAGTGATATGAGATAAAATATATGTATAAAATTGCAACAGGCCTCACTCCCCCATTACTGAGAGAGGAAGTAAAAACTGGGGTCTGCCAACCAGACAAGCCAAGACACAGACTAAGGGATGAAAAGACCTGAGCAAATACTCACCCCAGAGCTAGCAGCAATGGCAATAACAGGAGCTGATGGTTTATACAGAAACCCTGCAGGCTCAGCAGCAGGAGGCTACCTTGAGGCTGTCTGTAATGAGCTAAATTGGGAATCACCTGCAACTGCTTTGGAAGGAGGTGACCAGCAAGGGCCAGGGCAAGGGAACCACATAAACACAGACCTTGCAACTTTTAAGGGGGGAGTTTCTCACCAGGAAGCTGCTAGGGAGATCGTGGTGCTGTCTGGGAGCTGTCAGCTAGGCTGTGTGAGCCTACAGGGGGACATAACCCAGAGCAGGGGTTATGTTGGCACTGAGGGAAGGCTGCCCTAGGTGCTTGCTTATCCACCTTGACGAGGTAGAATGATTTCATGTTTCAGGTGACAGGGTGCTGTTTTTCCATTTGTTGTTGTTTCTTTCCCCAAAAGAGAAAACGTGTATTATAGCCTGGGGGCTTCTCTTTTGGTTGTTGCTCACACTGGTGACTTGTGTTGGGACAGTGAGGAGAGGTACTTGCTTCGAGCCCAGCTGGGGACAGGCACAAGGCATTCTGAGGAAGTGGCAAGCCAAGAACAGGGCACAGTGCAGGGGTCAGCAAGCCCGAAGCCAGGAGAAGAGCAGATGAAACCTGCAGAGGGCCAGGACAAGGCCAGGATCCAGAAGCCAAGTCCAGTGCAGCAGGCCTAGGCTATGGGACCCAGCCAAGAGAGGAAGATGCTGAGACTAGAAGGGCCAAGCCAGTCTGACAAGCCTATATGGGCACCCCAAGACAGCTAGTTGGCTCATGAACCAGGGGCTGAGGCCTAGCTTGCAAAGTCCTGGGGCAGTTTTCCTCAGATATATTGTGGTGGGTGAGAAAGGAGAGACTTCCCCAGAAGAGCAGACCAAGCTGGGCTGGGCAGCCACCCATGGCTACTCTTGTTACAAAAGCACCTTGTTACCAAAATGTATGTATACAGCTACATTGCCTTCAGTAGGATATTTCTTCTTTACAGTGGCAAAGAATTTAGCCTATAACCTGTGTCCCAAAATTCAAACAAGAAGATGCTAAGTCTTAGGGTTTCTATACATGTGTCCAAAGCCTCCTCTGATGTAATGGAAATCCACTGCATTGGAGAAAACTCAATAAATCTTGTCTGCTAGACCATGAAAAGTGACACACTTCAGCAGCCTTCTGCATCACATGAATCAGTGGTGCAGCACATCTCTGCACTGAAAAAATGGTGGCAGAGCACTTTGAAATACAGCATCTTTGATGAGCTTTAATTCAAAGCACCCCACCACAATTTTTTCTGCACAGGGGATGCACTGCACCCCTGATACATGTGATGCATGGATGGTTTTAATTATCATGGCTCATTAATTAAAGCACCCAGCTCTGTGTCCTGTAGCATGTGTAAAAATGCCCCTAGTAACTAAGAAATTAAGGTTGTAGCATAAAATTTATTGTGTATTTTTTTAAAGATGCAAATGACTCTGGTGATGGGTTTATTTCATAGCATTTTGTGTGGCTTAATTAGATTTTTTTTTTCAAACAATGCAAGAGCAAAGTATTATTAAGCAGACCTAAAATCAGTCCACACAAGTTGTAGAAAAAAATTCTCAGCTCCTACTCCTGTGTTCATCATCCAGGGCAGTGACTCTCAATCAAGGTTTCATGAAAGCCTATTAAAAGTGATTTTGGGAACTACACAATATTAGCACTTTTAGGTGTGCAAAATTTCTGTAGTCAAGAAATAAGGGAAATCTAAGAGCTAGCATTTTCTGAGGGGTGCCTAGATTTCAATAAGGTGAGCATTGAATAAAAAAAAAAATGAGAATTATTACTTCAGGGCAAATGTTAACCTCTAATGCTCTAAACCATCAATGGAATAAAAAAGTTTTATAATGGATAGGCACTAAAGTGTTCATAATTTATTATACACAAACAAGGAAAAGGGTTGAGATATTAGAAAGTATGTTAAAGTATGTTAGAGAGCTTTCAACAAATGTGAAGGAAATTTAATTGGAAGGCCTAATAAAATTCATTCCAGGTTGCTGAAGAAATCAGCTAAAGTAATCTTGGACATTATTTTCAAAGTCATGGATGACAGACAAGGTCCCAGAAGATTGGAGATGGACTAACCTGGTACATATAAAAAATAGTAGAAAAAAGACTCAGAGTGTCCTCGGCTGATCAGCGTGACTTCAATAGTAGTGAAGTTACTACAGCAAACTATAAAACATTTAATTTAAAATGACCTGGAGGAGGAAGGAGTGATCACAATCAACCAATGTGTATTTCTTAGCAAATTGGTTATTCATTCTGTTGTTATCTAGCCTGAGTAACTAATTTGATGAATGAAGGGAATGCAGTAGACATAATAAACCTGGTATTTAGCAAAAATTTTCACAGAGTCCCACATAACATTCTCCCAAGTAAACTGAAGAAATATGTCCTAGATTGAACTAACATTAAATGGTTATATAACTGGCTAAATATCTGAAAACAAAAAGTATAAATGGACCAATGTCAGAATGCTGGATGGCCATAGGTGTGGTTTCGTATTTCCAGGACTCGTGCTGTTTAATTGTACCAATGACCTGCATGCAGAATTAGAAAGATTACACATCAAAACTGGGAGTAGTAGCAAACACATTGAAAGACAAGATTAGAATTCAAAATTATCTTGATATACTGAAGAACTGGTCACTTAACAGATGAAATTTAAAAGAGATGAATGAACAGTGTATACCTGCGGAAGGAAAAGAAAGTGCACAAATCTGGAATGGGACATAACTAACTGGGCAGTAGTATAGCTGAGAAGGATCTGCGTATGTTAGTAGATCACAGACACAACAGTGCAAGGCAGTCAGCAGTCTGATACAGTTGTAAAAAAAACAAATTTGATTTGGGACTACATTAACAGAAGTATTGAATGTAAGGCATAGGAGGTAATAGTATCATTCTACTGATGTCTGGTTAGGACTTAGCAAGAGTATTACGTGTAATCCTATTCTCTTGAAATTAAGAAGAATGTGGAGAAGCTGGAGAGGATCCAAAGGCAAGAAACAAATATGATAAAATGGTCTGAATGCAAGCCATATGAAGAAAGGTTGATATTACTAGGTGTGTTTAGCTTGGAAAAAAAGAGATTAAGGGGAGAACATGATAGCAGTTTTCAAATATTTGAAAGGATGCCATAAAAATGAGGGAGAAAAACTGTTCTCTCTTTTTCAGAGGGCAAAATATTAAACAATGCTTCACCAAAGCAGATATAGGTTAAATCTCAAGGAAAAAACAAAACTTCCTACCTGTCAAAGCAACAAGGCAGTGAAACTATCCACCAAAGGAAATTTTGGAATCTGTTTTGCTGAAGGTATTAAACAAAAGCCTGGATGGGATGGTTTTACAATAGAGCATTTGTGCAAGGGGTTGGACTAGGTGACCTATGAGGTCCTTTCCTGCCCTGTGGTACTATGAGTGGCTTAATTTTCTAATACTGAAAAGTTCTAGTTCCCTTCAAAATTGGCTTCTTCATTAGATTTAAAAGATATTTCTAAAACTAGTTACTTTTGAAAAAGCATAATTGATTCAAGCAGTAATGAGGTAAAACATAACTTTTAGTCTCATAAACATACACCTTTGTGCAGGGAGCAGGAAGTTAGTGAAATAATGTGGGACGCCCAAGAATCCCATAGGTGATGTATGTGAATGGCCAGATAGGAAACTGTTGTTGGTCACATCCCAGCAAGGGGTGTGCCATTTGTGCCATCCCAAACCTCTTTATGGTGCCACAAACTGCATACATGTAATGTTAAAATGTTCCCTGTGCTGCAAATTCGCAGTGCAGGGGCAAAATTATTACTGGGATTTCCCAGTAGGAAAAAAAAAACATTGGGGAAAACCCCCCAGCACAGTATACACTACAACAGCATGTGCCAGATGCAGGCTTGGTCCCCCCTGTGAGCCTTGGTCCTCTATGTGGATGTTTGGTCTTCTAGCACAAGGAGCTGGGCAAGGGCAGTTGAGCATGTTAGGGTCTTTAGTTTTTCCAGGGAGACACTGGAGTCACTCAGCTAGAAAGCCGAGTCAAAACTGTAGTCTTGATGTTAAGGTACAGGATAAGAACCGATGTTTCCTTTTGTTTGTTTATTCTTGTATCTCTGCATCCCAGTGTATGGTTGCTGATTTTTTATGATTGTAGTTATTTTTAACAACTCCTTCTCATGATCTCTTTATCCACTTATTTTCAGTGTTGACTGTGACTTGAGAAGGTTTGACCGTACCAGTAGGCCTGTTCTATAAAGGAAGGGATACATTGTTTCTGAGCAAATGATCAGACAAGGAAGCGATTGTTCCTGCTGTGAAAATCCTGTCTACTAAGAGCCAGGAAGGCTAGGGTGAGGCTTAAGACTGAGGTGTTTGTAGACAGTTCAGAGCTGAAAGGGAACCCTGGAGGTGTGAGAGCACCCCTGAGAGTGTGTCTCAGTGGCACGTCCAACTGCATTCAGGGCTGAAGCATATCACAGATGTCACAGGTGCCATAGTGGAAAGTAGAGCTCAGCTTCATAGAAAAATCTGTAGCTTCCAATTTAAGGCATTTTTAAAAAGGGAACATTGGCTCAAACTTTTAAAAATCCCTTGCACTTTATTTACACTATTCTGCAGGCACATATTTCCTGAATTCATGAAAGATGGATCTTGGGGAGCATATTTTATTACACTCAGTGTAAGAATAGCAGTATTTGGGTCCTTTGGGTGTCCTTTTCATAACTGTGACCCATGTTGGGAACAGTTTTAAGTTCCTTTCATTTACTCTATACTTTCCCATGGATGAGATGGTTGGCTGAGTGTTTGAAATGATGTTGTCTTGTTTTGATTGCATCAGTTAGTAGCTGGGTTTGGTGCATAAAGTTCCCACCTTGACGGAGCTATTTGGAATCTCTCTCTGTTGCATCTCCCTTTCTCCCATCAATTCTGATAGAAATTTGTCATTCTCAGACTGTGTGAAAACATTTAAGAATAATAAGCAAGTTTCAGTATGCAGTCAGTTTTAATTTAGCCATGTTATGTGTCTAGCTTAATTTTCTCTATCTTTTTCAATTGATTTTGGGTGAATGATTCTTTGTGAAGGTCAGAAATTGGCAGTCAGTATAGCAAATTAAAATAGTCTTTTTTATGGACAGGAAAAGTATAGTGTGGTCAGTCCTAATAAACTCTTCTTTGCATTGTTCTGCAGATGTCCTCTGCCCTGACCTAGAGAAAGTACACTTTCTGCCTCCTGACTAAAATAGTAATTTATTGTCATGGCATGTTCATTCCTTTGACTCTCTTGGCCCGGATTGCCATCTGAACTTAATTTCATGACAGTTTTCTGATGCAGAGTATTAACTACAACTAGTTACATCTAGTAAAGTAGATGTCAGCTAACTTATAATGACTGATGGACACCTATAAATAATGGGTTATCTACTGCTTTACAGTCTGATTGCTTTCCAAATTAGATATGCCTGTGTGAAAGCAAGGTATTTAACCTTATTATAACAAAGTATACACATTACCTTTGAAACATAATACAGTAATACCCCTTATCTTTCATACCATACCACTTAATACTGTTTTGATTTTTGATTGATTTTAAGCATGTGCTTAAGTCTTATTGAAGGGTATAGAAAGGGCTTATTGAAGTAATTTTTTCAGTATTTTGCTGAATAGGGATAAAGTATTGAATTTGAAACCTAAGTGTGAGAACTGCAAGAGGAGAAGCTGACCTTGGAAATACTAAAATATACGGAGTTGTCAATGACTCACTAGATTGAACTTTCTCTGTGACTCAGACCTGGCCCACTGCCCTTACACTGTTAGAAGATATGATACTGTTATTAAACTTATGCCACATTTTTTTGGATTAGACAAATTTAGCCTGAGTATGTGTGATGACTAAAGACTTCATATGCTTTTTGAAGTGTTGGGATCTTAACTTAAATGGTTAGGTCAATTTTCAACTCAGACTAATTGCATCCTGTTTATCTAAATTTCCGTTGAAGTTTAAACAGATACTGTTCACTTCTAGGTCTCAATTTAATTTTTTTTGAAGCATCATATTTTATTGTTCCACTGCTGCTTTCCAGGCAGTTGTACCTGTTGTGTCAGCAAAAGGTAAAATGCAACCTAAAAATAATTTAATTTCTCCTCAGGTATTTTGTAAGCCTTAGTTAATTAGTGTTTCTAAACCACTTTGAGATATGCATATAACTGGCCCAAAAGTGCTAGGTATTGGCTATATTATTAATTATAATTAGTACCATGTTGCCCAAACCCCCAAGTTTTATATTCATAACATATTGGGAATGTCAGTATAGAACACAGTAATACTCTACATACTTTGCTGAAGAATAAGAAGTTATTTTTTCAGTTTCTTTTCCATTAATTTTGTGTTTCTGTGACCCATTTTTGGTTTAGATAGTTCTGTTTGCTTTTACTGCCTGCTATACAATGGCTAAGATGATTAGACCTAAGTAATCCTGTACCAGGTTATTCCTGTTGATTAGACACATAGACCAAACTGTCTGTTAATATAACCTGTTATAGATGTATTGACTGCAATAAACTGTCAGTTTACATCAGCATAAAATTGTCCCATAAGATGCCCCTTGAATTTTATTCCAGCTCTTCAGCATCTTTGCCTCCCTTTCTCTTTCTTCCTCCAATTTCATGTAAAATTACTATTTTCAGTACGCTTGGAAATATTTAAGTATAATAAGCAAGTTAAGTACACACAGTCTGTCTTAATTAAAATATTTTACATCTCTAGCTTAATTTCCCATTTGTTTTTGAGGAACTGTTTCTCTGTGGAGACCACAAATTGGCAGGCAGGGTAGCAAACTATTATCATTTTTCCTTCCTAGACAGGATAAGTATAGTGTGGCTAGTCCCTTTCTGTGCCACTCATTTTGTGACAACTTGTAGTTTTCTCCACGATATCTCCTAAAGTTTCCATCAGGATGGGATGGTTCTACCCAACCCCTCACACTAAGCTTGCACTGTTGTAGAGCAGTCTGTTCCATGGTTCTTTGGATCACAGAAAAAGAATTGGCCTGGAGAAGCAGTGAGGAGGAGAAATCGTGGGCCTCGTACAGATAATCATTTTCTCCTGGGAGAGTCACTAATCTCTTAGGAGAAAGCATGGGTATACAGATGTTCAGGCATTTTCTCCCAGAGTAAAAATGACTGCTCCAGAAGAAAAACAGCATAGGAACAACAAGAGTTAAAACTCTCCTGGGAGAACAAATGTCTGTATACAGTGTGGCTTCTCTCAGAAAAGAACAATTGAGATATGGTATGGTCAAGTCCTCCCCTACCCCTCAGCTGCACAATGTCACTGCAAGCTCTTCACTCTTCAGGGTCTCAGAATTCAAATCTGTGTACATATGGCTCTGGGTAAGTTTCTCTACCAGAACAAACCTGGGAGAATTCTCTCATATTATTTGTATGGGTATATGCAGCTATAGATAGACTCTGAAAAAAAAAACCCTCAAATAAATCTTGAATTAGGAACATTTTACAGTTGAATGTAACACAATTATGTCTATGAATACTTGGGAGATATTTAATTGAGACTCATTGAATGTTCAAGGCCTGACTTTTATCAAACATGTGAAGTATTTGGGTCCTATTCCAATTGGTTTAAAATGGATTTGAAGTTGCTTCATTGCAGTTGTTTTTTAGCAAGGCCTTAATATATCCTAGCTCATAGCTTTGGGGTGATTCAATTCCATTCTCTTCCTGATTCAGCCTAGGAACTTGAATATTCATCCACCACAGTCAGGGCCCTAACTTTGGCAAATAAGGGCTTGTTAGACATTGTACTTTGAGCTATTCAGATGTTGATGTGTTTTAGTACTAGCTCAAGTATGGAACAAGCTAGCAGGGGCCTTGAGGACAGAAAGGTAAGAATCCATACCCCTTCTCTTCCCCTCTACCACCCCTCCTTCATCTCTCCATTCTGGGGTTCCCCAGGGTTCCTTTCTGCCCCCTGGAGTTCTTCCTCACCCCCTGCATCCAGAGCTCCCCCCTACTGCACTCCTAACTATAGGGCTCTTTCTCTCCCCTTTCACTCTACTGCTTGCTTTCAGCTGTTAGTGCTGTCCCAGGGGAGCAGACAGGGAAGGGGAGCCCCCCTGCACAGCCCCTGCTGCCACTACTACTGCCAGGCTGCCTCTCTGCTCCAAGCTAAGCCCAGCCCAGAGACCAGCAGTGGCAACAGCAGTGGCAGGGGCTGGGCAGTGGGGTTCCCCTTCCCTACCTGCTCCTTGAGTAGAGGAGTAGTAGAGGTAAGTTGGAAGGCCCTATCCAGGCCAGTGGGGGGGGGTACAGGTGGGGTGTTCACATTAACATGTAGCCTAGAGTGCTACATTTCAGTTTAGCATAATTTGGATAACAGAGATCAGAGATAAACCTAGGCTAGAGGGACATAACTTTAAGCCACCTAAAGACTGATAAAACCAGTTTCTGGTGTTGGTATGTGGACAACCTAAGGATTAAGACCTTCAGGAGCTGCCCAAAATTAATGTGTAACAAGGTCCTATGTTTTAAAAGCTAGTTTTGTTTTACCTTTCACTGACATTTAAAAGCTAGTTTTGTTCTTTTGCAAAATGGAAAGTGTTTTCTCAATGAGAAAACAGTATCTCACCTAGCTATAGTGTTGCCATATTCTTTCAGTCCCTTTAGGAAGCTACTTGTCAGACAGTTTGTATTTTGGTTCCACAAACTCGGATAAAGCCAGGACACATCTGCCCTTAATAGTATTCACCAGCATAACTCTTGCATTCTCAGTGCTACCATTCTCTGACACCTTGACACACTGAAGCTGAGTCTTACAAATATTTGGCTATGCAAGTGAGAGCAAGGATTCCTTTTCCCCTATTGCTCACTGTTTAGCACTGAATGAACAAAGAACCTAGCTATGAATTATGCTTCTGAATATGGGCCTCCCTGTGTGGTGCCACAAATCTGTCAGTGAAACAACACTGGGCTAAAACCATTTTTCCTTCCCCTTCTAGAAAAAACAAAACTTTATTTCAATAAAATATTACAGAAAAAAAAGCCCAAAACAAAGTTAGCTGCAGAAATGAATGGGGAAAAACCATGATAGGGCTCCTGAGAAAAAGTCCAGCTCCATTAGAATGATGAAAGAGAAAAAAACCCAAAAACCCAGATAACATTCTCAAAATGATAGTCATCTACCTATGAATTGCATTTAAAATTTATTCATAAAGAATAATGGATCAGCACAAACTTACTATACACACTGTATGGATTATACTGCCACATTTATTTGCTGTGGGAGATTGATTTCTTGTGGCAAGTACTGTATATCTATCAAATAAAAACTCAGCAATTTCACTAGTTCTGGTAAGAAAAACATAGACACGTCCATATTACAACCAACATTGTTTGGTAAATGACATTATATCTGTAATATACACTCACTTGTTAAAATGTGTGTTTTTGGTTGTTGTGTATTGTGGTGGGGGGGGGGTTGTGTGTATGTTTTTATGTGGGCAAGATGGCCCCTGTTCCTCCAGCTATGTGCTTTGCACATGGAAACTTGGGTCCTGTATCTTTACAAAATACGTAAAATCTTCTGATCTCATTGGCCAGAGGAAGCAGAAGATTCTTCAGGCTGATTGAGTAAAAGAGAGGCTGGAGTGTGGCACTCCCTAACTGGACAAGGCTTGGATGATGTCTTACCAGATATATAAGAACAACTCATTTAAGGTTTTTCCCCCCTTTTGCCTGGGTCTTCTAAGAGCTGCATAGCTTGACTTGGGAGCCAAAAAAACTGCTCCCTCTTCACTGGATAGGCAAGGAAAAACTATGTGAAGGGAAAGCCTCACATACAGGGAGAGAAAGTTTGTCTCAGAGCTTTAGACCCCTATTTCTTTCCTATTTCCCTCCTTTTTTGAGTGGGATAATATCGTGTGGATATTAACCCCTGGAACAGACTGACCAGGAATGGGGTCTTGGAAGTTACAGGCCACATGGGCCTGCCCACCTCTGTTTTGTAATTGTAGTGTCTCAGCATAGTTGTATAGCTGAGACTGGATGTCCAGGCTGCAGCC
>JAGPOW010002514.1:6228186-6245486 GCA_030014935.1 Caiman crocodilus | reverse complement strand
TAGGGAAGTTGTTCTTGCTCCTACCTTGGGCATCTTTAAGAGTAGATTACATAGGTACTTGGCTGGGGTCCTGTGACCCTGGCACTCATTCCTGCCATTTGTGGGGGGTCAGACTAGATGGCCTGCTCTAGGCCCCTTCTGACCCTAGATACTATGATACTATGAGTAGAGAGGGAGAAACACCTCCTTAGATCTGTTGGCAACACATCAGCTGATGCATGCCAGAGTTCTGTTTGCCCTGTTGGTGACTTCCTTGCACTGATAGCTCATATTTATTTTCTGGTTGATTGTGACCCGTAGGTCCTGTTCAGATGCTGTGCCAGCCAGTGGCTACTGCCTATCCTATATTTGTGGTGAAGTTTCTTCCTACCCAGATGATGGACCTGGCACTTTCCCCTGTTCAACTTCATCTGATTCTGATCAGCCCATAGAACAAGTATTCCCAGATTTGGAGGGTGGGGAGAAATAAATCATTGGTTTAATTTATGGGGAACCTCGAAAAGTGAATGTATTTTTTGCTGACAGCCGATGCCCGGCAGAAGGGTTACACAGAACCAACATTGTTTGGGAAATGACATTATGTTTTGAAGGAAAATTGCAGGCGGCAGAATACTCATTTGGAATGTATTTGCTATGAAACAACATTCCTTAGCTACATCAGGTTTTATTGTTTTCTAGGAAAGGGAAAGAAGCTTTCTCTTTGAAATCTATTAGGTAGTTAGCGTAGGATAGTGTTCAGAAAGATTAAAAAGAAGATACTTCATGCATACTTGAATGCAGAATTAAGATCAATATTTTCATCTCTGTTCCAGTTTAATATGCAACCTAATGACAATGCATGAATTACAGAAAAAGAATAATAATAGATACACTTCTACTAAAAAATGTATGACTTGTTGAAGAAAAAAACTTTGTAGTTTCTTTTATTACTTGATTACAGCTATAACATTACAATTAATGTTTGACTAGACAAATATGGGACTCATAGAATTTATGTTTCCTTCACTTAATTCTGCCTTTCCTAAGGTTGCTGCCGTTATTGTTTTTGTGTGGGACTTGTCAAGTTAAATAGCTTGTCCTTTCATGCATTATGTGTGGAATAGCTTACCTTCTAATACACTGGCACCTCCCAAGATTTCTTAAGAAATCAAAATATAAATGACAGTATATGACAGTGACATACTCTTCTGATTTATTTGCAATAAAAACCCAAATATATCTTTTTTTTAATCTTTTACTTTGACACAAACAGGTATTGAACTTGAAATCATTTCTGTGATGGACAGAGATATTTGATATTGACTTCAGACATTCCTGGAGAATTGAAAGAATGATGAAAAATAAAGAAGAGTTTATAAAGAATATAATGCCTTGAAATCTTGAAATCTATTTTAGAGGCTGTTTAAGTTAAATCCACTTCTAAGTAATACTTACTAAGTAGTATCACATCTAGTTTTGTACCAGAAAGATAACTTTGCTCCTTACATAGGATTTATCAATTATATCTTTCAAAAATGTCAGGCAGATGAGAGCTTAGTCACATAAAACAGTTCTAAGACCTTGCAGGTCTATGTAGAAATTGACTCTGTACTTTGGAGATATTATATCTTGTGAAATGTTAGGTTACTTACATCTGATAAGAAGTTCTCAGGCAAGCCGGTTTTGAAACACAGCACCTGATTTGTATAGGCTAAAGAATACTTAGTTTAGTTTTCATTTTTATATCTTTTATAGTAAGACAGCTTGTTTTTTAAGACTTGTCTTCAATTGAGTAATATAAGTAAACAATAAGTAACCAAATTCAGTCCCTCAAAAGCAGGCTTTCTTCTGCAGTCCCTAACTGGCAATTTACTGCATATTTCAATAGTGCATGATTTTTCACAAATTTCATTAGTATACCATTGATTGCTCATTTTTCAGCTCTCAAAACAATTTAACATAGTCTCTTTCATGCAGAGAATAACATATTCATATTATTTGATTTTTGATGAAACCAAATGACCCTTTAAATTTGCAATAGGGTTCTTTAATTTTGCATGAGTTTCTTTACTGCTGTTCATTTAATTTTCTGTTTCCATTAACCATCTGCAAGCATTTGACTCTATGACAATTATTCAGCTGTGCTACATCATGACTGACATATTTTATAAACGTTTAAAAGAAAGAGAGAGCAAGAAACGAAGGAAAAGCCCAACTAAAGAAAAAGTCACAGTTCAAAATCATGTATTTTCCATACAGCTGAGACATCTGAATAGTAATTATTGGTCCAATTGTAAATCTAGCCTAATTGCATTTTGTCTTCCTTTCTGATAAGCATTTCATGATGATGATTACTCCTCCTAAAGATGCTCACTCCAGGAATGTTTTCCCACACTGATGGCCAGGGGGCTCTGTAGATAAAAGACTAGGCAGGAAAAATGTCTCATTTCTACTCCACTAATTCAGCCATGATTTTTCAAGTGAGAAAGAATCTCAGTCTGTTCAAGTGAGAAAAAAAGAATCTTGGTCTGGATGCCTATCATTTCCTAGCCTGCCCTCCACACTGGGAGAATTGAGCTAGTGTTCATTAGAAAGTGCTTTAATTAACCAACATAAGTAAGAGGCCAAGCCAGGGTAATCAGTGCTGATTAACTAGGCTACTTCTTTGCACAAATTAAGCAAGCTGCTCTTTGCCTGTTTTAAAGGTCTCCATTCAAAGGAGTCTTAATGATTGATTTACTTTTTCTTTGTACTATGAGAATGTTTAAACTTGATAATTTATATTTAATATTTGCATTTTTTATTGTTGGGTTTTGATAGAAATAATATTTGGCTTGCCTTTTAAATAGCAGCACATGGCAAGAAAGTTAACAAGTTTACATAAATCTCTGTATTTCAGGGAAGACCAATTAAGTTATATTTCTTCTGCAATCATAAAGCTACAAGTGGAACCAAATTATTGCAGAATTTGAAGGCTGTTATGTCTTTGTCACTTTGGTCTGGGTTTTTAAAGCTCAATGAATACTTTGACAGAATAACAGAATTCATGCCGTCTTGAAGGACACACCTCATTAGACTGTCCAAACCATAAAGGATAATTAAGATAAGGAATTCTAAAAATGAAAGACAAATGTTTTATATATTTCTGGGCAGATCCATGTTTTTGCTAGCAAAAAATGAGCAATAAAAGAATGCATTCAAATAAAGACTCATGCCCAAATTTTTCAAGAAAATATGGCAACATTCCCTACAGTTCAAAGCAAATTGAAGGACCAAACATTTTTTTTCCCTCAAATACCTGAAGTTCCCTGGTTTAGCCTGTGAAAGGATGACAAGGAAATCAAGCATTTGCTGCATTCTTTCATTAGAGGATTTTGTACTTATGAGAAAAGGATGTAGAAATTGGAGAATTTTAATTGTTGTTACTGTTGGGTTTTTGGCTTTGTTTTTTTTTTTTAGTATCTCAGTTATTTTATATAGTGAACAAAGTGAATAAGATAAAACTCAGAACCAGTTTGAATATGACCTAAAATAAACACCTTAGAGGTTCAAGAAAGTTTACCATTTTCATTTTGTCTTCCTTTGGACTGTTTAGTTCCAGATAGCACTAGAAACAGTAGTACTAAAACATCATCAGAATGGACATTTTGTTCCCTCTCCTTCTCTTAGGTTTCCAGCCAGGGGTAATAAGGGAGGCAGGACACTTGAGAGGACTGGGTCACCGAGGTATAGAGTCTCTGGACCTCTGTTGAATACACTTGAGAGGTGTATCTTTGAGATCTATAGGATGTTGGGTTCTTTGGAGACTTGGAAGCTAAAGCACCATGGTACACTTGGTGGCACACTGGTCCAAGGGCTTTTTCAAGATGACAATTGATACAGAAGTACTCCTAACCTCCCTCAGAGGATAGCACCTGCACATACAAAACCCAATTATTTTGGCAATGGTTTTTTATGATTTCACCTTGCATAGTCATGGAAAAAGTCAACATATTACTGAAACTGTTGCATTGTCGTTGTGGTTTCTTTTTCTGAAGTCAGTAGCAAAACTTCTGTTGTATTTGAAAGGAGCTGGGGTGTCTATGAAGCTAAAAGCAAAACCTACTTCAGAAATGAAAAAAAAAAACCCCAAGCAAAAACCACAACAAAACCCACAATAGATTTGAGCATTTTCACACTATAGTGAATCTGTGCCTCAATTTTTCATGATTTTGAATATAGGTCATAAATCTATAGCATCAAAAGGAAAGGAAAATGTTTGTGTTTTATTAATTCAGAGACCTTACAAACAGATTCATTTTTATTTCTATGTGCAGAGATGCTATGGAATTTATATAATAATAATATATGAATCCATTCCTTAAGTATATAGAATTAGTCTTATTTTTATTTCCTTCTTTTATTTGCAATGATGTTTTGGTATCTTAAATTTTGTTATTTGAAACTATTTATTTTGGTTAGAATGAAAAACTGTGGCAGCACTTATCACACAGTATAAACAGGAAGCAATATAATGCTGAATGCTATCTCCAAATTGCTGTAATATTATTGGTTTTACCTTCCCATGAAGAAAAAGTACAATAGTTTCACTCCCCATTAGCACGCATACTCTGCATAATATGAATCAAATATGTGCTCTCAGAGCTAAGGTTGAAAGTCAGGTAAGCAGTATATTTGATGTGATATGAATTAATGATGCACTTCATGCAGATAAAAGTAAAAAAAAAGTCTTTTGCTCAGCGGCTCCATTTAGTTGATGCCCATTTACTTATATAGAAAGGCTTTTCCAGAGATCAATACAATATCATGGCAGGATTTTGTGAAAGGAATAGCTTTTGGTTTTCCATAATTACCTGATTATGTCATATGCTTTACCTGAAAGGTTAATCAATATGAAAGATTACAACTTTGATTACTTCACTATGCTTTGTGCAATCTGTTCTTTCTTAGGACATTGAAGGATGTAAAAAGAGCATCAAGGCTAGCACTTTCCAGTTGTAAATTTCTTTTTGCACATTTCTTTTCCTTTTTGGATATTGTTTTTAAATTGTACGGAAGTCTGGATGTCTTTGGGGAATTGCAGTGTATCAAAAAGTCAGTCAGTGATTCAAAGAGCCTAAATATGGTTTACAACTGCCCAAAGTTCCAGTCATGAATCCTTTCTGCAGCCACAGGACCACCATTAGCTTTGCCTAGAAGTTTTAGCAATGGAGCACTGTGGAGGAATCTCTGTCATTATCTAGTTTCTGAACTTTCATAAACGTGCCTAACAAGCCATCTTCAAGTGCAAAACTTTAAACAATAATCATTCATAAAAAAATAGTAAATCAATCTAGTCTTTGTATTTATACACAGAAGATTTGCAGAAAACTTCTTAGAAATCTAAGAAAATATGAATCTGACCATTTCATCAATTTCGCTCCAGGATATTTTCATGAAGCACTAAGTATATTCCACTCCAAGTTACTTCAACACTATTGAGGATCTGGCTTTAATTTATATATAACACATGAGTAATGACAACAGAAAACAGAAATTCTGAAGAAAGGCAAGGCAAGGATTACAAGGATATTCTTGCTCTGCTTGTGTATTTTGGTAGTTAAGATTTGTTTAAAATGTTCTGGTCTGATAATAGAAGTAAATAGTGTTTAGTAATCTTCTGAGCCTGGGCACCTGAAGAAAATGTGTTGTGCTAGTCATGGGTTTTTTGGTCATTTGTGCATATCTCATAAGTCACCATTACAATGGGACACCTCGACTCAGTAACTTGTTTATGCACTGATATTCCATGATAGTTGGAAAAGCTTAGGACTTTCATACTTGGAAACATGAAGTAGAATACCGTTACATACTCAACATATCTACATAAGACACTTTACTGTGGAGCTGACTACTTAGCTCTACAGTAAAGTGTCACCATTTACATGAGTGGTGCTATTAAGTTGGAGTAAACTAATTAACTCCGCCACACAATAGTACTATCCAACACAGGTACTACAATATGGTGGACTTATATACTCAGTCACAATGAATGTGTACATGGCTGGGGCATGAGGGTGCTGTGGTGTGAGGCTGCCTGCTGGCTAGCCATGCCCTGTAGCACCCTTGTGCCCAAGCCAGTCCCTCTGCAACATGTTGAGATGAGGGGAGGCAGCTTTAGGCTGACAGGCTGACCTCCTGCCCCCCCTGCCAGCTGGGGCTGCTCTGCCCTGGCTCAATGTGCTGCAGTGCCTGGTGCATATATGAACACTGTGCAAGGGAGCAATTAATTCCAGCATGAACTGCACCAGAGTTTATTGTATTGAACTAAATATTACATGTCGATGCACCTACTGAGGATGAAGTCCTTCCTTTATTGAATAAAATGGAAATCTTATTGAATCCAGTTAAGTTTGGACTTCCCACATAAGAGGAGTGGAAGGCCAATGTTGTACTCATCTCAAGAAGGGGAAGTGTGAAGACCCAGGAAACTACAGGCCAATTAGCTTAACTTCTATTCCAGGAAAAATCCTAGAAATATTCATTAAAGAGGCTATATGTGACAAACTTGCAGAAAGCATGATACTGAATGACAGCATGGCTTCATTGTGGGCAGGTCTTGTCTGACCAATCACATTTCTGTCTATGATCAGGTGACTCAATACCTGGATAAGAAAAAAAGCACTTGACATTGTATACCTCAACTTCCAGAAAAACCTGGTATCCCACAAGGTACTGATCAGAAAACTGGAAGATATCAGACTCAACTGTGGGACCATCAAGTGGGTGCAAAACTGGTTGCGGGGTAGGACACAGAGAGTACAAATAAATGAATTGGTGTTGTCCTGGCTAGATGTGGGCAGTGGCATACCCCAAGGGTTGGTACTTGACCCAGTGCTGTTCAATATTTTCATCAACAACTTGGTTGAGGTGGTGAAAAGCCCATTGGCCAAGTTTGCAGATGACACCAAGGTATGGGTTTGTGTGGACACACCCACAGATAGGCTGCTGATACAAGCATACCTAGACAGGTTCCATGTTGGGCAGAGTTTAATCAGATGCAGTTCAACATAGAGAAAAGCAAAGTGTTGCATCTGGGTAGGAAGAACCCCCAGCACACCTACAGGCTGGGCATCACTAATCTCACCAGCACTACAATTGAAAGGGAACTGGGGGTAACAATAAATCCTAGCATGAATATGAGCCGGCAATGTAACACAGTAGCTGCTAGGGCCAATAAAATTCTGGAATGCATCAATTGATGCATCTCCAGGAAATCCAAAGAAGCGATTCTCCCACTTCACTCAATATTATGCAGCTGCAGCTGGAGTATTGCATCCAGTCCTGGGCACTGCATTTCAACAAGGACATGCTAAAGCTCAAGAGGGTCCAGAGAAAGGTGCCCTGCATGATGCAGGGGTTTGCATGGCAAGCCATATGAGGAGAGACTAAGGGATGTTGGACTCTTCAGCATAAAGAAAGGGGACCTGATTGTGGCTTGCCGCTATATCAGAGGCGTACATCAGGGGCTCAGTGAACAACTGTTCATCAGGGCCTCCTGGGGGAAATCAGGCCACAAACTCCTGGAAGATAGTTTCAGGATGAACATTAGGAATAACTTCTTTACAAGTAGGGTGTACAGACTATAGAACAAGCTCCCCACAGAGGTGGTGCAAGCATCTACCCTAGAGGTCTTCAAGAGAAGACTGGACAGTCACCTGGCTGGGGTCATCTGACCCAGATGTCTTTCCTGCTCATTCAGGGGGCTGGACCCGATGATCCTTTGGGGTCCCTTCCAGCCCTATGATTCAATAATTTTAAAAAACGTAAAAGCTAATTGGTCTGCATTAATATTCACTAAAACATAGCAACCCTTCCAAGTATTCAGTATTTCAAAGCCCATCTTTTGAGCAACCATTATGAATGTTTTTGCTTATTGATTGGGACACATTCATTTAAGTGCAAGTCTGAAAGTGTGTACCACCCAATGCAAAATTATATACATGTAACATATCTATGCATGTAACAACATATTTCATATGCACAATACTCAATTTTTCATGCAGTTTTAACAATGCAGTCCAACATATAAAATAAATACAACTCTGGTAGTTCACTCAGCATTGTAGTAAAGAAAATAACTCTCACAATTTTAAATTAACAGTTAGAGAATTTTATTTCTTTATAAAATTTAAATTAAGTGAAAATGATTCCTGTAAAGACTGTTTACAATGTTGGTTTTATGGACATTAAATAATTGCATTGGTGATCAGCTTAGCTGTCCTATTAAAGGACTGAAAGGTGGCAGAATTATGGACTTCACGTGAGAACTGCATTCATATATTTTCAAAATAAAAAATCTTTAATTTCCTGAATAGTAAAGTGTTAAAAGCCTCTATGAAGAAACCTCAGTGGGTCAGAGGTTCAGACATTTATTTGATAACTTATCAAAACATGTTAGACCTGAAGAACAGAGTTGGGAATCTATGAAGGGAAAGTTTTGAATAAAATTTCCCTTGCTGCTGTTTCTCTTAAATACGGAAATACCACCCCTTTTCTCTTCCCCTTTACATGCTATAGTTCATAAATATTTTCACAGCTGTACTTATTTGACAATTGGAATACTAAAATGAGTGTTTCATACAATTGAAAACTTGTTTAAACAACACCATCAATAACAAAAGCAACAACAAAAAAAGAATCTGAACACCTTCAGATCTTCAGAAAAATTTAAAAGATTATGTGTTTTAGGTGATATATTTTTGTGAGATCTTTTATACTTAGGAAAAACTGCCAGATTTATTATATGAAATGGATCAGCAATAGACTGGTATTGGTTATCATGAGTTCTTTTGATTAAATAGAATTATGATAAATCTAGCAATTTCAAGACATTTGTCACATAGGAAAGAAAGGTATTAACAATAACAACATGACTTCAACAAATGAATCTTATCAAGTTAATGGTTCCACTGTGGAGACCCTACTATTGGCAGAAGCCATGGGCCATTCA
This sequence comes from Caiman crocodilus, assembly GCA_030014935.1. NCBI lineage: Eukaryota > Metazoa > Chordata > Crocodylia > Alligatoridae > Caiman > Caiman crocodilus. The sequence continues at coordinate 6,236,515 of JAGPOW010002514.1, read as the reverse complement.
TTGCAACAACTGTATTCAATACAGACAAAGCAGTTTCCAATCCTTCACTCCATCTTTAGGGCACAATGAAACGTTTATCTTTTGCTACAGCTTTTTCCTTAATAACAGTGATGGATAGATGGAAGGCTGCCATGCATGTGGTATTAAAGGATTCATTAGAAATCTATGGACAGACAGGCACACAGTAATCAGTCAACTTCCAAAAAACTTGGTTTGTATTAGTATCCATAGTTCAACTGAATATATCTGTACTTATGAGCTTATGCTATACTGTACATGATAAGATACTCTTGCAATTTTAAGATTTCTTCTTATGTTTTGTTGATCTGAATATTTAATGAGAACAGCTTCTGTCTCGAACATTTTAGGACTTCCTGTTTAGGCTGAGAAAAAAAAAAAGCATAGACGTATGAGGGAAAACACTGCATTACCAAAATAGTTGTCATCCTTCAAATAAGATTTACATTCAGTTTGGTTGAGTTTGGCTTGCATTTTTATTTGCACTGATCTGGTTTGAACATTTCTAACTGCACAGTAAAAAAGAGATGTCATTTAAAATGTTTCCTTTGTCAAATTGTATTTATCTCACTAATTTCCTTAAAAGTTTAATTCATTTCCTATTGAAGTCAGTGGGGTGTCTCATTGCTGCATGTTTTTTTTTTCAAGTGTGGAGCAAATTAACTAGCAGTGGAAGTAGTTCATGCTATAATTTATGCCAGATATTAATTTGGCTTTAAATCCTCCATACCTTAAATTCTAGTATTTTCAGTAGATCAAAACAATGTTTGGTAACTGTGAATTAAGTAATAACTGGATTTCATGTTAACACAGCTCTGTTTATTTTGTTTATTGATTTTTTGACACTGCTGTAACTTGTTGTATGCTACCTTTATGTAGACTGCCATTTATCTATGGACACCAATGCATTTTAACAAGTAAGGTTTGCATTACCAATGTGTGAAAATAATCTGTATACACATGCTGGATACAGCTTCTGTGAATTTTCTATCTTTTAAGCCAAACATTAGAACTGATCTAGTTGAGGATGGCCCTGCTTTGAGCAAGGCACTGGACCAGGTGACCTCCTGAGGTTCCTTTCAATTCTAATTTTCTATGATTCAATGATTCATAACATTGTCTTATTTTAGAAAAAGATTCAAACATGAGAAACATACTTAACTAAAATACACAGAACCTTTTATAATGGTTGGGGGAAGGGGGCAATGACAAAAAGACTAGAAACATAAAATCTAGAAGCAAAGGTGAGGATTAAATGAGACGTGCCACTTGGAATGAGACAAATTCTAGTATGACTTGAAGGTACAAGACTATAATATTTAGGAACGTTGGCACTGGATATCTGAAGCCTAATTAAACATATATTTAAACTAATAAGAGAACACATCTTTTAATGTTAATGGATTTGCTATGGGGCTACAATGAAATGTATGGCTAACAGTCGAAATTTGGTTCAAAGCTATCAACATAAAGTACATATAATTTGCTTTAGAGTATTTATTTCATTCCTCGTCTGATAGGTCAGTGACAATGTCTGACTGGCAAGCTGAATAAGTGGCAGCCAGCCATGCCTCAAAGAGTTTGCACATCCTACAAAGGCATGATGGTCTTTTCTATTTTTCTGAACAAGCAGGATCCACCTCTGTTGTTAAGCCACTAGTGAGGATGAAAAGAAGGGGTGATGACCTTTTATGGGTATACCTAGAATAGGACTTTTAACACCCTCCAATCTGCATAAAATATACAGAATACTGGTGATTTACATAACATTGTATTGAAATTAGCAAGCAATCTAAGGAAATATGGGTTGAATGAATGGACTGTAAGGTGGATAGAAAGCTGGTGGGATCACTGGGCTCAAAGGGTAGTGTTCAATGGCTCGAGGTCTAGTTCGTGCCCAGTATCAAGTAGAGTGCCTCAGGGGTCAGTGTTGGGGCTGGTTTTGTTCAATATCTTTGTTAGACCCCGACTTCATGTGGCGCCCAATGACTAGGGAGATGACAGTCCAATTGCTCATGGATTCTGGTGCTCATTCCTAGAGCAAGCAGGGAGCAAATACCAGCACACGTTGCTTGCAACATCTTTATTCACAATAGAGACAGCTTTGGGTGAACTCCGTCACAAACACAGCCTGTGAAACCAGGGGAGCAGCACTGAACATTAGTTCTGTTCACATTTTATACACCTTGATTCATACATATTAACATTCACCCCACCTAAGTCCCTTCTTCGGTTCCACCCACTTCTCCTCCCATCTCAAGCTCCACCTTTGTTTACTGTTTGCTTCATTAGCATGGTATTGCCTAAGCATTTCATTCATTTACATGCCTCTTTGCTAAGAGCACATGCGTAAGACTTTGACCTTCACTTCTTCAAATCACTTGCTGTTTCTTGCTGGTTCTTTCTAGTAGTCTTGGTGACTTCAACATCATTTCCAATGCTGACCTTCTGCTTTATCTCCTGCTGATAGCTGGTGGGCTGCATCCTATTTTTACCCAACACATCATGTACTTTGCACCCTATCCTTTTGTTAAGAATTCGCTTACTTAAGCATTAGCAAATTTAGTTGCCTTTAATATATCATCTAGCCTTGTGACTAGTGGCTTTTGCTGAGACACAGGAATAAGCCTTCATTCAGCTGCACACCCAGTACTCCCCAAAATTCATATTGTTACCCTAACAATCTTCATTAACAGTCTGGAAGACGGGGATGAAGTACAGCCTCAGCAAGTATGTGGATGACAGCAAGTTGGGGGAAGTAGTAGATATGCTGGAAGGTAGGGCTAAGATTCGGAGTGAGCTAGATAAAATGGAGGATTGGGCCAACAGAAATCTCATGAGGTTCAAACACAAATGCAAAGTCCTGCACTTAGGATGGAAGAATTCCATGCACTGCTACAGGCTTGAAACTAACTGGCTAAGCAGCAGCTCTACAGAAAAGGACAGTGGACAATAAACTGAATTTGATTTAACAATATGCCCCTGTTACCAAGAAGGCTAACAGTATACTGGGCTGCATTAGTAGGAACATTGCAAGCAGATTGAAGAAAGTACTTATTCCCCACGATTCTGCACTGGGGAAGCCACATCTGGAGTACTGTGTCCAATTTTGGACCCCCTACTACAGAAAGAATGTGAGGAGGGCAACTAAAATAGGGGTTGGGGCACATACCCCATACTCTCTTCTGGGGAGAGGCTGAGGGAATTGGGCTTATTTAGTCTGCACAAAAGAAGACTGTTGGGGGATTTGATAGTAGCCTTTAATTACTGGAAGGGTGGTTCCAAAGAGGATGGAGTTAGACCAGGGGTGGGCAAAATATGGCTCGTGGGCCAGATGCAACCTGCAGTGGGTCTCTGTCTGGCCTAAGGTGATAATACCTGGGCCAGGCACAGTCCATCCATGGTGCATCCTGCCACCCCCTGGGCATGCAGAGAGGCTGGTGTGGCTCCACAGCTGAACTGCCTTTGTAGGCAGCCCAGGTAGCAACAGCTTCTTCTGGCTGCCACCACCATTGGTCCCAGCCCTGAAGTACCAGCAGGACTTGTGCTTCACAGCCCTGACCCCATGCACTCTGGATCTGATCTGGACTCACCTGCCCAGGGTCAGCAGTGCTGGTATGGGATAGAAGCTGTTGCTCAGCATGGGAGGGAAAAATGGCTCCTCCCCTTCCTGCTTCCGGCCATTCCTGCTGCAGTTGCCCAAAGCCTGCACGAGCCTGCACAGCATCTATACCACCATCATCACCACCTCTAGGCTTCCCAGGAGGGCAGCAGTGAAAGTGGAGAGCAGACACAGGGCAGCCTGTCACAGCACAGGCTCCAGGCAGTCACAGCAGGAATCCCCAATGGTAGTGAGGGGGAGGGGCCATTTTTCTCCCCATGTTGAGCAACAGCTTCTGTCTCATGCCACTTCTGTCTCATGCCACTGCTCCTGAGCCTGGAGCAGATGCAGGGTGCATGCGGTCAAGGTGTGCAGAATGGGTCCCCACCAGTATCACAGGACTGAGACCAGCAGCAGCAGCAGCCACAAAAAACCACCACCACCTGGGCTGCCTAAAAAGTCAGTCTAGCTGTTGAACCACCCCAGCTCCTCTGCATACGTAGGGGGTGCTAGGATACTGCAAGCATGGGTGATGCAGAGCAGGCATTGGGCAGGCCGGATTGGAGCTTTGCTCATGGTTTCTGGCTGATTCAGTGGTGCTGAGTTCAGACTGAGCATGGGACGTGGCTGGGGCTATATGCTGTTGGCGATAGCGGAAAGGTGCTATAGCCAGGCGTGCAGGCTCCAGGCTGTTGTGGGGTGGGAGGTGGGTTCCAACTCGCTCAGGGGAGAGTGTGGGGGGGGCTCCTATGCACACCCCACAATACCCTACAAGGCCCACAACCACACTGTCCCCCACACACAATCACACACCCCACAAATACTGCACCCACCCACACACTCACTCCCCAGTAACCTTACCTGTACCCCCCACCACACACAGCTGTGTGCCTGTATGGGGAGCCCCACTCACTGCTGCACACACACACTCCAACACACATGTGCACCTATGCCCCCATGCACACTCCACACCCACCCTTCCATGCACACACCACCAGCCATGCTCCCCTGCCGCACACACCACCCCTCCCCGCAAACCCCATACCCACTCACCCATGCACATCCACACACCCCCACACCCTCCCCCACACCCCACATACAGACACATCCACACCCACACCAACACACACATACCCACAACCCCCCACAAACCCTATTCTGATCTACCCATATCCCCATCCACACCCCCACACTCTTCCACACCCTCCCACAATATACAAGACAAAGACTACATTTTGAGCTATTATTTAATAACCTCTATATACACCACACAAAAATACACATATCAGGAGAAAATCTTTTAAAAAAATAAAATTAAATATGTTATTGTCAATGTTTGATTTTTTTGTGTACAATTTGGGGGCAGGTGGGAGGTTTCCAACGTGGAAAACCCCCTTCCCAAAAGGAGTACTTCTGTGGGCACAGGGAGGGACTTCTGCTGGCAAAGGTCAGGGGTTAGAGGGTAGGACTTCCGATCCTAAGATGGTGAGCAGAGCACCTGTCAAGGGGCTGGGCTACTCTTGCAGCCCTTGAGAGCTTACCTAAATTTGTTAAGTGGGCCACCACTTTGAGCAGGGATTTGGACTGGATGACTTCCTGAGATCTCTTCCAATCCTAATTTTATATGATTCTATCTATGACTTTGTCCCCATATGAAACGCACCTGACAGGGACTTTATGAGCAGTACCCTTCAAGTAGACATTGAATGACAATGTGGCTTTTCAAAAGAAGAGACAAAAGGAGTCAGAAGCCAATGTAAAATGAATTGACCCCGCAGATTTTCAATGGGTTTTTCAAGCCCTCAGGTGTAAAGACCAAACCCCCTTCCTACAGTGTTTGGGTGGAGTTCCTACCACTTAGGAACAACTTAAAAATATGTACAAACTACCAGGCTAATATGTGTTCTTCCATCTAACTGTAGGCTTATGAAGTAAATGTGGTCTGAGTTACTCTACACTGCAGTTTCAGTTACAAGATTATGGCAAAAGCTCATGTTACTGTAGCTCTTCTGAGCTCCTGGCTCATTTGGGCTGCAGCTTGATTCATACAGGTGCAGACAGGGGCACTAAAGGCTTCTGAGAACTCTCTCAATGGATGGTATTTTAATGGCCTCTCTTGGCATGATATACAGCCACCTTCCACAGAAACGATGGATTCTGAAAACCTTAGTTCCAGATAGATTCTACTTCTTGACCTCATTCCATTTCTACCCTTTCAGGGCAAAATATAAATGGGCACTCACTTAAAGGAGGTTTTTAGTTAATAGTAATAAACCCTTGTGTGGGATTCTTAAGTGAGATTCTGGTGTGGAAGTAAGTAGAAAGCAGTGGGCAAGTGAAGGTGGCAGTTTGAAAGACTTCTGCTGCTTCTCCACTCATATGCAGTACTTTCAATTATGCTATAGCTTAGCCAATGATACAACATCAGCTCTACTGTATCAAGCCATGTCTCTGTTCTCTGGTGTTTGGATTTGTTAACATCTAGTATATTCTGCAAGCTCATCCTTTTTTCGAATATCGAAAAAGAGTCAGCTCAAAGCAATTAGATATGTGACTGATCATGATTTCACTATTGTGATTTAATATGTGCATCTCAATGATCAAATTATTTTTGCATATTGTATGTACTTTTGTAACATCATGTTTCCAGTGCTATAAGAGCACTTAAGAATTGACACTTGAAAGAAAGATGGAAATAAAACAAGAGAGAAGTTAAGGAACCCCTATATTAGTTGATACATTTATGGTTCAGATTAAGCTTGGCAGAAGTAAGAAAAAAATATATTAGCCTTGCTTGTAAAAAAGCAATTTTTTTCTTCAGAGAATATTTTGTGTAGGCAATAAACAATGCAGAGTATTAATGACCTAATAAAGCTCCCTATCATAATGTGAAACTACCTGACACTTCTTCATGCTTTTCTCTACAAGCATATTTAGTTTTATTGTGTAAGTGCTCAGCAAGGTCATTTTTGTTAAAACTATATTACAGATTGCATCAGCCAAACTTGTTCTATAACTTAACTATAGAACTACTGCATTGGAAAAAAATGCTTAGGTAGTAAGAATATATATGTTTAAATATTTTCTTAAACAGAATCTTCCTGAATTGGAAATATGAAGAAAAAAGATAGTAAAAGACAATATACTTCCATTCTCTAGCATAACATAGCATTTTAGATACTCACTGAAATATAACATTGTGAGGACTCAGGGATTTGACACAGGGAGAAGGACTACATTACAGCAGTGATTCCCAATTTGTGATACATATATAACACAGACAACCTGTCAGTGGTACGCATTAATGGATTTATTATAATTACTCTATATGACAAAAATTTGCTGGTGGTACTTAAGGTTGTATCGTTTCAAATTGGCAGTGCACAATCTGTCAGAGTTTGGGAACCACTGCATTAGAGGACTAGGCATAAGTGCCTCCATCTTGTATATAATCTCCATTATATAAAGATATGAAGTGTATATTATTTTTATAAATATGTAAATAAAATAACAAATATGGATTAATCTTGTCTAAAAACAAGCTTGCAAGTCCAGATGCCATGCTTTTACTAATTTAAACAAGAACACACCAAGGGTATGCCTACAGATGTGTGGCGGTGGGGTACACCCTCGGGGGCCAGAAGCACTGGGGGCAGATGCTAACACTCCCAGAGGAGGGCTCAGGGACCCCGGTACGACAGAAAACTTACGCAGGAGGCAGGACAGGATGGAGAAGGAGCTGTATAAGCCAGCCCTGTGCTGGCTCTTCAAGCAGCTGTCCATTAAGCTAGGCAGCAGCCAGCTGATAACATGAGCTGGGACCACTGCCACAGGAGATTTAAAAACCCCGGCAAAAGCCAGGTGCAGAGGAGAAGTCAGGAGGTGAGACACTGGGCATGCTGAGGCCTGGTGCAGGGGAGCAGATGACCCCCAAGACTCTGCCCTGTTACTAATGGGTGAGGGGAAGAGTGGGAAACCAGCCAAGGATGTGCAAACCTTGTCCCTCGGAAAGGGCCTCGTGATTGGCAGTTCCCCACAGGAGGAATGACTGGCCTTATTGACCCCAGCCCTGAGGTAGGCACCTTAAACCCAGGGTTGATGTAGAAAGAGAGGTAGAACAAGGAGGAAGAGGGGTGAGCCAGGCTGAACTTCCAAGCCTGTGCTTCCAACCATGGCTGAGAAGACAGAGGCTTCTCAGGGTGCTTGATGAGCCAAAGCCTGAAGTTGGCATGGCAACATGGAGATCCACATGGTTGGTGAGTGGAAGGGGTGTAGGACAGGTGGAGCCCCAGGATCAACTGGGAAGGAACACTGAACCCCGCCTTTCAGTTGTAATTGCATCAAGTTATGGCAGGCAAGTCAGAGGCCCAGAACCTGGAGCAAGAGCATACTCACAGCACCAGCAGGGGGCACCACAACATGCATTAATGTGCTTTAGTTAAAGAACATTAAATCTAGTACTACCATTGAGCATTTTTACAGATGCATGTGCTGCAGTGCCGGGTGCTTTAAAAAGCACCTGGTACTGTGACGTGTACAGTTCTATAAGTGGCTAAATGCATGACAGTGTGCAAAAAATAGCAGCAGTCCACTTGTGAACTAAACCACATTGAACATATTTTAGTTAAAAGTACACCGCCACCATTTTCTCTGTTCTAATATGCATTTCACCACTTATATGATTGCAAGCCTTCGGGGTTGGTGCTACGA
>JAGPOW010002514.1:6209698-6228086 GCA_030014935.1 Caiman crocodilus | reverse complement strand
GACATTAGGAGGCACTACTTCACAGTTAGGGTGGCTAGGATGTGGAATCGGCTTCCTAGGGAAGTTGTTCTTGCTCCTACCTTGGGCATCTTCAAGAGTAGATTGGATAGGTACTTGGCTGGGTTCCTGTGACCCCAGCATTAGTTCCTGCCACTGGTGGGGGGTCAGACTAGATGGCCTGCTCTAGGCCCCTTCTGACCCTAGTTACTATGAAACTATAAGTGATGTAGTGTGGGGAGTGTCAGCTCGTGTGCAGAGCAGACTTGATTCATCTCTGGATCTCCACTGCATCACAATGCAATAAAGTATGTGTATAAATGTCCATTGTGAGGTACTAGAAAAATACACATTAGACTTTCTTAATGCACATTAAGTAAAGACCATCGTTTTCAAGTGATGTTTAATGTTCATTAGCTTGTTTTAGTGCACATTAACTGAATAGCATGTTTTTTTAAGTGGTGCTTTAATTCACTTTAAAATAGGCTAATGCGTGTCAAAGCACATATGTAGGTGCAGCCTGAGTGCCTAAACATGAAGTAATTGAAATATATTACCATAATAAATAGCACTGAATGTTAAGAATCAAAACCTAACCAAGAACGTCTGGCAGAAGGTAGGGTGGAGATGCTCCTCAAATTAACTGAATCAGAGATTCAGAAATCAAAGAGCAAGAGTCCATTTCATCAGATGCTATGAAAAAGAAGCTATGCAGAGAACAGGGGATCAAATAGAGTGATCTAAATATAATAATCTATGGATTATTTCATGTTCCAAAGTTTCAAATTCATGTTCACTTTTAAAGTTCCTGCCATAATACCAACACTGAGACAAAAAAAATAGAGTCCCTCTTGTTGTCACCTACAGCCTCCAGTTTGAATATATTGGACATGTCATTAATGACCTCCAACCTCTCCTGAAAAAATATGACCATTTCAAGGGGAATAAATGTTTCCTGACTTATAGGCAGCCCTCCCAACCTCAAATGGTGTCCCTCAAGCAACCGACTACTCAGCTTCTACTAATCTGAGGTACTAGGCCTTGAAATAGACCCAGATAAAAGCCATTGCCCCTTATCAAAACAGACAACTTTATCGCTGAACCAAATAACATTGATTATAGGCAGACAAGGTTCTTTGAGTGAATGTGATATCTTTTATTAGACCAAATGGGTACTTGGAAAAAAGTTCTTGGCACACTTTCAGGTGCTGTTGCTTGCCTATGTCCTTAGACCAACATGGCTACAACCAAAAACCCAGTAACATTGATTATGGCATCTGAGATCCGTTCACCTCACCTCTACTAACACCGTATGTTATAACCTGTGAATAGTGCCCATCTGCATCTGTACTGGACAGACAGGGCAATCTGTCCAAGAAAGGGACACCATTCGGACATCAAGTCGAAAAACACACAAAAGTCTATGGCAAAACAATTTAACCTTTCAGGACATGCCATCACTGACCTCAGAGTAACTTCTTAAATAGCAGAACTTTAAAAGCTGATGTGAATACAAACATGTGAAACAAGACATCATCCACAGATTGGATTGTGTTAGGTATGAACTGAACAAGGACAATGGACTCTTATCTCACTCCCTGGATCAGGTTTTTTGACCCCTATGTCTTCATGGGTTTATTACCCCTTTGCCTTTCCCAACACTGTTCCCTTTTCACTTACCACACTCCCTTCCCTGTCTTTTGTATTCATATCACTCCATTTAATGGCCTGTTCTGTGCATGCCCTTTCAGAGCTTCTAATTAAGTGAGCTTTTGTTCACAAAAGCTTATGTATCTCTGATTCAGTCTATAAATGACAACTCTTCCCTGCCTTCTGTCTGACCAGACTAACACAGCTAGTCATTTAATTACAATCTAGTGGTTACAACTAAAGTAAAAAGCTCAGGTGTCTTTTATAAGCTCTTGAATTTCTTTCCTTAAGATCTTGCAGTGGGTCACAGTCAGACACATCATTGGAGAAACAGAAGATTATAGCTATTGACCATAGATTATTATATTTAGATCACTCTATTTGATCCCCTGTTCTCTGCATAGCTTCTTTTTCATAGCATCTGATGAAATGGACTCTTGCTCCTTGATTTCTGAATCTCTGATTCAATTGATTTGAGGAGCATCTCCACCCTACCTTCTGCCAGACGTTCTTGGTTAGGTTTTGATTCTTAACATTCAGTGCTATTTATTATGGTATTATATATGGTAACTCTTGGATGCATATGCTAATTTCACTACATTAGTACCTAATGATGGTGCAGTCCTTGACTATTACCAGTGTGTTTAGATGATATTAACCTCTTTCTCATAAACTCTGAAGACTATCATGTGTAAATAGTTGGTAAAAAAAGTTCTTAAACAATGAATGTGTAACTTTTGCTGACCAACTCCTCCCAAACTGCGTGATCTGAATGCTAGTTAAATGTATATAAACTTTCCTATGAAGTTATTCTCTTAAAAAGATACTTGATCTCATTTTGTTCCATTATCCTGTCTGACAAAGCAAGCTTCGTGTCCTAATTTGGGAGTAAAGGACTTGCCTTTAATAGCAAGTGAACCCAGGATTCTGTTGACTATATTTGTCCATCCTTCTACACCAGGGTTTGGTATTGTACCCTTTTAGAACAGCAAGCTGGCTGGGCATTTGTGACCCAAATGCTGACATAAGATGACGGTTCCCTGCCCACACCACCAATCTCCTTCTGCTCCCTCCCTATCCCTGCTCTGGGCCAGCCTCCCCTTACCTGGTGCTGCCAAAAACACACATTGACATTGTGAATGTCAAAGGGGAATGGCAAAGTTAGCAATGAGGACACAGAAGCATAGGCTTGAAGTTATGTTACCACACTCCCTTCCCTGTCTTTTATATTCAAATCAATCCATTTGATAGCCTGTCCTGTGCACACTTCTACTCCTGCGCTACCCCACGTGCAATGGCACTGAATGCCTATATCCTTTACAGACCTTCAGGGAGGTGATTTTTTATGTTTAAGAACTTTGGAATATAGTAACATATTACTATCATATTCATAAGTTAATGAAGATTATCTTCAGATGTTTTGGCTCAGCTAGTCCTGATATCATGGGCAAACACATTATATGTATTGTGCCTGTGAAATTATATGTGTTTGCTTTTTATAAACCGATCAACCTCCCCACTAAACCTAGTTAGTTCTGTCTCTACTATCCCTGTTGGAAGTCTGCTCCAGAGCCTCCTGGTTTCTAATGTTTAGAAGCCTTCTTCTACTTTCCGACTATATTTATTCATGGCCAGTTCATATCCATTTTTATTGCACTAGCCATGTCCTTTAGCACAGCAATGCCTAAACTCTGACAGATTGTGCACCACCAATTTAAAATGATACATCCTTATGTACCAACAGCAAATTTTTCAATTCAACCTTGAGTACCACCAGCAAATTTTTGTCATATTAAGTACTTACAATAAATCTGTTAATGCATACCACTGATAGGTTGACTTCATACCACTGGTGGTATGTGTGCCACAGATTGAGAACTGCTGCTTTAGCAAAAATAGGGCTTTTATTTATTTGTTTGCCCTCTCTCCCCCAGTGAATGCATAGGCAGTAATCACATCCCCTCTTAGGCTTTATTTTGCCAGGCCAAATAAACCAAATTCTTTCAATCTCCTCTCATAACATGGGTTTTTGCTTCCACTCATATGTTTCTAGAGTAATATGATAATTTAAGGTGCAATGTAAATATCTCTTATCATTTAGTGTATGTTTAGCTTGTAGGTACTACCTGGCTATTGCTGAGTGAGCTCAGTTGCTTTTAGAAGACAGTACAGGCAATTCTTATGGGGTCATTGATTAGTTAATTGATTTGTCATACCATATGGCTCCCAGGTATACCCCCCTCTCCTGCCATTTCAATAATTTTATGTTAAACAAATAACACTGTATACATGCTATCCCTTCTTATTTCTTTAAAATGTCATTAACATATATTAACATTACATTAACATTAATTATATGGTCCATACAGAATTTTATTATTTAGGTGCACAAAAGCAACATCTACCCTGGACATGATGCTGCTGCTCTTTTAACTGTGCTGGCAGTGGCATTGCAACTGGACTTCCTAGTATAATTGCAACACTGCTGGCAGGAATTTTTCTGCTGCCAGATTTAAACCAGCTCCCCTAAAATAATAGTAGCTCTGCTGCCAGAAACCACCTTCTGCTTCAAGAATTCCATCAATAAGAATTTCTGTGCACCCGCCTCCCCAGCGAGGCAACATAGTTCTCTGAGCGGGATTTTGTAATGTAAACAAGAGCAAAGCATATTATAATTAGGGTTCAAAACTGAAATGTAAATAGAGTTCCTTGATCTTGTGCATAGAACAACAATCCCTAATATTATTTATATTATGTAAATGCATCCTGGGGGTGTGAACTCAGATCGACAATATTATCTCAATGTGTCTTTTTCCAGCATAAACAATTGGGCTGATTGAGTTCATCTTTCAATACAGCTGGATTTCAAGGGAAATATACTTTCTGTCAGAGAAAAATGATTTCTGCATTTTTCTCAGTACAAAAATGAGCTGTGTCCCAAAGAGAAAACTTGCTTCTTCCTGTCAATTGACATGGATATTTCCTAAATTGCATTTTTCTACTTTTCCTTTTGATTACTTTCTAAATTGACTATTGTTTTTGTCCACGTAAATAAGTTGACAGTAGCATTAAAAAAAGAAAGAGTTAAAAGAAATGTTATTACCATTGATTCCTTTCATTTTTCTTATTAAAGTTTGAATATGTGCACTGGCAAGTTGGACATTTTTTGTTCTTGCATTGCAGTCAATTACAGCAAGGTCATTACTGGCAGAAGCAAAGGCTAGAATGTAAGATTCTTTCCTTTCAATGATTACCTATGCATTAGAACATATCTTGAAGCCCTAATTCAGTCAACCTGTCTGTTGACTGTAAAACAGCATTAGATTTGGCCCTGCTTCAGGAAAATTTAAGCCCATACTTAATTTCAAGTAAGAAATTTAGGTCCCAATTTAGGAAAATGTAAGCATATACTTAATTTCAAGCATGTGAATTGTCCAATTAAAATAAATAGGTTTACTCCTGGGCATAAAGTTCAGTGCAGATTGCTACACACACACACACACACACACACACACACACACACACACACGCGCGCGCGCACACACACCCCCTATATAAAAAAAATATATTCCTTTTGTCTTTTTCAGATAAAGGAGTACTTCCTTGCTTGCTTGCTTGCTTCCTCCTATGCCCTCACCAGGCTGCTTCTGCTTTTTGCTTTTTTCTTTGTGTGGGAAGTTGAAGGTGTTGTCACATGCATGATTGGATAGAGTAGGGTAGGAATCGTTTGGTTATAGAGGGCTTTGCTCTATACTACCATGTGGCTGGTGTCTCGACCACATAACGTCATGTTAGGCACAATGTGTAATACAACAAAGGTGCCTGCCACAGTGTGATGTTATGAATGTAATGATATAGTGTTTTTGGCTTGCTGGCAATTTGTTTGTCTTTGCTTTGTTTATTGGACCTGGACCCTGGAGGGACCAACTTTTTCTACCCTGAATTCCTGAATAAAGTAGTTCAAAAGTAAAAGTCCTTCCTTCCTTCCTCATCCAGGAATAAGTCAAAATAGATAGCAAATACACATAAATTTAAAAGTGAATTTCATTCAGGGGCAGGTTGTGGATGACAGAACTGTCCCTTTTTCTGAATTGAAGGTTTTCAAAAAGCCTCCTTAATCCACTGTATGCTAGATAACCCTACCTACCACTTACATTTTATATTTCTGAAAGAAAGTCACTTGGAACTAAAAATTCTACTATGTCTTAGTAATTCTCTTGTCAGAGAGTAGGATGAAATATATTGGTCCTCAAAATTCTGTTTCGGTCTATATGTTTTGTATATAAAGCGATGGAGGGAAATGGCATAGATTTCAATAACTTTAAGAACCAATCTTCCATTTTCTGAACAAACTGTCAGGCTGATAGGCATTGAATAAGCATGTTTACCTGTGATTTTACAGAGAAAAAAGGTATCATTTTAAAGGAAAATGAGGATCCATGAGTCATGAAAAGGATTATTACTGTTCAAATAGTGTATCATAGGAGTGGATCATCAAACTGGCAAGTTATTTTCTGCTTTCCAGATTGAGGAAAGGATGTGATTTTCTATTATGACTAAGAAAGCCTACATCATACTTAGGGAAGTGTCATGGTCAAGAAATCAGTCAAGACGTTTATACTAATCTTACTATTTTCAGGTAAATGTAGACACAGGTTGTTTGTTTGCATAAGAAAAATGATGTTGCCTGCTGTTGTTTCATAAAATATCATGCTAAGATAGAATTAAGGATTTCATAATTACTATACTACATTCTCCCTGTTGTTGTATAAGTGGCACCAACCATCTATACACACTGGTAATAGTCAAGGACTGCACCATCACTAGGTACTAATGTAGTGAAATTAGCATATTCAGCCAGGAGTTACCATAGCTATAGTCTTTTGTTCCGCCAATGATGTGTCTGACTGTGACCCATTGCAAGATCTTAAGGAAAGAAATTCAAGAGCTTATAAAAGACACTTGAGCTTTTTAGTCTAGTGGCAACAGCTAGTTTGTAATTAAACTGTCAATGTGCCCTTACACCACCTGAGACTTAATGTTAAAAATAGATCCAGGTTTTAGCATGCAAAATCTCATTCCACATGGAAGCCCCTGTTCTTTGCATTTTGAGGAACTGGGTTGGAGGAAACAAAGCCCTCTGTTTTCCTCCTTCTTCTATTTATTTATTTATTTTTAACTGGGGGACAGATCCTGTAAGTTTTTAAGTTAAGTTTTACAGTGCCTAATGTCTAGGGCCTCAGCACTTGGGATAGAAACTAGACTGTTTTAAGGACTGAAGCACAGTAGAGAGTGAGGTGCTTCACAGGGAGATGCAAAACAGGCAGCATACTGAGCAGGGAGCCACCTAAGTTAGTATGCAGCTGCCTAGATGTAGCCAGTGGGAGCAAGTCTTAAATACTGTGTTTCAGGCAGTCTAGTCTAAGTTCCAGGGAGTTTTTTGGGTCATTCAGGATCCAGAATTCTGACCCCTGTCCTGAAGGTAGTGCCAAAACATATTCAAACTAAGCTGGGGTGGAGACAGTTAAAGATAGTTTCAGAGTATGGTGGTTTAAATCTAGTGGTTTCAGTACTATTTTCTTTATACATTTTGTTTCCTGTAAAAACTGAATCTTTCTGTCCAAATCTGAACACTACTATGACTACTACTTATGTTCACCAAAAAGTTCAAATTTTCAATGTAGAAATAATGATCTACTTCACAGAGTTTGATTAGTGATTGTGATTACATTGCATTAGTGATCTGTGATTACATTATATTTGTAATTTACAGAGAAGCAATCAAAATTCACTGGCATGCAAATAAAAACTCCTAGCAGCTGGGGAAAAGCATTCATAAATCCCTAGAGTTTTGGAGAACTGTTTATGGCACATTTGACATAGGTGCTCAAGGAAAGGCAGTGCACTATCACAGTCCTTATATTAAGGACCCTGAGAAAATCTCAATTTTGCGGACTGCACAAATCCTACAAAATTAGCCTCACACTGCAATTTTGAAGGGTCATGAGCCTGTGCCAGAAAAACAGGTAAACCCACAGGTTTCCCTTTGCAGGCTGGCAGTGTTTCCTACAAGTCGCTGCTGGGGGCATGGCCAGGATGCAGGCAGGCAGCTGAATGAAGGTTAGTGTATAGGGAGCAAGAGAGCAAAGGGGTTTGGAAGGCCAGGGCTGGGGGACTGTCAGGGTGGGAGGGGCGATGTGTGTGTGCCATAGGTGGAGGGAGAAAATATTTTTGGGGGGCTGAGTATACACATACACCCCCATTCCCCATCCAGCAGGTAAGTCTGGGAAGGGGAAGGGGCAGGGAAGAGGGAAGGGGTACAGGAGTGCCCAGATCAAGGCCCCAAAAATGAGGGATGGAGTGGGGCAAGGGCAGAGTCTGGGGTGAATGGGGCCCTGGGCTGGGTCATGGGAACGGTTGGAGCCCAGGCAGTTCTTCCAGAGGTGTGGAGGGGTGGGGGGCTCTCACACTGCGTGTACCGCAGAGGAGGCATAGGAGTACATGCTGGATTTGTGAATAGGGCAGAGGTGGGCTGCCACTTCAAGCTGGGCTCTGAACCATGCTGCCATTACTATTGCCCTGAGAGCTATATGCAATGCCATGTGCCTGCCACCACCAGGCTGCATCATGTTCCTGTCCTCCCAGTGGTGGGAAGCACATGGCATTGAGTGGCTCCTGAGGCAGTGTCAGTGGGGCACAGAGCCCAGGCCTTCTCTCTCAGGGAAGCAGAATCCATCCTGGAGCAATTAGATACACAGATGCTGCAATCCTGGCACTTTTTCCCTTTCTCAGCTTATTCTTATTACATGCATACATTTGGTTATACAACTCTACTGACTGGGGCTGTGGGAACTAAATCATAACTATGCTTCCTCCATGAATAGAGAAAGGTAGTTAGTCATGTTTGTCTGAAGTCATGCAGAAGGCCCGGTAGAGCTGCATCTTATAGACTAACTATATCATATCTGTATAACATAACCTTTTGTGACCCTGAGCTCACTTTATTAGATGCTGTGAAAGAATATCCTTATTGCAGCACTAGTTAGTCAGCTTAATAAAGTGCATGTGTAGATGCTCCCAGTGAGAGACTGTATTCCTAAGAACACTCATTAACTCTCCCTCCAATTTCCTATAATAGTTTGTGCAAACAGCACTGTGACTGTGATGAACAGATAGCACTTCATGTGAGATGATGATAAAGGTCAAAAGTTGATTCACAGGACCAATATTAGAGTGAGTTCTATACCAAACATGCACTTAAATTAAATATTTTGCTCATAAATATCTGGGTAAAAGTTACAGGAAGGAAAAAATATAATTTCTGGAATCTTTATGGTCATCTCATAACCAAAATATAGCTTCTTTTTAAAATGAGATATTTTGGGCTGTTAATCTCTGCTGTACTCTATGCCCTTTTGTTCTTTTTAAAGTAAATTTATAAACTAGCCAAGTTATTAACATGAACAAAACCTAGCAAAGTAAGCACTGGCAAATTTTAAGAATAAATTTCCAAACACAAATCTGCCTTAAAATATAGTAATCATTTCATTCAATTGCTTAAGTCAATGAAGTACCATGTCAAGAGCCATAAGAGCTCTTATAAATTTCCACAAGGGCTTTTGTTTCAAGAAAGAAGCAGCCTAAAAAAAGCAAGTAAATTAAAAGTCTGACACTAATAGTGTCCAGTAATTCATCTGGATAACTATTGAGCAAAAATATAAAATTCTGAAAGCACACAAAATATGTGTGTGACAGTTAAGTGTACATTTTATGTACATGACAGTCTGCAGTACATTCTAGTTTGTGACTGTGGTTTTGGCTGTAAAACATGTTTGGAAGAAAGGACCATAAGGCATCTTTGTCCATAGTTATAATTCCTCTGCATTTTCAGAGCAATTATATATTGAATGATTCCTAAAAATTGCCCTCTCTGTACCATAGCCAAAAAGTACCTTATGAAAATAAAAAATACTCTAAAATTCACTATATATAAAAATCAGGGAAGGCAAGGGCATCTTCAAAACCTTGCCACTCCAATGACAAAGAAGTTATCAAGTCGTGCCTTTCATTTTTTGCCTTGTATCATCCATCCAGGAGATTCATTACACTACTGCAGAGGGCTAAAGAATGGGAAAGACCTCAACCTTGATGATTCTTCTTCTTCATTAAAATAAGAACAATAGAACAGTTCAGGGGATGTTTTCACAGATTAGACTCTCAGCACCTGAAGCTATACAAATAATCATTTAATAGAAGTTTTGAAGCTATTCAGAGGGTTAGCCACATATGCCATGACTCTATTAAAAACTTGTCAAGGAGTTAAATATAAGCCAGTATATCCATGAATGTTAACCTATAGGAAACCAGTTCTGTATGTTTCTTGACACAAGAAGGTTTAGAGTTACATGGGATCCAAGGATTGAGTCTAATACTTTAACCTAATGTCAGATATAAGCTGGGAGCTGATAAGCAACAGTCCCATTTCTAGACCCTAGTCCTAGAGTTGGATATTAAAACTAGGGTTATGCATCCCTTAACATACCTTTGGACTCAGAAATATTCAATGAAATCTACCCAACATTTGGGGGAAGCTAAACACACGTTTCCTTCCTTTTCCCTACCATGTAGCATTGGGGAAACACAGCAGAAAAGAACTATTGCTTCAAGGCCCAACAGAGCTGAATACAATTTTCACCATATCAGGACACACTCTAAGTTCTGAAGACCTCTCAGGGCTTCCCAGTTAACTATAGTACTGTTAAAAATCACTATATGTTGTGGCCCCTCTATTACATCTTCTACCCCTGGGCTTGAGAGGCAGTCACAGAAAGCAGATTTTTAGCTATCTTTCACTGTGTGCCTACCAGTGGAATCACCCTCAAGCTGAAACTGACCCAAGGTTTTTAGAGCCATTTCTTACCATTCTGGCCAGAGCATAGTGATACCTTTTTTAAAAAAGGTAAAGTATTATCTTTTTAACCAAAAGTATAGGGGCTAGAATAATGATAAGAATGTCATTCCCCTCTTCCTTCTCCTCCTGCCCGACCAGGGGTCTATGAACATTAGTTTTAACTACTGTACTCTCCCTACCACTCTCACCTGGCCCAGCATCCACTTCCATAATCTCCCCAAGGTATGTTTTTTCCACTGCAAAGTCAACTTATATGTTCAGCGTTTGGGTTAGACTTGTCTACGTATGAAGCCATACATACCTAAGTTACTCATTGAGGCTGGATTTCTTCTTTGATATTTGGACTTCTGGAGGCATACCTCATCATTTTTTGCAAATTGGTAAACTGGGACAGTTTTGTCTTTCTCAGACAATACTTGGAGGACTTATCTGTCTTTTTGGAAGAACAAGAGGATTGTGGCAAGATGTTAGAAGACTTTAGGAGTGAGGTCCCTCTCACTGGGAGCACTCACACATGTGCTTTACTGAGTTGACTAATTAGTGCCACAATAAAGCATCACAGTCTACATGTTCACCCCTATTAAGGTTCAGTAAATTAATTAACTCTGCTGTAGGACAGTACTGCCTGATACAAGTACTATCTTATGGTGGAGTACTTATGTACACTCAAACATACATGTAAATTGTGGCCAGGGCTAGCTGGGACATGAGGGTGGTGCAGTGTGGGGGCTGCCCCCCACAGTGTTCCCCTGTGTCCTAGCCAGCCCTAGTGCTACCTAATGCCACCACCCAGAGCCTGGGGCTGACCCTACCACTGGGATCCCCTACTCCAAGTCAGCTGCTCATGAGCAGTGTCTTCATATGTACCTGTGACTGCCCAAGATCAAATTGCTGTGATCCCAGGTGCACATGAAGGAGGTGCACTACACCCAGGAGGAGCTGACTCTGGAACAAACTGAGCAGGAGTTTATTCAAGCACATTAATGGCATGTGAACCCACTGGAAAGTACCAAACAGTCTGTTTAACTCATACTCCAATTTATGTGAGCTGGTCTGGGTTAAAAGTGTGGCCAATCTCAGGTAAGAGATTTTTCTGTGTAGATGAGAGAGGGGTTTGGGGAAAAAATTTTATATGTTTGTATAACTATAATAAATAAATGGCCACAAGAAGCCTTTTATGAGGCTTTCCCATGAAATGTGTCAGGGCCCTGCAATCCTGTGTCAGTTGTGGCTACTGTTCATATTAATAGAGTTTAAATCTAGAAGGAACTACTAGATCATCTAATATGACCTCCTGTATATCACAAGTTGTTCAATTTGTCCAAGTGACCCTTAAATTAAGCACAATGGCTCACTAAAACCTAACTTGTGTGTGTCCAAAGCATATTTTCCACAAAAATATCCAGTTCTGTTTCAAAAACAAGACAGAGAATCCACTACCCCCCTTGGTTACTTATTTGTGACTGTTAATGTTTTTGACATTAATTTATCTGGTTTCAGTTTCTGGTCTTAATGCTTAGAGTAGGCTACTGACTTAGTGAGTTACAAGGTGCGAGTTTTCCAGAAGGGGAGACTGGTTGTTCCCCCTATTGGGAGACTTAAAATTCCTGCCTCCAGTGGCCTCTCCTACATTGCCACGGGGGAGGGAGTGGGTGGCAAGTGGCAACCACCCGGAGGCACCGCCAGCAGTGTTGGCAGTGCTTTTTGCAAGGGGTGCACCACCAATCTTAGGGGGTGCACATGCATGTGCACCCATATGCACACTCTACATGTTGCCAATGGCCATTGGTTCTGAACTTCTCACAACAACTTCCTGTCCAACCTGTGTTTCATGGGGTGGTTTTCTCTCTGCTTTCATTCCAACACTTACCTTTATTAAGCACCCAAGGCCTTGTGCACTAAACAGAGAAGCTACCTTGTTGCTCTGTGGGGTCAGGCCAACAGACAGGATATCAATATGGATCTGTTAGACAGGAGGGCATGGTGTACAATTGCACATACACACACACACACAAAAATCAATTAGGTGCACACACACACTCTAGGTGCATACACCCCCACCAGGTACACACATACACACTACCAACTCATGCACATACAAATCCAAAATGACCAGCCTAGACACATGTACACCTATCACCAATTCAAGCACCTAGACACCAAAAATTGGACAAAAATCAGTTGTCAATACCCACACACCCAATACATATACACAGATCACTAATTTATATCACACACACACAATGCCATATATATGTATATTCACCAGTTCACACACAAACCACCCACCTACACATACACACAGGTGAGTTCCTAACTTGGATGGTACAGTATGTATGTGCGCATTTGGGGTATTTGGGGGATAGAGAGGGCAGAGAGAAAGTCAGAAATGGTTAGGGGGAGAGGAGGGAATGGGTTTTGTTTTGTTTTATTTTTAGTAAAAAAAGAAAAACTGGGGGTTTTGCTACAACCTGTGCTACTTGTGGCACATATCATTGGTTGGCTACTTCAGCTCTAACCAATGACATGATAGTCAATGGAACCAAGTCAATTTGGCACATGGTGACCAGTGGCATCCACCAGGGCTCAGCACTAGAACCAGTACTCTTTAATATATTCATAAATGATCTGGATTTGGGTGTCAGAAGTGGACCGGCCAAGTTCGCAGATGACACCAAATTATGGGGAAGCACAGTCACGTTAGAGGTTAGGCTGGTGACTCAGGCTGACCTGGACAGGCTTGCAAGGTGGGTGGATCAAAACATGATGACATTCAACACAGAGAAATACAAGGTGCTCCACCTCAAGAGAAAAAATCCACATCATACTAATAGACTTGGCAGTGCTACACTCACTAGCACCATGACCAAAATAAATTTGGGGGTCATGATTGACCCCAAGATGAACATGAGCCAAAAATGCAATGCCACAGTTGGCAAAAAAAATAAAACTCTGGCTTGCATCTATTGATGCATCTCAAGCAAGACCCAAGAAGTCATCCTCCCACTTTACTCAGCCTTGGTGAGGCCACAGCTGGATTACTGCATCCAATTCATTCCTACACTTTAGAAATGATATGGAGAAGCTTGAGAGAGTCCAGAGGAAAGCCATGCATATGATTAGAGGTCAAGAGAACATGCCTCATGAGGAGAGGCTGAGAGACATGGGACCCTTCAGCCTGGAGAAGCAAAGGCTCAGGGGGTGGTACTTGGTGGCATCCTATAAGTATATAAGGAGCGTGCATCAAGAACTGGGAGAATGTTTGTTCACCAGGACACCCCAAGGGAAGACAAGGTCTAACAGCAATAACTTGATTGAAGACTATTTTAGACTAGATGTAAGGAAAACCTTCTTTACTGTCCAAGTCTCCAGAGTCTGGAATAGATTCCCATCAGAAGTGGTGCAAGCACCTACTTTAGATACTTTTAAGAAATGCTTGGATGCTTATCTTGCTGGGGCAATCTGATCCCCGCTGATTTCCTACCCCTTGGGCAGGGAGCTGGACCCAGTGATCTCATTAGGTCCCTTCCAGCCTAATGTGTAGGAACCTATGAATCTATTAAATGGTGTAATAAATACTAAGCTTTTAATCAGTAGCTTTTTACCATTTTTTCCCCAACCTCAGAAGGGGAAGTTCTGAGACATGGAGTGACTTGTTCAAGGTCATGCAGCTGGCTAGTGACAGAACCATTTATGGGACCCACCTCTTGCACTCTATCCCTGGGGCATCACTAGCTGCCCTGATAAGACAATCTTCCTCCTACATACAGGATATTATTCTAGTACTGATATTGCACATGCATCTTTAATATTTCTCCACAGTCTGTGAGTATAACAAAATGGGCTATTATCTTTTTATGCAATTACTTTTTAGTTAGGATTTATCAGGAGAAAAAAAAACAGTCTGGATTCAGAGTTCCACTTAAGATTGCCTTTCTACAAACATTCATTACATTTTTCATACTAGTTATAAACATGTTAGAGTTGTGTCATGAATCTGCCTGACAAGCTCACTCCTTTACAGCATAATGTTTTGCAAGAATTTATCAACCTCACATATCTAGTTCAAGTGCATTTAGGTATCACACTAAAGTCACTGCTTGGGTCAGGTATCCTTATCCTCTTAGACTTTTTGCTGATTGTAATGTGCTCTTGAAACTTGGTTGGCCTCTGCAAACCCTCACACATAATCGCCCTCTGAGCTTCCGTCAGACTTTGCAATAATATACAACAGAAAAGCTATTTTCAGAGTTATGGTTCTTATACCTATGAGCCAAGAGTCACCCCTCTTGACTCTTCTTCCATCCAATTCACACCTGGCACAATTTCAATCTCTTTCTTTTTAAACAGTGTGTTTTCCAGCTTTTTTTAAAGCTTACTTTCCACTTTTCATTTTAACCTTAATGAGAACACTCTGGCTTAGACATGGACAGTGAATATATTGAGCAAATAAGATCTTCAGCTTGGAGCAGGTTTAATTGTTCACTTGAGTTTGTTAACTTTTGAAAAACTCTTTTACATAATAATTCAGGATAATGGAAGACAAGCCACTGGCCAAGGGGAATCATGTTCCCTAGAGCCTTGCAATGCTTTGCTCTGATTTAGTTTAGTTGCTAATTGTTAACCAGAAAAAATATATTGATTGGAAAAGTTGCTGACATAGTGCTGACCTCTGTGATTGTCAGCTTTTAATCCAATTTATGTATGTTTGATTGTTCCTTTAAAATTCTAAAATACCAACTATGACAAATCAGAATTTATTTTGCTTGAAAAAATATTGCCAGAGAGCAACTGCCAGTTAGGAAATTAGTTTTAATTTCCCTTTGTGACTAATTAGCTGTTAGCATCTTAGCTCTCTTTATGCATACAATTAATGTTTCTAATCAAATATCTCTTCATTGGATCTGACACTATGGGCTTTTTCATCTGCAATGATACTTTGGGCTTTGTCATCACATATGAGTTTTCTCTTTCGCAGAAAACTTTTAGGAAATAAACTGTATGCTACATTACACACATGAGATTTCTATATGCAATTACTTCAAAGCAAGAAAAGAACATGGAAGTGTTTCAATTGTTAATTGTCTTTGTTTTAAATAAATGCAGTTAAATGGAACAAAAATCATATAGTGTACCTCTGCAAGCTCAGGAAGATGCAACTAGAGATAAAAACTAAGATATGGAGAAAATATTATCTATTTCTTCACCGTACAGTCGGATCACAATCCACATCACTTGAGCATAAATGACTCATATCAGGAAAATTAAAGCCTAAACCTTTAAAATGGATCTTTTACCTTTTTTCAGTTAGAAAACTCAGAGCTCTATTTGGTACTGATTTATCTCATGATTTGCTTAGTACTGCATATCTTTCATAAACCCTTTTTAAAAATCCAAAACTGCCACCTTCTTCATGTCATCTTTATGATCAACACAAAATCACGTTTTTAAAGGCATCTGGATCTGATGGAATTCTTGTTGAAATCTTCAAGGATGAATGAGAGGATCTCACATAACAGCTCTTTGTCCTAATCTTAAAGATTTGGATTGATAAGGAAATCCCAGATGGCATCAGGGATGCTGTAGCAGACTGACTGGCAAAGGCTTACAGCAGACTGCATACTTCAGGCTGGAGGAGTCTGCATGCTTGTGGGACTACAGCCAGCTGTGGGCAGTCAGGATTGATTGCAGGCTACCTAGGAGAACTGGACCAGCTGCAGAGGATAATTAGCTGGACACAAGGGTGCATCCACACATGCAAGCACATGCATTTGCATCAGCTCAAATAGAAGCAGTGGAAATCTGAGCTGGGGCTTTTTGTCTCAGCGCACTTTCTCAGACATGTACTTTGGTATGGAGCAAATTGTGCCACTTGGGGCAAAATAACCCTGCCTGGCTACTCCCAAATCTGCAGCCAGGTGGAGCTAGAGCCTGGGGCCAGCACCAATGCTGTCTCCAGCAGTATAAAAAGCCACCCTGTCCTGGCCCCAGCAGTATAAAACGCTGCCCTGGCAAGTCACTCAGGGCTGGTAGCTCTCAGGAACTTCTGGGGCCCAGCCAATTGGTACCTGGGGACATTACCCCTTATGCCAGCTGGATGCTGAAGCAGCTTTGAGAGTTCCCTGACCCCTCTACTCACTACAGGGGTCTAGCAGTGGGGGCTGCTGCCTGGCTGTGACCTGCTGTGCACCTGCCAGACCCAGATGGTGACTGCACATCCAGTAGAGGCATCTGCCAGTGGACTGTGGTTGTAGGGTTGGCCTCTGTGCAGCACTGCTGCCACATGTGCCCCCTGCCTGGCCATCTGGGCAGCTATCACCCACAAAATGTTCTGGGTGTGGTGGCCTGCTTTGAACTGTCAAGCATGTCCTCCTGGCCCCATTTGGCCAGGAGGTCAGCCACAGCCAGTTGGATCCAAGGTGCCAGCTCTGAGCAGGCAGGGTCCTGCCATTGGCCTACTTAACAGGAATTCTGGTGTTCCCTATTGGAAAACTGAAAAATCCCTGATAAAAAAAAAAAATCCCAAAATCGCTCTGTAAAAACCCCCCAAATACATGTTCCTCCATAAGTAAAACAAAAGACCACTATAAAGAGAAAGAGAGAGAGCCAGAAACAATGATCAGTTGAACAATGTTTTATTGATATATCTACAGTGTTAAAGCAAGTCTCTTATCATAATAATAAAGTGAACTCTAAATACAGGTTTCATGAATTCATGAATATATATTTTGCTGCCCTCCCACAGGGGAAATGTCCCCCATACAGGACTTATGGCCCCCCAACAGCCCACACAAGGGCTATGCCCCCCCCAAAAGGGGATTCAGCCCCCACAGAAGGGGTATGGGCCCCCAACAAGGGATTCAGCCCCCCCAAGAGGGGGTTTCATATTTTCATAGTTGGTAAGGTCAGAAGAGCAGATCAAGACCAACCCCGTTATGGCAGGAAAGAGTACTGGGGTCAAACGACCCTGGCAAGGTGTTCATCTAGCCTCCTCTTAAAGAAACCCAGGGTAGGAGCCAGTACCACTTCTCTTGGAAGTTAGTTCCAGATCCTAGTTGCCCTGACAATAAAGTAACGCCTTCTGATGTCTAGTCTGAATCTATCCTCTGCCAGGTTGTGACAATTATTTCTAGTCACTCCAGGTAGTGCTCGGGGGGACAGGGACTCCCCCAGTGCCTCCTGGTCCCCTCTGACTAGTTTGTAAATGGCCACTAGATCTCCCTCAGCTTTCTCTTGTGGAGGCTGAACAGGCTCAGGTCCCTTAGCCTCTCCTCCTGACCATGCAGGTGGCCCTCCTCTGGACCCTCTCCATGTTGTCCACATCCCTCCTGAAGTGCAGCACTCAGAACTGGATGCTGTACTCCAACTGTGGCCTGATCAGTATCACATGGAGGGGAGGATCATCTCCTTGGACCTGCTTGAGATTCATCTGTGGATGCATGACAAGGTGCGGTTGGCCTTCCTGATTGCATCCCCGCATTGTTGGCCCACGTTCATTTTGGCATCAATAATGACTACAAGATCCTTTTCTGCCTCTGCACTGACAAGAAGGGAGTTCCCCAGCCTTTAGTTATGCTGCTGGTTCTTCCTCCCCAGGTGCAGCACTTTGGACTTGTCAGTGTTGAAACCCATCCTGTTCTCATCTACTCACCTCTGTAACCTGTCTAGGTCTGACTGCAATCTATTTCTCCCTTCTAGCATGCCCTCTTCCCCCTACATCTTAGTGTCATCAGTGTCGCACCTTCGGAGCCTTAATTCCGACAGGCTCCTAGGGCGAGAACGAACGCACTCTAACTAATTTCTTTTTCCCGCACTAGGCTTTGATTTCCC
>JAGPOW010002514.1:6198251-6209598 GCA_030014935.1 Caiman crocodilus | reverse complement strand
CTGGCCTCAGGCGTTACTACAAGGGGTTTGATTTCACTACGAGGGTTTGGCCTCTTAGGTGGTGTCATGAGTCACCGCCTACAATGCAATCTGCACAATCAGCAAATTTGAACAGGTTGCTTTTTACCCCCTTGTCCAAGTCACTGATGAAGATGTTGAACAGTACAGGCCTGAGGACTGAGCCCTGTGGAACTCCACTGCCCACATCTCTCCAGGTCGAATAAGACCCATCCACCACCACTCTCTGGGTGCGGCCATCCAGGCAGTTAGTGACCCATTTGACTGTGTAGTTCTCGATGCCACAGTCTCCTAGTTTTTCAGGGTTTTTTTAATGAGAATGGGGTGAGAGATAGTGTTGAAAGATTTCCTAATGTCCAGAAAGACTATATCCACAGCTACCCCTCCGTCTAAGGATTTTGTGACCTGGTCATAGAGGGCCACCAGGTTGGTCTGACAGGACCTGCCTCTAATGAACCCATATTGGTTGCCCCTAAGCATAATCTCCCCTGCTGATCCCTCGTGGACATGTGCCAGGATAATTCTCTCAAAAAGGACAGGAAGGCAATCCAGGCTGACCTTGACAGGCTCAGAAAATGGGTGAATGAGAACTTGATGATGCTTAACTGAAAAATGAAAGGTTCTCTACTTTGGGAAGAAAAACCTGCAGCATCCTAATAGGCTCGGTAGCACTATGCTGGCTAGCACTGCAGATGAAAGGGACTTGGGGGTCATGATTGACCACAGGATGAACATGAGCCATCATTGTGATGCTGCAGCTAGTAAAGTGAGCAAAACGCTGGCTTGCATCCATAAATTCGTCTCAAGCAAATCCCAGGACATCATTCTCCTGTTGTTCTCAGCCTTGGTGAGGCTGCAGCTGGAGTACTGCATCCAGTTTTGGCCTCCACAATTCTAAAAGGATGTGGAGAAGCTTGAGAGAGTCCAGAGAAGAGCCACGTACATGATCAGAGGTCAGAAAAAAAGACCTTACAATGACAGACTGAGAGCTATATGCCTTTTCAGCCTGGAAAAACGCAGGCTTAGGGGCGATCTGATGGCCACCTATAAGTTTATAAGGGTGTCCACCAGGATCTGAGATAGTGTTTGTTCACCTTGTCACCTCAAGGGATGATGAGATCGAATGGTTATAAACTCCTACAAGACCGTTTCAGGCTGAACATAAGGAAGAATTTCTTTACTGTCTGAGCCCCCAAGGTCTGGAATAACCTGCCATCGGAGATGGTTCAAGCACCTATTTTGAACACCTTCAAGAGAAATTGTGATGTTTATCTTTCTGGGATCATATGACCACAGCTGCCTTCCTGCGCCTGGGGCAGAGGGCTGGACTTGATGATTTTCCGAGGTCCCTTCCAGACCTCATGTCTATGAAATCAATGAAATATATCACAGATCCCATTAAGGTTAAGATGGCAGTTAAGAAAGCTGTATCATCACTCCAACACTTCCCTTTATATTCCTTATTGTGATTGTACATCTGGCTACCAACAAGTTTCCAGCTGGAATGGAGCTAAACTACCAAATGGGTAGTAAGCTGTTTAACCTCAGCTGACTCTGAGCCAAAACAAAAACCACCCTGACATTAATCATCGAGTTCCAGTACACTGATGGTACTGTAATCTGTGCTCATTCACAAGCAGACCTTCAGGAAATCATCAGTATGTTCCCTGAGGCATATGAGAAAATGGGATGGGTAAATTAAATTTAAATATTGAATTGAACTCAGAATATTCATTCTGAATATATCAAAGGAAAAAAGTCTAGTTATATTTCTCTTCTGGTTTCGTTGTGAATTCTGATTCACCCTTTCTGGTAAAAACTACAAGTGCCAAAACAACATATTTTCTTGCTGTATTTTCAGGACTTCCAGTTCAGATTGTTTTGGGAAAACAAAATGAAAAAAAAAGATTTACCTGAATGTGTCAGAATTCCAAAAGAGGCTTACTTTAAGAGTTTTTTTCTGCTCACCTATACTGCCAAGCTGTTACCTAAAATAACATACCAGAGTGGAGGTATAGCAGATAGCTCAAATCAACACATGATATTGCATACCGTTCTGTTCATGGTAGTTGTTCATGCTATAAAATTGGGAGGGACTTTAGGTCAAACAAACCTCTCTAACTTGAATATAATTACATTTTTACCATATCAAGACTGATCTGTTTTCTTCACTTAACCTTAAGTGAAGGAACTAAAAAAAGGAAAATTAAACTGAAAGCTAAATCCAAGTAAAAAGAGGACTGTTTTATCTTGTGTTACAGCATGACATGTTAAATTTATAGCTAGGTTTTCATTTGAAGTATAATATTAAATACTTAAATAAAAATATCTATACTACATTAGTCACAGATTAAAGAGCTATGTATTGATGAGTATAACCCATTTATTAGCCTCTAGACATCAGGTCTTGTGCGGAATGAAACATGATGCTTCAAAATGTGCTTTATTGGATATCCAATTTAGCATAAAGATGTATAAAAATGCATGTAGTCAGCCAGATTCCTTTTGGCAAGACATCTAAAGAGGAGGAAGACCTGTGTTTATTTCACAACATGTTTAGAGTAAGCAACACTATGGACTGGGCCAAAAGCCACCTGGTTCAGATAGCAGCACAGGAAGAACCTGTGTGTTTTTTGCTAATTCTAACCACTTGAATTAATCTTCCCTCCTTTGGGAATGGCACTGTAACAAAAATCAAAGCAATGTTGATATGGAAACACATTCTTTCTGGAGATCACAGAAACACCAGTGGATGAAGTTTAGTAAAGAGATCACTTGTTGTGTCTAAATGTTCAGTAATGTGTCATAGTCACGGCACATTAAGTTTAGTGTCTTTAAATGACAGATGCTAAACGTAATGCACCATAATCAGTTCTACTATGCAGTAGTGCAAATGAAGAATTTTTTAGTCATGTTAATGCACATTAGGCTAAATCTACTGTACATTAGCATGGATTTTTCCTGCTGCACTAATGTGCAGTAGAATCAGTCCTGTGTGCATGAAGTGTCTTGTGTCTTGTCACCCTAAAGAAGATTCTTAAAGAATTAGACTTTTAGACAGAAGGTACTTCAACCTATATTTTACCTCCTCTTGCTCTTTAATGCTTCCATGCCCTATGTGGCTTTCATATCCCTAAACAGATTCCTGTTTTTTAATTCTGACCTTCTACTATAATCAAAAGCTGGGGGAAATGCAGGTCAGGTTTCTGGCTAGTGTAATGTCCTTATTCTGTAACAGTTCTTTTGTTCTTCATTGGCTTCTTTGCAAATAAGTAAGAAGTCAATTTCTCATGTTTCTAAGGTAAAAATCCAGCAGAAAAAACAAACATGAAGGAAAAAAACCTAAAAACTGAGACTGTCACCTTCATAAATCATAAAGAAGCAGTAAAAGGCACAAACAAATGTGCTTTTCCTTTGCAGTTAACCTTTAAAACGGTTTTAAATGGGTAGCACTGAATTTCTACTGACTTGGTTAACTGCCATATGAGAAACCATTCCTTATAAGAATAAATTCAATGCTTTTCTTCTTTTCTCCTGTAAGGTAAAAAATTAAGCTTTCATTCATTTTAAATAAAATAATAATAAGTGAGAGCTCTGGCCTTCTAAATGATATTTTGCGGGCCATACTAAAGGCATTAACATTACATAGCTATCGTGTTTTAGTTTTCTCATAGTAATTTACTGACAGGATTCATACACTTCTGAATCCAGTTCCAGGAATGAACCATTGCTTAGCTGTAAATTGTTATATGCTGTTATAAATCTTGTCATGCTGTATTCCCACATCCCCTTTAAACTGCCTGAAGATTCAGGAAAAAGGATTGGGTCAATATTGCTTTGCTTAGTTGTTTGTTCATCATATGGTCTAATCACATTTGTGCCCATTAGTTGGTCCCCTTTATAAACTTGACTTTAATTTGACCTTAGGAATCACAACAAAAGGAAACAGTTGATTCTATAACTATACCCAAGAAGAGTTAAACTATTCACACGCACAGACACACACACTACACACGCATATATACATCTGTAAGACCAAATAATTTTTTATATATAATGTGATATATATTATTTAAAACATAAACCTATGCTTATCCATTGTCTTAAAGCATAACACTATTCTTAAATATATATATAAATATGCACATACCTGTTGATATATATATACTTACGAGTTAGGGACAGACATTACACATAAACCAGTTTAAGTAATCAGAAACTGGTTTAAACCTGTAATAGAACAAACATTCAGTGCACATAAACCAGTTTGAAAATGGCTGAAACCAGTTTGAGATAAACCTGGTTGAATGTAGTATCAGACTTAATTGATTTGGCTCAAACTGGTTTATGCAATGTCTGTCCCAGACTCCTTGCTGGTTTAAGAAAAATTAGACTCCCCAAGCATCCTGACATGGTCTCTGGGCTGTGCAGGGCTCTCTACTTCACAGCAGGCCTGGCTCCTTCCCTGTTCTTCCTGAGCAAAGCTCCTCCAATACAGACTTGCAGACACAGCAGGATCTGCTAGCTAGGGCTATGTGGAGCTTCAGTAGCCGATTCATTTTGGAGGAGATTCAGCTCGATTTGGCAGCTGAATCCCCAAATCTGAATTGAATCAGGAGACCCATTAAAAGGTCTGAATCAAATTGGAAGCTTCCAAATTGATTTGGAGAGATTTGGAGATTCAGAAGGCTTGCAGCAAACAGCAACTGAGAAGAGGGATGGGTTGGGTTGATCTTCCCTATATGGAAAAGGATGAGAGGGGGGGAAAGACTGCTTTGATACTGACATCTGTAATTGGCTCTGCACCTAACTCCTTGAAACATGGCAGGCTTCATACTCTCAGAAGGGGCTACCATCCATGCTGTTTTCATCCCTCTCTACTTTAATACATGCAAGCGTTATAAGTTTTGTTTTCAACAATTTGAGGGGCACTTTCACAGAAAGCCCTACACCTATCTCCTTGAAACTTGGCTAGCTTTATGCCCTCAGAAGTGGCTACCATTCTTCTGTTTTTATCCAAATCTTCAAAAAAAATGACAAAGTTATAGCTAGATTAGTGATTCCCATGATAGTCTATGGCTGAATCTCTGAATTGGTGCTGAATCTCCAAATCTGAATCAGCCAAATCGAATCAGGGTAGTGATTTGAATCACTGAATCGAAGCACCGTTATTCCGAATCAGCCAAATCCAAACCTGAAGCAAATAGTTGCTGCTTTTTCTCTGTATCCTGTACCCCTCCTCTTCCCCTCTCAACACTTGCTGCTTAAGCAGGGATTCCTTCCTCCCCTCTCCCACAGCATGGACCATAGCCAGCATGTGGTATGCTAGCTAGTGGTGTATAAGGCTTTGACAGGGACTACAGACACAGCAGAGTCTGCTGGCTTCCCCCTGCCCTACCAACCCCTTGCTGGTTAAGCAGGAAATCTCTCCCTCCCTCCCTTCCATCTCCCACAGCATGGACCCCAGACCCAGGGACCCTGGCCATGTGTTGTGTTAGCTAATTCCTGTTTGAGGTAGACGCCATGCTACACTCAGGGGATCCCGAGGCAGGTGGCAAGGCCAACCTGGGTGACAGCAAGTCACGGCCACAAGGTAAGCGTGGACTCGGTTTAAAATTTAAAACAAATGAAACCTTTACTCACAACAAGGCAGTAAAGCAGTTGAATGCAAACACGGTTAACAGTCCGGCAATCCAGCGAAAGGTTGTCGGCGATAGTCAGTGATTCAATTACAGACAGTGGTACCAAAATAGTAATGAGTTGGTTTAAATCAAGCGCGCAAGTGAGAAAGAAAAGCCCAGTAACTGATGACTGCTACTAGGGCATAGCCTAGGGGTTGCCTTGGAATAAGGAGGGTGATCAGTCCACCTCACAAATGGTTAGTGCCCGAGGAATGCATGAATGAACCAAGGAACTGCCAAGGAACGAACCTCATGCTGAGGGGTGCCGGTCACTTTATAACCTCCTTGACCAATCACAAGGCTTTCCAGCCAGATGGTTCTAGAAGGCAAGGCTGCTGGCCAGGCAGTCATGTCCCTCAGGAATCCATTGGTTGGTCAGGCCTTACTGATCATGCATTGCTCATTCGCACACTGTATGATACCTGCACACAAAGTTCAACCTCTGCTACTGATTGATCCGGTGAACCTTAGTTATGTCACTTAATACGATACTAATACAATGAACCCTGGTTATATCACTTAATATGACACTAATAATCTGGCAGGTGGTCAAGTCTTCTAACCTGACATGCCCCCTTGACCAGTTACCAGATTATACTTCCTCAAGGGGTATCTTTTCTAAACCTTCCCCTTTGGAGGTAGATAACTGAGTATAAACCATACTCAATAATGTAGCAAACTTATTTTTAACCGTTTCCAAAATACAACATCCCATACACACACACACTAAAATTCTGGTTACTCTTAGATGTTACACTTGACGTTGTATCGGCTCACTTCCGTACTCTTCTCGCCTTCTCTACAAACAAAATTTGTGCAAGTATAAAGGCACATTATAACTTTATAAAACTATATACATCCGTATACGCTACAAAGTATAAGTCAGTCTCGTCGATTCTTTCTGCTGCAATATAAGTCGGATTATCCAATTGAACAATAAGATTTTTGAATCTCCTTTGTTGCTGTTGTCGGATATAAACATAAACAACAAAAACAACTAGCATAACAAGATTGATGGTGAGGAATTTTATCGCAAAAGCCTCAAACGACATCCAGTTGTTACTTGATGAACCTGGGTCAGGCAACTTCTCTGGTCCGTTGTTTTGGCTAATGCTGGTCTGATTAATAATGTGCCATGGGTGACAGATGTCCCAAAGGTGAGTTCCACCTTCCAGATTGAGGGTGGCTGCCATGTTCATCAGGTGGTTCACCATCATGTCGGATGTTGTAATTCTGAAAAACAAAGCTTATAATCTATTAACATAACGTAAATATCATGCTTTTACTTGATTAGTTCTCTAGCTCCTCCAACTTAGCCAATTATGATGAGCTAGGGTGACGCATGTCTGAGAGGTCGTTTCTGTGGAAACAAAATAAGTGTTAGGATATTTTTCCACTTCCACAATTATACCCGGCACTAGTGTTGGGTGTTTTATAGTGGCACTAGGTATAGTTAACCACACCGTCTCCTTTGGTTGGTAGCATGGTTTCCA
This sequence comes from Caiman crocodilus, assembly GCA_030014935.1. NCBI lineage: Eukaryota > Metazoa > Chordata > Crocodylia > Alligatoridae > Caiman > Caiman crocodilus. The sequence goes on along the minus strand of JAGPOW010002514.1, from coordinate 6,202,406 downwards.
CGGCAGTGACATTGTTGGTGTTCTTTCTTTCCATAGATCTTTGGTTGCATTGATTGCTATTAATATTTCATGGTTAAATTTCACCCAATTTTTATAGGAGCCATTTCCCTTTAGCCTTTGTTGTTCTTTATAGAGACCTGTGTGTCGTTCTACCACCCCATTTGATTGTGGGTGATACAGCAGGTGGTGGTGCCATTGGATATTATAATTGGCTGCGAGCCGCTCCATTGTTTTTGAGCTAAAAGGTGGTCCCCCATCTGAATGGATCTCTTGTGGCGTTTTCCAATATACAAAAGCATGCTGTAAACACTCTTGTATTCTGTTTGCCATGGTCTTTCTAGTTGGTATAACTATGAGTTGTTGGGTTCCAATATCTACAATTACTAGCCCTTTATTGGGTACCTTAGCTCCTGGTAGTGGTCCCAATAGGTCGATCTGCCACACTTTACCTGGCGTGTAGCATTGTGGGTTGAAGGCATTTGTAAGATGTTTGTGGTGATTCAGCTTTTCTTTGGCGCATGCAGTGCAGGCTTGAGTAATCTCTCTCCATCTCTGAAGATTAGGCCCCTTCTGGTCGTATCTCTTCCAATGACTTTGGGCTTTAACGGCATTTGGGTGCCCCCAAAATTCATGCAGCCATTCAAATGTAATGCCTTATCATTTACAGTATTTACACAATTAGTTCGTACTGATGTTGTTGTGTCTGAAAGTGTTCTATGTGCTAGTAATTGATCTATTTCTTTATGTACTCGATCAGTGTCCCTCTTACGTGATCTTGTGTGTTTGATCAATGGTAGTACCGAAAAGTGTTCCAAGTTCTCATAAATTTCATCCCAAATGGTCTGATGTTCCATGGGTTCTGCCATTCCAGTAACAACTCGATAAATGTACTCGGAGTCCACTGAAATTACAGGTACTGGTAGAGTCCTGTCATGGTGATGCTGTGCGTGCAACAAGACCAGATGGAATCCTCTCAATTCGGAGGCTTGAACGGACTCTCCTTCACAAGCTGGTTGTATCTCTGCTGTTTGGCATGGCTCGCAATAAAATCCATACTCCCCTCCATCTCTGGAAGTTCCATTTGATGCCATCCAAGCGGGCTCTGTCGTCCCATACAGTCGGGGTGTTTGCGGTTCATAATGTCTTTCAATGGGTAGCTCTCCATCTAACACTTTCCAAGCAGACCAGTAGTACTGGAATCTCAGGACGGTTGTGCTCCAAGGTTTCGCCGTCCCTTGATATTCAGGATGACTCTGACCAGGATCGAGTGAAGTCAACATAGATCCTCCTGGTGCTATCAGGATACCCGGATGTATAGCTAGATGTTCAGCTAGCTGGGTAGCCAGCATTACTCTGGCCAAACAGCCATGCCAATGCTGATGACCCTAAGAAGGCTGGCTGTTTGGTGCTAGAATCTTTGGCTACGTACCAGATGCATTCTTTCGTATAATCTACGTAAATGATTAGCAGTGTATTCATTGGCGGCGTGGTTAAGCAAGTGTTGTGCACATCCTTTAACACAACTTCTAGAGCTTTTTGATCTTTATCTGTCCAGGGCTCTCTCTTTTTGGTCTTTCTTCTAATTTACTGTTGCATGCACAGGACAAAAGCCCATTGCGGTGGTTTTATATAATGTCGTAGCCAGTTTAATTGCCCCAACAGGGCCTGAAAATCAGCTACTGTCTCAGGTCATGTGGTGAATTTAGGTGTTGCATTGTGTACTGCTCCGCACTGGCACTGACCTTGAAATTGTGTCGGAGGAAAGTGAATCCCTGGGATGGATCTGTCATCGACTTCTTGACGTTAATACTCCATCCCTTGGTTTGTAGATGTCTTTTCAGGTCCTCGGCTACTCGAAGGATGTTCGAGCGGTGATGGCCCATTACCATGACATCGTCTATGTAGGACCAGATCTTGATGTCCTGCAACTCAGCATACGCAGTCCTAAAGTGCGTAAGGGTGTTAGTCATAGCCTCAGTCACTAAGGCTGGGGAATTTTTGTATCCCTGAGGACACACTTGCCATTTGTACATTTTCCCATTGACACACATGTTGAGTATTCTCCTTACGTCATTGATAGAAATCGAATAAAACATATCTTTTAGATCTATAGTTACAGACCACCATTCTCCTTCTCTTTGGGTCTGTATTATGCCCTCTGTGATTTCAGTAATTGTGTGTGCTGCTGGTAGTTGCATAAGGGTGCAGCGTCGATTTGCTTGGTGGTAATCGACTACGGATTTTGCCACCAATCATAAATTTCACTAAAGATGTACTCACGGTGCAGTTCAGTCCTTGTACAAAAACATACTTTGGAGTCTTCTTGTGGGGTACTGCAGGTTTGATTACATTAACTTGTGCTCCTGTGTCTAATAGAAAACATACACACATGGTATTGGTTTCATCAGTCTTATTTACATCAAGTGTGATATATGGGCGTTCATCCTGGAGTAGTCAGCCACTGGTGCCCGATTCAATGCCCGCTACTTGTTTTTTTGCCTTCCCTGGGTCTATCACCCTGGGCTTAAAACCCAAGCAGTTAGCAAGCTTTATGTGGCCCTCTTCTCCCAACCTTCGTAATTGGTCCTCAGGCCGCTGTTGTTTAGTAAAAAGCTGAACAGCGCTCGCTCTTCTGGGGTTCTTTCCACTAGGGGTCTATTAGGAGATATTTTCCCTTCGCCCTGGTACCTTATTACTTGTACCTTTGATGGGTCTATATATGTTACCTCCGCTTTGCCGGCTGATGGTAATTTCCCCAAACTGCTCAATACATTCCCTATGGGTCCTCCTATTAGGGGTTGTAGAATTAATCGATACAGAGGCGTGTTCTTGCCAACATAGATGTCTATGCAGGCTTCGATAGCTTCCACTGAGACTGGGATCGTACCGGGGTCACGACACCAATGATGAGGCCATACTTGATGGTTTTGTCCGTCAGTAAGGTTCAACGGGCACCGCTCTGAGTCCCAAGTAAGGTAACTCATTCCTGCTATTGCATAGAGAAGCTGAATGGGAGTTGGATTGTTAGGTGTATTATTATGCCATACGTGAACCTTTGTCATCAATGCGGGTACCATTGCAGCGCTTACAGGAATCGGCCAGGTTCTGTTTTTAATTATTTGTGTCACATCGCTGCATGCTCCACCACTTCATGCGGGATTCTGCATGAGTGCTGTACTCTCCTCAAGGTCTAGTAAATCTCCCCCGTGTTTGAGAATTAATCGACCTTCCCACATTACCAGTGTTTCATCAGGTCATATCTTAGTGTCTCTCATGAGGTCTTGTAGCTTGGCTCGAGTATGCGTATGGAACGTGGCTACAGTTCAGGTCACCTCACTGTCAAGAGTGGTTTTGACTATTGCTATGGGATCTACTTGCAAGGTAGGGGCGCTTGCTGCCTCTGGCAGAGTTGGATACAGTTGCGGGGCATTGTAGGGTAGTGGCGCTAGAGGGTTGGTCTCTGCCCTTCCCAGTGCAGTGACGTCCTTCTTCACCCCTCCTGCTTCTGAGGTTACACCCTCATTACTCAATGCACCTGTCTGGTCTTTTCGTGCCTCTGGGGAATTGGACACACCCCCTTCTGCTTGCTCGGCACCATCTTGTCTCAGCATTTTTACTGGTCCGGAGCTTTGGTCCATGGCTGCTCTGGTCAAAGTCTCGATCAAACTAGCCTGATTAGCCGAATGTCTCAATAACGTGGTTATTGTGCGGAACAAGACATGCATTAGCTTCTTCTTACTCCACTTTTCCTTTCCCATTTTCCACTTCAGGACCTCCCGCCCATGGGCCTCCATGTCTTCCTTAGCCCGGAGAGTATTTTGCTCCCTATGCTCCCCTGATTGAGGTTGAGGCAGCAAAAATTGTCTGGTAGGGTTAGTAAGGGTACTGAGGTGCCAATATGTTTGCATCTAACCCATATGGTAAACATTGCATGTTCCAGGCTAAATCACTGATTATACTGGTGAAGGTTTTGAAAAATATATAAAAGCCACTAACCTGCATTTTACATATTGGCTTCTATTCTACCCAGGAGAGCAACAAACACTAATACTCTCCCTATTGCATGAAAAAGGGTGTTTGTGCCCAAAAGGGTTGCAAAGAACAATTTTTCCAATGATTTAGTTGGTCTAATAAAAGATATCACATACCCTATGT
>JAGPOW010002514.1:6175627-6197848 GCA_030014935.1 Caiman crocodilus | reverse complement strand
GCCTATGTCCTTAGACCAGCACAGCTACAAACAACAACCCTAAAAGGCCACTCTCCTACTGATGCTAATGTAGTACAAGGTTATTCACTATGAAAACTGTGCCAGGCTCTAGACAAGGGTACTGCTGCAATTAGTATCAAGGCAAAAAAGCAGGCTTTAACCTATGTGCTGAGTCAATAGATTCAGCATGATATATATTTTTAAGGGAAATAACATTTTAAGTTGTATAAGTGGAAATTATGTTTCAAGACTTTTATGAACCAAGCAGAATGTTTTGCTGTGTTGTAAAGTATGTCGAGAGAACTGTTGGCAGTTTCGTCTGAAAGGGAAATTACAGAAAGATGCAATATAAAATGCTTTTGAATAATATACATTGTTAGCATAAACAATCAATCAAAAGAATCTGACTTGTAAGAGGAGCTATGTAAACTATGTTACAACTGAATATCATTACGTACAATTTGTCATTTTTCCTGTTTCTCAGCAAAGTGAAAACCATTCCTAAGACAGGCTTAGCTCCAGTTGTACTTATAAACTGATATAAAGATTCACTTTTGAGTTTGTACAAAGATCTGATAATGCAAGAACAACTATGCAGTTCACAGACATGGCAAAGTGCCAGTATCTCAAACTACAGACCACACCGCTTCACAAGAATTTGAAAGAGTTTAGTAACATTTTAAACTTAGTATTTTGCAAATGTAAAAACAGATAAACAAACAACCCCATCTGTTTCTAATATCCTTTTTGGAAGGAGTTGCTCTGTCATGCAAAATTTAGTTTAATTTGTGAACTTTTGCTGAGAATTCAAGTAAAAATTTAACCTTAGCTTCACCTGTTTAATCTCTACTCAAGGGAGCATTCCTAAATTTGAGTCCAAAGTGTACTTAAGGCTACTTACTATCTACTAACTCCTTTTATGACACTAAGGCTGTGTGTAGATGTAACAAGGGCTCTAAATTAAAGTGATGGGTTTGAAAAAACATGCTTCAATTTAGAGCTGATTAAACCCACATGTCATGCACACACTCCATTGACTTATCTGCCTCTCTGGAGGTGAGAAGAGGGCGAGCTGCTGGCAGGTGAAGTGGTCCCTGAGCTGCAGGGGTGTGAGAGCTGGTGCTTCCCTCTGTGACAGCTGTGGCCTCCTGCCAAGCAGCACCCACCCACAGGCACCCAGCTCAGGCAGTCCTGGGGGGCACCGCAGCTGTGGAGGGAAGCAGTGGGCCCCTACACAGTTCAGGAAAGCAGGCAGGTTCCAGTGAGGGGAAAAAAAAAAGATCAGGCTGGTTACTTTTCTTGGGCAGAGCTGCTTTCCGGGGCTCCTGTGAGGCTGCCTGCAGGGCTTTCTGAAGAGCTGCACGGAGCCCAGTGCTTCATTCCATGGCTGTAGGGCAGCAAACTAAAACTTTGTGAAGGAGTTTTAGTTTGCTGCACCTCAAGTCATTTAAGGTGCATTATGCCGCCAAATTTCCTACAGCAGCTGGAATTAATGCGCAATACATTGCTGAGGCATGCAAAACTGACGCCATTAAAGCGGTTCAAAAGCATTTAGACCGCTTTAACGTGTCGTATACATGTGCTTCTTGTTTTATCTACACGTGGCCAAAAAGGCATTTTCATTTTCTCTTAATCCTGAGCCCAGGAAAGTCAAAGAAAGTCTGGTCATTGTTTTCACTGGGTGCAACTACATGTGAAATTAATTGAACAGTTCACACTGGAGCTTATTGCTCCCAAACACAATGTTTACACAGATAGGCTGTGCACAGAAATGCAGGGAAGTGTGCCTGCAGTGGCACAAATTTGTGCTGTTACTTTGTGCTTCAATGGATGTCTCCGAAAATGCACATTGTTACGGGATGCTTTGGGCAAACTGCCCTTTGCCCAGCTCCTCCCAGCTCCCAGTGTGCTGGAGCAGCCAGAGCACGAATGGAGGAGTGGAGCCAGCAGCCAGAGCATCTCCTTGTGGGGCTTAAGCCTCTGTTTGTTCTGACACATGCTATTGTAGGGTATGTTGTGCCATTTTTTGAGGGGGGCTTTTTTAGCAAATATTGCCCCAGTACTGCACATTTGCAGTTCAGGGCACATTTTAATGTCCCATGTGTGATGTTTGTGCCACCATAAATCACGTGCCTATATATGTGGACGTGGTCTTGAAGTAAATAAGAGCAGTTCTCATTCTGCTCCAATTTTTCTCAGGTCCATTACATAAGTGGACTAGCTCCCCAAATCAGGGAAATAACTGGTACCTTTATAGTTCCTCCCTTCCCATATTTTTACATCTTCTCTATATAACAAAGCTTGGCATGTAAATATCCGGCGCTAAAATCATTGGTGCTTCCGAGCTAAAAAGCTGGTTTTGACAGTGTTGCTTAATATTTATTTTTCCTGATACGTAGATAGGCTTATTAATTGAGAAAAATTTGGACAGCGTTCTTCAATGTGCTCTTAGGCTTTCCGGGTGTTCAAGCATTCTGAGAGAGGCAAAGAGCAGTAGCCAGCTTTGTTTAATTAGCTGCCCCCACATAGTCCTGCAACTTGAGTTTTGTTATTGTAATACATGCACAGAAAGGACAAAAAGGCACATTACTTTCATAGCAATGTTATTTCTTGATTTTTTTGGTGTTTTTTTTTTTCAGTGGGAATACTGCACCAACTTCACAGATGTAGGTAACTGATCACTGACTGTATTTCCCTTGAAGTTTACCTTTTTAAGAATATTTTTGCTTCCAAAGTTTTGTAGACCACCGCAAAGTATTTAAACTCTTGATTTCTACATATGCAGCCTTGAAGAAATATTTATTTCTGGCACTTGAAAAGGAGAGGCAGGGAAGGAAATAGGAAGTGCACTTAGAGCTTTCATTTTCACACAAAGATGACACGAACACAGCAATGGCTGCAAAATCTCTCAAGCACATTTTGAAACTCTCAATCAAATGAGCAAGAATTTGAAAGCCATTCCTGGCTCCCTTCTGTTTCTCAAGTGTGCATTCAGACTTGCACAGGTTTCATATATTCTCCACCATACACATCTAGATGTATAATAGCTTTTTGCAACCTTGGACTTTTCTCGAAGCCCTGGCCACCTACACTGAGCAATAAGGGGACAAAATTGAAGAAGCTTTTTAGCTTTTATAGCTTATTGATTTTTATATTTTCTGATGTATTAGAGCAATTTTTCAAACGTATCCGCCTTACCTTGATATCTTGAGTGTGGAGAGAGGATTTCACATTTATTAGCTTTGCTTTGGTGAAAAAAATATAGCAGTAGAAGTACTTCAGTGTTATCTCAGGGATATAAATGGTTTTAGTATAAAAAAAATCAATTTTCAGAGTAAAATTCAAAGCTTGTGTGCAAGTGTTACGTAAAAAGCAGACAACAAGGAATACACTTTCCCAAGTAGGTAACAAAGATGGTTTTAAAAAGTACAGTTCTGAATTGCAGTTGAACTCACTGATGCTCAATACTTTTCAAATAGAAAAGTTCTATCTTAATGGAGAGCATATAATACGGTAAATACTTTTTTATTATCTCTGATCATCCGTGACAGCATTAAAAAAGGAGCGCAGCAGAAATGTCTTCTCCAAAGGGAGTACTATTTCCTCAGATCAGAGGCAATGAGAAAAGGTATGAAGCATTTCATAGTAAGAATTTTGGTTTTGCATGCAGTTTTTAATTTTTAACAGTATAAAGAGGAGGCTGTCCTACAACCATACATTAGGATATGTAAAAGAAAGTCAGGGTGTTTTAATCTTTTAGCATGCTGTGTCTAATTTTGTTTAATCAGTTCCACCCATAATTGATGATGCTTTCTATTTAATTTTTTTCATTTTAACTGTCATTTTAATAAATACCACACACGCATACTGCAGTCAGCTGAAAAGTTATTTTTTCAGACATTATAGTTGAATTTTTTTTGAGATTCTAATTCTTTTCTCATACCAGAAAAATGTATTTCAATTTATGTAAATAATTAATTCACTGGGATTATAAACAGCTCCTTGTGTATAGCCTGGCAGGTTGAAATATTTTTGTTACAATATGGCACACTTTTCAGGTCTACATGGTATCTACCTCTCATAAGCATCACCTTCCAAAAAGCTTCCAGTTTCCCTTGTTTGATCAACTTTTTCTTCACTCAAGGAACATTAATTTTATGCAAGTTGTACAGGCTAGGAATGAGGAAACTGTACATACTTTTCTATATGAAAATATTAGTTTTATGCAGTGTGCAATTTCCTCCTGAACAGAATCCAGACACAAATACACTTTTAGGTCTGAAACATCATGCAGTTGGGCAAATCAAACAGACAACAGGGAATTTAAGAAGGGTACAAAATAAATGCACTGAAACCACGTCCAAATGATATTAAGGAAAAAAGGGAATTGGGTACTTTTCATAATGCTATACTACTATGCCTTTTCATAATTAGTCTGCATTTTATGTTAGCTGCATAGTGGCGTTCACATATAAATTCCACATATACTAAATGCCTATTAGGGAGACCAGGTTCAAAGATGCATTAATCTTTTTCATTTCTAAATAACCCATGGTACAGATTAAGGACAAAAAGGGCCCATTACCCTTGAGCTTTGGCACATGGTCCCAGTGGGTATACCACTTACAAAGGCAACATATGGCCTCAATGGCAGGCTAAAACTAAGTGGCCCGGCTTCTTACTAGTAAAGAACATAAATGCCACATGTAGTAGGTATGTTGTTGTGACCTCTGGATCTGGATCAACATGATGGCCTCCAAAAGAGGAGTCCTGAAACTAGGAAATTTCCAGATTTTCCTGTTGCATAAAGAAAACACAGCTCTGTTCCATGGGAACTGAGGCTATTTATCATTTGAATTACCATTCTTGTTTTATTGGCTACACACCAAAGGAGAGTGCCCAAGAAGTTTTGCTGATGTTGATTACTACCACATGGGTGTGCAATCCTCTCTTTCCTGGGAAGAGAAGACAGGCTGTTAGATACTGCTGAAGAGATTATATTTCTTATCTGAAATATATGACAAATTAAGTCCACAATGTTTGTGGCACCCAACTTTTGGTTTCATTGCCACCAGTGAGGAATCTTCTGCTCTGAGTTAACATCTGGGCTCTCTAAAAAAGTATGAGTAGAATAAGGCAAGTAAGAATGAGATCCATAAGCTAGCAACCTAAGCTGGAAGACATTTAAGATAGTAATTTCAAGATGCTGAAGAAGAAGGTGTGATAATTAAAACATAAACCATTATGATTTAGTTCCTTTAGTTCCCTTAGAATTAAAAGCATTGAACTCTCTCCTGGAATTAGGTCCCTCAACCCTTTTTGTTAAAAAATGAGCAGAGAACAGGCTTTTCTTTCAAAACAGTGACAGGGGATACAGTGTCCGTGTCCTTTTTTTATTCAGCAAAATATTAATAGTCTATTTTTAGCTTTATCCAACTGCTGTGTTATGCTCCCAACAGATGTCATAGTAATTAAATTCCCACATCAGCAACAGGTCCTGTGATTTGGAAACTTCAATTAGTTGTTTGAAGAAAGCCTCATCCATCTACTCCTAGTTTAATGGTCTGTAGCAGACACCCACTATGACATCACTCTTGCTATTATTAATTTTACCTTAGCCTAGAGTCTTTCAACAAGTGCTGCTCTGCCTTTCAGCTGCATCAGAACAAATGTATGTGTCATTTATATATAAGGTTTTACCTCCTCCTTTTTCCCCTATGCCTGTACTTTTTGAACAAGATAGCCCCATCCATGACAGTGTTGTATTCATGTGACTCTCTCACCAAGTCTCATTTGTCCCAATTGGACCATTTTTATGTGCTTATACTAGTTCCTTCTGCTTAGTCTCCATGCTTCTTGCTCTGATATATAAGCACATTAGATGACTAGCTGATTGCCCTGCCAATTTTTCTGATTACTTATTAAAACTTTCCATATTGGTACTGCCTCCAGTTACATTTCATGACACATTGCACCCAGATTTTTTCACATTATAATCTTCCCGAGCAATTTTAGCAAGGCAGATTAGGATTGTATATCAGATAAAGACTGAACTTTGTCTATTTTTAAAATTCTCTGTCATGTCTATGACAGATTGAACAACTAATGGCATACCAGTGGAATTGCATCTGTAGATAGACGATATTATACACTCTTAGAACAGAGATGAGGAAAAAATGTAAAAGGTTAAAGTTATTCAAAAGTATAATATTTTGTACATAGATAACCTGTATGACCTCATGTGTGTTTGGATATCTTTGCCCTCCTTCTCTCTTATTTTCCTATTGCTTACTGCAAAAAAATGATTGTGCCTTGTTTTCAAATTTGTGAGAGGAAAGAATAAAAAAAATGGTTGCAGTCTGAATAATACTTTGCATATAAATTGTCCATTAAATTCTAAACCTTGAATATCTTTGCCTGGAGTCTTTAAAATCCAGTGGCACTATCTGGTGTTAACAAAATTAGACATTGTCACTAAGAGCAGGCCTTCATACAAGAGCAGATTAACTGCATAAAACTAATAGAGAAAAGAAAAACAAGAACAAAAGTCTTTTAAAACACAAATCCTCAGAATATACTTCTGAGCACTTACTTAGAGATTTCATGATTTTCAAATTGGATGTATTTTCTTTATCACTGCTTGACAGAGTTAGTATATAGTGGTCTTTAAATGGTGTGTATAATGATGGGGCTGGGTAATACTGTGCTGCCTAACAATCTGTTGCTCTTATCTTGGCATATCTATTAATATGAGAAATAGGGCATATGGGATACACTTTCTCAAAACAAGATTCAATTTATTTTTTGACAGTTTGAAAAGGAATTAAATTCTTCATGTTATCTTCTTAAATCTATTAGTTCAAGGTCATCATTGTGGAGTTGTATTCAAACAATGTGGTCTAAATGATATGTCTTCAACACGATTTTATAGTTTCTAGGCTACTGGTTCACATATTTGGGCACTAGTGGCTTGATCCAATACTCACTGAACTGGAAAGAATGCCCACTGGTTCAGATCCTACATGAAAGTCCACGCCTGGATATTCTCAAGGGTGACTGATGGATCTCACTGCTAATCCTCTAATTAGCATTCTGTGCTGCAGCAAGGGAGAAGCTGCTTGCTTTCTTATCAAATATGAAGTGTAGATCAACTAAGGATTTCTTATTGCCTACTTTCTTGCCACATCCAGTGTCATGTTCTCTTTAAGTTGCCTTGAACCTTCCCTTGCAATTCTTAGCTCTCATTCCCCCATTTGAGGTCTTGGCTGATGTTGACCCCATTGTCTCAGCTCTAGAAACTGTTGTACCTGTAGTTCACTATCAGTGGTAGCGACCAAGTAGATTAGGTAGGGGGCTATTTTATCATGTCTAACTCTACTAACATTTATATAAACAGCTTTTTAAAGACAATTTTAGAAATTTCTAGATACTTTAAGTTTTACTGAAAATAATAATAGCAATATTAGGATACTGTTATCCTCCCTCTGACCCAGATGGGAAGTTTATATACTATTTGTACACTATTATGCTCAATGTTAAAACCATTTGCAGAATATTTATAGAGTCATAGAAAATTAGAGCTGGAAGGGACTTTGTGTTCATGTCAGTCAAATATTTGCAACTTCCTTTAAGCAAATCATATTTAAGCATTTAATTCCATATTTCCTCTTCTAAAGATGTAGAAATCACAATGCACACTCATTAAAAATTGTCAGAATGGAGAGGCAGTAAAGAAATCAGTTTCTCCAATTCTGTTTACTTCAATTAGATGCAAACTTCAACTGTAATTGGGGCAATTTAAATTCTAACATCATTAACCACTGGCAGTTGTTCCCTCTTAACTGTCTCCATACGCATACTTGTAACCAAAAAAAGAGAACACCAAGAAATTAAATGCAAATTCCAAGTCAATGCAATGTTAAGATTGTGCACTTGCAACCATATAAAGCCAAGGAATACCAAAGTTAACATTCCAAAATCAATGTTTATCACCCACCTGAATTTTACAGATATACTGGTTTATCAATCTATATCCTTAGATAGATAAAGAGGAGGTAATACTTCCCCTTTATGTGACAGTTTCAGGCCACAGTTGAAGTACTGCATCCAGTTTTGGGTGCCACACTTCAAGAAGGATATGGACAACCTCAAGAAGGTTCAGAGGAGGGCTTCTCATATGGTTAGGGGCCTGCAGGCAAAGCCCTACAAGGAGAGATTGAAGGTCCTTGATCTCTTCAGCCTGCTCAAGGGAAGACTGAGTGGTGATCTTGTGGCCTCCTACAAATTCATTGGAGAGTAGAGAGATCACTTCTCTCCAGCCATCCTTCCTCCTCTCCTTATCTTATTTATAAGTCTTCTCTATTCCTTCATTTCCATGACTGTTCTCTTGCTCCTATCAGCTCTTCTTTGCTGGCCTCACTGAAGTACAATGATGTAGAAAGAAAGATGATAGAAGTACCATAATATAATATTTATTAAGTGTTTTTCACTGCCTTTATCTTGTCCATCAGTTTGCGTTATAAGCTCCAGAACTATTCTTTTGTTCAGTATTTAGCATACTATGGCTCCAATTTTGGACAGATACTTTGGAAGCAGCTGTAATAAAAGTACTACTGTTGTTATTTATGTGGAACAAAATTTTAATCTTTTTTTCTTAAAATCATGTTGTTCTTTTTCTTTTGTTCTGGCCTGTTAAGTGGTAGAATCAGAACAATTATATTTAACAATAACATTTGTTTAGTAACATCTGGTCTCAGTAATATTAAGATTCTCATTGGGAACTTGTGTACTAACCTACCTGACCTTGTGATCTAATGAATAAAGGCTATAACATTGTCCATTGCAGATTAACTGCAATAAAAAAGATGTGTTGCATATGTCATAGAAGGATATGTATTGCATTCTCAAAACTATTTGGTCAATTAATTCAAAAGCTCCTTTCTTGTCATCATTTATGGGGTTTCTCTGTAGGATATATATGATATGGGCACACTGAAGATAACATACCATTACACTGATGGTATTGTGAATTGGCTGCCTCATGATAACATAGTATTAACATTTTCTTGTTAGTTCTTGATAATCAGAATTATTATTTATTTTATAACAAAGAAGAAGCTAGAAGTCATAGTTCCATGCCTACTGAAGTAAGAATGTGGCTTCTGCCTAACTCCTTGGGTTTATCTTTTCTCGGATTTGCCAAGAGTACATGTAAACCTAGTTTAACAAAACAAAAGAGAAGACGAAATAACGTTACTCAGTGAGCCATTCATAGGTCAGCCCTCTTAATCTCTTAATAAACAAACATCTCTGAATAATTGGAGTGCAGATGTAGCATGCTATAAGGGAAACAGAAAAGATTGGTTTAGCTTCAAGAATTTGCATTGTACATAGGCTTAGGTACCTTTTCACTTGAAATGTAGAATTTCACAGAAAGCAGTGATGTATACACCTGTATATAAAATAAAAGGGGAAACAAATTATGTCAGTCCTCTTTTGGACTGATCAGTGCCAAACAGTCCTGAGAATTTCTTGGACAAACCAGTTCCTTTGCACTCTGTGCCTGCACACAAATGCTGAGCTTTGACCAGCTAAAATTCTGCAGAACTGAGAGGTCTTGCTAGATATTTAAAAAATTATGTAAGCCCTTTCTAGTCTTCTTCTTACCTTCAGTGCATCAAAACTTAAGCTTTATCATCAACATGCTCAAATATAAAACTAAGGAAATCCATAAAAACAATTCAAACAAATTTCAATTTTTGAAATAAAATATTGAATTTCTTAGATTAAATTGTTTTACTACTGCCATATACTAAAATAAAAAAAATAATATTTGTTTTAAATTCAATTTGGAATGAAAATTATTTTTAAAATGTCAACATTTCCCACACAATGCAAATTACAAGTTACCTACTGTAGATTAAAGAAAGTCACATTATTAGTTGCCTGTACACAAATGCCAGGAGCATGGGGAAAAAGCAGGAGGAACTGGCCCTCCTGCTAAGCAACAAGGAATATGATATAAAAGGAATAATGGAGACCTGGTGGGACTTCACCTATGATTGGACCACAGCCAACAGAGACTAATAATAGATAGAACTGAGTCAACATGGTGCTTGGTGACCAGTGACATTCCAAAGGGTTTGGTACTCAGACCAGTGCTTTTTAAAATATTCATTAATGATTTGGATTTGGGTTTCAAAAGTAGATGGGCAAAGTTTGCAAGTGATGCCAAATTATGGGAGACTATGGTCACACTAGGGGATAGGCTGGGGATACAGGCTGACCTGAACAGGCTTGCAAGGTGGGTGGATCAAAACCTGATCATGTTCAACACTAAGAAGTGTAAGGTGCTTCACCTGGGGAGCAACAGCTTGAAACATGCTTACAGACTCAGCAGTGCTACGCCTACTAGCATCACCACCAAAGAGACCTGGGGGTGTCTTGACATACCGTGGAATGAACATGATCTACCAATGCAATTCCATAGCTGGCACAGCAAACAAAGCACTAGCATGAATCTACTGATGCATCTCAAACAAGACTAAGGATGTTATCCCCACACTTTACTCAGTCCTGCTGATGCCACAGCTAGAGTACTGCATCCAGTTGTGGGCACCACACTTCAGGAAGCATGTGTAGACGCTTGAGAGGGTCCAAAGGAAGGACCCTCTCATATAGCTAGAGGTATGGAGAGCATGCCATATGATGAAAGGCTGAGAGACATGGAGAAGCCTGTTCAGCCTGGAGAAGAGAAAACTCAGAGGGGACTTGATGACAGCCTATAAGGAGTGTATATCAGCAGCTGGGAGAATGTCTGTTCACCAGGGCTCCCCAGGGGAAGAGTAGGACTAACAGTCGTAAATTGCTAGAAGACCAATTTAGATTAGACATAAGAAGAAACTTCTTTACAACTCGAGTGTCCAGGGTCTCAAATAGACTCCCCACAGAGGGGTATAATCACCTACTCTGGATATCTTCAGAAAACATCTGGATGCTCACCTTGCTGGAGACATCTGACCCCAGCAGTGTTTCCAGTCCAAGTGCTGGGGAGCTGGACCTGATGATCTGGAAGGTCCCTTCCAGCCCCTGATATCTATGAATCTATGTGACAATGTACAATCTGATGTGTATATTCAAGGCCAGTTAAAGCTGTTCCAAACTTTTAAGACCAGTCTTGAAACAGAAATATTCCTGGAAGGATTTTAACTCAACAGTCTTTATACTGAAGAGCCTGAAGGAAATTAATGAAACTTAATCCATATTTATATCAAGAGATACCAAAATATAATTTTAAATGCATATAATAGAAAGTGGAGGTGTTTCTGGTTCACTGAAAAATGCTTTTAAATGTTGTCAGCCTCACAAAAGGGTAGTTTGTACTGCTTACTTGCTATCAGTAGACAGCAGTGGAATGGAGCCAACTTACAGATCTGAGCCTTTCCTGGTATTTTACTTTGGCTCACTTCTTTTGTGTTGTAGAAGTTGTCCACTCTCCAAAGGAGACAATGCCAGACTGTGATAAAAATCAATAAATTTTGTGTTAATTTACTGATAGGATTACTTGCCTAAATGACCAAGAGTTTAAATGTGTACACTTTGTTTCACTTAAAGCTTTAGGGTAAGTTATCATTCTACTGAGGCCAGAAGAGTTCTATGTGGCCACATCTACATGAGATGCAGATTGCACAGTAATTCAATACTACTGCTGAGTAGTGTAATATGGCAAAAACAGTGATGCAATGCTAGTGTAGAGTAGTATTAGGCTACAGCACAGCAGAGTCGCAAAAATGGCATTCATTGGCACTACTTGGATTACTGTGACGTCATTTAGTACTTGTAAAGCAAGCAAGTATTAAAGTACTAAATTGCAGTAATGACTATGCAGTCTGTGTTTTGTGTAGATGCAGCCTGTATTATTGAACTGAGACAGTCTTACTATTCTACTAGAGTATCATATATTAAGATTATATATTTTCATTTATTCAGCGAGAATATATTGTAAAGGAACAAATATCCATACAGGTAATAGTGTCCATACTAACGAGTTAGTCAGCACACATTTCCATGCCATTTGAAGATTATGGGTAATCATCTGCAAGATATAGAATCATAAGGCTGGAAGGGTCCCTGAAATATCATTGGGCCCAACCCCCTGCATGAGAAGGAAAGACATCTGGGGTCAGATGACCCCAGCTGTAGCATGAACTGAACTAATGTAGCAGATATTAACATGGAGTGTAATAATAGTAAAATATAACCATGTTAGTCTTGTCCTGTAAGCAACTTGAAAACTCCATTTTGTATCCTTCTGCTTCACAGAAGTGAATAAACTCTGCATGGCCTTTATGTATGAGTGTATGTAAAAGGGTGAATGGTGAGAGAATGGCATAGAGACAGGAGAAGATTTAACTGTTTATATAAGCAACAATGCACCAAAATGTAAGTTACTAGCCAGTAACTAATTAACAAATGGCTGAAGAATCCCTTTGAAGCTCAAAGGCACAAAGGAGATAACAGAAGAAAAAATTCTGCCAGATGGGCAACAAGAACACTCCAAGACTAAGATAAACTGAAGACAAAAGAAGAACAACTGCAAAAACAGAAGCTAGGTATGGAAAAGCCCCAAAGCCCCAAAGAATTCCAATCCCTATAAAAGAACACTTTGAAAATATCAAGTTAGGGAGTCTCTTTCTCTACTGCTGGTTCATTGGAGCACAGATGCATCTGTTCACCCCGGTCCAGCTGTTATCTACAAATCTGCTATCTTCAAATCATCATCATCTACTCAATCAGCCAGAACTCCAAGAACTCCTGCCAGGAGATGTCTGGGTAGTTGAAGTCAATCATAACAATCATGTCCTGTTCATGTGTGGCCTCCCTTAGTTCATGAGCTCATGCTAAATCAAGTTCTTCCCCTTGGTTAGGCGGCCTGTAATATACACCTACAGTCAGATCTCTCTCACTGTGCCTCCCCTGGAGCTTGACCCAGAGGGTTTCAAGCTGCTTTTCTTTGGGGCCAACATCAGCCTGTAGGGAGATGTACTGCTCCTTCACATAGAGAGCAACACCCTCACCTCTCTTCCCTACCTAATCCCTTCTGTGAAGGTTGTAGCTCTTTATGGCTATGCTTCAGTCATGAGAGGAATCCCACCAAGTCTCCATGACCTCTACTAGACTGTGGTGCCCAGTGAAAAACAGGAGGACTAGTTCTGCTTCTCGCAATGGTGTACAAGCACCTAAGTCTTACTATTGAGGTCACTGGCTGCCTGTTGCATTAAAGGGCAGCTGTTTTCTCAGCTCTTATTGCTTGGTTTCATTGTTGATGGAGCTTTTCTGTATATTAGTTTCCAGGTAGGCTCCAGTTAGCATTTCCCCACCCCCCTGTGGGGGCCGAGAGTGGCCGGATGGGGCCGCCAATGGAGTGGAATTAGGCACAAAAAACTTGTCGGTTAAATTCAAAAAGAACTTTATTTACAAACTGGAGTACAATGTAGGCACGCTCCATAAAGTTGCAGAAACAAGTAGAAAAACAGAAAAACAGTTGGGCTTCCAGCTCTGCCTTTTCCCGCATTAGAGTTGTTACCATGTGGAACATTACATGCAACATTTTCCCCTTCCCATATTCCAAGCCAGTCCTCTTAATCGTGGTGTGACCTTCCACCTCTAATTTTCCGTGGAGCTCAGAAAGAAGCTCCGGGTCTCTCAGCTTGGGCACTAGATCTAAATTAGTTATCTCTGGCCCTTTGCTTTCCTGCATGCAGCGCATGCAGCAGGCAAACTCTCGGCTGAGGGCAGTGCTTTCTTCGCTCGGCTTCGGTCCGGTGAAGTGTTCAGTGCCGTCTTCCTCTCAGGGTCTGAATAGAACCTGCTCGCTTCCCATCACACATCCAAACACGCAGGGGTGGAGATGTATCTCCCACACTTTTAAAGCTCCCATTTCTCCTTTGAGCGAGAGGTAACTGCTCATGAGTAGGTAACTGCTCACGAGTCTTCCACCCATTCCACCCACTTGATGGTAGGCGATGTGTGCGCCTAACTCCATGGTGTTCAGCACGTGACCTTTCCCGTTGCGCCAGAGGCAATTCTTAACTAATTCCAACTCCATTGCATCTTCCCCAGATACCGATCCTTTTTGTGACACCATGTGGGGGCCGAGAGTAACTGGATGGGGATGCCGATGGAGTGGAATTAGGCACGAAAAGCTTGTCGGTTGAATTAAAAAAGAACTTTACTTACAAACTGGAGTACAGTGTAGGCACGCTCCATAAAGTAGCAGGAACAAGTAGAAAAACAGAAACCAGGTGGCACACCAATGTTATCCGAGCATGCAGGACACGGGGTACATCAGGATAATAATGGTGACGGGGAGTCGTTGGTGGTTGATCAGGCCTCCAAGTTCACTCTGTGATACATGTGGAAGTCTCTTCCAACGAGCATGCGGAGTTCTCTCCAACTTGGGCGGAAACTTGCCCTAACTTTTATACGGCTAGCAAGCCAATTGCCAGCTGCCACGTATGAATAATTTACAGTAAGCCAATTGAAAGCATGCCTGCAAACAGTGCAGATGCGAGCTTTGGTGGAACTGATCATTGTACCAATGGTTTTTCCTGCCTTACGGGGGAATCCCTTGCAACCGAACACTCGCATTGTGCTGAGAACTCAGCTGTGCTGAGGCACATTTACTCTTTCAGCACTGACACCCCCCCTGTGATCATAATTTAAAGCCCTAAGATATTGGACATCCTGGCTGAGAAGGGACTTACCTTTCTGCATGAGGTGGATGCTGTCTCTCCCCAGGAGGCCTCTGTCTTTGAAGTGGGTGTCGTGGTCATAGAAGCCAAAGCCTTTTTGGTGGTACCACCATAAGAGACACTGGTTCACCTCATTGAGGCATTCTTGCCTTCTTGCACTTTGACCTGCAACAGGGAGCAAAGAGGAGAAAACTACCTGAGCCTCCAGTCCTTTAAGCCCAGCTCCCAGATCCTTGTACTCACTTACAATGTGTTTTGGATTGCTCCTGGTTGTGTCATTTGTTCCCACGTGGATAAAGATCATGGAGTAGTAATCTGTGGGCTGGATAAGCCTGGGGAGCCTCTCTCTGACATCCTAGATCTGTGCCCCAAGGAGACAGCAGACCTCCCATGCTGTGGGATCTGGGTGGCAGATGTCTCTCTCCATTCCTCTCAGCAGGGAACAGCCCACTATGATTACTCAACCTCTCCTTTGGTTGCTCTGTTTTCTCACAGACTACCTAGTGGTAGTTGTGGTTGCAGCTTCCATTGCTGCACTCTCTCCCAGTGATGCCAGGGCCCCAAAATGGTTCCCCAGCTGCACTGGAGTTGTTCCAGCAAAGCAGAGTCTAATTCTGCATCAGTTAAAACTAGAGGTGACTCTTGTATCTGTCCATGTCAGGTCCCTTTTGTGTTACCATCTGCCATTTTAGTGATCCTGCAAAGAATGAAAGTACCCATCAATCTCATGCTCAATGGCTCTGATCCCATGCAACCTGATAACCTCTGCTTGGCGTTCCCTCACCTGCCTCTCCAGGGCCTCAATCCAAGCATGTGTGGGATAGGGGAGGGGAATCCCATCCATCCCGCTGCCCCCAGGCCTGTGAGGACCCTCCAGGCAACCCTTGTAGGTAGGGGACCTGGATGCTGCTGGCCTACCCAAAGGCTTCATCTAGGTGGAGGCCTCAGAGGAGCCCTGGGTGGGAGGCAGCACTGGGACTAGATCCCTGGCTGCACTCTGAGTCACCACCCTCATTAACACTCCCTCACATGCACTCACCTAAAGACTCTGGAGACTTTGTTTGAAGCCCCCGACTCTGATGCATGGAGTCTCAGACCCCTTGTTCTCTCCCCCCTGTGCAAAGACCTGTGCAAATTCTGGCATGCCCCTAAAGATTGTGCCTGTTTGTGGAGCCTGTTTGCATGGCTTGGAAGTGTGGCTCCCACCCAGCATGGTTAAATAGGGGCAGGAAAGGAGGAAACCCCCTTCCTGATTCCCTACAACTGGCTCGGTTGGCCCAGCTCCTCCTCCCTCTTCTCACCTGCCCTGCCAGCTTACCTTGATTCACCTGTTGGCTCCTTGGTCACTGCTCTGCTTGGTGTGGTTAGGGGGAGCTGAGGCCTCACAAGTGCTGAAACACAAATGTGCTCTCTTTGGTATTCAAGCCAACTGGTGGGGATTTGAATCCCCCACGGTTTTTTAGCAGCTGCTCAGTTGTTCTCAGCTGTTACGTGTAGGCATGGTCAGCCCTGCATCTGTGCAGAAGAGTCTGGTGGCAGCCCCTTCCCCAAGAGAATTTTTCCCCTGGGAGCTTCCCTCACCCCAGGATCCCGGGTAAGTAGTCATCTCTTCCCCTAGGGGCCCATTACCCTCCTGGTTACCTCTCACCCTCAGTTTCTTCTGCGCAAACTCTGGCATGCCCCTAAAGAGCATACCTGTTTGTGGGACTTGTTTGCAAGGCTCAGGAGTGCAGCTTCTGCCCAGCATGGCTAAATAGGAGTGGGAGGGGAGGAAAACTCCTTCCTAATTCCCTACAGTTGGCCTGGCTGACCCAGCTCCTCTTCCCCCTTGCCCCCTGCCCTGTCCTGCCCGGCTTACCTTGATTCAGCTGTTGGCTTCTTGCTCATTGCTCTGCTCAGTGTGGTCAGGGGGAGCCAAGGGCTCAAGTGTGCTGACAGATATGTGTGCCTTCTTCAGCATCCAAGCCCAGCTGGTGGGGATATCAACTAGCAGAATCCACAACATCTATCAAACTGTTAACTTCACAGACAGCAACAATCCCATTAACAAAGAAGCATGCAGAATATTAACCACCATGGCAATAAACCACTAAGAATCTGAACTAAAATATTTGATATTCCATGCAGATACCAATTAAATAAATTTGATTCATTTGTCTCTAGAGATAGCATTATTCTGATTTATTATAAAATGGCCTATTGTATAAAATGTTACATATGAGAGATGTCATATATAATAAACATTACTTCTCCCAGAATAACACCAGTTTAGAATTTGGTACTAGAATTGAAGTTGTTGGGGGTTTTTTTAATGTGAACCTCATACTGTAATTTCTCTGCAAAAATTCAGAAGTCTCCCTAAGAAATGTTTTAGCACTCAATGTCGATAATATAAAATGAATATCAGTGCTGTTACTCTTATATACTTTATGTGAACATTAACTATAACATAAATGAAAATCATTCACCAATATGCATCAAATGACACAAGCTATTGACTGAATAAATAGTAGAGGAAGTGAAGTGATTAAACCATTTGAAATGTTGAAAATGTAACCAGAAAAAGCACATTTATTGCTATATTAGACAGATGTATTTATTATATATGATGTGTGTGCATGTATGAGTGTGCATGTGCTTGTGCATGTATGTATGTGTGTGTATGTGTGCATGCACCTGTGTGTGTGCGTGTGTGTATCACATCCCTATTGGCTGAATTGTTCATTTAGCAGCATGCATATATATATTACACACACACACAGCTGTTCACTTAATAGTATAAGCTGTTCACTTCATAGTATATATATATAGCATATGTTAGCTATAAAACTATCATAGTGCATATATATGTTATTAAGTGATATACATATAACATATATACCATATGAATACAATAAAGTAATTATAATACTAAGTAGGATTAATAATAGTGATTAATAATATAATTAAATGAACAGTGCAACTAAATAGTAGTGTGATATATGTAAAACTATTAGTTATTCCCACGTTAATTATTTATATATTCATGTTAAATAATAATACAACAACTTTTTTATAGAAGTTTTCAATTGGTGCAAAAAAACCCTGACTTAAATGTAGGAGGACAGATTCATAAATAGCAACTAAGAATATTTATTTTTGTCAACAGAAATATATTCCTCTTAAGGCAAAGCATATGTAAGTGATGGGCACATCTACATGTGCTATTAGTGAAAAGCAATAAACTCTGGTGCAGTTTGCTTCTAGTTCATTGCTTGTGGGTGCCATGTTTACACATGCACCTGGGACCACTGCACTTTGAGCTGGGTTGGAGCAGCCCTGGTTGCCAGGTTCTGGGACTGTTCCTACCCAACTCCATGTTCCACAGAGAGTCTGGCTGGACCACAAGGTTACCCTAGTGCATGGCTAGCCAGCAGACAGCCCCCCGTGCTTCTTTTTCTTCTCATGTTTCTACACCACATTTGACCATTTTGTTATACACACTTGTGCTTGTTTGTTGTATTTTATGAGGTCTTTCATGGTACATGTGCCTTCAAGCAGTGGGTACTGCAGTAGATGTTGCATAGTCTGAGGGTATTTGCTGCAGTCACAGGTGTTTGAACAGTGGTGTAGCCCCATTTCTTCATTAGTTCCTCAGAGCATCAGATTCTGGTACGCAGGTGATTGAGACATCACCACCTTTCCCATATTATGTCAGTGGGAAGGACTGAGCTGCTGAAGTGTCCAATTTTCTTCAGCCTCTTAGTATACAATGTAGTTGTGTCTCCTTGGATATAGCATTGACAGATTGGATGCTGGTGAGAAAGCTCCTACATGACTTCAGACATTTGGGCTGTGGAATGGTCATACAACTGGTATCTTACATCTTCGTTTTGTCTCAGTCATTCTGTTCTTTTGATGGCCACTGCTCTTCTAATGTCAGGCAGAGTGATGCCAGCCAGCAGATGCACACTGTTTAGGCTGGTAGGCTTCAGACATCCTGTGATGCATCAGCAGCTATCGTTCAGAATGGGGTCAAGGCATTTGAGTAATGTGCTACTGTTCAGTCAACATCTCATGTAGACACGGCCAGCCTGTGATACATTTTAATACTAATTCCTCTTTTACAAATTTTTTAAAGGTAATTCAATATAACAAATAACAGGTAACATTAAAATGTCCTCAAAGTTAACCAAATTAGTAAACCAAGTTAACAAAATCAGCTTGCAATATTTAATTCCTGGGAAAACTGCTATTGTCCCTTATATTGTTACTGGTCATAGGGAAAACAGACATTCTAAAAGCATTTGAGATAGCTATGAAACTAAAACAGAGTATATTTATTATTATTTATTATTATAGAGTATTTATTATACTCTAAAAATAAATAGAATACACAAGTGCTTTTTTGAAAATCTTGTCATTTGTATTGTTCTATTGCCAAAATGTCCTTACATTTTATATGTCCGTGTCATAATTATCCTACAGGGTTTTTTGCTTTTGTATTAATTCCTACCTTTCCCTTTTTGTTTGGGATAAGTCCTCTTTATTATCTTATGGTTGCTGTTGCATTAACCCTAGATAAAAATTCATATTGCTATAAATTGCTATATTCTGTGTTTCACAAGAATGAAATCAGAATAGAATCTGAATATCACAACCTGTTATTACTCTGCAGTCCCCCAAATGAAGTCCTGCATTCATCCTCTAAACTACTTTAGATGAAGTGAACATTTTCTCAATGCTCTAATATAAGGCTGGATGAATCAATATATTTCCTGCTGTATACATACAGCATAGTTTATATACTATACACTATATATGACTAGTTTACAGCAAGCCAATATGCTTAAGAACATTGCCTCAAGACCTATCTATCCCAGTTCTAGAGTGTATCCTTCAAAAAGATTGTTCATGTATTGAGAATGGTTCAGCAAAGAGCAAATAGAATTATTCAGAGGTTGAAAAATATGGTTCTGAAAGTTAACTTACTATTTAGTTCAGCCTAGAAAAAGCTCAGACTATTGGAAACTAGTTATTATATTACACAAAGGCTTATATTAAAGAGCACATATTTTGTGTAATAACTCTGTGGCTGATTTCCTGCTTTATTGCACCATTAATTGCATGAATATGTGGCTGGATGGTGACATAAGACTGCAGAATTATACAGAGCCATCCACAAGATAGCTCTAAACAAGGTAACTCAGGCACAGCAGTACAGCTCAGAAGGGCTACTAGCACTCTGCTAGCCCAGCTCTACTGGGGGGGTTTTGGTAGGTGGATAACAAAAGCATTATAGGTTAGTTAATGTTTATATAACTTGTTAATAAACCATAATGCAAGTTAAACACTTGACTGGGATGGTGTAGTGGAGGGATAATCCTGCATGAAGCTGGACTAAATAATGTCCTGAGGTCCCTATGATCCTATGATATACAAATACATAAGTAATGTGTGTTTATGTCCTAAGTGTACAAGGAGGTGAAAACAGAAGGTGTTGTAGCCAGTGCCAGGATGTAGAACTGGTTTTGCTGTTTTGGGGAGCTGAGCTCTTTATCAGAGACCAAACTTAATGAGGATTTGGGTCACAGAGATAGAGAGGGAGCATTTCAAGACCTGTAATTAACCCTTGACAAAGCAATTAAAATTAGCCAAGGTAACGAAATGACCCAGTCCAGATTTAAAGTGAACAGAGAATCCAGAATAATGAAACAAGAAAACACCTGATGCAGAAAAGCACATAAAGCTCAAAGTCCAAGTCCACAAAATAAGGCATGGGGAGTTGTACAAGCTTTGATAAACACAAACCAATACACCATCCAACTTTTGTAAAAGGATGCAAGAATTATGGTAACTGTGCAAGAGTTTGCAAAATTCAGTAGATTTTTCAAACCTAGGTAAAGAACATGATGGTAGCACCTGTGTGAGGGTTTAAGCCTCTGGATGTGGAGTTGCAGTGAGAGGATGAGTCACTCTGAAGAGTGAACTCTGCCCCACCTTCATGCATCCAGTTTTCATCCATGGTAAGCTCAAACATCAACAGATAAGATTCTAGAAAAAAATATTTTTTCTTTATTCTGCTTTCCCAAAACAAGGAGTGTGTCTTATCCAGGAGTGAGTGATATGAACAAATGTGGCAGTTTTTATTTTCATTATATAAACATGTGCATTAGACCAAGATGCAAGGAGATGCAACCTTTTAGCTGAAAGTGCAATTCTATTCTGAAATGCCACTTAAAATGCCATTAAGAGATACTTTGTTTGCTCTCCCCTGCATTTTCTGTGTCAGTGTTCAGTATATACATAAAAAAATAGTATTACTCTAATACTTCCAAGATCAAGAGGGATTCCTAAAATCAGGGACTCTCATGGATCACCACCTGTAATAGAATTCAATAGGTCTAGAATCATAGTATCATAAGGCTTAAAGGACCTCAAAGGACCTCTTTGTAAATAAGCCAGCGAAGAAACTTCACAGCTTCCATGGGCGACTTGTTCCATTGTCTTAGTGTTCTTACAGTTCAGAAGTTTTCTTTTTTAACCTGAGACTTAATCTAAACCTGCTTTGTTGCAGTTGACACCACTGCCATGTGCTCTGCCCTCTGCAACAAGGGAGAACAATTATTCTCCCTCTTCTTTATGGCAGGTTTTCACATATTTGAAAATGGATAACAGGCCTTTTCCTAATCTTCTTTCCTCCAACTTTAACATACCTTGTTCTCTCAACCTTTTTGTTTTGTATGCATAACAGCATTCTAACTCCTTTAACATCTCCACTGTTTGGCTCTGAATCCTCTCCAGTTTCTCTATTGCTTTCTTAAAATGTGAAGCCCAAGCCTGAACTCAGAACTCTGAATAAGGAAGGCCCTAAACAGTGCTAAGTTAAGTAGCACTTTCTTCTTCTGTGTCTCATAATTTGGATTGATAGAATTATAAAAAATATTGGTCTGAAAGAGACCCCAGGAAGTCATCTAGTCCAACCCTCTGGTCAAGGTAGGAAAATCTCTGAATAAACCATTCCAGACAAGGATGTGTCTAAACTGCTCTAAGGAACTTCCAAATGTAGGCATTCTACACCCTCTCTACTAATCTGTTTCAATGACTAACCACCCTTATATAGTTTTTCCTAATATCTAATCTAAATTTTCCTTACAGCAATTTAAGCTATACTCTTTTATTGCCTCCAAAAAATACTCTGTTACACAGGTGAAATCTCTTGTCTTCAACTGGACAGCATAGATATAATCAATTGGAAGACTGCTGCAAGCTCCCATGATCCCAAATAACTTAATTGTGACAGCCAGAACCACAGGGATTAATAAGCAATCATGTGTGCTTCTTGGAGGCATTTGGTATTCTGCCTAAATAGATAATATTAGTTAATATTAGCTTGTAAGTTTGCAAATGACTTGTCTGTCGTAAGTTTAACCAAACTGATGAATTAACTGTTCATGGAACTAACTGGGCCCCAGAGGCAAAGCTGTAG
>JAGPOW010002514.1:6163853-6175527 GCA_030014935.1 Caiman crocodilus | reverse complement strand
TGTGTGTGTAAGCTATAGTAAATTTGCCTTTATTCCACTCCCTGCTTGCCTCCTTGATCCAAATGAATATACTCACAGTGCCCAGCTGGCCTGTGACACTTAATATACTAGTATGTCACATTCTCCATGAATATGTATCAGCCACAGTAGGTATTTAATTACAAGATTGTATGCTTTAACAGTATTCAGTTCTATCATCAGTAGCTTGGTTGGGTAACTGTCTGTATTGTCTTACTATAATCATGTCCACACAGAACATTTGCTTCATGGCTTTTATTTGAATACTACTCTACCTGTAACTATGCCAGCACCAGCCTGATTCTCCAATAATCACCATGCTTCCTTGTGATAGGCTCTCTCTTCCAGAATCTTGCCAGCACTGAATTGTGCCAGACTTATGTTTGCAAACCTACCTGGGGCCAGGTCAGTAATCAGTTCCCCTGGGAAAGCCCTGGGACAGCACTCTGCTTTCAACCTGCCAGATCACGATCCTAGGTTCCCCCTGCACTGGCATGTAAAAAGGACATAACTGGGCACAGGTGTGGCATAACAGGAGGCACAACAGTTGGGATGAGGGATCAGACTTGTGGCACCTTTACATGAATGTGAGCCAGGAGCTAGCCCTAGGAACTTTTAAGTCAAAAAGTAAGACAGCTATGGAGTTTTTTTGCTTCCGTGATGAGATGGCAGCTGGAGAGAGGCTTGCCTAGGTCTTTTACGGGATCTAGACCCTATATTTTTCCATTCTTTTGAAAGATATCAAGCAGTAATTAATTTGTTAATCTGTTGTAACTATTACAGTATCAAATAAAAACTCAGTATCAAATCCCAGATGTATACAGTAACAATGCATGGTAGGATGTAGCAGAAATCGTACAGATGGTATTATGACTTATAAGTATAGAAAGTATCATTCATTTTGTAGTTTTCTGCTCAGTTTTCATCTTTAAAGGATGAAATAATGTTCTACTTTCCCCTAAGAAATTAGCCATTGAAGTTAATAGCACAGAGCAGAAATCATTGGATCATTAATTGACAATTAAGTCTCTGTTGGCAACCATTGATTTGTTGGCCATTACAGCATTAAAATAGAAGATCTTCAAATCTGGTATTTGCTGTGTACCTTACTGCTACATCTCACGGACTAAAGTGGTGTATGACCATTTTGACCTCAATATAGCCTTATAAATAAAAACTATTACAAATCTTTTATATTTCTGAGCTTGGGAAAAAAAAGTGAGTAGGATCACCTGCTGCCACTCTGAGACTTTTAATGTGACATGATATATAAGCCAATATCTTTTCCCTTATCTCTATATTACAATTCTTTCCATTTCACTGTCATCCTATGGAACAGGAAACTGGAGCTGTGAAAGTATTGAAAGGCATGAACAGGAGTAATCCTCACTGCACTGGAGAAAAATCTGAGGAATAAAACAATCCCAAAAACCAAACTAGTAAGAGAGTCTCTGGACTATAAACTAATAAGCCTGGTCAGTGCTTTTGGTGGTATAGGGTCATTAGTATATGTCCTTGTCTGTATTAAGAAACAAGGCATATCCTAACAGAGAGGAGCAAAGATAAACTTTTCTCAAACCACAAACTTATTTTCTGGAAACTCTGAGAATGTAGCATCAGCATAGGATTTTTAGCTGGTTAAATGCCATCAATCCAGGAGTGGCATAGTTTAACATAAGTAATATAAATATACTAAACCTATAGTCTTCTGCCCTACACATCTGTGTTTTCTGTGTGGGGAAAGTGGTGTTATTTTGTTATTTATACTCCATACAACTAAAAACATTTCTTTTTCTATACATCTACTTCTTGTGGGGCTATAGGTCTATATCCAGAAACACCCAAACAGTTATTCACATGGATTTTTAGGGACTAAGTTAAACAATACATTACAGAAGCTCACACCATCTTAAATTCACTCGAAACCTTCAGTCTGGATTGCAGCTTCATTAAACACCTAAAGGCAGACCTTCCATACATGCACAAGAATGCTCCAGTCTGATCAAGTGGGCATGTAGCTCTTTTAAGCTCCTCTCTGATCCAAATAAATGGAATGGCAGTGCTTAATCGCCTTCTAAATCTCTGAGTTCATCACAGCACCCAGACAACACATTTTCACACAAAAATGTAATACAAATAGGTGCTGGAATTCACCTTTTGGATAATACTCTCCTGAGAAGAGGCTCATGATTATTTCTGATTTTATGCAATGACCGTCTAATGTAAAATATGCACACACACAAAACAATCCAGGAACCCAGGGCCAGAATTTAGAATCTCTTTCCTCTCACCGGTGCAGCTTATTAGCCCTAGTTTATTGAAGCCAAGCTCATTGGAGCTTTTTTTTTTTCTTCTTGACCCCATGAAGCATGCATTCTTGACTGTGCAATGACCCAGGTTCTCTAGGATAAGTATTCTTACACAGTTGTTCTGATGGTTAGAGAAGTTTCCTGAGAAGTATGAATGCCCTTAATCTGAGAAGAACCTAGAATCTAGATCTCTCACTGTGGCAAGGCACTGGTAGTGCCTGCCACTTTAAAGACTGGGCCAGGGAGGGGCAGGTGCCTGATTTGGGTGGCCATTTTAAGGCCCAGCTCCCTGAGCTGAGGGCAGTTTATGATCAGCCAGCAGAAGAGAAACATCCCTCTGCTGAGCTCTGTCAGGAACACCTTGGAGGTAAGGGTGAAGCTATGGAGATGGCTTGGAGGACTTATTGGGCATGACCTAAAAATGCACCCTGCCAGGGCAGGAAGGCCTTGTGGGATTGGTGGTAGTATGGCAGTTGCTATGTTAGTGCCAGGAGTCACCACCTCTACAGTGTAACGTGGGTTGGGGAGCCTTAACTTCAGCCCCCACCTTTGGATGAGTTATATAATTCAGGGAAGGATAGGTAAGCTTCTTGAAGTGCCTGAGCCTGACGGGGTAAGTGAGCCTGCACCTAAGTCAGGACCCCCGAACCTTATATGCAGGCATGCAGCTTAGACCTGACCCAAGGTACCCAACTGGTCCATGCAGGAGCCAGGACCCAAAGAGGGGTCAAAAAAGCCATGGCCCCACTGAAAAGGACACCCATAGAGCAAAAGCTCAGAGTTCTGACTGGCCTGAGATAGGACCAGGGCCTAAGGGGGAGCTAAAGGTCCCCGAGTGAGGATCACAGCTCATGGGATAGGTAATAGCTAAGTTTAGCTGCCTGCGATGCCATCTGCGAGGCTTGGGCCTCAGTGTAGAGGTGGAACAGACCTGAAGATACTCTCCTAAACAATGGGGTTCAAAATGGGCAGCCTCCTGCCTAATTAACACCTGAATACTATGAGATCAAGGTGTGACAGAAGAGTGTGGTGGGCAGATGGCCCGTAGACAGGAGACAGGCCGACGCTTGCACTGGGCATGAAAGCCTGTTGCTGTCACACTCACTTCCAGGGCAATTGCTCTAACTTTGCAGTGATTATTAAACAGGGCTAGGGACAGACATTCAAAAAACCTTACCCTGAATTGATTCAATCTTTGCAGGTTATTCTAATCTGGCTAGGCTGATCCAGTTTGTAACCAGACAGATATTCTTTCTGGACTGAGGAATTTCAGGTATATGCCTGTAGTGGCTCAGGCTTGAAGTCAGGGAGAGCTAGAGCAGCCCTCCTTTTCCTTTAACAATGCTGAGCTGAGAGGTGTGTGGTCAGGATCTGGCAGGACCTCTGATTAGGGAGACCTGTCTGCACCATCCCAGTCTTTTCCCCACTGACTACTCAAAGGGCAGGGGTGTTGTCAGACCCCTGCTAGCACTCTGAGGCAAGGTGGGGTGGGGTGCAGTGCCTGTATCTGTTGATGATACAGAGCTTTTCAATCTCTCTCCCTGCTTCTTTATACTGTCTGCAGCAGGCTGACAGGTGAACAAGCCAGCAGGGGGCTGATAACAGTGTTTATCACCCAATCAGCATAACAATAGCCTCTCTCCATTCATTCAAACTCTTCTTACACAGCTTACCAACTGACCTGTTGATTAGCTCAAAAAAGCCCCAGGCAGTCACTGTTCTGTCTCCCTGTCCCAGTGAAACTGGCGACCCACACAGACATGTCTCAGCATTAGCTAGCTGCTAGCATACCACATGCCTAGGGTCTGTGGGACTAGGATCCATGGTGTGGGAGATGCGAGTGGGGGGACTCCTGCTTGAGTAGTATGGGGGGATGGGAGGAGGACAGGGTGAAACCAGGTGTACCCTGCTATACCTTTAGTCTCCCCCAGAGCTCCAGCCAAAGAGCAGAGGGGAGGGGCCAGCTCTGCTGTGGAGCAGAGAGCTCTGCCCAGCCCAGAGAGCGTGCCAAGATGATGCGTGAGTTTGCTTTATCTTAAACCAGCAAGCAGATTGGGACAGACATTGCATAAACTGGTTGACCCAAATAATTTAAATTTGATACTACATTCAACCAGGTTTATCTCAAATCAATTTCAGCCATTTTCAAACTGGTTTATGTACACTGAACAACATTTCTGTTACAGGGTTAAACCAATTTCTGATCACTTAAACCAGTTTATGTGTACTGTCTGTCTCTAGCTCAGGTGACCATCATCACCACCACTACAATCAAGTCATTACTTCAGAAGAGGACTCCACACTTCGAATTTCATATTGCTGGAAATGTCTAATATTCAGCCCTGATTCAAGTGTCTAAGCTTCAGAGAAGAGCAGGAGTTAAACACTCTGTGCCTATTGGTTTCTAATAGCTAATTTTATGCGACTCCCCCTTCAGTGTCTGGGGTCTCTAAGTTACCCTTAGGAGTTGCCTAGCTTATTCTACAGGGTGCTTAAGCACCTGAGTATGATTCCTTAAATCACCTTACAGGGACCACACATCTAATTTATAAGTATTGTGATGCCTTAGTTGTAGGCTCGTAAGTATTTCCCTAATCTTGTCCCTGTTCCCCATTCATCTATTTCACCTCAGATACAAAAACAGGATTCTAGAAACAAGGCAAAAATTCATTCAGCTTCTTCTTTGCAACAGCTCTTACTTCACTGCACTGAGTTACACAACTGGCATAAAATACACAGACCCCAATAACATATTCAACAAATTTTTCAAACCTTCTATTTCACTTTAAAATTAATCAAGGATATGATTATGGCTCTCGGAGTACAGTAAGTTATATTTATGTGAAATAATTATTCTGATCCATTTACTGTCAAAATAAAAAAGAAAGGGAAAAAAAGGAAGAGAACTCAAAGGAAAATAAAAGCAGGCTGATTAATGTGGACAACAATATTTCTTTCATCTCCTACCAATTCCAAGGTATATATTTATAGTATTTATGAGAATGTTTGAAGAGATGCTGAATAGAATGCTGTTTCAGAAAGGAAAGAAACATTGTAGTACCTGAAGAGGTATTTCTTCTTCTAAGGTGGCCTAGTTTACAATACCCAGTCAACCTTACAATACCCAGTCAACATACTAAAGAATGAAGTACACTTTTGTGCTAGACTGACAAGAAGGAGACTGAGGATATACTTATATATATATAGGAAAGTGGTGCTAGAAGGGTCCTCTAGTCCAGTCACCTGCTCAAGGTAGGGTCATCCCTGACTAAGCCAACTCATTCAAGTGCCTGCCTAATCTACTCTGTACAGTCAGTTCAGAAATGCATAAGTATGTATCTTGTAATTTAGTGGAAGGTCCATAATTTGGAGGACCAGTTAAGTTTTGACTGACACTTTTGTATCTTAATTAATAAAGAACGTTTTGATTTAGCAGTTTCTCCTTTTTCCCTGGGGTAATAAAGATCCAAGATTCAAACGGCAATGAAAATTAATACCAACTAAATATGTGGGACATTAGATTTTCTGAGCTGGCAGTGGATAATTAGTGCCAATTGCATCTCCCCCGCATGCATACCTCTTTACAGCTGAATCTTAACCAAGTCTATATTTGGTGTTCCTATGCCAACTACTTAAAGCTTTCTGCTTCACTAATCTGCACTTGGTGGGAGGATATATACTGCCACCTGATTAGGAGATTCAATATCCAATTTTTCTTTTCTGTAATGAGTATATCTATCCATGTTTTACTGTGATGAGTATTATTGTCATGGGAGCCCCAAGATGCAAATTATACTATCCTTTAGTCTGGCAATCTCCTGTAAAAGGGGGAAAAGTCAATTTCAGCCTTTTTTTGTTCAGCAGCCAGAGAACATCTAGTGTGAGTCCAGCAGCTTTTCCATCCACAACATTTTCCATATAAGGACACAAGGTATATAATTTCTTAGAGAAGGTATACAAAAGAGGGTTTGTTATATGAGTCAGGAGAAAAATCTGTAGCAAGATTTTTTTTTCTTCTTTTTTGAGCAAACAAAGCCTAAACTTAGGTTAGGCTTTCAGCAGGCAGTGTTCAGAGAAGGACTGAAGCAGATCTCTTTGCACTAAGAGGATTAGTTTTGTTCTTGTGTTCATTTTGAATAATAGGGGTTATATGCATCTTATATCTCCTTCTGGTTTCAAAGAACCAAGAAGAATATGAAAACTGCCATCATTGCCCATCAGACCAAGCCTTTGTTCATAATACAATGAGAGAAGATATAGCGATAACTCAGTACTTGTCTATCTTCTATGACTTCTGCAAAGTTCATAATATCCCTTTTGCCATATTGTATTCATTTTACAGAGAGAACTGAGGCACAGATAAGCCAAAGTCATAAGTCTGCACAGAGTTATGGTGGAACATAAAGTTAATCCCGAGCCTCTCAAGTATTAGAATAGTATTCTAACCATTGAATAATCCTTCCTCTTGATATTTTATTTGCTGTAAGGGCAAGTTAACCAATATACCCTCTGCCTCACTACCACAAACTCCCCCAAAAGCTTATACATCTGAATTATACTATGGTGGTTTTAATCAATACAGTGTGATTTTCAGAAATTAACTCCAGGCAGCAATAATATTTTGGATAAAAAAACAAACAAACACGGAAATTAAATAGCATAAAGAGAAAAGGGGGTTGAATGTATAAGAAAAGGATTTGAATGTGTGTGTTTGTTTCTGTTTGTATTTTTTTTTCATGTATCATAAAAAGAAATCTGGGAAACCTGGCTGTAATGATTTGCTGGAAAGCAGGGGAGAGTGGCTGTTTTCTAGACGTCAGATGGTAGGAAATAAAAGCAGACTCAGTTGCATTCATTATAATACAAAAAGCAAATCTGCATTTCCATTCTAATGGGGCACTCTCCCAAGCTCAGTGAGCTGAAACACTTACAAAATGTGTTTACATCATGATGAGGCACATTTTAAATAGTGAATTCTATTTTGTGCTTTCAAGGAGTGGAAGGATGGAATCAAAATTACCAGGCTCAGCTTATTAAACAATAAAACAGAGCACATTTTAGTAAACTATCTTACCTTGAGGGTACAATCTATTACGTCTGCTATCTGTTTTCTTCGGCTACACATGTGATTTGACAAACAGGAGAATATTACCTCCTGGATAAGTTTCAGGATGAATTTCTTTTCTTGGCATAAACTGAAATGCATGGCAGAAAGCACTGGAAACTAGATACCAGTGTCTGCTTATAGTCAGCTCATGCAATTGGTCTTGCATAATGCACACTCTCTCAACTGACGGTTCACTTACATCGACCTAAACTGTTTATTTTTCAGTAAAGTGGTGCTATATAACCTCTCTGTATTAGAGGATCAAAGGAAACTCTTCTTATTGTGTCTCATCAGTCATTGTGTATCCTGCCAAGTAGACCCATTAATTTTAGGAAAATAATGTATCATAACTATGAAGACAGAATTCAAATGACCTGAAAGGGCTCAGCCTATAATATTTTCATTATACTACACTTGATTTTTGTAGAAAATTCCATTAAATAAAACTATAAATTAAGACAGGCTATGGTAAACAATTAGTCTTTTTATCAGTGTAATGTTTTACAAATGTTTTCATCTTGACCTTTCCATAGACCTGACTGTGAGCAGTTATTCTCACAAGTTGTCCTATTGACTACAGTGAAATTACTCGTGAATCACTGCACACTGATGTGGGTAGAGAGCAAACAATCTGGTCTTTAGTCTTATGAAATGCCAAGTACAATTTAGATCCATGCCTGGTGTAAAGCCAGTAGAAGCATAACTGAGGGGAGCCACCTTTGAGGGGAGTGCTGGCTGGCCATGCCCCTGCCAGAGCAGAAGTCAGTGCTACCCTGTGTGGTGATACTGCCCAGGTTGCCAATCTGCCTTATGACACCTCTGAAATCAGAGTAGCTGCCCTGAGACCTGGCTCTTTGTCTTAAATCTTTTTTGAAAAGGTTACTTATTTGGAAGGCAAAGAAATGGAATTTCACAAATTAACCGTGGAAAATGACAAAGGTCTCACTACATTACTCTATTAATATAATTCGATGTATTCTCATCGAAATATCTCATCCTTCTATGAGGTACGTCAGTGATTCTCAAAGAGTGTGTCATGGTATGCTGCTGTGCCATGACAGCAGTGGAAGTGTGCCAAAAGATCCTGTTAGGAGAATATGCTCTCTTCTCCCATGTGGCACCTTGCGCCTGCTCCAGCTCCTCCAGTGATTCCTCTGGTCAGTGCTATAGCAAGCAGGGGTGGGTGAGTGGGGTGACCACTCTGGGCACTGAAGCAAAGTGCCTCCCACCCCTCACCACACTCCTAGCAGTGCTTATGGCTGCAGGGTTCTTACTGGCATGTGAGATCCTGCAGGAGCAACCTCAGCAGCAGGTGGTCTTTTCTTCATGAGGTACAGATCAGGGAGCAGGAAGGGCAGGCAGTGGATGAGTCCTGCCCTTGTCACCCTAAAGTAGTACCAGATAAATCAGCGGTTCTCAGCTTTTTTACCTTAAAGGGCCTCCTTGCCACCCTACCCTACCACAACATATTTTTTCTGAATTTAGACTTAACACAGTGATTTTTCAACTGGGGTGTCACAAAATTCAGAAAAGTGTGCTATCAATTATAATCCAGAAAAGAAAATGTATCCTAGTATCATAAGTTTGGGAAACGCTGACTCTATTGCATTGTATTCCACATTGTAAGCCAGTATTGTGTATATACATGTACTAGGCTATGTGCCAAAACAAAGATGAAAAACTTCAATATAACAGGAGGAGTCTAATAATACCATTAACTTCTCTATTATCTTTCATGTGAAGATACCAATGTACCTTGATATCTTGTGCTTATTTTTTTATCTTGTGCTTATTTTTTATTCTGTAACATACTCACTTTCTATATTAAGGCAGAGAGACTGAATGGTTGCCTCTTCATACTTAGATTGTGCTGAACCTAAAAATAAAGAACAACTGGTTCCTAGATATCTTTTAAAAAGAAAATGGTATAGCTGTGCTTTTCTATCATAGATTTCATAGATTTTTAGGGTTGTAAGGGACCTTAGTAGATCATCAAGTCTGACCACCTGCCTTGGGCAGGAAAGAGTGCTGGGGTTAGATGACCCTAGCTAGGTGCTTGTCTGATCTCCTCTTAAAGACCTCCAGAGTAGGGGGGAGCACTACTTCCCTTGGAAACCCATTCCAGATTTTGGTAATTATTAAAAATAATTTTTTCCTAATGTCTAATTTAAATCTGCTTTCTGTCAGTTTATGGCTGTTGTTCCTAGTAACCCCCAGGGGAGCCCTGGTAGATAAACTATCCCCTGTTTCTTTCTGCCCTTGCTCCCTCTACCCCCCCCCGATGAATTTGTAGATGGCTACAAGATTCTCTTGTAAAGATTATTTCTTACTCTTTTAGTACTGACTGTGTGGCCTTGAGCAGGTTACTAAACCTATTTCTCTATATATCAAAATTTAAAATAAGATGTATTGACATTTAGCATCTAGGAGTCAGATTTGGACTTCAATGCTTGAAAGACTTATGCATATGCCTGACTTTGTGAACCGTAAATAGGCTTGTTGTCTTCGTAGTACACAAACATTAAACTTCCTTAAGTGTTTGCAAAATCATGAACTTTTAAAACACTGCTGAATAGACCCAACGCAATAAAGTAAGTGCATCTGACATTCTTAAGATATTATGCAATGATACAACAAAGATTTATACATGTGTTTAATGTTAAGCATGGGTATAATCCCTTTGAAATTACTGGAACTCCTTATAAGCTTAATGGATGTTAAAGTATACATACAAATCATTTCATGATGGAGCTCACTATTAGGCTGGTTAGGGCAATTAATATGTGCATTTGGATCTGTTTATGATTAAAACACAGTTCTAAATCAGTGTTCCTTATATTTCACAAGCTTCTGCTGAATTTCAGTTTTATTTAGATGTAGCTCACAAGGGAGGCATCTACACGTGCATTTATGTTGCATTACATATACTGCTACTGCGCAGTAAATGGAAGTAGGCCAGCATGTGCAGGTATTTAAAGCACATCAACACTGTGTGTGGTCTGACTTGAGACTAAAGTTAGTCCCAAGTCAGTTCATGCACAAAGCATTACTATGAAGTAACTAATTGGGCATGATGCAGGGATCAAATTTATGCCCAAGTTGGTGTCACTTGCTATTTTTACTGAACAGTCTGGACATGCACATATAGACGCATGTCTGAACTGTGCAGTAATTTTTGGTTACTGTGCAATAATTTAGGTTACTGTGCAGTAAATGTGCATGTATAGATGTGCCCAAGAACAGGGAAAAAAGCCACAGATGTGGCCATTAAAAGATTAAACTCTATTATGATAAGAGTTCTTTCTTTTCCTATCAAAGGAACAAGAATCAAGTTATACAACATGATTTTTTGTATATATGTGTGTACCTTTTGTTTAAATACAGTTTATGGTATTAACCTCAATTTCAGTTTGCAGTATAAATGTGATAACTAGGATCTGTGATACTGTAGATACTGATACATTGTTGTATCAGTATATTTCAAAAGAAATCTTCAGAAAGAAATGTTGTGTCCTGAAATGTAATCAGATTAAGGTGTAGGTCACTGTTCCTTAATTTTCTTGTTATTCCTTTATTGCATGTTGATTATATAGGCATAATTGAATTGATATTTTTGGGTCATAAGATCTTGAAGTAAATGGCAACCTAAATTGATATTTCAATGAGTTATCAGCATCATAAGCTTTTTTACTTTCATCAAAATGCTTTAATCCCTGATGTATAATTCATAGTCCCTCTTGGATTGAGAACAGTACAAAATCAACTTTTACTAAGCAACATTTTTATACTAGTATGACTGAAATGCAGTCTCCCCCTTTAGCCAAAAGCTTACCTTTATGATGATCAAGCCTAATCTTTTTTGCTGTTATTTTCAGACGCACTCACACACTTCTTTTCTGTGTGTGGATTCTAGTGTGAAAGAATGCACAAGCAGAAACATAATTATACAGGCTAAATACAGTCAACATTTTACAAACCCTTTGTTGGTTCTTATACTAATTGATCTCATCAATCCAACCATGTTTTCTCATTTAAAGCATGGGCAATATAATGCATTTTTATGGTTTTTAAAAACATTTCCCAATCTTGGCAGTAGCATTCTATAGTTCTATAGAGCTAAGCAAAGGATAGAAATTCCATTTTGTAAAGGGTTTCTAATTTTTTAAAAAATTTTTCTTTAGTCCAAGAAAGATAAAAAAACAATTTGGAAAAACTCTCTGAAGGTAATGTCTGGGGGGGG
>JAGPOW010002514.1:6131975-6158137 GCA_030014935.1 Caiman crocodilus | reverse complement strand
CCCCCCCCCATGGGTGTGCTACATCTGTGTGTGTGTGTGTGTATGGTTTATTGTTTTGTAAACTTGTACATAGATTATATGTATATGTCCTTACCCTTTAATGGTTTTGTTGTGATAATAAATCTGTATATAGTTAAGTAACTGATTGACTGGATCTAACTCTATAGGGGATGGAGGCAGCCACTGGGCTGTTGTGTCCCTCCACAGCACGCTGCCCTGCCAATAATTCCCTCAACTGGAGAGGGAAGTACAAACCTGTGTACACCCAGGGTACATTGAAAGAATAAATATTACAAATGCAAAATAGTTCATGATCCATACACTCTGTAGAGACATAGGATTATATATCTTTGTCACTGTATATTTTTTAATGATGCAATCATCTGAAGAAGTAAAAGTTTATTCATAGATAATTCATAAACAAGATGTACTAAATTAATTACATACAATATCATTGAAAATATCTCATCTTCTGTTATGGTAAGTGTCATATTTGCTCTGCCTTCTGTCATTGGAAGCACCACAAAAAAGAAAACAGAACTATTAAAGACCAGCCAGAGCATCTGCTTAGTGGTATAAGATAGAAGTTAAGCTAAAAGGCTTTGTCATTCCAGGAAGGAAATAGTGGTTGTAAATACAAAATTTTATCTTCACTTTTCTGACAAAAATAACCCTTGACGACAAGCTTTCCATTTCTGACAATTGAATTCAAGTTTTTGTTTTACTATATTTCATGGGAGATTAGTACTGAAAATCCTTTCTTAAAGTAGGCTTTCAGCTGTAATTCTTTGTTTCATATAATCAAAATTCCATCCAGAAATTTGACACAAAAGCATTTCTCTTCTTAAAAGAACAGACCAGCTAAACCCCCAAAACTTCATATGAAGAATGTAGTAATGCTTCTGAAATATGTTGCTTATTAGTTTAATATTTCTTTGTTCATTGTAGGCTTTCTGGGGTTGTTAAAGTAACTGATCTTGCAAGAGAATTATTGTTAATGAGCTCATAACTACTTCATTATTTTTCTTTTGGCCTACCCTTTCCTAGCAGCAAGGTATTTTTATTTGAAAGATTTGTGCTGTTGCCAATACTGTTTTGTACCTTGCATGCCATCAAGAGTAACTCAATATTTAGCTACAATTTTTTTATGTTAACTTCCCTCTGGTGCAGGGGCAATTTGCAGACTGTCTGAATTTAAAATGGTCAATGAATCTTAGAAAGTTATTGTATACAATACTGCACAAAAGGTAGTTTAAATCAATGAATTGCATTGTATCTTGGGCTTATGACTAAATCATTTAGGGCACAGGTTATGATCAAAGGCAGAACAAAAAAGAAGGTTCTGTTTCAGTCCTCTTTGGTTCCATTAGGCTGGTGTTTCAAATGGTGACCTTTCTGCTGCTACTGAATTCTAATATTTTCATTATTATGAAAGATAGCTACTTAAATTAAAAAACGTTGGTCCTTTCACACATGGAATATAATTTTACTTCATTTTCTGAAGCCATACCTTATTCTCTTTCTCTCTCAGTGACATCCATTATAATTTATCATCATTAGGAAATGTGTACACATACACCATATTTGTGTGTGTAGGTTTGTCTATGAATGTTAACAATGACACTAATTGCTTCATTTGTAGAAGAAAATAATTATCCAGTTTGTACATCCTGAACGTAGACAAACAGCATATAACAAATGGAAGTGAGACAACATTTTAAGTGCCTGAGACAAGATAGCACTTACTTCATGATTTAACAGAATCACAAACAGTGTTTATGGATGCACAAGTGTCTTTGTAACTACTGAGCATGCAAAGTTGGCTACATATTTGCTGGAGAGGTATGTGGCTATGTATGGGTGTACCTGAGCATACATTCTGAAAGAAAGAGCAGGAGGAGAGTCCTCACTTGTTTTAGACCTGATAGCTGAATGATTAGGGCACTTTCCCAAGAAGCAAGACACCTGGTTTCCAGGTCTCCCTTACCAAGAGTGGTGTATCTGAGTCCCTACAACACCCTACAACAGTGGACTACTAGGTTACAGATCAGACATTATTCAGTTCCTGTTCCAGTTTTCCTTTTGAAGCTGAACCACTGCACCTTGAATTTGGATAAATGGGTGGAGAGCACTGCAGAAATATCTAATCCTCTGGGACTAAGGGTCTAGACTAGAATTCAAAACTGCACCAATCTTATTGTGCATAGAGAAGTAGGGCCTGAAGTCATTTAGTCCATCCCCTTGCCTGAGGCAGGATCATGCCTGTTCAAACCATCCCATACAATCCATAATCTAACATCTTATTAAACTACTACGAATCCTGACACAACACAACCTAACTCCTTAACCTGCATCAAGTAAAGCAGGGAAGCTATGGCACTTGTCAGTATTCAGTAGTTAAAATGCCTCGGCACAGTGGAATTTCTCGGCACAATAAGATTCCTCGGTGCGACAGAATTCCTCGGTACGGTGAGAAAAACCCCAGTGCAGTGAACAGTTCCTGCCAAGCCTAGCAATTGCATTGTCTATGTGAGCGCCACCCCTTGTTTGGTTGTAAATTATTCCTACCTAGCGACTAGCAATTGGCTCGCTAGCTGTATAAAAGCTAGAGCAGTTTCCGCCCAAGTTGGAGAACTCCGTATGCGTCTCAGAGTAAACTTGGCGGACTGATCACCCACCAACGACTCCCCGCCGCCGACCATCCTGACGTATCCCATGCCCTGCATGCTCGGAAATATCCCGTGTGTTGTTCAGAGCTCTACCCGGTGCAAATATAACAGAAGTCCCTATGCTGTGTACATCGACAGTGCGAGTCTGTGTACATTAACAGTGCAAGTAAAGCCATCTCAATTTAACCAATACATGTCTGTGCCTAATTTTGCTCCATCTGTCAAAAGTACCTACCTGCCATCTGGGCTCTTGGCCACAGCCCCTGCTGACTGTACTACCACATCAGTCAACATCCTATTTCTATGAAATGTTGTCAATATACGCTCAAGAGATCCTGGGGAGAGGGCCATGTTCCCCGCTGCAAAGGAAGACAAAAACCCCATAAACTATACCAATCTGACCGTAAGGTAAAATTCCTTCCCAGCCTGAAATATGGTTATTGGTCTGACCCTGGGTCAAGGGGCAAAACCCTATAACCAGGAGTTTCTGGCTTTGGCCCCAGTAAAACTCCTCAGCCTTGTCTGTAGCCAGCATCCCACTGCTTCTGAGGAAGGTTTAAGAATATCCTAACAGGTAGCAAAAGAAGGAGGGTGGGAGGGTTGACAGAGCCAGCAAAGACCAGAACCATGGGAAATACTTGTGGTAAAATATAGGTATAACTACACCTAGATCAATCCCAACCAGTGGGGTTGTCCAACCTCCTTTTGCACAGTGCCAGTGATAAAGAGTCCACAACTTTCCTCAGCAGTCTATTCGACTGCCTCACTAGTCTAACAGTGAAGAAGTTTATGTGGATATCCAATCCAAACTTACTTTGCTGCAATTTCAAGCCAATGATCCTCATCCTCCTCTCTGCAGAAAGAGAGAAAAAAAAGTGCTTTACCTCTTCTTTATGGTAGCCCTTTAAGTATTTTTTCTGCAAGCTGAACATACTTATCTCCTTCAACTTCTCCTCACATGACTTTCCAAGGCCATTATCATCTTTGCCCACATCCAGACCCTCTCTAACTTCTCATTTTTAACATTTGGAGCTCAAAACTGTAAACAGTTCTCTAGATGAGGTCTAACTAGTGCTGAGTAGAGATACACTATCATCTCCCAAATCTTGCACCTAATGCTTCTACTGATGCATCCTAAAACTGCATTTGCCTTTTGAGTGGCTGCATCACAATGCAGACTCAAATTGAGTCTGTGATCTACCAAGGCTTCCAGATCCTTTTCCATTGTGCTACTTTCCAGCCAGATTTCACCCATTTTATATTTGTGATTTTTATTATTCCTCCCA
Source organism: Caiman crocodilus (assembly GCA_030014935.1). Classification (NCBI taxonomy): domain Eukaryota; kingdom Metazoa; phylum Chordata; order Crocodylia; family Alligatoridae; genus Caiman; species Caiman crocodilus. Next base: position 6,154,182 of record JAGPOW010002514.1, on the reverse strand, counting down.
AGGTGTAGTACCTTGTATTTGTCTTCATTGAACTTCATTCTGTTAGCCCAACTTTCCAATCTCTCAAGATCCTTCTGATTTATGCTTGCATCCTCCAACATGTTTGCAATCCTTCCCAGTTTCATGTCATCTGCAAACTTGTTCAAGAAGCTTTCTATGCCAGAAACCAAATTGTTATTAAATATGTTGAACAGCACAGGGCCCAGGAAAGCCCCCCTGTGGGATTCCACTTGAAACCTCCTGCCATTCTGATATGGACTCACTAATAATTACCCTTTGTTTGCAGCTACTGAGCCAGTTATCTATCTAATTTGTGGGTCTATCTACACTTGCACATGCTGATGGATGAGTTACTCTGGAGTAAACCCACCTTGGGCAGGCATCTACATGTGTGCACATTTGGGAGCAGCTTTGCTCCCACCCTGCTCTGCCCCCTGTAACAGCCAAAGAGAGAGCTCTAGGGGAAAGGGGCATGAGGCCAAGTGACAAATATCTCCTGGCAGGGCCTGGGAGATTGCTCCCTGCCCCAACAAGCTTCCTGCTGCTAGGGCAGGCTCTGGTGCCAGACCCCAGGCATGGACAATGTTCCCCTGCTCCAATGGCAGGGAGGTCTGGCTTCCCAACTGGAGGCAAGGGACTTAGAAAGAGCTGTCCATCTGGGGGCTCTATGCTAGCTGCCTCACTAGTAGATCAGGAAAGAGGGCTGAGATCTGCCCCCACCCCCCTGCAGCTCTTTCCAAGATCCGTGCCTTAATCACCTGATTGGGGCATGGAGCTGGAGAAAGACTGTGGAGCTGGGACCTGCCTCAGACAGGGAGAGACCCTGATCAGCAATGGGCTGCATGCAGAAGTCTCCATGTGTAGCCCAGAGCTGTCTGGGAACTGCCTGAAATGAGACAGTCCCTAGCCAGCTCCATGCTGCACATGCAAAATTGCCCATGTAGCCTGAAGCTGGCTGGGAAGTGTCTCAGTTTGAGCTAGGTCCCAAACAGCTCCAGGCTGGGCAGGGAGCTCTCCCCAGCAGCAGGCAGCTCCCAGCCTCCACTCTACAATCATGAAGCAGAGGCTGGGAGATTGCTCCCTATCCTGGGGGCTGCCTGGGAGATTGCTCCCTGTTTCTGGGAACTGCCAATGTCCCCCTGCGCTGGTAGCAGCGAGCTCTTGACCCTGGCTCTGTGATCGTGACATCATCCCTGCCCCAGGTCTAGTGGCAGAGCCCAAACTGGCAGCTGGCAGATCTTGGGGGCAAGAAGCAATCTCCTACTCCCTGCCTTCCAGCTCACCAGGAGAAATGTGCCATCTACACATGCCTTACTGTACAGTAATTACGCAGCAGTTAATTTGCTACTTGGACGTGTTCTGCTACTTATTAATTTGCAAGTAGCAAATTAACTGCTGAGTAGAGCAAATTACTGCCCAGTAAGGGTCTGAGCATGTAGACGGTGATGCTTTCTATGCAGTAATTTGCTCTCCAGAGCAGTAAAGTGTATCCTGTAGATGTGCCCACTAGCAGTTTTATCTAGTCAATATTCTCTCATTTGTTTATGAGAAGGTTATATGGAAAAAGCCTTGCTAAATCCAGATATGCTATATCCACAGCATTCTTTTCATCCACTCAAGCAGTTACTTTCTCATAAAAGGAGACTGAGTTTGTTTGACATTTTTCCCCCCCATAAATCCATGCTTATGATCAGCCTTCTCCAGATGCTGGCAAAATGCCTTTCTTAGGCTATGCTCCAATAACTTCCCAGATTTTGAGGTGAGGCTAACCAGTTTTCAGACCTCCCTTTTGCCTTTTTTAAAGAGAGGCACTATGTTGGCTCTTTTCCAGTCCTCTGATAATTGGCCTGTCTGCCAAGAGCTCTGAGATCTCTTCTGCCAGTTCCTTCAGGACTCTGGAATGAAGTTCATTTGGTCCTGCTGTCTTGAATTCATTCAGACCCAACAAATGCTCTCTGAGCATCTCTTATTATCTCATCCCTCATCTTCCCCCTTCCTTATTCAGATAATCCTATTACGTGTCTGGCTGCAGCTTAATATTGTTATGAAGACTGAGGCAAAATAACTATTGAGTAAATCTGCCTTTGCATCTTTGATTAAGAGTTCCCCTTGACTAGTTAACAAAAGACCCCCAGTTTCCTTGGTCTTTCTTTTCTGGACCTCCTACTTATAGAACCTCTTCTTGTTGTCTTAAACCTCCTTTGCCAGGTGCAGCTTATTCTTTATCTTTGCTTTCCTGATTTTGTCCCTGAAGGTTCTTGCTGTTACCTGATATGTGTCCTTGGTGACCAGCCCATTCTTCTATTCCCTGTACACTTTTATTTTGCATTTGAGGTATTTTAGAAGCCCCATATGCAGCCACATGGATCTCTTGCCATTTTTCTTGTGTTTCCATTGTTTCAGAACAGTTTCTTCTTGGACTTTCAATATTGTTCCCCTTAGAAGCTCCCAGTCCTCCTGGGAACTCTCATCTTTTAGTCTGTCCTTCCGTGACACCATGCCTATCAGCTCCTTGAGTCAGATAAAAGTGGGCCTTTTGAAATCTTAGCAGCCTAATTTTGCTGACTTCTTGCTTTCCCTGTCTCAGAATCTGACTTCTAGTGTATTGTGATTGCTTCTACCAAAGTTGCCCATCATTTTTACATCCTCCACCAGTTCTTCCCTTTGGTCAGGACAAGATTCAAAGTAGATGATCCCCTAGTCATATTCTCCACTTTCTGGAACAGAAAATTGTCCTCCACGCAAATTAGGAACTGGCTTAACATGTTATGTTTAGCTGCACTGTTCTTCCAGCAGGTGTCCAGAAAATTGAAGTCTGTCCTCTGGCCTGGTTGTTTCCTCTTGGACCCATCTATCTACCTCTGTTAACTGCTCAGGATCTAGCTTCAAAAGAAGAGATAGAGATAACCTAGAATAATGTCTAACCTGTGACATAGTATTTGGGTTGGAAAGTCAGAGAGACAGATTCAAACCTACTCTGGATAAAGAAGGCATACTGCCATGAACCCCAATATAGTGTGTGTGTTGTCTGTGGGATGTCATACATGTTTTCTTGCGTTTCTTTTACTGGTATGGCAAGTGTGGCCTTGTTGAAAAACCAGTGCTATGCTCTGATAATTTATGTCTTTTTTATCCATATTTACGTATGGATTATGTATCTTTATGATTTTGCACATGGTTTAGTCAAAGGAACTGAAGAATGCATCATTAAGGAAAAGGGAATAGGTGAACTGCTAAGTATCTTGCCATTGTGTTATTAGGGTGAGAGTAATTGCCACTTCCAAACATAGGCGGAAGGGACTTTTGTTGGGGTGGACACCTGAGATGTTATCTGCCTGTAGTAGGAAAATCAACCCCACAATAGTGAAGGATTCTCAGAGAAATGGGTCATTATCATTAGGAACTCCAGATAAACCAGGAAGGAAAGATATTTTTGGAGGATTCTTAAAACTCATCAGCAATTGAAACCATGTTGATTGGATAGGAGATGGGAGGAGATGCAGGGGGAGTGATGGATTGGAGGTATTTACAGGCTATGAGAGGGGTTATGGTCCAGCAGTGAGGGTGGGCAGAATCAGCAGGAAGTTTGATATTTAGAAATACTGGCAGGACTCTCTGAGGGGCTAAGTTTAGTTGTTTTTGTTCTGTCTCTAACCTATATAGTCAGCTTTTCTTGTATAATTATTTTCTTCTATATAATAAATCCTATTTTTATTTTGTCTCCTTACTGATTTCTGGTGACAAAGCGTGATCTTGGGGCGAGTGATATTCCAGGCTAGCCCATCCTATGAAAAGGGGAACCTAAAGTTCTTTTGCAAGCCAAATGGGTGCTACCTTGACAGTAGCTACCTGTGCTACCGGTGAACTGACAAAGATTCCCCTCATGAAGCCGTGGCAACCCTTGCTGCAGCAGGGGCAGTAGAACTGAGGTTGGTAGGGGTAAGGAGATATCCCAGGTCCGTTCCTTGGTGGGCCTGGTGTTCCCTCTGTAGACGGGTTTGTGGCACCTACTACTTGTGTCTTCTGTTTCTTGTGTAAGTGCCCTAACTAGGTTAAACATGAGAGCCCTTCCTTCTGCTTCTCCTCCTGTACCCACTCATCATGTATTTTTTCTGAGCAGAATGTTGTGGCTTTTGCAAGCCCAGTGTATGCATGTATGTACCTGCATCTCTGTTGGGCAATTGAGTAGCATTCTCACTAGCCATGTGGATGTTTACTTGTCCCCACTGCATAGTTAATAGAATCCATTTGGGCATGCAAAGAATAATAGTGCTAAAACTGAACTCAGCATATCAAAGGAAAGAGAAGAATAGCAAAGGGATTCTGCCAGAAATCCCTCATGAGTCATGATGTTTTAAATATTTATATAACTTGGGACCACCAGACCATTTTTTCAGCTTATCCCAGTTTCTTTTTCAGCGACTCCATTACTGACATCAGATTCTACTTTCACATAGTTTTCAGACCCAACCTGCTTTTGACTAAACATATTGATTCTTTAACTGGAAAAGGCTCAAGACAACCTTTAAGAGGTACCAAATGTCTTCAAATCCCCAACTATCATATGATATTCTTCAAAAGACCACAACGAATTTTGGTGCCATATAAAAGTTTGCAACACTTTCAGAAGAAAGAAGCTAATAAAAAACTTGTAATAAAAATAGAAAATAGGATATATTATCATGTCAGAGGAGCAATATGAAAATACATTTCTCAACAGACAATGCAACCAAACTTTACTTGCATGCTTTGTTTATAGGCAGCATATGATCCAGATAATTCAAAGAAGTAAAAAACATATCCACAAGCTGAGTCATTCAAATTAAAATAACGGAAATTGTGTCTCTTAAAATTGTGAGGAATATTTCTAGAAAGCAGTGAACAATTATAGTTGATGAAACAAAAGACATTTCTGAGAAAAAAAAAACAATGGTTTTGTGCCTGCAATATGTAGGTAGTGACATGAGTGTTTCTGAACATTTCATTGCATTCCATGGTATAGTATAGTCCATATGTCAAATTATGATATGGCAGATTTTAAGGGTTTTAAGTTAAGGCTGTTTTTTAGTGCTGTTGTTTGTTTGGTTATTTTTTTAAATCGTGCTTTAATGAAAAGTTTTCTATCAAGACCAAAACTGTCCAGTTTAAGTATGAAAGAAGTTCCTAAACAGAGCTACATCATTCACAAAGAAAATAGTCACAATTAAAGGAGCGATACACCAAAATAGACAAACATTTACAGTAACTTAGGCCATGGACAATCTTTTGTTTCTACCAACTTCAAATCTCTAGGAAATTTGCAGTGATAAAAATCTGGAGACAGGGCAAGTATGGTTGTTCTAGCCTGCAGGTGACCCTTCTCCCCTACTCTCCATGCCTCTCCCAGGCTGGAGTGACTCCGTTTGGGGAAGGCTGGGAGAACATCAGGAGCTGGGCTCCTCCAGAGCATGGGGAGAGTCTAGCCATAGAGGAATGCCCCTTAAGCCCTTGGTCTGGGGAGGGTGCAGAGAAAATTAAGTTGCTCTGCCATTTGTCTTCTTCAAACTGGGACTATTTAAAGGAGTCAGAACTATAAGCACCTCTGCTTTATCTATCTTAGGCCATGTACAGGTTTTGCATTTCTACAAGGAGAATCACCATTTTCCCAGTAGAAATGACAAGGGAATAAGCATTCATTCAACTTCTCTCTTGGGAAAAATGTTCCTTCTGGTGTCAACATGGAAGAGGTCCCTTGCAAGAAAGTTATTTTACAACAAGGAAGGTTTGTTCATCCCATGCTGGACTGGTTGAGGAGGGGAGGGGAGCAACAGAGTTTGCCCTGAGCTTGGAGCTTTGCTACACTGGTCCCTTTGCTTCTAGGGCAAAGTGGTAGGGATGCGGACACTAGCTCTGAAGTGCCATGAGAAAGAAAGTTCCTTACTGTGTGACACTTACAGAAGCTTGTGGCCAGAGCTTTGAAGTGTCATGCAGGTGGATAAGCTCCCCCTAGTATGTTGATTTTAAGACCTCACCCCAGCCCTGCTGTATTACCTCGCACTGGAGGAACAGCTGCAACCCACTGGTTTCCCAATCTAGGGGTCCCCAGTCTTGGAAGTAGTCCAAAGGTTTTGTCTCACTACTCCATTCTAATTAAAGTGCCTGCATTGTCTTATGTATTCAGTGCCCCATGCCTCACAATGGTGGTGAGCATGCTTTTTAACTAGAGCTTGTTTGATGAGCTTTAGTTAAAGTACCCCTGCCAACATTTTGAAGTATGGGGATGCTGAATACACATGATGCTGAGGCTGCTAATTAGCATGATCCAGCAGACTCAATTAATCAAGTCTGCTACAACGTGTTCTAATTACAACATGTTGGAGCAGGTGTCAGGCATATGTATAGGTGCCCTTTGACCACAAGTGTAATATTTGTACCTGGCCATAAAGTAACATGCTTTTCACACAGCTGAAGTACAATTAAACTTTGTTTTTCAGTTTTATGTCTTTTGTCTTCCAGGTTTTTTGAAGTGGTGCAGAGGCTTGATTTACTTTACTGATTCTAATGCCTATGTCTTTCTCATTATCTTCATTTGTTGCTGTTGTACTGCCCAAGTATGTATCCTCTTTCTTTTTCCTTTTTTTATAATGCCCATATATCCACTTTCTAAGATTTAAATGCATTGGCATGGCTATTTATCTGTTGATCTTGAATCCAATCCTCATACCAGTTAGTATCTGTATTTTCTGTTGCATTTTTGACTGCTCACTGGCAGGTAATCAATATGATCTAACTCTTCTAAATATTTATATTAGGTTTCAGCTTTCTTTTTGCTGTCTAACTTTTGCCATCAACTGATCAATTGTAAGAATGAAGGGGGTGAGGGATGTGTGCAATAAAATTAATTTCTGTTTTACTTCAATGCTCACTTTGAAACTCTCACCACAAGTCAGTGATTATGGAGTTCTTTGCATTCAACAATGATCACACAGCAGGATATTAATATTTGGAATTTTTAGAAGAATGTTTAGAAGAACTTCATCAATCTCCAAAATTACCTTCTCAAAATCTACAAAACTGACGAAGAATGAGCTGTATAATTCAAAACTTTTTCTCTGTAAAACTCGTCTTCCTTGTACCACAATATATTGCCCATTACATCATTGATGCTGTTTATGGTATGACTGAAAATTTTGCTTGTCACCAGAGATGGTTATTCCTGTCCAGCTGTTACATTTGAATTTTTTACCTCTGATATTTAAACTAGAATTCTGTGCCTTGGACTTTTGGTATATTTTCATCACCCTAAACTTTCTGAAAGATCTTTTGGAGTAGTCAAGATGTTTTAATTTAATTTGTCTCCAGTATTGCTGGACAAACTCCATTCCCCCCACTGCTTTTGCCTCATTCAGAGATTCAACAGCTTTTCATACTTCTTTCGTAATCCGTCTAGAGATACATTCAGACCTTGATCAGGTTCTTTGGTATCTGTTTCTAATGAATTTGATCCATTTAAAATGTTGTGGGGTTTTTTTGGTTTTGCTTTGTTTTGTTTTTTAAGTGCACTGGTCTCTTTGTCATCTTATCCTTTTCATTTGATAGTAAATTACCAGTCTTATTTTTCAGTGGAGTGTCACTGCTTAGTTACTTGGTTTCCTCTAAATCTTTTTGTGATTTAATAAATTGTTTTTGTATCTCCTTTGTTGACAGCTTTTTCAGTTTCATCTGCTAGCTTGTCAGAATATTGTCATTTGTTATTTCTAGTGCTGTTCCTTACTACTTTCTCCTCTTTTGAACAAGCTTCTGTAAATCTCTTTCTGTTTTATGAGTATGAGAACTACTTATTTTCCTTTTTCTTCTATTTTTTTTGCCAAGTGACTTCTGATAACCAGTCATCATTGAATCCCCTTTTAATCCTACTTCCTCTGTCATTCTTTTATTCCAAAGCTTTAACTTGATTTTACCTATCAGAGATACAAAGGCACATCTGCAGACTGCTTTGTTTTGACATAAAGTGAGATCCAATCTACATGCCTTGCAGGAAGAGTGCCTGGCACAGTCCACTTTCTGCCCCCAACCCTTTTTTTGTATTCCCTTGTGCTCAAAAATTGTACACTTATGAATAACTTATTTTGAAATAATTTGGGTTAGATTTTCTGGGGTGCATCATAAGTGACACAAGGTTCCATAAAACCTTAGTACATAAAACAAGTGGAACAAGGTTCCATAAAACCTTTCACATATTTGATCAAAGAAGGTCTGTGCATCCTGACAAATAGAGTGTGTCACAGAGTTTCTGACAAATATTAGTGTACTTAAGTTGGCAGGACATGATAAAATTCATCCCAGGGTGACTGAAGAAATCTCTGAGCCACTGGACAATAATATTTGTAGTCATGGATGACAGGTGAGATTCAGGAGGACTAGGGAAGGACTAACAGAGTTCCCATTTTTAAAAGTGGAAAAAAGAAGACCCAGGGACATATAGCCTCATCTTACCTAGAATGTTACTAGAGGAAGTTATAAAACAATTCCATGAATACCTGGAGGAAGAAGTGAACATTAGTCAACATGAATTTGTTAAGAGCAAATCATGCTAAATCCACTTGTATGGCTTGTATGGCACTTGTATTCTTTGACACTGTAATGGTGGATGAAAGGAAGGTATCAGACATCATGTAAGTGAATTTTAGTAAGGCTTTTGATATAGTCCATGGGTCAGCAACCCCCAGCACATGTGCTGAGCACAGCACTCAAGGCCATTTTTCTTGGTACACCACCACCAGCAGTGGCTGCCAGCCACAAAGCCCAGGCTGATTCCAGCAGGCGGTTGGGAAGCTGCAAGCCCTGCTGCAAGCAGACCAGGCTCTGTAGTTGGCAGCAGCTACCCAGAGCCTGGGGCAGTTGCAGCCAGGAGGCTGCAAATATCTGCTCTTGACTCTGGCATCAGCTTCATACTGGTGGGTGCGCATATGCCTTGGAGCGGATGGTGTGGGAGAGGCCTGAGGCAGTGCAACCCTGGCCTCTTCATCATTGCTGGCACAGAGCTGACAACTGGGCTCCAGAGCTCAGCACAGCTATTTATAGCCACCCTGGCAGCAGGCAGTGGGCAGGCTGCAAATAGCTGCACCAGGCTCCACAGCCCTGGCATCAGCTCCATGCTGGTGGCAACTGCATGTGCACCTCAGAATGGACAGTGGGAGGACCATGCTGCCTCAGGTCCTGTCCCCACTGTCCACTCTGAGGAGCATGAGCACCTGCCAATATGGAGCTGATGCCAGAACCCGGAGCAGCTGTTTGCAACCTCCTGGCTGCATCCAGCCCAGGCTGTGGTAGCTGCTGCCTACCATGAAGCCTGGGCTGCTTGCAGTAGGGCTTGCAGTTGAGCCTGCCTGACTCCCACCTATTCCAAGCCTAGCCCCAATTCAGCCCTCCACCACGATGACCCTGGTGCTGCCCTTTGCCAAGACAACTTCTCCTTTTGTGGGCTTAGCTATGCGGGGTGGGTAGGTAGTTGGGCTGATGGGCAGGCTCCGGGCAGGGGCCTTGGCCAGCTGCACTGCAGTCTGTGGGCTGGCTTTTCAGGGAAGCATAAGGGCTCTGGCAGGACCAGGGCATTGTTGGGTCAGACTTTGTCCAGTGGCCCAGGAGCCCAGCTCCATGCACCTGTGCATCTGGTTCTGTGTGTTTGTCTGCCTCTGTCTGGCTCTGTGTGTCTGTGTGTGCACACGTGTGTGGTTCCAGAGGCATGCCTGCATGTGTCTGTTCTGAGTGTGTTCTGGTTCTCTGTGTTTGTGCACATGGTTCCTCATGTGCCTGTGTCCGGTTTGTTCTCTGCTCTCCTTTTTCTTTCTCTCTATCTCCTTTTTCTCTTGTCTTTTTTTTCTCTCTCTCTCGTTGTAACACACTCACTAAAAAAAGGAATACATGGCAACAAAGGCAATATTTATAATTATTAAATATACTAATATGCAGCGTGTCCTGGCATGTATCTCCCCCCCCCCCCATTTTGTTTTTCTGGCATGCCGGCACTCTGGCACCTTAAAGGTAGACATTGTGGTTTTTTTCAGCACTCCGGCCAAAAAACGTTGCCTACCCCAATACAGTCCCACATGCAAATCTCATAAATAAACCAGATACATTTGGGCTAGCTAGAATTACTGTTAGATGAATAAAGAATCTAAATGGATCAATATTAAAATGAAAGGAGGTTTCAAGTGATGTTCCACAGAGATCTTATGGTGTTTAATCTTTGTATTAATGACTTGGATGCAAAAATTAGGTAGCTTCCTAGTCAAGTCTGCTGATGACAGCAGTCAAAGATGTCTCAAACACTCTGGAGGATTGGAGTAGTATTCAAAAGTGTATTGATAGATGGAAAAAATAATAGACTGGGAATTAGGCAATAAAAGAACAAAGGAATCAAACAAAGAAAAATTCTAAATGCTAGAAAGATGCACAAACACAGAATTGGAGATATTTAGAGAGAAGTCTTTCTGAGAAGGATCTAGTTATGGTGGGTCACATATTTAACATATATCAGCAATGTGATAGTCACAAAAAAATGCAGTTTTTGGCTGCATTGCAGGGGTGCTGTTTGAAAGATGCTTCAGTATTACCACCCTACTCAGAGCTGCTTGTGCCTCAACTAGAATAGTGTATGCAGATCTGGCCTTTGCATTTTAAGAAGGATTGATGGGAACTGGAGTGGATATAGAGGTGTGGTAAAAGATAATGAAGGGGTTGAAACACAATCTAGGTGAGGATAGATTGAGAGAACTGTATTTAGACTATGGAAAGGAAAGGGGGCATCATAGTATGGTTAGAAAAGACAAATCAGTCATAGTAGTCTTCAGTCGGTAAAGCCTTCTGTTTATATATGTGTGTTTGTATAAATTTGTACATATATAGTGTGTGTGTGTATGTATGTATGTGTATATCTATTATAAATGGACTTTAGATTGAGATTATACTGTTTTCTGGGTGAACATTAAAGTGCATATGACATTTTATAGATGGCCAACGTAGAGATTTTTGAATGGGATTAATATGCTCAAACTGCTGAATAGCTGGTAGAATAAGAGGAATCACATTTAAAAAAACCCCAAAAAACCTAAAACCTGAAGTTTGGAGATTAAAGGTCAAAATTCTCCTAGAATAACTGCATATAATTTCACTGGCATCAATGGAGTTGTATTTACACCAGAAGAGAATTTGGTTCAAAGTCTTCACAACACAAAGCTATTCACAGCAATTCTGAAGCTTTGAAATAATGTTAATGCAATGATATGTTATCAGTGCTAAAAAGATATCCTATTAACAGACCAGACAGAGATACAAATCCCTTGATAAATATTAGATGACTTTATAATGCAAAAGCTTTTAATACTTGAAAAGGGCATTTAAACAATATGTTCATAGAATTGAGAGCCTGGTAAAATCCATGTAACAAATGCTTACTTAGCAAATACTATTGTCACTTTTTATTTAGTGACTTTCACAAAATGTAGACATCCAAACTTAATGTTGCAGAACTTATAGTTGCCAGTGGCAATATAATCTGCTGGAAGAGTTAAATAAATTGGATATCAACCAGGTATTAATGAAAGAGCATTTGACCTTTTCAAATGATTAAAGTGACAACATAAAGGGAAAAAAGGAGCTCCTAAACCAGATCTGTGAAGTCCAATAATGAAATGAACAGTTGGCCCTTATCTTAAATAACCTGGAAATAAACTATCAACAGCTAAAATGCTAAATGTGATTTCAAGTAAGGTATAAGCATGTGGGAAGCCTAGTGATAGACTATGATTATGTCAAATGCTACAGAGCGATCCAGTGAAACTAAAATTGACAGAGATCCTGAATCAGTTATAATCAATAAATCATTGTACACCTTTAATACTGCAGTTACCATCGTATGGTGCATCTTAAACCTTGATTAATTTTTTTTCCTCCATATATATCAAATGGGGAAAAAAGAGTTTACAGCTGAATATATTTTTTTCCCAAATACTTTTGATAAAAGGCATGAATAGGAAACTAAGAAAATTAAACATACCATCAGTTACTGCAAAAAGTTTTCATCTAAAATAACTATTGAGGCTTGTTTAAAAATTTAAACCATTCCAGTTTCCACTGATAAATTCACTGTTGCCTCAGCCAGTAAACCTTCCATTATCAGCCAAGTAGAAGTTTGATATCAAGCAAATGTTGTAAGCAGCAGAACCTGCATCTCTTCAGAAACAAGAGACACAAACTTGCTATAGAAAAAGGTACTTCATGTATCTGAAGGACAAGTTAAAGGATAACTATTTAGGATATTCTACAACTATTTATTAAGAAAATTTCAATTCTGAGTGGATTGATTTAATTTGCAATCAGCACTCAGAATTGAAAACCTCTTAATAAATAATTATAGAAATTATTGTAAGCATCCACCATAAGAAATAAGTGGCTATTAACTAATCTTTCTGCATTTAAAAATCTATTGATGATGTTAAAAGGGATAATAGTATCATTTCTTCCTCTAAGAATAACACTTTACCAAAACCTTTGCAGTAGTTAGGAGAAGGCAGTTTCAAGGCTTCATATCATATATGCAGTTTCAGCTAATACTTTCTTAGTCTCAAGTCTTATTGTTTCTCACTACTTTCAGGGCAGGAAAAATTGATGAACTGTATTTTTAAGGTGCTATGTTCCATTTAAAATGATACACAACTCTCTGTGATGTATTTCTGAATGTATATTAGGGGAAGCAGCATTTTTATTATGCTCTGAAATCCGAAGCACATTTTTCTCTCTCAATGTTCTTACGTTTTTGGAATTCAAAAAATATGTAGCCTGACAAGTTCACTTTGTTGGATCTTTTTAATCATCCCAGAACAAAAAGGAGGCAGGAAGTCATCAAGAATGACTTTTTCAAGCTAATAGAGAGAAAGAATCGTAGAAAGGATCAAATCCAGAGGTAGTATCTTTTTTTAAAACAAAACTACAGTAAGTAGGATGAAACTTAAGGCATCTAATTTGCATTATTATGTATGTTGAGAAAAAACTCTCCACAGTTGTGTTGAATACTTTGATTCTACTTGAAACAAGTACTTAGAATAAATAGACAAGAAACCAGACAGAACTCTGGGAAGGTGCACAGCACAAGCAAGAAGTTCTCCAGAATACCACTGAAAATAACTCTTCTCTCATGCATGGCTGTATATAACATTCTCATTGGGTGCATCTACACAAGAAGTTTACTGTGCAGTAGACTGATTAGCTGGGTAGTAAATGCCTCAGCATCTACACATGCCTCCCTATTAGGCTGGAGTAAACTAAATTACTCTGCAGCCAGATAGCAATTGTATTTACAAGTACTATCTGGCTGCAGAGTAAAGAATTCCACAGCAATGCACACACAGATGCTGCCCTAGCTAGCTGAGGCATGGAGGTTCTTCAGTTTGGGAGTTGCCTGCTGGTTAGCTTCGCACTGAAGCATCCTCATGCCCCAGCCAGTCCCTTCACAGCACACTTAGCTGGGGGGAGCAGGCTGGGGCTGACAAGATGACCTTTGGGACCTCCTGCCAGCTGGGGCTGCTCCAGTCTGACTCAATGTGCTGCAATCATGGATGCACATGCAGCAGCACACCCAAGAACAATAAAATTCAGAGCAATAAGCTCCAGAATTTATTATACATGAATAGGCACGTGTAGATGTGCCTACTGGTTACTTTCTGTGACTGAGACAGAAAAGTTTGTTCTGCCAGGTTCTCACCCCTGGCCCTTGCCTAAGACAAGTACCTTTGGAGTTGTATACTTCTCCTATAAGAAAAGATCTCAACTGTTCCTACCCCAAATCCCAACTATGCTAGACTAGGCAAGGAAATCCTAGAGGGAATTAAGTGCATGATTGAGGACACTTTGCCTTTATTTTTTATATCATTCCACTAATTCAATTGTATAAAATGGTTTAGTAGAAAAGGGAGTCTATATATGTGTGAGAAGGGATGGGTTTTCTACTAAGCCTTGATCCCATAGCCTTTTTTACATAAAACTGAAAACTAATTTTATGAAAGCAGCTGAATCTGTATTTTAAAGATGATTAGATACCTAATGCTAAGGAAGAACACAAGAAATAAAGAGTAAAAAAGAAAAATCTTAGCCTGACCCTGACTAGATCCTTGTTATTCATAGAATATTAATATTCAATTCCAAAATTAAATACTTAATAAGAGACATTTGCTTCATTGACTTGATATTGAAAATTCTCATTTTCATCCATTGAGCTAGACAAGAATAATTAACTCCACTTCAGAAAATTTTTTTCAAAGAAGGACAAGAGATGGTCACTGGACTAGTTCATACAGATGTGGTAGCTCTGTTAATCCGAAGACCAGTAGAAGGGTAGGGAGAGTGGCAGTATTAGAGACTGACTAGCTCAGAAAGACATGACTTTTGTAGGCACCACTCTACTTCCTCAAATGCTAAGAATGCCAGTCCATTAATAACACCTGAGTAGTGTGTTGCCTGAAAAAGCAGCTCTGACCCAGGCTTCTCTGACCCAGTTAATCTTGAAGGGTGCATCCAGATGCATGTGGCTGTTTAGTTTCCCAGGGACAAGTAGCAGCGATACACCTTGCACCACCACTTCTTGTCCCCAGGGAATGCCCATGCCATCTGTGCTTTGGTGCATGGCTAGTTACCCTGGGTGGGGTAGGGGAGGCTGGAGTCAGCACTGTGCCAGGGGATATCCAGGGGTAAAAAAAAATGGAAAAAAAAACCCTCAGACAGCACACCCTTGCAGTGCAGAGAACTGCTGACTGTGTGGTATATGGTGCTGCATAAAGGGAATTTCCTGATGAAAATCCCCTTTTGTTTTGCTCCCTAGAAAATGTTGTCAAAACTCCAAGGGAACATGTGCTTTAACAATGATGGAGATTATGGTCAAAACCAGAGAGTGTATCATACATGAATAGTTAATTGTTATAGTCACTGGCCAGCTAATACTCCCCCAGGATGTGAAAAACTAAGGTTCAAGTTCCTTGTTCACTTTATTGGGTCCAGGAAATGAAAGTTTAGACTTCCACTTTTTAGACAAGTGGCACCACCAAGTGCTTGGCTACTCTGTGTTAGGACTTACTTCTGGTGGACCTGTTTGGGTTTGCATGAATGATGACATGTCATTGACTTGAACAACAACTTGAACTTTTCTCTCCCACAAGCCAGCTACACTTTAACCACTGTTTAGTGAGTATTTTGGAGATGAAAGTGGTTCTGTCTGCTTTTCATTATAAAAACTTAAATAAACACTTTTTGGGGTTATTCTGATTCAGAGAAATGAGGAAATACCAAAACCTTGAAAGTTTTTGTGGTAAGGATTTAGGGGCAACTATTCCTCATAAGAATATTTTGTTTGGAGTGAGCAGTAAAACATATATTATAAGGTCAAATCCTGTGACCCACTAAACCCAAATAATAATGTTCTCATTGGCAATAACCAATATGCTAGCCAAAACCACTGTTGTTGATCTCTCCAAACATTACTAATCTAAATATGCCACTTTTTTCACACCAAGTTAGCATAAGCAATGAAAAGATATTCTACTCTGTTTTCCTGTGTTGTTCTTCTAAAATTACTGTAGAACACTGCCTGTTCCTTTACTGCATGCTATATATCTACTTTGGTTAGTCTATGAGGTGCAAATCTAGTCTGCTTTCTACTTTTCTGACTACCGCTCAGTCTTCAAGGTGTTACCCTGCCCTGACTTCTGCCAGTTATCTATATGACCTTCTTTAGCCAAGAAGTTCTCAGCCCAAATGTTTTTTAACTCTGGCTGTAGTCATATTTGCTTATTGCAATGGCCATTAAGTATTCCAAGCATCTGAGTTTCTCACCATGTTGTCTAACTTTTCAGCATTCTGAGAAAACTTGTCATATTTATCATTGCTCAGCAAAACCCATTTAGTTTATAGGATTGTTCCATTAGATGATATGTTAACCAAAAGCCAAATAAATAAATAAATAAATATGGGGCTGTTTTATTTGTCTGTCCTTGCTTTTATCAAGGTTATGCAAGCAGCCCTCTTCTTACCAGTTATGAAGCCACTGCTTCTAGTTTCTAGTCATCTTTCATTTATGTAGAATGCCAGACAATCTTCTTTCCTTATAAAGAAACCAAAACAAGGTGTTAGATGCTTGCATCCAGGGTGACAAACATGCCTGCACAAAACCTTTATGACTTTTCTCTTCAGATTTTTTAAATGCATAGGGGCTGATATGACCCTTAGCCAAGGACTTATGACCATCACAGGAGCTAGTCATTGCTAGAGTTCAACAGAGTTATATAGCCATGGCCTCCTCTTGTGGTTACACCTTGACATGGAGGCTTCAAGCAAGATCAGTCCTTGCTAATTATGTCAATGCTATACCACCATAAAACACTTACACAAAAGATGCCCCCTCACTTTGCTTAATAGGACTTGTTTACATCAAAATGCTGTGCTACAGAGTCCTTATGGTATACATTTTTTATAATGTTGCCAAGTAAATGCAGCATTGGGTACATGCCAATAAATTTAGCCCTAAGTGATTAAATAACTGGTTAGGCACCATTTAGAAAAGCTGGTTATGTACAAGTCTATGGGGCTAGATGCAATGCATCCGAGGATGCTGAGGGAGCTGTCTAATGTGATTGCAGAGCCACTGGCTCTTTGAAAACTCATGGCAATCAGGGGAGGTCCTGGATGATTCAAAAAGGGAAAATATAATACCCATCTTTTAAGAAAATGAGGAAGGAGAATTCAGGGAACCACAGACCAGTCAGCCTCAACTCAGTTCCCAGAAAAATCAGGTCCTCAAATAATCCATTTCTAAGCACTTGAAGGAAAGGAGGGTGATTAGAAACAGTCAGCATGGATTCACCAAGGACAATTCATGCATGACCAACCTGATTGCCTTCTATGATGAGACAACTGGCTCTATGGATGTGGGGAAAGCAGTGGACATAATATACCTTGGCTTTAGGAAGGCTTTTGATACCATCTCCCACAGCAAAAAGTTCTTTTTCACATATATTGGGAGCCAGAGGAAAAGCAAGGGCAACACTGGACTCCAGCTAAACCAGATGGGACAACTGACAACTGACACCCAGGAAAAAGCCAACCTATTAAACAGGTACTTTGCATCAGTCTTTTGTCAGTCCCATAGAATACCCATGCCCATTACAGAACAGGGATGCCCAGGTGAGGGAGATTCCCTGCCCTCCATCAATACTGACCTCATGAAGGAACACCTTGAGAGAGTAGACACCTTCAAGTCAGCCGGCCCTGACAATCTATACCCCAGGGTACTCAAGGAGCTGGCTAGCCTCATAGCCCAGTGCCTGGCATGGATCTTCAAGAACTCTTTGTGCTCTGGTGAAGTGCCTGAAAATTGGAAGAAGACCAATGCGGTGCCTATCTTCAAGAAAGGGAGGAAAGTGGATCGGGCAAACTACAGGCCCATCAGCCTGACCTCTATCCTGGGCAAGGTCTTAGAAAAGATTATTAAAGAGGCCATTCTTAACAAACTGGCCAACGGCAACATCCTGAGGGATAGCCAGCATGGATTTGTTGCAGATAGGTCTTGTTTGACCAATCTTGCTTCCTTTTATGATCAGGTGACCTATCACCCGGACAAGGGAGAGGAAATTGATGTCATATATCTTGACTTCAAAAAAGACTTTGATCTGGTATCTCATGATCACCTCATGTCAAAACTGGCCAACTGTGGCCTTGGGACCACCATGATCCACTGGCTGGGGAATTGGCTCCACGGTCTGACCTAGAGGGTGGTGGTTGATGGATGTCAATTGTCATGGTGCCCTGTGACCAGTGGGTCCCCCAAGGCTCTGTCCTTGGACCTATATTGTTCAACATCTTCATTAACAATGTGGGCATTGGAGTCAAAAGCAAACTGGCCAAGTTTGCTGATGACACCAAACTCCGGGGTAAAGCATCCACAGCTGAAGACAGGAGAGCAATCCCGGCTGACCTTGACAGGTTCAGGAAATGGGTAGATGAGAATCTGATGGTGTTTAACACTGAAAAATGCAAGGTTATCCACTCTGGGAGGAAAAACCTGCAGCAACCTCATAGGCTCAGCAGTGCTATGCTGGCTAGCACTACCAGTGAAAGGGACTTGGGGGTCATGATTGACCACAGGATGAACATGAGCCTTCAATGTGATGCTGCAGCTAGTAAAGCAAGCAAAACCCTGGCTTGCATCCATAGATGCTTCTCAAGTAAATCCCAGGACATCATTCTCCCGTTGTACTTGGCCTTGGTGAGGCCGCAGCTGGAGTACTGCATCCAGTTTTGGGCTCAACAATTCAAAAAGGATGTGGAGAAGCTTGAAAGAGTCCAGAGAAGAGCTACATGCACGATCAGAGATCAGGAAAACAGACCTCATGATGAGAGACTGAGAGCTATGGGGCTCTTTAGCCTGGAAAAGTGCACGCTCAGGGACAATCAGATGGCCACCTACAAGTTTATCAGAGATGTTCACCAGGATCTGGGGTTCACTAGATCTGGTTCACTAGAGCACCCCAAGTGATGACAAGGGCAAACAGTTATAAACGACTACAAGGCTATTTCAGGTTGGACATAAGGAAGAATTTCTTTACTGTTTTAGTTCCCAAGGTCTGGAATAGCCTGCCATTGGAGGTGGTTTAAGCACCTACATTGAACACCTTCGAGAGAAATTTGGATGCTTATCTTGCTGGGATCCTATGATGCCAGCTGACTTCCTGCCTCTCAGGCAGAGGGCTGGACTTCATCTTTCAGGGTCTTTTCTAGCCCTAATGTCTGTGAAATCTGTGAAAACATTCTTGCAAGCAAGTTGAGGAAGTATAGGTTGGATGAATGGACTCTAAGGTGGACTGAAAGCCGGCTGGAGTGTCAGGTTCAACAGGTAGTAATCAATGGCTCAACGTCTAGCTGGCAGCCAGTATCAAGTGGAATGCTCCAGGGGTTGGTCCCAGGTTTTGTTCAATATCTTCATTAGTGATCTGAAAGATTGAATATATTGCACCCTAAGCAAGTTTACAGATGACACCAAGCTGTGGGGCATAGTAAATACTAGGGCTGTGCGAAACAGCACCGTTCCATTTTGCCTTGAGTTTTGACAGTTCAAGGGAACAGTGTTTCATCTCAAATTTCATTTTGAGTCGAAACAGCTGTTCCATTCCATTCCATCTAAACAGAAAGGCTGTTTTGATGTTGTTTTGAGTTTCACTGGGGATGGGAAGTCAGACCAGCTGAGCTGACTTCCCATCCTCAGCGCTATATCACACCGGGGTGGGAAGCAGCTCAGCTGGGCTTCTTCCCAGAGCCCCTTCTAGATCATGCCCAGGGGCTGCTGGCGCTTTGATTGCACTGGCTGGGCTGCCTCCTGCCCCCAGCATGATCAAGCGAATGGGGATGCCAGATCTTGCGCTGGTAATGAGAAGCCAGCCCAGCTGGACTGACTTCCCATCCCCAGCCTATAGTCAAAACTTTTCAACTTTCAAAATGTTTCAACCAGTTTCATTTTGTTTCAAGGCTATTTTGATAGGCTTTGTTTTGTTCCGATATTGCTGTTTCAACCTTGAAATTGGTCAAAACAGTGTCAGAATGAAATGGCCAGCAAAATTTTGCATAGCCCTAGTAGATACACTGGAGGGTAGGGCTAGGATTCAGAGTGACCAGACAAATTGGAGGACTGGGCCAAAAGAAATCTTATGAGGTTCAACAAGGACAAGTGCAAAGTCCTGCACTTAGGACAGAAGAATCTCATGCACCACAACAGCTTGGGGTCTGACTGGCTAAACAGCAGATAATTCAGAAAAGGACCTGGGGGTTACAGTGAAAAATAAACTGGATATAAGTCAGCTGTGTGCCCTTGTTGCCAAGAAGACTTACAGCATACTGAGTTACATTAGTAGGAACATTGCCAGCAGATCAAGGGAAGTAATTCTTCCCCTCTATTCTGCACTGGTGAGGCCAGTTCTGGAGTACTGCATCCAATTTTGGGCCCCAGCACTTGAGCAGAGACATGAAATCTCATGCCATGCCAATACCTGAATACACAAATGCACAACAGGATGTATTCATTCCTGTTATGCAATTCCACTGAGTATGCTGAAGAGATACTAACAATGAATTCAGCATTTAATTAACATTTATTAATGTAACTTATGCAAAATAAGCATAGTGCAATTATGCAATGTATGGGGGAAGGAAATTAACAATTAATTGTGCATAAAAACATTACTGCCTCCCCAGAAGTAAAAAAAAAATGCAGGTCAGCCTGCTGTGGACTGGGGAGCAGCGCTCCATGAATAGACCTTGCAGAATTCTAGAATGGGTCTGGGTATTCATAAAAATGAACTGCCTATTCCCTTACCTCCTTCTTATAATGGAGCATAGAATACTAAACAGAGAACTGATTTATAAGTGTAGATAGAAAAAAGGTTTGAACGAATGATTCCTTTTCTTTGAGGATTTCTCTAGTATTTTCTGGCAAGCATGGTGTCAGCTATAGAAGTTTGGCCAGATTCCATATCTGCAAGTTACAACGTGCATTTGCTCGAATATATGTTCCCCCCACATACATATCTTTTGTTTAATATTATCAAAGGGGAGACTTCAACTATCCTACACAAAGTTTAAAGAGGGAGTTGGAGATCACTGCAAAGAACACAAGAAATACAAGAAGAAAGTTTTCTCCAATTATACATTGTTCTGCTATTGAGCTATAACATATATTTTCATGATAAATATAAAAATAATTTTCCATATGTAATATGTAGCATAATGATCCACTTCTGAGGATGTGTGCACACTTCAAAAATTAGAGAACACAATGAAATCCAAATTCTCATTAAACTAAACGGTTCAGATACATGTACGTAATATAGTGAAAGTGTTATGTAGAGAAAGAAAAAGTTGAATAATTATCCATTAAATAATCCAGTAAATTAGCAGCTGAGATAGCTTTTTGATGATTGGGGCTCATTCTTCTCTCTACCCTGTAGAATTTTGTATTGTCACAGCACCAGCATCGGCCCTAAATGAATAATATACAGGCCTTGCTGATTTTTCCCTATGGTACCGAATATGAGAGATTTTTGTTCTATTCTATTAGAAAAAGGAAAGGGAAGGGAAGGAAAAACATTCATTTGGCACAGCTTTTCTCCAATATGGCATCTATTATAACAACACTCACATGGATCACTCAAAGTCTGTACTTTTGTATTGTTAGTATGAGACACTTTTTTTAAAATTCTTTTCCCAGGTTGCCTGAGGAACACAGAACACTGGATAAAAAGCTAATATGTACATTCAAAATTACATTAAAATACTCCCAGTTATAAATATCCTAATGATGTATAAAATATTAATAGAGGCACTTCTGCTTCTCTTAAATCAAAAGCATCACCTTGTATGTCTTCAGGCTGGCAGAACTGTTCAGCTTTACTTCATGATTCTCACAGACATAAAGGCCATATACTTGATCTGACAAGAAAAAAGAAGCATGTCTATACTGATACATAATTGTTTCCTGGTATGATAAATTCTTTGGATGAAGACATCAATGGCACTAGTTACAGGAGAATCAATACAGGGCAAAAAATAAGGTTGCTTCACACATACACTGAGGGAATGGTGACAGTTTGTAGTTGATAAAAGAGCCAACAGCTTGTGTCTTGAAACTCTGCCTGAAGAGAAGAGACTAGTACTACAATAATACAGTCTTGGTTAGGATGCAAGGCTCAGGGCAGCCTATGTTTAGATGCCTTAGGACCCCCTGCTGCAAAAGAGATAAGACTTTTCAAGTTTTTTAGTTCACTACATATTGAGATAAAACTGAATAAGGATTCCAGGATTTGGCTCAGTGAATGGCACTCCCAAGTTTTCTGTCTTTTGTCTGTTCTTACTCCATGGTAAGTGAGTCAGGGCAATCCAAGCAGTTTCTCAGAGCTACCGTGATATAGTTCCACTTACCCTGGGATAAAAACATCCGATGCTTGATAGGTCCTAGTCCATTGTTATTAGAACGGGCTTGTTTGTATGTGCTTAGAACTTGCAAACTAAAAGGAAAAGTTAATGGGAGATACAGAGGCATTAAAAGGTGAAGTGACTTATTGAAGGTCACAATAGTCAGCAGGGTACTTACATGTACAATCAGAGGCAGAGCAGGGCAGCTCTGTCACATGAGACA
>JAGPOW010002514.1:6121177-6131875 GCA_030014935.1 Caiman crocodilus | reverse complement strand
AGTCTTCTGCCATGGTACCAATGGCAGTAGTGCCATGTACCTTTTATAGCAAATACATATAGGGTATATATTTTGAAATCTCATAACTTGAAGATCCTTTTTCAGAAGTGATGTGGAACCTCTCATTTACTTTCAAGTGTGCTTTTGATACTTTTATGTTAACATTTTGATCGATTTTATCTCGTGGTTTTATAATGCATCTTTTGCATTTCAAACCTTCTGTTCACTGTGTGTGTCTTTTATTTTCCACATACTTGTTACCCTTTGGCAATTCTGGTCATCTTGTGCCTGCTATTGAATCTGCTGGGCATCAGAAGAACCACTATTAAACCAATTACAACAGAAGCAATTTTTATTTTGCAGTGACTTTTATTTTCCTGTGTTCAGTCTACTTCAGTTTTCAGCCACATGTCCCGACTTAAATTCCCGTGATTTGACAGTTTCATGTTTTATTCCATGCTTACCTGAGATCACTCTTTCTTTAAAAAACCCATGCAGAAAAAGAATAAGAATGTAGAATCAGTCTTTAATAACCTATACTAAGTATTCCAGCATTATAAATGGATAAATCATTATATGAAAAAATAAAATGGAATATAACAGAGAAAAGTGAAAGCTCATATGGTTAGAAGAGAATGTTCCCTCCCAGTAAAGTTGCAAAAGCTAGAAATACATTGATTATCAAGGTTATTATTCTGTGACAATGTTATAAGAATACAGTTCCAAATGAATCTAAAGGAAATAATTCTTAATAAAAACTGCTTATGCATTCTATCCCTTTTTATTTTACATCAAATCTCAAAATACAGTATCAGCTTTGGCAATTGCTTAGAAATGGGCAAAGACTTCTAATTCTCAGATTTAAATGCTCAAAGTTTATCCTCATACTACTAGACCTTCTGAAATCTCATGACAAGCAAGTTACATTTTAAATGATCTATTGGTTTTTTCTTTCATAATATAAGGTATTAATGAGTAAATAGCATTTTGTACCCACATGTTATTCTCAAAACTGAATAAAATAAGAAATAGCTGTTTGGGAACCTTGCTTTATTCATTTGCAGGGGAGTTCAGTGGGAGACATTTACACCTTATAAAAAGTCTTTTTGATATACACTTTTGACTTTTAAATAGGAAGCAAATCAACCTTTCATACTACATGATTGCATTATTTACCAGAGAGAACAGAATATTTCATTCAAAGTAATCATGGTCTATTGTATAAATAGATATGTATAATGTACTAGGCATATAAAATGTGTCCAAAACCAGCAAAAGTAGTTAATGCATATGCTTGACATCAGTAATTCAAAATTTACCCTCAGTCCTATAATGAACTTTGTCTGGACTATACCTTTGTACAGTTTATTTTAGGATCATGAACTTGGGGGTTGTCCCTAATCTTGAGAACATTAGTAGTGTATATGACTAGCTTTTATCACATGAGTAGAGAAGCTGTCTGAGTGTTCAAATAGCTGACATGCATAGGTATTTGCCAGATATGGCCCTCAAATAGCAACTTATTTGGATTAAAAAAAGTAATTTAACACTATTAGGTAAGATACTTCTTTTTAATATTGGAAATTAATTCCCCAGTAATTTGTGGCTTTGTGAATTAAAACCACGCTTGAATCAGAGGAGATAATAATCACCATCATTGTTACTATTGATCATTTTAATTCTTTAATTATAGCCAGTTTAGCCTGATACATTGTCCCTGAATGAGATCGTGTCTAAGGCCCATCTCATCTCCTCCCTTTCTAGTGGTAGGGGACCTTTCAAACAGGGAGACCAAAGCATATAGTAGAGGTAAATTTAGGAAGGCAGTAGGCCTGTGCGAGTCGGCAGTGATTCGATCTGGCTTCAGATCTGTCTGCTTCAGATGGTCCGATCCACAACTCTGGACCTGGTATCCACCTCAATCCAGCCAAAGTGGTTCTGAATCTTTGGAGCTGCCTTGGAAATCTGGCCATAGCATATAATAGGGAACCAATGAAATATCTATAACTTTGGGACTTTTTTTGTCCAATTTGGATGAAACATGAAGGGATGGTAGCCTCTGCTGAGAGCATGAAACCTGCCAAGTTTCAAGAAGATTGGTGCAGGGGTTTGGAGAAAATTGTACCTCAAATTTGTGAAAGCCAAACTCATGTCACAGCTTTGTGTTATACAGCAGGGTCAAAACTGCTGGACTGGTAGCTCTTACTGAGGCCACAAAGACTGCCAAGTTTCAAGGATATCGGTGCAGGGGCTTTGGGGGGAACTGCACCTCAAGCTGCAGAAAAGCAAAACTAGTGCCATGAGTGACACTGTGTGTTAAGGTGCAGCAGGGTGACAGCTACAGGGATGGTGGCCCCTGCTGTGGCCACAAGAGGAGGAGATTGGTGGAGGAGATTGGTGCAGGAGGGCTCTGGGGTCCTGCCTGCTGACAGGCAAAACTCATGCCAAGACTGTCTCTGTCTTGGGGCAGTTGATTGTCTGTATTGAGTCTTTCCTCTCTTTAGTCTGGTTTTGTAGGTGCTAATTGATGCTCATTAAGTCATTATGTAGTAGCTAGGTCCTGTGTACTGAGCTGGTCCCTGAGTACCTGGTCCATGAGTGAATCACGATTGATTGGATGGTAACAGGGAACACAGCAGCTTAGCAGCCAGGCCTGCAGTGGTGTCTCCCCTCCCTTCCTCAAGCCAGAAACAGTTAGTCCCGCAGCACCCCTAGCATGAGTTTTGCTAATCCACAGTTTGAGGGGCAGTTCCCCCCAAACCCCTGGACTGATCTTCTTGAAACTTGGCAGGTTTTGTGGCCTCAGTAAGAACTACCAGCCCTGCAGCTTTGACCCCCTGTGTTGTAACACATAGATGTGACAGGAGTTTTGCTTTCAATAATTTTGGGTACAGCTGCCTCCAAACCCCTCCACCCTTCTTGAAACTGGGTAGACTTTGTGTCGTCAGTAAGATCTATCAGCCCTGCAATTTTCACCCTACTATGTTTTGCTTTTAAGAATTTGGGGTGCTGTTCCTCTCAAACCCCTGCACCAATCTTCTTGACACTTGGCAGACTTTATCCTCTCTGCAGAGTCTACCATATCTTAAAATTTTATTCAAATTGGATACAAAACAACAAAGTTATAGATATTTTATTGTTGCCCCATTATATACTATGGCCGAATCTCTGAGGTGGCTCCAAGGCAGTTCCAAAGTGCTTTGGAAGCTCCTACCCACTTCAGGAAGCCAAACAAGGCCAGTGCTTCGACCCAGTTGTGGTGCTTCTTACCCAAAGCATCCAAAGCTTCTCTGGATCCGAAGCTTTGTCTGAAGCCTCGCAAAGCCCTGGAAGACAGGAGATTATTCAAGGGCTTTCACAAGTGTAGTTTTAGGTTGTTCCCAGCGGTACTGTGCACAACAGATCTTTGTAATCATTATATCCCTGCTCTCATATCATGATCATCCCTGACAAAATCTAATAATATCCATTGGCTCCTAACTGGGAAAATTTCTCCATTCTTTTATCTATGGTTCATCAGATACTTAAACTAGACTTTTGAGGAACGGTTTGGTTCTTTATGGGGGCAAGAAGGAATATAAAGAAGCATATGAAATGGGCAAATAGTTAAAAAAATATATATTTAAAAGGACCATTGGAATGAGGTTGTGTTAAACTTTGCTCAAACCAGTGTAGCTCTATTGACCTGTGGGGATGTCTTGGAACATGAACAGTAGGATAGATCAGTACAGACTGGAGTAAAGATATGGAGAAAAATTATAGTTCACCAAAAGTAAAGTTATTATTAATATCTATCTCCATATTTGTGACCACTATAATTAAACATGTGAAGTATATATAATAAAGATAAATATACATTTTTGATAGCATAGGAAGGCTATAGCTACATAACACAGTACTATGTAGTGGTATCTGTACCAGCTCTGAGCAAGCTACATTGCATATCAGAAATAATATAGTTGCATTAGTAGGTGTTGACAGACATACTAATTGAAACAATTCCGAGTGAAGTTGTTACATCATAATAGCTGATATGGGCCCTCAAACAGCAGTCCCCCACCCTTCGCTTTCAAAGCAGCAGAAATATATATTGGTCAAAACACAGAGTTAGCTTGAATAACTCTACCTGGAACTGAACTGTACCTATAAGTGATAAAAGTTGTTTTTTCAAGGTTTCTTAATGATAAAACTTTTGTTTTGTTTTGTTTTTTTAGAGGTGTATTTAATATTTCTCTGAAGGTATAGAATAGCAGGTGGTATAATAATGAAAAAAGTGGGATTTTGTGAAATGACACATTGCAGAAGGGATTAGAAACTGAAGCATCCAAGACCTGTTTTGAGGATATAAATTTTAGTTCTGAAGGCAACATATGGTAGGTGTATAAGTATCAAACAGCATATTTTCAGTTAATAAAAAACTCAAGTTCTGTAAATATGGAAATTTTAACTCCATAAACAAGAAGTACTTCAAATAACCATTGAGGGAAAAATATGAACTGCTCCCACATATGCCCTATTCACCACTTAAATCTGACTTAATATCTATTCTGAGTATCATAGGCTCTGTGTACTCACTCTGCATGGAGTTGCATTTCACCCAATGAAAGCTGCTGGTCATAATCTACTATAAATTAGATATGAGATTGAAATGCAATAGGGCAGCGATAATAGCCAATTCTACACAATCTACACAACCTTGCTCAGAGGCATCATGTCAAGAAGAAGCTGAGAGTCAGTATTATGCTGGTCTATCCAAGCTGTTTACTTCCTTTAACTAGGGAGGCATTGATTATGTGACTGACATTGCCTTCCTTTAGAACAGTTGGTACTAATAATGCCACAGACAGGATACAGGTCTATTTGGTCAATAATTTGACTGTGTACCTCAAAGCCAGTTTCTGACATTTTTGAAATAACAGTGTTATCCAAGTTTGAATTTACCTTTTGATCTGTAATTCTGAATCTATTGTTATATATCATTTGTAAAAACACAAATTGGGTGTGTAAAATATCTGAGTGGAGAAGATAGCCAAGACACTGAGGGTATATGCACACGAATCACTTAGATCGACCTACTTAGGGTTAGGTCAGTGTAAGTGCTGATCTGTACATGCATTTGAAGAGTTTAGACTGGGCAAAATGGATGGCATGATCTAATTTATTTCACCTAAGGTGATGCACTGTATAGATTGGGTTAACCTGTGCCTCGTCTAACCAAATACGTATACATGTTTGGTGTGCAGCTCCCCACCGGTGCTTCCCTACTACCCTCCCCACCATAACTGCATCATTTTTAGTCCTCAAACCCCACTATCCCCAGACAGAGAACACTGCTTCCCACATATTCCTGACAGCCTACACCAATCAGATCTACCCACCACCCCCCATATCATCTGCTCCTTCCCCCACTTTGTCTTACTTAGATTGCATTCATGGGACAGCTCCCCAGCACCAGCAAATGTGTGCACAAGTTGGGGCCTGATATATGACCACACAGGTTAAAGTAAACTGAGAGATCATAGATTCAGTCTCACAAACATGTTCACATGCCCTGAGATAGATAATGGGTATCAAACCCATTTTATTCAGGAAGAAATGTATTAAGAAGCTATTTTGCATGTTATCATTTGAAAATGATAACATTATTATATAACCACCGCTACCCATAGGACATACGTATAGTAGGGTAGTGCTTCTTATTCCTAATCAACCAGCAGTCTCATTTCCAACATATTGAGCATACCCATTTCAGAATCTCTATCACTCTAGTGCTTAAAACTCCCTGATTTATCTTTCCCCATCCTGATACTGAAACAGAGCTCCTTTAATGTCTCACTAATTTCCCTTTTTACATGAAATAATAAAATGAAAGGAAATCCCCCTCAGGAAATCTTGTGCCTCCACTCTCTCCCCCATCACACACACACTGTAAGGCTGATGAACAAGAGCAAGAGGGGTGGCTTAACTATCACTATTATCTTTAAACTAACATCAATGCAGTAAATATGAGCAAGCTTAATAGATTGGGTCCCTCTGGGATTTAGGTACATCCATAGCATCAAGTTAGATAGCAATGGAACTTAGGAGTGACTTATGCAACCTGAGGATCAAAATGGGTTGCTTGTGACCATTATAGATTGCTTTTTGGCATGTCTAGAAGCCCAAGTATTGGCGCTTTGTGAAATTTGCTGTCCAAAATGAAGGTGCCTAGCTTTTCTGGCTTGTACAGTTTAGAGACCTGGATTCCACCAAAGTCCCATTTACATGTCTCCCGAACTGACCTTGATTTGGAATACCTGAGGATGAGCAGAGTCTTCTACAGTCTCTTTCTTCTCATGCCCTTTTTTCCATTAAAGTATCTTGGACCGCTTGTTATCAAACTTCCTTTCCAGTGATATTATGTGGTGCTTCTCTGTAGAACGTTAACAGAAGTTCATTCTTAACACAGTCTCCTTTTAAAAGGATCTTACTTGTAAGAGATTTCAGGGGTATAAGAAACAACATTTGGGTTGACATGCACCCATGTATGCAAGTACATGAAATCAAAATGATATGTAGGTCTGGTAGCCTTTTTGCAAATACGTGAATTTTCATCATGATGAATAATTTTTTATAAATGAATGTATATGTTTCCTATTCCTGCTGAATAACACAAAGAACATGATTTTTTTTTTACAATCTTTTTTAACCTGTTTAATTGATAAATTTGACAAATATATTTAAGGCCTTTCTTTTTGCATTTGCCTGTTTGCTATTTTCTTTTTTCTTTTTTCTGTTGTATGCTTTACCAACTATGTCACATGGTTTCTGTTCCTGATTGGATTATTTTAATTTATAAAAAGGACTAGAGAAAGGATTGCAAAGACTGCAGAATGCTTTGGCTATCCATAAGCTTTTTTGTTTGTTTGTATGTGTTTTTTGTTTTGGTTTTTTTTGAGAAAATCAGTTGTATTCACAGGAAACAAACATTCTTATTTTTATATAGAGAACTTTTCATTGAAACACATGCAGCATAACACATTTTATAATAGTGAAAGATAGGGGCACTGTAAGAAATGTACATGGGAAAAATGCTTTATTTTGTGGTACTGATGATATTAACACACCAAGTTCATGATAAGCACAAAACAACTTGCATCTCGTTCAAGAGATGTTCTAGAAACAGAAATATTTTTAAGCATAAAAGCCTTTACTTTTTTCAATTTTTTAAAGAGTACCTACTCTAGGCCCCTTTTGGCCTGCTCTAGGCCCCTTCTGACCCTAGATACTATGATACTACTTAACAAAATTTTCTTGTTGTACAATATTATCTTCTTTAGTAACATACTATAAAATACTATGGGTGTCTGCTCTAGCTTCTGTTGTTCAAATCTGATTTTTTCTATCTTTTTTATGGATATTAGGAAAAAATGGGATTGGTTTTGTATGCTAATGATCCTGCACATGCCATTTGAAATGCTGTAGGCCAGTGCAGTCAACATCATCCAACTTTAATCTTAGACACCTAATTTAGATTGACAGCGCAATGGTGCTCATTTGGTATAAGGTTGCCTGCATATAAATGTACTCACATATTTATCCACCTACTTCTTATTCCCTATAGTCAAAGACAGTATTACAATAAGCTCTAATTTATAACACTAACTTTGGCTATGAAAATAAAATAAAATAACTAGGAAGAAAGATTGGGGGGGGGGCTTTTTGGAAGCTTAAATTTAAATTAGTGTTGCAAAACAACTCCATAAATTGTTTTTAGACATTACAGTGATTCATCATAAATGGAATCACAGCTGGCATTGATGTAGGACTGCTGTGAAGAATCACTTTCCTTAAAGGTGTTGCTTGGTTTATAGTTAAGAAGAGAAAAAAAGAAAATACTATGAAATAAATGGGGAACAGAGTAGATACAAACTACTTATATGGTAAAAAATGATATATTCATTAAAGCAGTAACAGGACCATTTAATAAAACCTCACATAGGTTTTGTATGTCAAACGTCTCTTGGATTTAGATTAATTTACCAGCTGCCAGAGTATGTGCATGATCTTACATAGGTTAAGTATAGACAGACACAAAGCCTGAGGCGGAATTGATTCAGTCTTTGCAGGATGGTCTAAAATGCAGAGATTGAATTGAAACAGAAGTGAACAGACCTTTTTCAATTTACCTTTGATTTGGGAAATGCAGTCACATGCCTGCAGTGGCTCAGGCCAGAAGCCAGGGGGCACTAAAGCACAGATCTCTGGCACGTAGCCAGTATGGGATGCATGTTCGCTTCCTCTTCCTGCTGCCCCTGAAATCTCTGGGATTTGCAGTCCACAATCACAGCAGCAGGACTGCAGAGTTGCTCATCACTTCCTTGTCTGCTTCCAAGTGCCTTTGGGATTTGTAGTCCACGGTCACAGCCAGCAGTAAGCTTGAGTGGGGAAATGGGTGTTTAACCCTCCTCCCTGGCCCCAGACGGGGTTTGCTGGGGAGCACCCACCTTCTCCCCCCTCCCCCTGCAGACTAGACTGCATCCCCAGCTGGGCTTGCCCCCTACACCCCCTTGTCAGCCAGCCTTCACTACTCCAGCTAGGAAGCAAAGGGCCAGGGCCAGACCTGCTCTCTGAAGCAAACAGCATAGCCTAGCAGAGGGCTGCAAAGCATGCTGGGATGCTGGAGGTCTCTGACTGAACTTGAACCAGGGAGGGTTATGGGGGAGAAGTTTCATAAACCAGTTTGATCCAAACCAGTTATGTCTGGTACTACATTCAACTCAGTTTGTCTTAAAACAGCTTCAGCCATTTTGAAATTGGCTTATGTGCACTGAGCTTCTGTTCTGTTATAGGTTTAAACCAATTTCTGGTCACTTAAACTGGTTTGTGTGTAACTTCTGTCCCTAGCCATAATGCTACTAATTAATTTGTCCTTAAAAGTGCCTTATTCAGGCAAGTCCTAGTCTTTTTTATCTGATGTTCAGGTTATTTGTATGTAAAGAAGCCTATAGGATATTTCATGCAGACTTCTTTGAAGTTACGCTGAAATAGAGATATTTCATTTAGAAATTTCTTTAACTCTTATAGGCTTACCGGGACAAATTGGTCATAGAACTGAGAGAAGACTAAATCCCTTCCTGACTCTTATTTCCAAGATCCAGTTGCAAGCAAAAATTCTATTAGCTTTGCCCTGAGTGCTTACAAACTTCTAGTAATAGAACAAATAAATAGTCCTTTAAAATTATTTAAAATAAATTGTCTTTCATACAGTTCAACAGACTTCTATGCACCAGGTTGCACCATCATCACTACTGAACCTCCTCACCCATGCTAGGGCCCCATCAACCCAAGGCTTTCACACATGATGTTCTGTACAAGCATAACACCTGGTGTTGGAAAGGCAGAATCAATTCTTTGGTGCTTAGCTATCAGGATAAGAAACATAAGAATAACAGGATAAGAAGTTTGGTGCTATGAACAGCTAGCAGGGTGCTTTTTCAGTAAAGGAGAGTGGAGTGGACAATTCCTCAGCCTGTGGAGAAGCTCTGAATGTTTTTCTTATCTAGTTGTCAAAGGAAAGGGGAAGAGCAGCCAACTACATAGGATTTTTTTTCAAATTGGAATTTTCTCCAGGGCTATTTTCCTTACAGACCCAAAGTGGGTTTCAAATTATGGTCTTTTGAGGGCTGGCAGGTGCAATGGTAAGAAAAGGAATAAATGGGCAAAAAAATCAGTTGACTTGTCTTGGTGGTTTCAAGGTTATCGACACTGTTTTCCCATAGCAACCATGTTAGGAAGCTAATGGAGTTTTATATAGGCACCTGTGCACGTACAAGAAATACTATTATTTGGGGGTTGGTTCTTTCAATTAGTTGTATTCCCTTTCCTCCTTAGAAATATTGTTTACTAATTAATACTTGGAGATTATCAAGCTAAAATCCTGGTCACTGCATTTTATAAAACATTCACAGTGATTTCCATGCTCTTCACAATTTATGAAAAAAATAGCAATGAAGCAGTTCATTGAACTGAATAGAAAGAAGCAAACATAAAACCCTGCCTAAGGCAACAGCTCTCTATTTTGTTTAACTTTCATCTCTTCTAATATCTGTGATTACCGACAAGAGAAAAATCTGCATTTTCTATATTATCCTCTGCCTCCCTCTGACATAAGATGGCTTTATGAACTTCCTCTAGGAAAGGCATAAAATGCAAGTGAAAGGCATTTCATGTTGATGAATATTTGAAGCTGTGTTGTGGTTTTTGAAGACAAACAGATAAAATATCATATGAATTCTATGATGAGATATCCCAACAATTAGCTTACAGTGCTATTTGAAAGACTTAAATCATCCCTCTACTTAAATAAAAAAGTAAGTGTATTATGTCATATAATTATAATAATACCAGTAACTTGGTAAATGTTGGCTTTTTCATGGTAGCATTGAGAGTATTTAGTAAAGACATAAGAAGGTAGATCTTTGTCAACTGAACTATGGGAGTCTGTATGATATTTGACCACCTTAAATTCATACTCCACTTAGTTTCCAAATCTTCTTGGAAACTGTATTTTGCATTAGCACCTTTCACGTTAGCAAACTTCTGAACATTTAAATGTGGTTATGTCTTTGTCAAAATAATGTAGGAATGGTATCTTTACCATATATATATATGTAAACATATATGTAACATATACCATATATTTATATATATATATAT
>JAGPOW010002514.1:6107584-6117709 GCA_030014935.1 Caiman crocodilus | reverse complement strand
GGGGGGCATTCCCATGGTACCACCCTGGAGAGGCCCCCAGGTATAGCAGGGGTACAGGCAGTCCCTTGCTCCAGTTGTCCAGGTGCCCCACATGCCCTGACCCTAAGTGCCATTGACTGGGCAGCAGTGCAGCACAGCAGCTGACCTGCACAAAGAGAAGTGGGGAGTGGGGTATGAAGTTGTGGCAGCAGGTGCTGCCAGCAGCCTGGCCTGCCCTGGGAATGGACAGAAGAGGCTTGTCTCTTGTCACTGCAGGGCCAACATCTGGATGTGAGGGAAAGGCTTCAGGGATCTGAAAAGTGTCGCATCAAGGTCATTGTCACATGAAACTGGAGCTTCCTGCATATGCCAGATATACCAGTGCACCAGGGACTGGGCCCTTCTGCTCTAGTGGCTGGTGGAAAACTAAACAGCATGGGAGTAAGTGCAGCAGCAGGCAGGGGAGCTGGCCTGGCAGGAGGAAGATGCCACTGAGGAGGAAGCATAGGAACTGGTACAGTTGGAGGACTGGGCCCAGCTGGAGGCCCTGGAGCAGCACCATGTGGAGCTATTCAAGCAGCAATTAACCAGCCAGGGCCAGCCAGTGGAGGTCATGTCCAGGCCCCACCACACCTGGCCCCCAGCCTCACAGGGCCCCTAAGCCCCACCTAATACTCAGCAGCAGGCCTCCACCTGGGCCTCAGAGTAGGGCGCCCACCACCTCCCACTCGCAGGAGCACCTGGTGTTCACCACAGTCCCTGGATCCACAGGGGAACTATCTGTGGCCAGGGTGCTGGCCTTAGGAGTCTCAATCACACAGCCCCCCACTCTGGGATTCAAAGAAAGACTGAGACTCTTGTACATAATTTTCAGTTGGGGAGAAGGGTGTTTTTTATTGTTGTTGGGTAGAGAGGGTGGTGGAGGGGCTCTGTGTTGAGGAGGCTTGGTTGATGGGGAATTGGTGGGGTTTGGGGCTGGTGGTTGTATGGGAAAAAATGGTTTTCATAGGAAACGTACATGTCCTGGACTGCTGTTTGGGGGGTGAGTAGAGGGTAGTGGTATTTGGACAGCAGGGCAGGTGGGTGTCAGTAGGGATGGCCAGGCACAGCTCCTTGTCCCAGCACTCCAGGTGGGACTGGAGCTGGCACAGCAGGTCTTCAAAAGTGGCTCAGGTTATCCAGAATGTGTTAACCCACTGATTATTGTCTTATTCCTGCAGCACAAAGTGGCTGGTGTGGTGGGCCCATAGGCAGTGGAGCTGGTGGGACCGGACGGTGATGGCAGTCCTGGTTGGGGCATCCTGGAGCCCATGGTTGCTGTGGCTGGTGGCAGCAGTTGCATGTTGGTGGAGGCCCCAGAAGGCCACGTACCAGTCATCCAACAGGCAGCCAGAGTGGGTGGGGGAGTCAGATGGCACAAGCTGGCTGAGCGCCAGACACTTGGAGCAGCAGCAGGTGAGCAGAACAGCTGTGGCAGCCCTGAGGAGCAAGGGAAACCTGTCATTGAGTGTAAGAGCCAGGAGCTGAGGCAGCCAGGGCTGGGAAATGCAGCTACAGCAGGAGCAGGGGAGGCACATGCTGCTCATGTCTCTTCCATGCTGCTGCTTTGACACAGGAAGTATCTGCTCAGAGATCACAGTGTGGAGAGTGTGCTTTCAAGACGGCTGTCAAGTGCTGGCAGCTGGCTGTGCCCTTAGCATGACTGCCAAGTGCTGGCAGCTATGTGTCTGGGGGCTGGAACTCCCTCCCAATGGCCATGGGGGCACTTGGTAGGGCTGGAATGTCTTGGGACAAAAGTTAGTCCCAAGTCCCAGCACATGTAGACACCTGCCAAAAAATGCTTATTGCACATTACATTTAAATGTGCTTAAATTTACATGTAGAATCACTGTACAGTAAATTGATGCTGAAGTAAATGCATGTATAGATGCAGCCAGTGGGGGAGAGAAAGAAAAGCCTAACATTTTAGTTAATCCTCAGCAGATTCATTTTAGGGTTATTGCTTAGGAGTGGGAGACCCAAATTGTAGGTTCCTTCATCCTAGGGGTGTTTTTCATACTACCCACAAAAGAGGCCTAACCAGCAGAGTATGGTCCATATCGGAGATGGCCATCCTCTGGTTGTGAATCCAGGACTGTATTATGTTATGTGCATCCTACTTGTATGTCTGTGCATGGCCTTAGAGAGAACTTTCCCAGAAAGACAGGAAGGTGGAAGACAGGAACAAAGAAGTATATTGCCTAGAAAATTTAAATGTCAGATTGAAACATCTGATTTTATCTGAATTTCTTTAGAAGGAATATACTGTTGTGCAGTAATTAATTTTAGTAATATCACAGAAGGTTATAGTATGGTACATAAATATCATTAACAACTATTAACTGGATAAAGTGGAGATGGCTTTGCTTTCACAGAATCAAAACTGAAGTCTAAAGCTGGGGAATATATAAGGCCAGGCAGGTACAGAAGGACATTTTTGGGGGTTGGGAGGTTGGGGAAAGGCATTTCTCACAAGTATGGTAACAGTATAGATATAATCATGACTTATACACCAATAAATTTAATTTAAATGTAGGAACCACACTTTAATACATGTATACAATCAAATCTATGGGCTTCAACTTGTGGTGTTTCGTACTCAGTTATGCACATGGAGAGGAAGGCTTTGTGTTCCCATGGAATAGATGGAGTTTCCATCCCATAACCTACTCATATGATACTCACAAGAATCCTGATAATATCAGAAGCCTTACAGAGGCTCAGGTTGCCATTGGTTACCTTTCCTGTGCGATGACAGTGAGTTCAAACAGTTTAAAGTAGCATTAACTCTTGCTTGAATACCCACTGAATTATCAGGGATTGAGTTAGAAAAGATCTATGGTCTCACATGTTTGGGAAAAGGCACTCAAGAAACATTGAACAGGCAACTTCTCCAGAATTGTTACGTAAGAGACAAGCATGCTACAAGGCTTGTGCTTCCTCCCTTCTGCACACAGTCTCTATTTTACTTCCCTGGACTCTTAGAAGCAGAGGGGAAAATCTGGCCCCTTATATACTTAAGTCCCCTTGATTTAAGTGCACTCTTGAAGCACTGCACTTTTTCAGCATAATAAATTTAGCATGAACAGAATCCTAAAATGCATTAATCATCCAGTTTTTACTCACTGTGTCTGCATCATAATGTTTCTTTTCTTTCATAGTGGATGCACAGTTTGAGGGTTATGGTATTATTTTCCCATTATTGTTACAGGAATGTAAATCATTATCTATTAGTATGCAGACCTGACTGCCTAAAGGTACCTTATTTTTGGCACACATCTCTTAAATAAAAGTAGGGTGCAAATAACACAAAATAGGATTCTCTTTCACTGACATGGCAAGAGAGAGAAAACCATTTCAACTCCCAAATTTTTGCTAAATGTAGCCATGCTCTGTATCAAGTATTATTCTAATGCTGGTAGCTCCATATTTGCTAGAAAAGTGACCTTTATGAAGGGAGCACTGCAGGTGCCATTTCAACAAAGATATGTATCCTTAATACAGTGCAGAAATAATAACTTCCTAGAACATCAAGCAATTGATTGATCACATTATGCTTTGTTAATGTTTTAAATATAGAATCATAGACTCATAGAAAATTAGGGTTGGAAGGGACCTCAGGAGGTCATCTAGTCCAACCCCCTGCTCAAAGCAGGGCCATCCCAACTAGATCATTCCAGCCAGGGCTTTGTTGAGTTGGGCCTTAAAAACCTCAAGGGATGGAGATTCAAGGGATGGAGAGTACACTACTTCTTTAGGTGACCTGTTCCAGTACTTCACCACCCTCCTACTGAGAAAGTTTTCAATGAATATGCAACCTGAACTTCCCTTGCTGCAATTTGAGACCATGGATCCTTGTTCTGTCATCTGCCACCAATGAGAACAGTCCAGCTCCATCCTCTTTGGAACCACCCTTCCTACAGTTAAAGGCTGTTATCAAATCCCCTCTTAATCTTCTCTTTTGCAGATTAAATAAGATCATTTCCTTCAGCCTCTCCTCAAAAGTCATGTGCCCCAACCCTCAAACCATTTTAGCTGTACTCCTCTAGATTCTCTCCAAATTGTCCACATCCTTTCTATAGTAGGGGGCTCAAAACAGGACACAGTACTCCAGATGTGGCCTCACCAGTGCTGAATTGAGAGGAATAATCAGTTTCCTTAATCTACTGGCAATGCTCCTACTAATGCAACCCAGTATACTGTAAGCCTTCTTGACAACAAGGGCACACTGCTGACTCATATCTAGTTTATTGTCCACTGTAACCCCAGATGGTTTTCTGCAGAGCTGCTGCTTAGCCAGTTGGTCCTGAGCCTGTAAAGATGGATGAGATTCTTCCATCTTAAATTCAGGACTTTGCACTTGTCCTTATTGAACCTCATGAGATTTATTTTGGTCCAATACCCCAATTTGTCTAGGTCACTCTGAACCCTAGCCCTACCTTTCAGTGTATACACTGCACCCCCCAGTTCGGTGTAATTTTTGAAGTTGCTTAGGGTGCAATCTTTTAGGTTACTGATGAAGATATTAAATAATACAGGCCCCAGGACCAAACCTTGGGGCACTCCACTTGATACTGAGTGCCAGCTAGACATTGAGCCATTGATTTCTACCTGTTGAACCTGACATTCCATCCAGCTTTCTACCCACCTTACAATCCATTCATCCAATCCATACTTCCTCAGCTTGCGTGCAAGAATGCTGTCGAAGATGGCATCAAAAACTTTGCTTAAGTCAAGGTATGTTACGTCCACTGCTTTCCCCACATCCATAGAGCCTGTCATCTTATCATAGAAGACAACCAGGTTGGTCAGGCATGACTTGCCCTTGGTGAATCCATGCCAACAGTTTCTGCTCACTTTCTCCTCTCCCAAGTGCTTAGAAATGGATTATTTGAGGTCCTGCTTCATGATTTTTCTGGGGACTGAGGTAAGGCTGATTGGTCCAGTCTGTAGTTCCCTGGATCCTCCTCCTTCCTGC
Organism: Caiman crocodilus; assembly: GCA_030014935.1. Classification (NCBI taxonomy): domain Eukaryota; kingdom Metazoa; phylum Chordata; order Crocodylia; family Alligatoridae; genus Caiman; species Caiman crocodilus. The sequence continues at coordinate 6,112,713 of JAGPOW010002514.1, read as the reverse complement.
TCTTAAAGATGGACCCTATATTTGTGCTTTTGAATCATCCAAGATCTCCACAAATCAACAGAAAATTTCAAAGATAACCAGCAGCTCTGCAGTCACATCAGCCAACTCCATTAGCACCTTCATATGAATTCCATCTGGCCCCACAGACTTGTACACATACAGCTTTTCTAAATAGTACCTAACCTGTTATTTCACCACTGAGGGCTAATTACCTTCTCCTCAAACTGCCCTGCCCAATGAAGAAGTGTAGGAGATGATCTTGTCGTGAAGACCGAGGTAAGAAAGGCATTGAGTACCTCAGTCTTTTCCTCAACATCTGTCACTAGGTTGCTTCCCCCATTCAGTAGGGGATCCAAACTTTTCTTCACCTTCCTTCACCATACTTATAGTAACCCTTCTAGTTGCTCATCACATCCCTTGCTAGCTGCAACCCCAATTGTGCTTTGGCCTTCCTGATTTCATCCCTGCCTGTTTGAGCAATATTATTATACTCCACCCTAGTCATCTGTCCAAGCTTCCACTTCTTGAAAGATTCCTTTTTGTGTTTAAGTTCACCAAGATTTTTCTCGTAAGCCAAGCCTGTCACCTGCCATATTTGCTCTTCTTTCTGCATTTCAGGATGATGTGTTCCTGTGCCCTCAGTAAGGTTTGTTTAAAATACAACCAACTCTCTTGGACTCCTTTCCTCCTCAAATTGGCTTCCTAGGGGATCCTGCCCATCAGTTCCTTGAAGGAGTCAAAGTCTGCTTTTCTGAAGTCCAGGGTCCATACTCCACTACTCTGCTTTCTTCCATTTGTCAGGATCCTGAACTTGATCATCTCATAGTCATTGCTGCCCAAGTTGCCATCCACTTCTACATGCCCCATCAATTCTTCCCTGTCTGTAAGCAGTAAGTCCCTACTTAGTCTCTCTTACACCTGCATCAGAAAGTTGTCTCCAATGCTCTCCAGAAACTTCCTAGATTGCCTGTGCCCTCCAAGCAGTTGTTAGTGTGATTGAAGTCCCCCATAAGAACCAGGGTCTGTGACCTGGAAACTTTTGCTAGTTGTCTGAAGACTGCCACATCTACCTCACCCTCCTTGCCTGGTGGTCTATAGTAGACACCCACCACAACATCACTTGTTGCTCTCCCCTCAAACTTTAACCAAGAGACTTACAACAAGCCAATCTCCAGTTTCATATTGCAGGTCTGAGAAGTCATACAAAACAACTCCTCCTCTCGTTCCCTGCCTGCTCTTCCTGAGCAGTTTGTACCCATCCATGACAGGACTTCAGTCATGCAAGCTATCCCACCAACGTCTCTGTTATTCCAATCACATCATTGTTCTTTGACTGTGCAAGGACTTCCAATTCTTCCTGCTTGTTTTCCAGGCTCTGTGAATTCATATACAGACACCCACCTGAAGTAACTATCCAACTGCCCTGTTTTCTCAGGAAGAATGAGGAGGCGTCCCCTGTTGCCCCCTCTTTCTTGTGCTTCCTCTAGGTCTCTCTATCTTTCTCCCTCCAAAAGGAAGTGCTAACTTAAAGTGCAGTAATGTTGCCATAGAAACTTGTGTAGATGCACCCAGTGGGTACATCTACATATGATATTAATGCTCTTGAATAAATTCTGGTGCAGTTTGCACTGGAATCAGCTGCTCTTAGTTGGAGCATGTTCACGTGCACCTGGGAGGAGATGACCTGGAACAGGGAGTCCATGGGGTTAGTCCCAGGCTCTGGGTGGCACTGTCGGGCAAAGGGGGGGGCTGGCTGGAGCACAAGAGTGCTACAGTGCAGGGCAAGCCACCATTTACATGTGCACTGTGGTGGAGTAAATAACTCTGCCATAGGATAGTACTTGTGTTAGGCAGAACTATGCTATGACAGAGTAAATTAGTTTACTATGTCCTAATATGGGTGCGGTTGTAAATTGCGATTCTTTACTGTGGAACTAATTAGTACACTCCACAGTAAAATGCACGTATAGGTGCACTTAGTAACACTTAGCCTATCTCTGTAATAATTAAATCTCTAATAGCATTACCCAGATATGGCTGATCTGTTTTCAGTTTAGGAGGCAGCCCATCCAGAGCAGCACAGAATGCTTAAGGATGTTGCTATGGAGTATGTGTTTGCTGCATACACATGACCATATTTTCTCTGCATGAGTTTGGCTTGCTTGTTGTATTAAACCTCATGAAATGTTGTTTGCTTACTCTTACCATGGTCGGCATTGGCTTTTGAAAATTATTAATAAAGTCACTTAGATGCATGCACATCCAATAACTTTGTGTTGACAGGATAATAATACCCCAGAAAGCTCTTAAATAATATCAATTTTCCACAATATATCATGCATAGTTTGGCATAATTGGCATCCTGAAAAACAATTTGAAGTGCTGCAGTTTCCTTTTATCTAGCTATTTTTAAGGCTATAGCATCCCAAATATGCATCCAAGATTTTTTTTCTTATTTTTTCCTTTGAAAATTAAATAAATAAATTTGTGACCTTTCTCCCAATTGGGTGAAACTTTGGTACCTTCTATTCAGGTCTCCATTAGTCGAAAGTGGTTTTTGTGAGCCGGACCCATGCATTTCAGTCAATTACTAGCTTTTATCTTGTTGTTATCATAAAGGGCCATTTCTTTCCTAAAATGGTCAATTAAGTTCATGAAAATAAATGGTGAGGAGTGTACAATTTGTTAACGGTACTGTCAGGAGTACTTTGGCATTGGAGAAGAAAATATCAAAGCCTTTCTTAATGAATAGAAATAGCTTTCATCAAACTAGATGCTGTTTGTTTGTAATACTTTGTTTTTTTCCTTTTGGCCACAATTCAGAGTTAACAACGCAGCAATTGAGTGTTTGAAAGCTCTTAAAATATCCACAGTGTACTTAAAGTAGAGCTCTATGCTTTTACTTAACTACTCCATTTGTTTCAGTTTGTATAAAGCACATTATAAAATCAATCTAGGCAGTCATTTTCAGTTGAAAAGCGTAGACTAAAGGTCCATTTTTTATCAGTAGATAATGTGATAGAAGGAGCAGACAGAAAAAGTAAATGAATCAAATGGAAATTATTCTGAAGCATGGAAGAAAGTTATAGCTATGAATACACATGGAGGGAAGGATTATTAAAAGTGGCAGAAAGTACCATATATGCCCTAAATGAATGCAATGGGTACCAGTTGACCACAGCAACATGTGTATAAAAGTGCTCGATAACCTTACTATGATGCTTTCAAAGATGAGCTAAAGCAATTTTAAGATGCCTATAATAACTTTCCTGAGCAGCTCAGTTGGTGCGCACTGAAGTTGTGATTTGTGTGAAGTTCACTGAATGACTTGAAAATATTCAAGAGTTAGATATTTGAGGCATAGAAACATGGGGACATAGACTCTCCAGGCTTTTATTTTTTATTTATTCATTTATTTTGCTTAAAAGATGAATTGCTAAGGGACAGGTATAGAGTCTATAAGCTGTGTGGCCTAGAACTAGAACCATTATGAAGGATAGTATAATTGGAAGAACAAACCCAATGCTTTGTACATTTTTTTAAGTAATGAAATCAAGGAATTAATTACTTGCCATTGGTATTAAAGTGCATCTTGCTACTTTCATTTATCAATAATTAAATATTGTAATTAAACATAATACAAATCAGGATTTGAAAAGTAATGAATGTTAGTTGAAGTTTTTCCAAATGTTTAAAGAAAAACACTTAAGTTTGAAAGTGCATACACTTGAAAATGGTTGTTTCTCATGCTTTTTCCTTCCATTTTTCTTCTCCTTTCCCACTATAGCCTTTTGCCTGTTGTCCACTTTGTCCCTAGGAGAGGAGGAAAATTAAACTTAAATTATATGAGAAAGGAGGAAGGGAAATAGCATCCAGATTTTTTTTTCCTAGGAATCATTCAAAATGTTACATTTCCAAATTTTGTTACATTTCAGGTCCTGCATTTATTATTATTATTTATTATCAGCTTTTGTTACTTTCTGAGCAAAGACAGTTTCTTACATGGGACCATTTACTCATTTTTTTAATTGCTGCTTTTAATTTTTTAATGATGAATATGGTATTTTTACAGTGACTTTTTAATGTTGGCACAAGAAGTGTGGAGACACCCCAAACAGCAATATCTTACAGCATAGCTCTCCTTTTAACCACTAAATACAGGACACTGGAAAGGTAGATTATATTTAGTTCATTAGAAGCCACAGAGCACAGAGACACCAATCCAAAAAGGGCTATTCCAGATGCCAAAATTGCCCAGAGGGGCCGTAAGTAGCAGGATGTAAGTTAGGAAAGCTTCCTTTAGGCTTGTGTAATTACGCTACAGACCTGAGTATACAGCCAGACCAGGATTAAAGAAACACAAAGGTGGCTGAAATCTACCTTGGCAATACCTTTCTGAGTTGTACTGTTCACTCCTCACAACCAAGGAACTTGGCCTTAGCTTTAACACTAGCTAAAGTAATAAATAGCTACAAAACTGTACAAGTTAGTAAATCTCAACTAAAAAATTCAGGAAACCCATGAACAAAACTGAGCAGGTGGTGTACATGTCATTAAGAAAACATTTCTTAGAAAATATAATTAAAAATGAATAAGAGAAAACAGTGAGAAGTAAGTGTTCAGCATGTCAAATGTATTGATCACAGCAGCCCAAAGTATTGTATCATCAGCATGTACCAGAAACACTCTGATGAAATGTATCAACTCATCTTTAACTCTGAAAGAAAAAAGCTAATTTATTGGCCACTGCTATGGTTTGACTCTTTTCTTGGGAACTGAATAAAGGTAAACACCAAAGCCTTTTTCTGGATATCCTGTAAGTTAACCAATACATTGAAGCTAGGTGCTATTATGCTTTAACTGGAATAAGTGCTCAGAAGCTGGTCTATACCCATAACTGAACAGAAGTTCAACACACACAGACTGGTTTAAAAATGGTGGAACCCAGTCTAAGGCCGTGTGATGAAACAAGGGGGACGTGTGCATGACACTTTAAAGTTTCATAGTTTCATAGTGCCTAGGATCAGAAAGGGCCTAAAGCAGGCCATCTAGTCTGACCCCCCGCCAGTGGCAGGAACGAGTGCCAGGGTCACAGGACCCCAGCCAAGTACCTATCCAATCTACTCTTA
>JAGPOW010002514.1:6085242-6104455 GCA_030014935.1 Caiman crocodilus | reverse complement strand
CCTTCCTTCTTGACCTTGTCAAATCACTTTACCTTTCTGTACCTCTGAATCCATTTCAACCCTCTGTCTTGTCTAGAGTGTGAACTCTTCCAGACAAAGTTCTCATACTTTATGTTTATGCAGTAACTAGAACTGATGGCAGCTGCCCCCTAAGAGCATCAACCTGGATGCCATAGTGCTCTGTGATGCTGTGAGATCCTCTTAAGTGTGTTGCAGGGTGCTGCATAATATTAGTACTGTATGCATATAACTACACATGAATGCCAAGATAAAAGCAGAGATTTTAAACAGGAATTCATAGTGTCAAAAGCAATCTGATCTGTTGTGGTCTTTTAACCTCTTTGCATTGCTGTTATTTTTTCTGTAGTCAAAAAAAACAAGTGAAAGCTAAGAGCTGGCTTTTTCCAAGGGGTGCCTTGAATCTAATGAGAGGTGTGCCTGACATCTAAAAGTGTTGAGAAGAACTACTCTAGAAATAATAATATTAATTGCAACAATAACAACAACCGCTACTACCACCAAATTAAAAGTAATCAGCCAATGTATGCATGAAAATATGTAAGAGCTAGTGTTCATAGAACTTTGAATACAGTCTATCTATTTCCTGAAATACTTTGCATTCCTTTACATATGCATGCTCCATCTGAATTGGTAGACTTGTCACAACTAGAATATGCCCTTCATAAGGCTAGAAAATAAAATATACTTTCCTCAATTATCCTTCTACAATGCCACAGAAATAGACCCCATCTATTAAGGAGATATAATGTCAGGATGTTGGAAAAGCTACAATTTCAACTGAGGGTCAGAAAGCGTGAAAGAAAGTAATGACACTTCATAAACTTGGCTAGTCATCCAAAACTGAGAAGTATCAGACCACTAAATTCAGGAAGTTAGCAATACCAGTCTCTCTCTCTCCTTCTCTTCCTCTTCCCTGCCCTGCTTTCTCTCTCTCTCTTGCACGTGCATACACACACACACACACACTTCATAAGCACAATGTTGCTACCTTTACTTCAGCTTTAGATCCTGGGAAATGCTCCCCCCTTTTCCCCCAACTAGATATTGTAGGGTGCATCTGCACATACAAATGATGCTGGATGGGTTTATTCCAGAGTAATTTACTCTGGAGTAAACCCACCCTGTGCAGGCATCTACATGTGCACCAGTGTGGAAGCAGATTTGCTGCTCCTGGCAGCAGTCTGCTCCCACACCCTCCAGCCCTGTACCAGCCCCCTGTAGCAGCCAGAGTGAGCTCTAGGCTCCCCTGAGTGCCAGTCTAGGGGCTCAGAGGGAGCACAGGGCCAGGAGACAGCTGTCTCCAGGTGGGGGCTGATATGTTGATGATCCTTGGGAATCCCCACCGAGCCACAGGCTCTTTGCTAGCTGCCCCACTGGCAGATCACAGAAGGTGATCTTCTGCAGACTCTTCCCCTGAAGTTCTTTCAAAGCCCCATGCCTTGATAGCCCAATCAGGGCATGGGACTGGGAAAAATCTGTGGAACTGGGACCTGCCTCTGACTGGGACAGTTCACAGCCTGTCCTGGGCCATGCAGGGAATTTTGCACATGGAACCCAGAGGGGGACTGACTGAAATGTAAATGCTGGGGACTGCCTGAAATGTAAATGCTGACAGGTAAACAAGGTCTCAATCCTGCAAGCTATTGAGCATATTCTTTAGGGTGCTGATCCAACATTTGATATTACTCCCTTTGCAACAAATGGGATTATTTCTGTTACCTTCAGTGGGGAGAAAATGGGGTTTACTCATAGGGTTCCCCACACCTCAAAGAATTGAGGTAGAACGTAGCAATGATTGTTCTAAATTCTAAAATAATCAATTAAATAGAAATGTGAAGGAGCTGCCTTTAAGTTTGATTGTCCTAATCTTTGTGTCTTTCCCTCTATGCCTTAATAGCATTATATTTCTCCCCATGTTTAATACTCTCTTGGGCTGTAAGATTGAATACCCCAATAAGAAACCCTATGTTCCTTGCACATTCTTCTACTCAGCTCTTCTAGTATTTATGTTTTGTTTTAAAGCCTTGACATACAATAAAAATTGTTACATCAAAATGTTATATTGTTGTGATGCAATCCATGTTTATCAAATGCACTAATATACACAGATTTTTCAGGTGTTATAATGTATACCACTTTGATTATAGCATGTGTTGTTTTAGATGGCTGGACTGTTTCAATACTAATCTAATTCTTTTCAAACACTTTGCAAGGCTTTGGAACCGTTTATTCTTGCCTATTAACAGAAAGTCTTAGGGAGAGATAAAGATAAACATATTTGAAAGTTATGTTCAGATAAGCATCCAGAAGGTCCAATAGACATGTAAAACATTTTGCTGATGAGATACCCCTTTCCTATCATGAAAACCAGTCTATGTATTCAGGCTCCCCTCTGTGCCTGCTCTGTAGAAGATTTGAATCTATTACATCTCCAGCTGGAGTGCATTAGATCAAGATGTAGCTCTGAACATCTCACATTCTGTCCCAAGTGCGTTGGCCTAGATGGAAGCCATGTGTAAATGCACCCATAAAGAACAAACTGTTCATGTTGACTTCCTGTTTTAAAGGAAGTCAGGGTTTTTTGGTTTCTTTTCAAAATTTTTTGCTTTAATAAGATGCCCCTTTTAGAATAGCTTTGTCCCTGCTATAGTTATGATAACTGGAGATAACCCATAAGTAATTTTAATGTTCTTAGTTTTAATTCAGATTAAAACAAAAATGTAGAATCATGAAAATAAAGTATCTAGTCAAGCACTTCAGCTCATCTTAATTTTTAACCTGTTTTGGTCATTTATTATTATATCCTGTTTAGCTCACGGAGCTATAATGTAAGATTACTGAACCTGCCAGAGAGCTGCAATCTTCTTTTAGTGTTTTGCCTTTGGTATCTTATCTTCCTGATGTCAATAGTGAGAGATTTACTTAAGGTGCTACTAACATGCATCTGCCTTGAGTTCCCACAATCGTATTTCCAGTATACTGTATGCAATAACAGTTGGGCATTTGCTCAAGGATACGAACCATCTTGTCATGTTTGCATCCATGTATAAGTGGATGCTTGATGGATAATGTGAGGTGTCTTCTATTAGAAGATCCCTTCTAAATAGGGCAGTCTTCTATTCTAAACCCTTGACCATACATTACTTATGATTAAATCTTTATGTACATGTTCCTTCAAGATGTAGTAAAGGGGAGCACAAGTGTTCTACACTGGGGTAGCAAAGCTATGCCTAAGTGCCACCAGTGACAGGAACCGCCTATACTACTGCTAAGTAAAAAACTCTGCAGTAGGATAGGACTTGTATTTACAAGTACTAGACTATTGTGGAGTTAATTTACTCTGCCCTAATAGAACTGTATGTGTAGACACTGAAAAGTTTATTGTGGAGCTAATTAGGCAACTGCGCAGGAAACATCCTGTGTAGACACATCCACAGAGCAGGGAACAGATAACACAGCAACAAATTGAGCAGAGGAAGGGGATCAGAGTGATGATTGGGGAGGGCGTAGGGTTAATTTGTGGCCTGCCTGCCTAAAAGGTTGGCCCTTGCTAGTCTATATTTTGGCATGCGAAAGTCTTTCTATGAAAGTCAAAGGTAATTTTTTTCTATCAGTTCTTGTAGATTAGCTACTGATAAACAATATTTCAACAGCTGTCCATTATCATCCTTGTTCTGTTATCAGTGAAGACCCTCGACCCATCAGTACATATCATCTAAATAATAAATGCAACGATATTAAAGAACTTCCAAAACTTGTGGCAAGCATTTTGAAAGTTAAAAGCCATTTTGTGTCTTTCAATAATTGTCTATATTTTTATTTTATCATTTGCATTATAAAATAATCTGTTTCTTAAGTGTTTCTTAAGTGTTCATTAACTTCTACTGAATATTCCTAATCTGAAATCATCATAATCCTCTGTTTGTTGTAAAATGGAAATTATTCTCATTAGTATCCAGGTATGTTGTTACAAATTGGAGGCTGGTGGGAAATAAGCAGATGAAACTATCATCCTCTTTCAGACACCTGTATTTAATAATAGAGATCAAGAAAAGAGAAATGCAGGAAAAGAAAAAAAAAAGCATCACTACATGCTGTTTTAACTGTTCGTTATCAAGCCTTTTTTTAAGGGTATCCTATAAACAGTCACCAATCGTCTATATGCCATAATGTTAATAAAGTATCTGCAGATGCTAAAAGCTGGGATACAATTGGAACATATGTATGTTGAATGCATTTAGCAACAGGAAGCATACAGCAGTTACTGACTCGTTTCTGGTTTATATCTTTGCATCTTTTGCCATGTACTATTATAATCACTAAAAACACTGTTACCTTAGTGATTGAACTTCAAATGAGAATGATGATTTATTCCTCTGAGAAGGAAAGTGCAGTTTGTTTATATCAGTATGCCCTGTGATAATTTTCTTCTGGTTTCAAGAAACACTAATTACAAGAAATAGAAAAGCAGATGCAGTTTCCCTCTAAACTGTCAGTGATGCCTTGGAACAAACAAATCTTACCTTTATTAACCATTTTATTGTAATCTTCATTTTTTTTTTCCTGTTTGAACATTTCACTATTATTGGCTAAAAGGAAATAAAACAGGTGAAAGATAATATATTTGATGATCAGAGTGAAAAAATGCTCAAGTCTGTGAGCAGCTGTCTGCTGTTTTACTGCTGTGCTATGGCAAGAACAAAATGACAATGAAAATGACATATAAGTTGTGAAACCTATGATTGTGTGGGAGTTTAAACAGCTAGCACTCCACTAATATCTGTGCATTCATTTTAAAGATTTTTTCATTTGTGGTATATGGTTTTGTTTTATTTTTGTCTAGCTTGGTGGACTTACAACATTCATAACAAACACAAAAGCATATCAAAACCAACATCTAGTAGTACAGGTTAACGTGTTTTAGTTATGCTGCAGAATCAGAAATTTTCTAGATTTGGGCCTGATTGACTAAAGATAAATTGCCTAAGGCCAAATGCAGAAATATGCATATAAGTAAAATTACCTTGAACAATCATTTTTATGAACAAATTTGTCAAGTTGTATATGCAATATACAGACATTCTGTCATGGCAATTGGCTCTCTGGGCTTAAGAGAGCCTGAATGTGATTGGTGGGGCAAAACCCACTGATCAGAGACAGGCAGGGGACAAATCAGGAGGAGAGTCTGTTTCCACTCTCCTCCAAAGGGGTCAAAGTGGGGCAGGAGCTGACCTAATTGGGAACTGCAATTGCAGCCCCCCCAACCGGTTCATTTTCAATCTGGGGGCAGAGCCCCAGAAGGGGATATAAATAACTGCGTGCTGAGCATGTAGGGCAGTTGACAAACGACAAAAAAGGAGGAAGAAGCCCTGGGGCCAAGAAGAGCTGGGAGAGAGGCACTGCAGCTATATCCAGCTGCCCGGAAGAGCCTGAAGCATCACTGGACAGAAGTGGTAGGCAGTGCAGGCATCACTGCATGGAGGGTACATGAGGGTCTGAGATCCTAGGAGCTTCAGCAAGGTAGCTCGGGTCTCCCACCATGGTGTGAGGCTGGGCACAGGAGCCAGTGCTACCATGGGATAAGTCATTGAGGGGCGTAAGGCCCTGGAGAAGGAAGCCCCAGGTGGTTTGGGGCCTGTTCCCTACAGGGGGTCTGCAAGGGCCCCAGGAATGGAGTGGTTCCTGAGCAGAGGGAGCAGCATCCAGAGCGGCACGGCTCAGGGTAAGCATGAGGTAGCTTAGGCTCACAACTCCTCCTGAGAAGGGTTGAGCAACTGGGATTTACGAGTCACTGGATTGAGCGCTCCCTTGGAGAAACATAAGGTAGGCCAGGGAGCTTATGAACGCTGCCCTGCCTAGCTCCTAGGGACACATGGGTCAGTGGAGCAACGGGTCTCCCACCAGGGAGTGACACTCAGGGAAGGTAGCCTCAATAAAGAGGCAGGACGAAGAGATCCCCTAGAGGAGGGGAACCACTAGAGAAATCTTGTGTCTCGTATCTTGTAAAGTTTATTGATTGTTTGATATATGCTGTGCATTTTTGGAATGTTTATTAACTGTTATCTGTATGCCTTGTATTTCGGAGTGCCATTTATTGTTGTACTTGCCTGTTCATAGTTTGGGACCATTATGCATAATCTGTTTGCATTTAGGTGTGTATATGGTTATAGTTACGTATTTATAACTTGTAAATACTCACTTTAGTTCACTACCTTTTTATATGTACCTATATTAAATCTGTACCTGATTAAGACATCACTTTCTGTCCTTCCTTTATAGAGACATGATAGGCAGACAGAAGCTTTGAGAGACTGCAGATTCCACGCCAGCATGTTTGCCTTGCTGGTTTTCCACTTCTTTTGGTGAGGGGGGGACACTCATTTTGGGGACTACCAGGGTTACACATGTAAAACCAAGTTGCTAATAATTTGAATTAACAATGTATTTATATTTGTTAGATTTTTTTTTTTACCAGCACACAAACTTTGAGGATGTAGTTGTATAAATGCAGTATATTTGTCTGTGAACCTAGGCATTTGACATCCTGCGAATTAGGCCCTTAAAGTTAAAGTCTTCAGATAGCAACTATGCATTATCTTGTATTGTTTTCATTAACAAGACAACATAGGTCAAATTCCAATGAAACAACTGGAATATGGAATGACTGCTAGACCTGGTCCAAAATATTCTGATGGAACATGTTTTTTGTTTTTTTTAATTAAATAATGATTCACTGAAAGTTAAACACTTTGTGGAAGCACCCTGCTTTCAACCATTCTGCTGGTAGAACACAGGCAAATTTAACATGAGAAAACTACTTGATTTCCTAGTAGAAATCCTAGGTATCCTTGTGTATGGACATCAGTCCCTCTATATGGACCAATCTGGGATAAAAGTTGCTGATAGTTCCCATCCCAAGCCAGTGGAGTCTATAGGTAACTTGATTCCCACAACTGAAGGAACTAGATTCTAGGACCATGGCTGACAGGGAAAATTTTGTAGTCTAATCTCCAAGGCCTATAGCCAGGAATTTGAAAACCCTTGGGATTCTTGTGTTTCCAGGCTCCCTTTCATGGATTTGGAAATCTGAAAGTTCTAAGGTCTACAGACTATTTTAAGTATCAAAAACATCATTTCATTTACAGAATTTCCATTAAGTGGGAAATTTTGAAAAAGAAAGATATTTGTAGTCCAAGCTAAAGTAAAATTACATTTTAAGATGATAAATTTCTGATGGACTAGAAATTCTGGATTTTGATCAGGTTTAAAGGTCTCCTCCAGGATGGAAAGAACAGTTCATTTACTGGCCAACCCTATATGTGAAGGCTGAAGTTAAAAAGGCATTAAATAAAGCAGCCTTGTCCTCATCATCCATTGATCGATTGGACCCCTGTGTTCAGTAAGGGACCTATAGTTTCCTAGGCCTTCCACTTCCTTCCAACGTATTTGTATATTTTGTTGTTGTTGTTTATCTTTTACATCCCTTGCTAGTTGCAGCTCAATGTGTGCTGAGAACTTTTTTATTTTGTTTCCTGCATGCCTATGTGATAACTTTACATTCCTCCCACATAATATGAACAAGTTTCCACTTTTTTTAGGACTCCCATTTGAGTTTCAAGAGATTGAAAATTTCAGTATTTAACTAGGCCGGTCTCCTGCTGCACTTTCTATCCTTTCTTTGCCTTGGGTTAACTTGCTCTTATGCCCTTAATGTAGCCTTCTTCGTTTAGTTGTTTAGAAAGGCTTGTCTCCATTTTTCTCACTCTTGTTGGTGGTCAATATCAGACAACCATCATGACATCTCCTTTGCATATAACAGTGAAGATAACATTATTTTTCCTCAAGTAAATCAGGTGTCATACCCAAAATGCCTACCTGTGGCTTCCAGAATATATCTGAATATAGGCTTTGAGGTTAGGGACAGACAGTACACATAAACCAGTTTAAGTGATCAGAAACTGATTCAAACCTTTAACAGAACAAATGTTCAGTGCAGATAAACCAGTTTGAAAATGGTTGAAGCTGGTTTGAGATAAACCTGGTTGAATGTAATATCAGACTTAACTGATTTGGGTCAAACCAGTTTATGCAATGTCTGTCCCAGACCCCTTTCTGCTTTAAGTTAAATCACGGTCCCCCAGCATTCTAGCATGCTCTCTGGGCTGGATGAGGTTCTCTGCTGGCTCCTCCCCTCTGCCTCCTGGCTAGAGCTCAGCTGAGAGTGCAGGCATCTGCCTGGCTTCCTCCTGCCCCTCCCTTCCCCTCCCCTCCCCATCCTCTCTGCTTTAAACGGATGCCTCTCAGCATTGGGTAGCAGACCACATGTTGGCTACAGTCTGTTATATGGCAGATGGGACAAATGCAGAATCAACAAGTAGCTGGTAAAGTCCCTTTGTTGTATTCTTAATGGGGTGATAAACACTATGTTAGGAGTGATAAACAATGTGTTATCAATTCCCTGCTGGGCTGATCAGAAGCAGGGGGACCCCTCCCTAATCAGAGTATCCTGCCAGCCCCCCACCACAGCTCAGCACCATAGAAGAGAAGGGAGGGCTGCTTTAGCCCCCTCTGGCTTCTAGCCTGAGCCACTTCAGTCATGTGCCTGCATTTCTGGGATGTCTCTTCAGTTACAAACTGATATAGCCTAGCCAGGTTAGAATGACCTGCAAAGATTCAATCAGTTCAGGCCCAGGCTTTTTTAGTGTCTATCCCTAGCCTGAAAGTTCAAGGTTGTAACTCACATGTAAATTAGGTGTTGTAAATTATGTAGTTCCAGTAGGGACAATGGAGATACACTAATTTATAGTAATGGAAGATCTGGTTACTATTACCAGGCAACCCATGTGTAAACCAAAACGTAGGACCTAGATGTATAACATGGGACATGATCAAATAGATAGATCATCACTGCAGCCCAGATATATAACGTTATAAACACTGGAAATGTGAATATTTTGCGACATTTTCAAAATTCATCACTTATTGCCCATTTATCTTTTACTGACATCTTTTTACACAACTATTTGTTTCCTATTAAATTGTCCTACCAATTACTCTATATTTATGACAGCATGAGTTACTTCTATTCTGAAAGCATTTATAAGTACTATCATTTTGAAAAATGCTGTGAAAGAAAAATAGATAAGGTGTGTGCTTTATTTTTCTTTGTTAGATTTTTTTTTCTTTTTAACTTAAAAAAAAAAAAGAAAGGTAATGATATTTTAAAACAAATCAGAATCAGACTGGTCCAAGTCTGCCCCTGCTATAATTATAGTAGCCTCATAAATGTGTTAAAGGAGAAAAGCATCTTCTCCACTGAAGACTACACAGGAAAAATGTCTATTACCAAGTTTTCTTTTGGAAAACTTTGAGAGGTGTGAACACTGGATCTACTCTTTTCAATTAGTAATGAACTCGGCACATGAACAGTCCTATCCAGTACATATGCTTTTAGGTATCTGAAATAGAAATACTTCCATAATTATAAATTAAGCACATGCTTATGTGCTTTCCTGGATGAGTTCCTTAAAGCCTTCATCTACGATGGATAATACTTATTACTGTGTTATTCCATTTGATTTCACTAGAGATTATTTTGTGGTGCCTAAAGAAGCAAAGGGATGAATCTTATTTCATGTTTGTGTGCATCAGAGACATACATCAGTGAAATGTTTTGCACTTACACTGTTTTCAGATTGTTTCTCTACCTATGACAGAATATGGTCACCCAGGTACTGTTTAACTCCCAACTTTATAGCTCAATAACTTAGCAGTTGAGGAAGTTCCAACCCCTACCTCCCCCAGAATTTGTAGTCCTCATTTCCAGGCAAAGTGCTTCAACCAGCAGGTAATGGACTAGGTACTGCCAAGGCCGCCCTCCAGCCTTTCTCTTGATGCTAGCCCACTGAGAAGCCAAGGTGGGAAGATATGGAGCCAGTAGAAGAACCAGCCAAAAGGCCAAGACCCATCTGAAGCAGGGCCATGCCCGGGGGTGGCCATGACACACTCCAGTGGCCACCTAACTCCTGTCCCACTCCAGTTCCTTGCGGTACATTCCCTTTTCCTCTCCTCTGCAACACCTTAATGGAATTGTTGGGGGGGAGGGGTGCTTCTGACCCTCTTAGTGTCTCAGGGCACCAGTCGCCTGCCTTAATGGCTACATGTGGCTTCCTTCCACCTCTGTATCCATCATCATGCCTCGCAAATTTAGTTTAAGTTTTCCAGTGGGCCCTTTGGCTCATCCTTCACACTCCAGTTACTTTGCCATAACCCAGGCCTCAGCAAAACTTTCCTCAGGCTCCTGGCCCTAGATTGGCTTTTGCCTCTTCCACTGGACTTTAGCCTTTGTGGTTTAAGCCTGCTATGGTTTCTACCTCACTGCCATGGCTCTAGTCCTTCTGGCCTTGGCTTTAATCTAGTCCCCCCTCTCTCTCCTCAGACTAATGCTTCATATGAGTTGATTTAGTTCACTCCCTGCCCTCAGCCCTCTGGGTCTCCAGCCCCAAGCTAGGCTGCTGACCCTGGCCTTAGTTCTCCCAGCTTCAGCCTAACACAACACAACAAACTAAGTCCTCTGGGTCCCTGACCCCATGATAGTCTGCCTACTATTGCATGCCCCTTCAGGCACTTTGTGACAATCCCTCGCCCGCATAGACACAATCTGGTTCTCTGGTTAGCCTAATAAAAACATAAATGAAAAGACAAGTGCAACAGCTGTACAACAATTCTCTCCAGCCTGACTCTTAACTTCTCTGCAAGCTATAAGTCCCCCTTAACCTTTTACTTACAGCTTTTGGGGACAGCTTGGGTGCCAGTCATTCCTTGTGTTGCAGCTGCAGTTGCAGTTACAGTTGCTCTGCACTGTTCCCTATCACCTTCGCCCAGCCCAGCCCACTGAGTTACTCATAGGTCTCCCTTAGGTGGGGAGGCCACAGGAAAAGGGGACAAATTTTGTTGGACAAATAATGAAAAAAATAGGGATGGGAGTGTAGGTCAAAGGTTTAAAACAAGCTCTGCCCATATAAAAAAAGTTTAGTGAAGACAGACCCAGTGGGACACTATCACCATCTGGAGCAGCAGTATGCCATGCCACCTATCCACCCAGAGGCCCTGCTGGTGACCCCCTCAGGACAACACCTTGCTGGAGAAGACCTTGAATTGCCATTGAGCATCAATTCACAGCCCAGGATAGGTAGCTATCACCCACCTTCCTTCCCCAAACACAGCATCTGGACTCTGTCTCTGCATACTTCAGACCTCTCCCCCAAGCCTTTCTCCTCCCCTACTACCATTGTGTAGGTGTGTGTGTGTGTTTGAGTGCTTGTGTGTGTAGGTAGGAACCAATAACTGTCAGCTGTACAGTATACTGTTTGTTTAATAAAACTTAATTTAGAACCACAGTTGCATATTGTGTTACTGACCTCCCAGCCCCAGTCCAATTCCTGCTTTCTGCCCCTCTGATTTTCTTCTCATGTCTCTCTCTCTCTGCCTTTGCCTTCTTCCCAATGTTCTCTGTGTCTCCCTGTATTTCCCTGCTTCCTGCCTCTGCCCTGCTGCCTCCATGATCTCTCTCTGAATTTCTCTGTCTCCCTCCATTCCTAGCTTTCCAGTTTCTGCCCCACTGCCTCCACTTTCTTTCCTCGATTTTCTCTGTCTTCCTGCTCCCTGCCTTTTGCTTTCTTTTCCTGATCATCCCTGTCTCCCTGACCTTTGTTCTTCCTGTTGCACTCTGCCACCTTTGCTTTCTCTTCCTGATCTTCCATGTCTCTCCTTATCTCTCTGTTCCAGGTCTGCCCCCATGCCTTGAGCCTCTCTGGCTCCTGGTTTCCCCCTCTGGCCCCTGCCTTCCCTGTAGCTTTTTCCCAGTGCCCAGAGCCTTTATGTGGCTCCTGGAACCCGGAGCTCCTATCTAGCTTCCTGGCTTCTCCAACTGGAGCCCCCCCTCCCTAGTTTACTAATCTGCCCTGGAGCTCTTCTCTGGCTCCCTGGCAGCTTCCACATTTCCTTCTCTGGTTCCCCCAGCAGTACTTGCAGCTCTCCTCTGGCTCCCAGAACCTGGAGACCCTCCTCCCCAACTTTCTAATCCACCCTGGAGCCCTACTCTGGCTCCCTGGCTGGCTGTGTAGCCTTCATAGCGACAAAAGCCCTTCTTCGGGTCCCAACACCTACTGGTACTCCCTGCAGCTCCTCCAGCTCCCCCAGGAGCCCTAGAGATTTTTTTTCCAGTGCCCAGAGCCCTTCTTCGCCTCCCAGCACTCAGAGCCCCTCCCCCCAACCCAGCACGCAGCTTCCCCAGCAGCCCCTGCAGTTGCCTCACTTCCCCAACCCAGCACTTGGCTTCCCCAGCAGCCCTTTCAATTTCCCTGCTCCCCAGTAGCACCTCTCCAGGACCCACAGCTCCCATGCCAGCTCCCAGTTCCCCTAGCTCCTCCAGCTCCCCCCAGTCCCAGTTTCCTTCTTTCCACCTACCTTTCAGCTCCCCCACAGCTCCAGTCCCAGCTTCTGTGTCAGTTCCTCTGTTCTGCCAGCTTTGGGCATTTCCTCCTTAATCAGTTAACACCAATTAATCTCATGTAACCCCTGCTCCCCTCCAGTCTGCTGGTTCTAATCCTGACCCTGGCACTTTCAGTTTCTTATTTTTCCTCTCTCATCTTATTCCCCATCCATTTCCCTCCTTCCCCTCCTTAGGGAAATCTTTGATTTCCCCTCCCATAGTCACTAAGCACCCTAGGTATCCCAAGTACCTTAAGCACACACATATACACCACACCACCCAAGTTAGGAATTCACCTGTGTATATGTGTAGGCGGGTAGTGTGTGTGAGAACTGGCAAATATATATATATATATATATAATTGTGTGCATGATATACAAATTAGCAATCTGTGTATGTGTATTGAGTGTGTTGGTATTGACAACTGACTTTTGCCTAATTTTTGGTGTGTATAGAGTGTATGTATTTGAATCGGTGACAGGTGTGCACGTGCTTAGACTGGTAATCTTGGATGTGTATGTGCCTGAGTTGGCAATGTGTATATATGCACTGTGTGTGTATGCACCTAATTGGTGTGTGTGTGTTTGTATATGTGCAATTGTGTCACACCCTCCCATTTAACAGCACAATTTTGAGAACCTGAGAGTTGGCCTGGCTCCATAGAAGAACAGTATATTTTGATATGTTATTTATTGATCTAAACCCATTTTTGGGTAAACTTCCAAAACTTTAAAGGGTGATCTTTCAAAATTAATTTAAATAAGTATATTTGTAGAAGCTGGCTGATGTGGTGCACTGAGATACAAGTGACCTCTATGCCTCACTATATAAATATAATTTAAGCTATTTTTGTGCTCCAAAGATAAATAGAGCCCA
Source organism: Caiman crocodilus (assembly GCA_030014935.1). Lineage (NCBI taxonomy): Eukaryota > Metazoa > Chordata > Crocodylia > Alligatoridae > Caiman > Caiman crocodilus. Next base: position 6,091,065 of record JAGPOW010002514.1, on the reverse strand, counting down.
TATAATTTTGTGAAAAAGCATGAACGAAATGAATCAGGTAACATGAAGACTAATTCTACATGTAGAAAGAAGGAACTAGGTGTGCAATAAGGAGCAGTTCTCTTGAAGGAGTGTATTATTTATGACTGCATGAAATATACAACAGTAAGATAAATCAGAAATTACAATAAAAAGCTGCAAAGGTAAAATCTATGTTATGGATGACAGTATCTGAGTGTACTTAGAACTTTGTCTGAAAATGTTATATTTAAAAAAAGTTTTGGAAGTAGATAGATAGGGGGAGTATGGGTTATTGTGAATGCCTGTGTGTTAAACTTTCAGAACAACTTAACAGTATTGTAACAAATGTGGTTGACCTTGGGGAAAGAAAGAATGTCCTCTTTAGAGAAGGATGTATCATCTGTAATGGACTTGAACAGGTTTAAAAGAGCAGAGGCTTGATATCACTAGCTGCCTGAATCATAACAAAATGCATTAAAGTGCCATTTTGGAAGCTCTTCATCCTTCTAATGAAACAATTCAGAAATATTGAATACAGTCATTCAGACGAAAAATGCAGAAAGGTTATAAGGTGCATATTAAGTTTTACCTTTTAAATTTGAGTCATCAAAGATTTATGATATGTATTATTATATGATGAGACTGTGAGATTTTGCACATTTGTTCCCATTGTTTCCATGAAATTATATACCACATTAATACAATTACATGAAAAGAAACCCTGATCCTTCAAACTCAGCCTTTGGAGACACTGAGCCTGCCCCCATCCTTATGGTTATGTAAACATAGTGTCTGTAGAATTGCATCTCAGCATTATAAGCACTTTTATTCATAATAATTACTAATGAGATTAATGGCTTTGACAGTATCGGTCAATAGCCTGGATGCTAAAACACATTGCCTTTCATACCTATTAGTCTTGAGGGTATACTAACAAGCCTAGTAGGCTATAATTTCTGACAGTAATGTAAAAATGTTAGCCTGAAGGAAAAATACAAGAAAAACAAACAAACAAACAAACAAAAATTACAAACAGTAGGTAATAATACAACCAGCCCTCAGGATCTAACATTGTAGTTTGCAGTTACTCAGTCTTCTGATGCCAAGGGCGCTTTTCTGAAAACAGACAGTATATACTCTTTAATAATATATTTACAGGATTCTGCACTTTAGTGAGAATCTTCATAGCTTCAAATGCCTTAAGCAAGCTAGAAGTAGATCAAAGAGGGGGTTCATAAGAAGCTCAAATTTCTTGATATAAAAATACCACCTGTTAATATCTTTTGTATCTTATTGTACCATGCCTGTTCCATTCAGAATTATTCAAGGTGAACAAATAAAAAGTATTCAAGCAATCGTTGATGCACTGAAATGGTGTAAAAACATGCCTTGAAAAAAAAGTCAACACATTTTATAATAAAAGCACACTTTCTCAAAGTCAATAATAGTTAGGAAACTGGCACAGTTCTGTGTTTCTTTTAATTGCATTGGGTGGGGGTTAAGTCTTTATCAAGTGACAGAAGCAATATGTCATCTCTGTTAAATGCCATGAAAATCCAGAAGCTTTTTGGTCTGTAGTACTTAGTTCTTGTTTATAATTGCAACCATTAGAGGTACTGTCTCCCTTAAAAAAAAAAAAAATTGTATTAGATTACTGCTGGCTTTTAATTGCTAATTTTCAGTGAGAGTTGAGTTCAAACCTATGATTTTACAGCATCACTTTATTAAGAGTTGGCACTTTAAAGGTACAGTATTGAAAGATTAACAGTGAATTATGACACAGCCTGCACATTAAACCACCAGCTTGTGCAGCAAATGTTACAGACAATCTGCAACCTGAAATATTAATATCTTAGTGCTTTGGAGATTACATTAATTACAGTCACTCTAAGAATGCAATAATTAGACTGTTTTACAGTAGTCACTAAGGTCAGTTTATACAAGTAATTATTCACCTGCTACAAAGCTTCATGAATACATTAACTGATCAGCAAGCTATGTTTTCTGTTCTAAGTTGTGTTGTTTTGAAAGGAAAGCAATAGAAATTGTGGGCCTATGACAGAATGATGTTCCACTGCTACAAAGTCAGACATGTTCTGGCATAGAATTTTATCAGGAGGTAATATATAGACATGAATACTAATGGACCTCACTTATGGTCATAAAGTCAATCCTGCCTATAACCACAAAAATCTACTGTGCTAATGTGAGCATTACTGGAACATATCCAAGAGTTGGACATTGCATGGAACTTCCAAGTGTGCAATAAAATTTGTGAGGACAAGCTTAGCTGTGCATTTGCCCTTAAGAGGGGTCTCAAGCTAACCAACCAGCAGCACTGACATATTTGACAATGACAAAACACAGAATGGAAAGCAAATGTCATAGAGCTAAGTTTTGTATCTAAGGTAGAGGGAAGGATCAGCCAATGCTTGAGAAACAGAAAAGACAGTCTCAATAAATGCATCGTATTTTCAAGCCTCTTAGAGGTTATAGTTGAAGTTAAGTAAATATTGTAAACCATTTCTCGCGATTATTTATTAAAATTATTTAATGAATTTACTTTGGCCATATATGATAACTTTTGTAGCCACTGGGTATGTCTACACGAGATGCTATGTTACCACAGTGACAAGCTATGGCAATGCAGCTCGTCGCTACAGTGACGTGGCATCAGAAGGCACAAACCTTGATGCTTATGCTAGTGCACAGTAGCAGCAAAATACTGTGCAGTAGGGTTGGAAATGACCCATGTACCACTGGGTGGGACTGAACAGTAACAGTGGTTACTGCACAGCTATTTAGTACTTGCTAGAGCAAGTGGTGTGGGGGTGTGACAGACACTAGACTGGTGTGGGGGGTGTGACAGCCCTTGTCAGGCTTTGGCACCTTTCCTTCTTCAAGGCAACCCTTGCCAGGTTTTGCTCCCCAGCTTTAGAGGAGAGCAGAGTGCCTGGCCAGACTGTAGCCCATTCTGAGGTGGGGCAAGGGGAGTTTAAAGCCCTCCAAGCCCCAAGCAGGAGTCGGGGGAGAAGCCTGGTAGGGGCTGCCCCAGTCTGCTTGGAGAGGCAGCTCCTACCAGGCTTCTGCCCCACACTCAAAGGAGAGCAGTCCCTGCTAGGGTTTTATCCCTGATTTGAGTGGAGAGTAGGGGGTGTGGCCATGCCCTACCCAGAGGCTCACAGGCTGAGGTGGGAAGGGAGGGGGTTTAAACCACCTCCAAGGCCCTCTTCTGCCTCAGGGGGAAGGGGTAGTTTCTTCCAGGCCCCTGCCTGTTGCTAGAGCAGAGAGTGAGGGGTGTGGCTACACCCCAGCTGGGGCTCACAGGCTGAGGTGGGGTGGGAAGAGTTTTAAACCAGAAGGGTTTAAATCCCCTTCCCTCCCCTTCACCTCAGCATGCTGACCTGGCCAGTGTCTGGCCATGCCCCCCACCTCTCTGCTGAAGCGAGGAGCAGGGAGAAAGCTAGGCAGGGACTGCTTTTGCCCTGCCTGGAAGACCCTGGCTGGGTTCTCTTGAAGGCAGGAAAGGAGATTTAACCTCCCTTCCCTCCCCTCTGCCTCAGCATGCCAGGCTGGCAGGTGTCTGGACATGCCTTCTGTCCTCCTGCACAAGTGGGGGTCAGGGAACACTGTGAAGGGCTGCTTCATCCCCACTAAGAAGACCCTGGATGGGGTTCAGAGCCAGGTTTCCCACCACCACCCACTTCTTAGCCAGCTAAAGCAGTGACAGAGCAGTGATAGCCAGCTGGAGTGTGACTAGGGAGCAGAGGGCTAGAGAAAATAGCACAGCCCAGGGCTTTAAAGCATTTTGGGAAGCTGGGGGACTGTGAGTTATCTTGAACTGGGAAGAGGTCTGGTACAGAAGTTCATTAAACAGGTTTAAGCTAAATTAATTCATTCTGATACTGCATCAGCCACTTTGAAAGTGATTTAAGTGCACTGAACTTCTGTTGTGTTACAGGTTGAAACCAGTTTCTGATCACTCATGTAAGTTTGTGTGTAACTTCTGTCCCTAGCTTAGATGTTTTAACCTGGGATTACAAAACAGAAGTAGAGAGATGTTACTACCTCTTTATTTGATGCAACTCTTGCTGGAACACTGTGCTGAGCCCGGTGTCCACATTCTAAAAGCAATGTTGAAAAACTGGGGTGTGGGGACACAGAGACTGTTGTGAAAGGCCTGGAAAACATAACAAAATTGCAAGATAAAAATAAACTTGTTCAAATACTCTAACCATACATACTTGGATATATCACCATCTTTTAGATTTGTAGTTGTTTATTTTTCCATCTGAATAGGTATAGAATTGTGCATTTACTAATACTACATCTCCTTTCATTGCTCAACTTCTAATTTATCGTTACTGCTATCAACTTTCTCTTTTTCCATTTGTTATATATGTAGTAAAAGGCTGAAGGAGTTCAGTCTGTTCAGCTTATCAGACAAAAGGTTAAGGGGTGATTCAATCACAGTCCATAAGTACCTACATGGGAACAGAAAATTTGATAATAGAGGGCTCTTCAATCTAGCAGACAAGAACCAATGACTGGAAGCTGTAGCTAGACAAATTCAGACTAAAAATAAGGCACACAGTTTTAACAGTGAGGGTGATTAAACACTAGAGCAAGTTACCAAGGGTATTGTTGGACTTTCCATTACTACAACATTTTGTATCAAGATGGGATATAATTTCTGAAAGTTACAGTCTAGTACAAGCCTCAACTATTGAAGTTGAAGTATGAATTCATAAAAGGAAGTTCTGTGCCCTGCATTTATTAAAGAGGTCAGACTAGATTATCACAATGGTCCCTTTCTGGCTTTAAAATCTATGGAACTGCAATTCCTATATTGGTTTCCCTCACAGTGATGAAACCTATATCTTTGTGGCCATTTTAAAAATTACTGATTACAAGTATATTGTATAACACTTGAGCAGAATTCCCTTAACTTCTTCTTTGGATCACTGAACAGAAAGTGATGTCTATTCCTCTGTTACTCGTTTCTGTGACAAAGTTCTGATAGGAGAATTGATAGCAGGATAACACCAAATGCTGGAAAGCTATCAAATTCACTCACAATCATGAACATCTTCTAAAGTGACCTGGAGAGATTAGTTGGGTTTGGTGGGTGGGAAAGACTGGAGATTCAGCATTGGTAAATATACAGTCCTACACCTACATAGACATAGAAAATAAACAACATACATAAAAATGGGAGCAATGTAATCAAGGAGCTACATGTAGAGTATTAGAACATGATACTTTTTATATTGTCTTCTTTAACACTATCTCAATATTTGTGATGTAACTATGATAATTCAGGAAATCTGTGAGATGCAACATTTTTGTGCGTGATAACTTTTATTGGACCAAGTGCACAGTTGGGATACCACAGTATCTATTTGGGTACCAGAATACACTTCCACAGGTCTCTGGGGAAAAAGCAGGCACAGAAAAACTATATAGCAGATAGGACAAAGACTTGTGTAAAACTCCATTGGTAAGTAAGAGAAGTTACCAGATATCTAACAGACAAGAGATGCAGAGGCAACTTGATAAGTGGAAGAATAAAACCATTCAGAAAGGTTGCTATCACCTGTGAAATGCAGAGATTGCTTTCCTACAAGACGCAACAGACTTCCTCAACAAGATTCAGGATGTCAGTTACCTACCTAAGAAAGCCATATTTGCAACCATGTATGTCACCAGCCTGTTTACCAGTATTGGATACCATGAAGGCACAGCTACCTACCTGAAATAGCTACAAGTAAATGGATTACACTCAGATTTGAAAGCACAACATATTGCAGAAATCATCCATTT
>JAGPOW010002514.1:6067035-6084828 GCA_030014935.1 Caiman crocodilus | reverse complement strand
TTCACTTTCAACAGCCAACTTTCCCTCCAAACTATAGGCACATCTATAGGAATAAAGATGACTCCCCAGTAATATCCCAACTTCTTCTTGAGCCTCCTGGAAGAAGCATTCTTAGAAAATTGTGCCACCAAACAAGCACTATACCTGCATTACAGAGATGACATTTGCATTATCTGAACATCTCAACTTGCTTATTGACTTCCACCACAGGTTTAACAACTACCACCTTTCAAGCAAATTATCTATAGAATACTCCTGCACTAACATCAGATTTCTAGATATTATGATTTACGTCCAGTATAGCACCCTATATAGAATCATATACACAAAATCTATGCACTACCACACTGATGTCCAAAAAAACAATCACCCCAAACACATCAAAAGAGCAGTGATCCTCAGTCAGACCCTAGATACCCATGTCCTAGAGTACTTGTGATACCCATCTTGCCAAACTGAAAACTGCCTTCAGCTGGCAAGGACACTCTCTTAAAAAAAAAAAAATGGTAATGTATTTGAAAGAGCCACCCAAAAGCTATCTAGCGTACTACTACAACAAAAAAACCCCACTGACTGGAGTTGTCCCCTATCAGCTCACACGTGATATAATAATTGAAAGATTATCAAACAATTACAGCTTATACTTTAAAAAGACCCAACCTTGAGAGAAATATTCTCAAGTTCCCTACTCCTGATCTTCAAATAGCATGCCTAAACTTGCCCATCAGAAGCAAACTCCCTATGGTTTAACAGGTACTTTATGGCCTGTTGGGGCCCAGCCCTACCTTAATGATAAATGCAAGGCCTGTCAACTCATCTATACTGCCATAACTATCAGTATTTCCCATGGTAAGTACTTCAGTATCCATGAAATGCACATGTCATCCCAGAAAATGGTACACCTCATCCAGTGCACCAAATGCCCTATTTAACACTAAGAACTAGGGACCTAAAATAGACAATGACTTTGTGGCCCATTATAATCTATCTGATACTCACTAATATCTGGTAAAGACCATTTTGAATGTCTTTTTCTTTAATTTGTCAGGTTTCTCCTGAATCTCTATCACTTGTTGGCTACCTGATAACTTCTCTTATATCCTGTTTTTACTTACTTTGTTTTATGCAAGTCTTTATTTCATCTGCTGTTTAGCTCTGCTGTGTAGCTCTACTGTGTCTCCTTTCCTAGAGACTTGAGGACGAGTAGTGTGGTACCCAAAAACTTGTTGAAATCTATTCCCACTATGCACATGGTCCAACAAAAATTGTTGCCACTCATTTCTCTCTCTCTCTCGCTACATATATATATTAAGGAACCAAACACAGCAGTTGTATGCCACATAACAAATGGGAGACTGGAACAGCCATATTCCACAGGAAATTCCCTTTCTTAGATTGTACACCACATTTTGAAAAAAACCTGATTGTTCTTAAATGTAGCTCAAGCCATGATGCACATGCATCTTGAACAGGCATACTGGCTGAAAAATATATATTGAGAAAGCACTGAAAAGAGCTCTTTTTTCCTGAAAATTACTAAATAAAAGCAAAAAAGAAATTAAAAAAAAAGATTGCAGCCAGCTCTTGCTCTTGCTCTTGCTTTGATTCATTCTGGACAACCATAAATCTTAGAACAGAGAGGGAGTCACTCAGAATAGACTGGGAGATTATAGGGTTTTTTGGCTTTCTTAAGGATTCTTTGAGTCATTACATTAGCCCAAAGTGGTTATAAAACCATGAATCCTATGAGAGGTTTGTGCTATTGTCAGAAAATGCTCTATGGCAGTGGTTTTCAACCTTTTCAGACTGAAGGCACCCTTTCATAGATTCAACGCTCCCCTCAGAAAATCCCTAGGTTTTCACTCCACAGAAAAATATAAAACAATTCTTTTGCAAAGAACTCAGAAGGACCACAACAGGCAGAATGGTTTTAGCTCTATGGATTCCTATTTGAAATCTCTGGGTTTATCTTGCTCGCATACTTGACAGTGCTAACATTGCGTGGCACCCCATGGTACCTTAAAAGAATCTCAAGGTACCCCAGAGTGCCATAGCACCCTGGTTGAGAATCACTGCTTTTGGAACATACATTCAGTATAAGTTTTCTTGTTTACTCACATCTATATGAGCCAAAATCCAGAACAGGGTAACAAAAATTAATAGAGCCCTGGGAGACAAGGGCCACTTTTATGCAAGAGGCTGACTGCACGGTAGGCTAATTCTCCTGCACAGTAAACTCACATGGCAAAACCCGTGACGCGACGCAATTGTGTAGTACTATTAAGCTACTGTGCAGTACAGTGACACAAAAAATGCATTTGCTCGTTTTTTATACAAGTAATAAATGCATAGTAACGTTAGGCATTCATAGTAATAAATGAATAGGTACAGTATCTAGTGTAGATGCAGCCAAGACCTATAAGGAAAGACTGAAAAAAATAGGGTATTTAGCCTAGAGAAAACATGATTGAGTGGTGGTTTTGGTATTTGGCTTCAAATACCTGAAGAATGATTATTAGAGGATGGAGATAGGCTTTTCTCTGTGACTGTAGAGGGCAGGACTAGGAGAAATGACCTTAAGCTGCAACACGGGAAGTTTAGGCTGGAGATATGGAGGATTTTTCTGGCTGTGAGAATGGTTAGGTCCTGAAACAGGCTACCTAGAGAAGTTGTGGAATCTCCATCCTAGGAAACTTTCAAAAGCAAGTTAGAAACTTGGCAGACAAAGTTTAGTTCAAGAAGGTCTGCCTTGAGTAGGGGACTGAACTAAATGACCTTGCAAGGTCCCTTCCAGGCCTACTTTCCTATAATCCTATAGTGATGAATGACCAAGTGATGAAAAGCTGCCACATTGCTTCCTTTGGGCTGCTGGCAACTGATTTCTATTCATGTAGTCTATGCTCCAACTAACTCCCAACTAACTCAAAAGCTTTGGTCCAGCACTCAGACAGCAGGGTGAGGAATCCAAGGTTGGATTACAGACAAAATTAGAATTCCCATTTTCTATGTTTTCTGAAGCACTCCTTACCTACAGATATAGGCTGGGAATCGTTGATTTTACTATGATGACAAGACATTCAAATATTGGAGAAAAGACTAACTCATAAAGGAATTAAGTGTACCATCCTTTTGTGAGTTATGTTAGCTATTTAAAATAACTTTCCAGCTACATGTACTGGTAAGTAGTAATACATTCAGTCAGTCATTTTATTATACTGAAAGGAAGTAGGAACTAAATGATCACATTCATTATTCAAAAGGGCATTTTAGGACAGTGTACAAATACAGCACGTGCTCATTTTATCTCATGTGCTCTGTAGTTTCTATTCAAAGAAGCACTCAAAGTTTGCATATTCATGGAAGAAAATCCTGCATCAACAGAATGACAGTGTATTTGAAGATTGCAGATCAAACGAGAATGCATAAACTAACTCTGTCTGAATGGGACCAACATCAGTGCTTCAGTGCTGTGTGGCTACCATTCTTTAATTATGTAAATCAAAACATTGTTAATGTAAGCTGTCCTTATGATCATTTATCTGTTCCTGTTGATTAACTTTGTATATATTAGGGAAAATTGCTAGTATGATCTCTAATTAATTGGCCTATTTAGTACAGAAGTACCACACTGAGCAGATGGGTGTAGAGCTGGTGAATGTAGTTCCTTCTAGGGAGTATGTAGGTAACAGCTGCAGAAGTTGATCTTTGGCCTGAGGAGGAAGAATCCATCTTCTTTTCCTCCCTCTGTACAACTCTCTTCACCCACCCACCCCTCCAAACATGACACAGTGTTCAGGCTGTGGGATGTGATAGAAGATTTTCTCCTTAATGAATATGTGACATTGTTAGAATTACACAATTCTATGTGCTCATTCCACTTTGGCCAAGCTACTACAGTATGTTAAGGAAGTGGCATCATTGAAAAAAACCCAATCCATTTAAAAGGAGATAAATACTGAACAAATTATCACATGGAACAGCAATGCCTATATCATGGATCTTTAAAGAATCTGTCAATTCAGGATACTAAGTTAGGACTGAAGAAAAGTAAATGTAGTTTTTTATGTTCAAAGACACAGGAAAGGCGTGACCTGAGATATGATGGGCTGTAAGAGGGTCATTACCCAGCTTCCTTACCAAGGCTGATTGGCATCCTTTCATCTGCAAGAGACTACGGATATTGCACTCTATGGTGTAGATAGTTTGCAGTGTCTCAAGTGACTGAATAGTCCAATCTGAGATTTGCATGGTCTGTGGCAGTGGGTTCAAGTGTACGTGTCATGATGTCATGATTGGATGGTTCGGGAGCTGCTTCCTTCCTGCAGTCTCTTTTCTATTCAAGCTGTTTGTTCCAATTGCTTGCCAAGGTTTCCCTTTGGTCAGGATCAATTCCAAATGCCTTCATATCTCACTTGCATGTGTCTTTGTAGGGAAGCCAGGGGCAGGGGCCAGGATTAAGGACAGGGACTGTGAGGGCCCTCCCCACAGTGTGGGACTTACTTTGTGTCCAGGGCTGGTGAGGCTGGTGGCTCAGCATGGGCCTCCCCATCAGAAATGACAACCAGCTGCATCTGGTGTCTATGGCCCACAGTCTTCAGTGGTCTGGCTCACAGTCATGGGCCCCCCGGTGAAGGGCTAGTGCTGGGGGCAGCTGGCAGTATCCCGGCCAGCTGCTCCTCATGGCAGGGGCTGCAAAGCAAATGAGGCAGCCACTAGCCAGGGTTCCCCAAAGTGCCAGTGGGTGCAGCAACCAGGGAGGTGGATGGGGCTCTGAACACTCAAGGACCCCTCCTTTGGTAAGATGTCAACATCAGAGGGGTTTGGCTGGAGTAGATGCTTATCCAGGCTGCCTCTGCTGGTGTATACTGCAGGGTTGCAGCCTGGGTCCCTTGGTGCTAAAATCCAGCTCGATTCCTGTGTGAAGTGCATGGTCTTATGGGCATGACTAGGCCGATGGGTCTGGTCAGTCACAGCTACCCACTGTGCCCACAATGCTTTGATCTTATGGCAGTGGTGCACTGTCCGGGAGTGACCTCTCACACTCATCCCACCCACCAGGGCCTCATAAATATGGGTGTTTGAGCACCTGTCCCACATGAACTGTCTCTTTACCGCCATATCACTCCAGAGTGCCATGAGGTCATGTACCTCCTCCTGGTTTCAGTTGGGCCCTCGGGTGAGGGGGCTCAGAAGCGTGCATGTGGCTAGGGCCAGTCCTTGATGAGCAGGACATCATGTCTCAGGCCAGCAAATCTCGGCCCCTATGAAGCTGTCCCTGTGTGGTCAGGGGGACCAGCATGCTGCAGCCCTTTGCAACACTCACCTGTGGCCAAGCAGGATCTCTGGCTAGTGGACAGGACTAGCAGCAACAGCCTGGATCCTGTCCAGGAGGCACACAGGAACTTCAGTACTGAAAGTTCTGTGAAGTGTGTCCCAGGGCACAAAATGATCCCAGGTTTTTATAGCCTTGGTGGGGGGGAAGGCTCCCAGCCAGGAGCCCTGGGGCTGGGTTCTGGCTGCCCCCCTAGTGGCTGGGAAGACCCAGTACTAAAGCCCCTGTGTTAATGAGCATTAGTGTGTCTACATGTGTGTTAATTCACTTTAATTAATTGCACCTAAATTTGATACTTGCTTTATGCAAGTGCCAAATCTGGGCAGGATTAGCCTAAAATTGCCATTGTTAAAGTGCATTAGGGGAATACCCATGTAGATGTGTGTCTATAATGAGCCTTAAATTGGCTTCACGTGCATTAAATGCTCACATATAGACACTTCTGGTGCACTGTAATGTACATTATGTGCACTATAATGTACATTAGCCTATTTTCATGCATATTAAAGTGTTACAAAAAATCTTGTGTTTTCATTAAAATAAGCTAATGCACCTTTTTTTAGTACCTCACAATTGAGGTGCTAAGTTTAACGTGCATTAGCAAAAGTACATTAATGACCATGTAGACATGCCCATAGTCAAGTTTGTGGATGATTACTTGCTCTGCAGTTCACCATTCAAACTGGTTTTGAACATATCTGTTGGGAGAAATATCAGGAAGAGAGAAGAGCTGTTTAAGTTAAAGAACAATATCAATGCAAAGTCCAATGTCTACAAACTAGTAATCAAGAAATTTAGAAAATAAAACAAAATTTCTGTCAATTAGCGTGAGGTTTCAGAGCTCTTTTCCAAACAAATTTAGGGGGACAAGAATTGTGACTCACTTTAAGATAGGGCTTGACAACTGGAGATGCTTTTAGAAGGGATAGTATGATAAAATGGGTTAGTTCCTGGATGAATTATCAGCACGTGATAAATAGGTTCAAGTGTTTGCTAATCCGATGTTCAATTTTGTATTGGTCTTATGGGAGTTTAGTGAATTCTGTCTTCCTGAGGTGGAATGACTCCAGGTACTTCTGTGACCATAAACCTCCACACAGTTGCTCACTCTTATCTGCAGTTACATGACATCATCTAACTCAGAATTTATAATAAGAGTGATATACTAGACCTTTTCAAAATGTACATCATATGTACATATGATTTAACTACAGATGTGTCTAGAAACTAGAGCATGGAAACCTACTCCACAATATGCAAAAAAAGAAGAAAAAAGAATGCTCTGTACACTAGCACACTCAGAGGGAGAACTCTCAAAGTAGCTGCAAGTGTTTGCTTTATATATTGGATCCTTTTCTGTTTGCTTTATTCATCAATTTCAACACGAAAATAAGCATTAATTATGAAACACATGATTGTCCTGAATACAGAAAATGATTATTTATCTCATTCTATCCTGTACTAAAACAAATAAATGTAGTGCAAATTTTATGTTTATCAAACATGTAATTAAATCTTTAAATATAATTGTATGCACATATCTATAATATATTCACAACAGATAAAAAAAAACTACAGTTAATGAATGTTCACACTATAATCATTATATTTGCTTTATTTAATATACACTTAAAAAGAATGCTTTTGTAATTGCATATTCTTCAAACAGATTAATTCCTCCTTCCATAAGTCTCCTAATATGCAATTTTCACAATGAAACCATCCTGATTCACTGAAAGAAATGGTGAAGTTGGGTAATGTATACAGAAATAATGTGACTGTAGATGAAGTGACTGTGCTAACCACTACAGCTATTTACTAATGACTATACCAAATTTAGCTTCAATCATATAGACCTTACACAAATAGTGCCCTTTTTTCTTAAACTTACTTATTGTAACAGAGCTTCTGATAGACACAAACTGTTGAATTATTCCTATATAGACCTGCATGTACTAAACCTTTGTTTTTTAGAGCTGGAAAGATTATTACTAATCTAAGGGTTCAGTACATTTCTATGTCAAAACTCCATTGTTTGGAACTGGGACACTTTTCAGATACAAAGTGCAATGATTTTCAGGCTGCATTTGACACCAAATGCAAATGGTATTAAAAATAATGGTAATGGTTCTAGCACTTAGTTTTATAATTAACAGTGTCCTATAAAAAGAAAAAAAAAACCCCAAGGCATCCAGACCCTATTCCATTCCCTTGATAACATTTTATGGTGAATTTTTCAGTCATCTTAAATGTCTTAACAAATAAAATAACTGTGGATTTTTGTATTTTGATTGAACATGCACTTGAAGTGCAAATAATTTTTTTTAGAAATTATATACATAACTGGAAGGCTTATGTATACTTTTGTTTATGAATGTAATTGATATGTTCATGATGCTGGATCTAATTCTCAACTTTTGAAAATGATCCGCTGGCTTTTCTGAAGCTGTGCTAATCTACACCAGTAGAAAAAATTGCCTATTGAACTGTTTTCTTGCATGTAATATGCAACAATATGATCCCCACAATATGATCTTAAAAATAATCTGACAACTTCTACTTCCCAGAAATTCTATATGATTTTACAGTAAATAAACAATACACTTATAATAAAGGCAGTAAGTGAAAGCAGAAAGAGGCCAGGTGATTTGAAACCATTTCATGGCTTCCTCATACTTCAGTCATCCTGAGACATCCTAGTATGAGATAAAGTGGTCTCTTATCCACTCTAAGTTACTGTTAGCTGTCCAGAGGAGTACAAGTAAAGACAGCCAAAATATAGGAACATTCTTCCTTTGACTGCAAAACACATATGTAAGCCAAGGAGTCAAAATATCTTCTGATTTAAATCTCATTTAAATTTTTTGAAATTATTGAAACCAATAGGGTGGCACAAACTATATATAAATCAGCTATTTTTTAAAAAAAAGTATCCTTCAATACTTGCATGGCTATTGTCATATGTAGCTGAAATGTGAATACACTGAGTATCTTGACTATTTATATTTTAGCCACATTCATTTACATTTTAAGTCATATTTTCATAAATTCCTCAAGATTTCACTACAGTAAGGCAACATAAAAAAAGGGTTTTGAATATAGCCACTCCCCCTAATCTCCACATTCTTTTCCTTCAGTCTATATAGAACACAGCTACCAAAATACACGTTTGCTTCTTTGCTTGTTATTCAGACCAAGTTATGCCCCTCTTTGTATTTCTAAATTAATACAATACACCCTAAGATATCAGTGGTCCACCTGTAGACCTGTGAGAAATCAGTGAGAACACATTCAGTTACTTCAAGTCCTTCTTTCTAAACAGATCCCAAAGGGTTGTGATAAACAGCTACACCTCTTCCATGTGAAATCTTTATATGGGGAATCCTCAAACCTCAACACTATCTCTTCTGCTGTACTATAGACGTGAACTAAGGGCACCAGCACCAGAAGTATAGCAATGATAAGCAGCAATATGTTTGTCACATTAAAAGAAGATGATATTTTTACTCAGCTAGCTCAAGCTTCAGCTCTGATTTTTGACAGGTAGATTTTCTGTTCTATTTTAAATCACTTTTAGAAGTGAACATATCTAATCAAATCAACATTTGTCATAAGGCTTCAAGATTCATTATAATATTACTTTTAATATGACCATCTTAAATATATAGTTACTGCACTTGAGAAAACTTCAGACACCTGTTTTAATTTTTTGGATTCCTGTAACTTTGCTATTCATTATTATTTTTAATATATCTGTAATTAACACAGCAAACACTGCAGTGGGCAGAGTAACACAACACACAGAAAAGCAATTTTCAGGATAATTTAGCTGTACTTTTTTCCCTAATTCTAACGGAACTCTAGTAAATTTGAGTGATGAAATTCAACAGTAAACCTTTCAGAGTAAACATCTGGTTCTCAACAACCCTCATTAACCCTACTCCAAGGTGGTTTTGTTGAGTTTGTTGCAATTAAATAGACAAGTGCAGTTCCAATATGTGTTAGACAAAATGTTGATCTTATCCAGTCTTTTCCCTATTCAAACACATTAGCTTTTCAAAGAAAAGGGGCTTGAATCTCATTTATGCTAAGGACCCTTTCATACTGGTATGATAGTGTAAAGGGAACTCAAATGAGCTCAAAATTAATCTCTATCCATCTTAATCCCTTGTTACACTGCTAGAGCAATAAAAAGGGTCTGTAGAGTAAAAAATAATTGAGTTCAAGACTACTTTCTTCCTAAAAAGTTTCTAATGTAAATTTTCCACAAGTGACATGAGACTGTGGCATATGGGAAGCTAACAGTTAAAAAGGAAGAGTGAAATTAAAATATGGGCATATTTTCAGTTTTCAGTGTAAACTGGCATGATTCCACTGCTTTTTGGCCCTGTACCTGAAGAGTCTCTTTCATTTTCATATGAAATCCAATTCTGTCTCAGGAAAAAATAATGTTTCAGGGCTGAATAAATAAACTTATTTAATAAAGTCGTGTTGAAATGAATCTATCTTTTGATCTGGGCATAGCATAGGAAAAACCCAAATACTGTTTTGCCTAGTTAATATTTTTTTTTCTTTTTGCTTTTGCTGCTTTCTTCTCCTTTCTTCTCCTAGACCACACGGCTGCTTTCCCAGAACATCCATAACTACAAACATCTCTAATTTCCTCCTGTCTTTTTTTCCCCACTTTTTTTCTGATTGTACTTTTGTTACAGGCCTTCTGTCTGAAGTTATATTAGGTTTAAGATCATTTTAAGACCAAACTTACCTTCACCCTCTTAGTGACTTTAGCATTAGCCACTTTTATGTAGGCATTCTATTAAACACAGCTTTGACATTTCTTATTCTGTGGCCTTCTCCAGATGAGCGCAGACATGTGGTATATGGTGCTGCAGACCTATCTGCAGTGCCACACACTGCACATGCATGTGTTCCCTGCACTGCTACTTTGCAGCATGGGGAGGGGATTGACCCTAGGATCATGCCAAAAAAAACAGGGTGGCGCATGTGGAAGCACATGCAGCCGAAAACCGGAGCCTGGCCACACTCTAGCTGTTGGTCAAGGTTCCTGCCATGGCTGCAGCCCCACGAGTCCCTCAGAACCCCAGGTAAGGCTGCTGGAGACAGTGCAGTTGCTGGCCCCAGTCTCCCATACCCAACCCAGGGTAACCTGATATATACCAGAATGTGTCTGGCACACCTGCCACTGCTACTTGTCCCCAAAGAAACAAATGTCCATGCTTGTCTGGATGTGTCTTCTTTTCTTCCTTTCTTGAAAATAAATCTGTGCTTTTGTCTCAGGTTTCTTAAGGGAAATCTCTTGAAATATAGCAATAGTCCTCATGAGGATACTCCAATTCCATCTTTGCTATAGTCATTGCCCTACAATTTATACTTGTCACACATGACATCAGCTCACATGATACCTTTTACTTTAAACCTATTGTGAAGGAGTGAGAGTAAACAAAAGCCCTGAGGTACCTTATGTGCCGGAGGTCAGGAGAAGAAAAGCAGCTGGCAGCAACAGACAGGGAAAGTGAAAGCAAGCAACACTTACAGCATAGAGGGCCAGCTGGGCTGCAGCTGGAGACCAGAAGAGAAGAGAAGCAATCACCACATTCCAGAGCAGAATATCTGGAACCAACTTCCAAGGGAAGTGGTGGGGGTCTTTAAGAGGAGGCTTGACAATTACCTAGCTGGGGTCATATGAGCCCAGTATTCTCTCTGCCCAGGGCCATGGGTCAGACCTGATGATCTTAGGTCCCTTCCAACCCTAAATCTATGAATCTATAAAACCTGCCATAGAAATCCTGTGGGTGTGATCCTGAGAAGGAGGCAGGTGGACACCTGCACACACAAGGCTTCTGATAATCCCTGGAGTGGAGTGACAGCTGAGGATCCAGAGGGAGAAGGCAGAGGAATTTCTATTTCAGATCAGAGCCTCATTGCACATAAGAGAGATTCCATTGGGACTGTGAATGCTCACAAGTAAACCAGGGCAGGCCTGTGCAGAGCAGTGACTGGATTAATTGATTTTTTGTTGTGAGCCTGACCTCAAGTGAAGGGGACTTGGACTGAGTCTGACAAAGAACTGAGTGCAGTCAGGTTTTGCTTTTTTTTTTTTTTTTTGGACCTTTGAGTGCAGGCCAAGGCCAGCCTCTGGAAGGATGTGTGCCTAACTAAAGCTAGTGGTCACCCTGGTGGCTAAGGTGGAACAACAGACCAGCAGGCAGCTTTAAGATCTGCAGAGAACTACAAGTGACATCTGGAGAGGCTAGGGTGAGGAAAAGGGGAGGTTTGGAGCCCCACAGAAGAAAACAGGGATTGAGACAGGGTAGGATCACCTTAGGGACATATTCTTATACCTTTGACTTTAGCCTTGAATGCATTTCAACTATTTATAAAGGAAGAGACTACTTTAAGTAACAGCATCATAAACTGGATCTAAGCATCAGCCATCTCTTTTCCATGACTGTTTCATGGAACTGTGACAGAAAGAGCCGGGCAAGTGGCAGGTGCAGAGCCACACCTGGGGAGAACACCACACCAGACAAAGAGGGAAGCAAAAACCAGTTGATTCGGGAGAAGATGGGTACATTTTGTGGCCGCGAGCCAGCACCGATTCTCCGGCCAGCCTCTTGAAAAGGGAATAAAAATCCCGATGGATGAGAGGCAGGGTGGACGGGAAGTGGGTTCCTTGGTGGGCACCAAGCAGCCTAAAGTGGAGCAAAGCCTCACTAAGGAAAAGTGGTGGCAGCCCCAGGAAGGGACTTTGGGAATAATTCAAGCCTAGAAGGGCTACATTACTCACATGAGGCAGAGCTGTGGACTTCTGACATCTACTGACTGGATTGAATCCACCAGGAACCTGAAGAGAGGAGACACAGATGCTTACACCATGACAACTACAGGCCACTGAGAGAGGATCTGGCGCCAGGAGACAAGGTAACCTGGGGTTAGGAAGAGGCTAGGCCCAGTCCCAATATAGTCTAAGCAGAGCAGGTTGAATTGACGTCCTCATATGTTTATGGTGATTCACAAGGCCAGGACACATATAATGGTACTATAAACCAAACCCAGAAGACTAGGGTTCAACAGCATTGGCTATTGTAAGGTGAGGTGTAGGGAAGGTGGAGCCCCAAATGGGAAGAAGGATGGGAAGATTGAAGGAAGGGAGCAGGAGGGATGGAACATACATCTTCCTCCCAACTAAATAATTTTATTACAGCAAAGACATGATAGGTGAGAACCCCTGAGGACCCTCTGGAATCTGACTCAATAACAGGCTGTCCTTTCCTCGAGTGATGGCAATGTTTGAAAAACCCATCTGGACCAGAGGCACCAGTGAACAGCATGGACAATTACAGGAACTATAGCTAAATATTACTTTGAACTACAGACTAATAAAAAATTATTAGAATAAGCATAGAAATATAACTAATAACCATTTTGAACTCTTCCCCTTCCTTTTTTCATCTAATAACTGATAGAAGAAAACAGATGTTGAAAAATAGACCTGAAAATTATTTTTTTTAATGAATTTTCTTTTGTTGTCATCTACCAAGAGTATTGGTAAAATTTGCTCCTGAGAAAACTAAATAAAATAAAACAAGTAAAGAACAGTGACAGAAGAATGGACCTCTCTTAATGGAAATATTTCTTTATTATATTAATGATAATAGACTTGTTCATCTGGGTGATAAGCTACAGTTATAAACCTTATAAACCTAAGTTTAGAAACAACCACAGGAACAGCTATCAAATCAAGTGCTCTCAAGGCTTCTAATAAGATATCAGATCTAAGTGAAGGAATATTTGATACAAATAGGGGACTGCATCTTGCAACATAAAAAACCCTCTAAAAGGCTCCTTTTTAAGATAATTTTTTCAAGGCACTGGAACAATTCTATCACTTTCTGTTTTAAAATGTGTATGATGTTCCATATCTCAGGTTTGCAATCAGTTAGTGCACCAACCCATGCAAATAGATTTACATATAAAAAAATACATTTCATGCAATGCTAATATAACAAGTAACAAGCTGTTCAACCAATTGCTGTTGTCTTTAGCATCTGTTTGCCTTGACTTCTTAAGCAGCCATTAGACAGGAAGGCAATACATGAATTCCAAATGCTACCTGTTTATAAAAATCAGAAGATACCACATCATACTTTCTTTTTTTTTTTCCTTCTTTGTACACAGAAAAAAATGCCATCATTTGCTCATCCTTCAAGGACAAAAGGCTGTATCACAATCAAATCCCCAGCAATAAATTGTGCTTCAGCAAAGGAAGCCTAAAATAAATTCAGATTTCAAGAAAGAAGTGACCTTAAGATGCTGCCCAGGCATAAGACATTCCAGGGGAAAGTACTAACATTTTCTATTTCTCTGCCAAAAATTGTATTATTTATGTAGTAAGTACATGCAGGGATCAGAATCAAGTTCTGCACCTGCATGAATCTTTTTTGTCACTTTCTTCTCTTTTTATAGTGAGGACTGATGTGCATTTATACATGGGCCTAATTTTAATTTCTCTTACATAGTTGTAAATCCAAAGCAATTTCCTTGAATTCAACAGAATTCCTGCTAATATAAAACTAATGTGAGCAAGTAGACAATCAGGTCTATATGCATCTTAAATCTGTATTTAGGATTAAAAATAATTAAAAAAACCTAAAACTCTGGGACACAGTCAACTACTAATGTAGCCAGATTTTCTGAGGATGTGATGTAAAAGGATGTATTTAATTTCTTTTCTTTAAGCTAGGTATCTATATCACACTTTTAAAACAGATGATAACTTCCAGTACTTCAAAACTGGCACTAAGCCATGTTCAAGGTTATAATGTCATAATGTGTTTTTTAAAGTGCACATGCATAAAAATATATATCTATAATTGAGTACCTAATTTGTTTACAGTTGCACACGCAAAGGTCCAGATGCTGTTTAACTTCTTAGGTGCCTATGTGGATTTAGAAACCTAAGGGCACATACAGATACTTCCAGGGCCTGTTCTACAATCATGTGGCTTAAAGTAAGTCACATAATCATCGGTAAGGTTCCCATTTTTGCACATGTTTGATAGTGCTGGGAGCTATGCCAGGAATGCAATCTAAGAAAGTTGGTGGGGGGAGGGGTTCGAGAAGGAATTAAGGGAGGGGATTTGAGTCTGTTGGAGGAGTGTTCTCTGTCCAGGATGAGGGGGCTAGAGGGCAAAAAATTGCCCTGTCAGGGTAGGGATGAGTAAGAAAAATGAAACCCGGGGCCTGGGGTGAGCAGCTGGGCTTTCTGAACTGTAGGGCTGTGCTCCAAATGTGTATACACATTTTGTTAAATTGGGCACAGGTTAGCTCTAGTTTTGTCTCCTAAGGGCCTTGTTACACAGTAAATTTAGGCAGCTTTTAGAAATGTTAACCCTTGGACTGGTTGTATGTTAACACTTTTTACGTAGCTTAAAATAGTCACTATACATTTTAAAGTTACGCTACTCCAGGGCAGGATATCTCTAATTTACCTAATTTTGTTCCAGTTCAATTATCATGTGGCCACTTCCCACAGTTATTCCAACCAAGTAGAAGTCCTCCAGTATCCCAGAATGAAGTGGCCACTCTTGACTCAGGGTGAGCAAGGACACCAGGGCACAGTGCCTTACCACCGGGGGACAACAGACAAAGCGAGTGCCACAGCTCTGGAGTGTCCGGCAGTTGCAGTGTCTCCCACAACCGTCTGGACCAGCTCTGCTCCCACTAGAGGTGGTGTAGGGGATGGACAATTCCTAAGACCTGGAGAAAAAAGGAGTCGTCCCCTTGGAGCTCAGGCTGGTACCCAGCTAGTCAGCAGCCCAGCCAGTGGGGGATGGGTCAGCAGGTACTACCTGACCTCTGGAGAAAAAAATATCAGGCCTCTTGCAGTTCAGCAATTTCCAGAGCTGCACTTTGGAGCTCTTTGGTCACACTGGAATTGACACAGTGGATATGTATGGAGAGCAGAGCTGCCAGGCTCAAGCCCTGACAGGTCTGCTTTGAGCACAGAGCTGCCACAGCTCAAAAAGAGCCACATGGAAGCAGCTTAGTATCATAGAGCTGTGGCAGCTTTGTGCTAGTAGCAGGGCTGCTGTGGTTTAAGCTCCACTCTCACTGCAGAACCACTGTGTTAGTTCCAGTGAAACCAGAGGGCCTCAGGTCTCTCTGGTCTTGCTGCAACTGACACGGTGGTGGGCTCACTCAGGGACAACACATAGAGGGTGCACACAGGTGCACATGCACCACCTATGTGTGGCAATGCACACCCCTGAAAAAAGGCAGTGCCAACACTATTGGCGGCATCTGCAGGCGGTCCCTGATCACCCCTGACCACTGCCAATGCTGCCAGCAGTGATTGCAGGTAATCACTGACCTTGGTTGGTGCTAGCCACCCTCTCCCCACCACTGACAGCGCCAGCAGCATCTGCAGGAGCTCCCCACTCATTACCACCAGGCTTCTGCCACTGTGATTCTGCTGCAGCCAGCACAGCTGTGACCCTTCAGCCTCCAGGGGCACATGCCATTCATGAGCCCACTGTTTGCCTGGCAGAAGCAGTGAATAGGTCCTACTCCTAGTCCTGCCCCTGCTCACCAAACCTCTAGTGGCAAGTCACAGCTATGCAGGTGAAGAACACACAGAGCAGGGTTTTTTGCCTTCCTGTGTGACTGCTCCATTAAGCCAAACAACAGTAAGCCAATTAACATCTGTTTGGCTTACAGTGTAAGTTCTAACAAGACCCACTGTTTAATGTCTGCACATATCCTGAGTGTGATTCTAGTTTCCTGTATTCAAGTTCATGAAAAACTATTAAATGTAGAAGGTAAGTAGGTCCTCTGCCTTTTCACTGTTTTTTTTTTGGGGGGGTGGGTTTTTTTTGGCTTAGCCTTAATGATGTATTAATAGATTTCAGCACTTGAGCAGGTAGAATAGAATTGCATTTAGGTGCCACACTCCATTTGGATTCCTACTAGGTAGAAGAGAACCTGGGAACCTGGCCTAAAAATGTGCGTATGCAAATTCAGCACATAATATTGTGTTTTTAGATAGAAACATTGACGTCAGTGGATTATGTCATCAGATTGAAGATTGTATTGTTGCTACAAGAGCTAAATTCTGCTATAATGGACCAGTGTAAAAACAAAGTCTACTTACTATAATGTAGTTATTATGGATTTACTCTGATCTAACTGGAAAAAGAACTTCTCTGTGTTATTATCACACACTCCACAATAGGACAGTTTCACTCGCAGTCATCGCTTATCCCTTGAGCAATTTAGCAATCCAATTATTTTCATGAAGGAGACGCCTATGCCAAACACTAACCCAGTAAAGCCCTTCTTTAAAAGTGCATAGACAGTGTAATTGTATTTATGTATGAAGAGGCAGTAGACTAAAGAGGTCCCAGAAACAATACCTCTGCATAATAAAAGCAAGCTTGTTTTTTATATTATATAATAGGGAATGTATTTTGCAAGTTGAACATGATTTCAAGAAGCTTCCAAAATCCACACTTATCTGCTAAAGGTGAAATCACCTTGTTCTCCTTGATTCATTTAAAAACAGAGCAATTTGTTGTTGAACTACAAACAAAAATGAGCTTCTTTCTTTATCTTCACTTTTATTTTCTTTTACCAATATCAATTTCTCGAGCTTTTTCAATCCTCTGGGCTTATAGGTTTTATCAGCATTTCAAATGAATAGTGAACTAGAATAATACACTCCATTGGCATGGAAACATTTTTATTTTCTTTGGAGTGAACATGATTCCCATTCATTTCTGAATGTTAAAACACCCAGCATAAAACAGTTACAATCTTTAGATGCATCCTCAGTTCTAGCGAGACAGTCCATATGCCCCAGAGACAATTGATTCTCTAAATCAACATCTCCTTTATCACAACCATTCCCTTCTAAACCAATTTCAGGTCTTGTTTTGAATTTATTTTTGCTAGTTTACTGTGGGTTTTTTTTACGTAAATGTTAAACTAGAATAACCATACTTCTTAAACTGTAAAAATAATTGCTTCTTATAAGTTGCATCTATGAATATGCAAGAGTCAATTATTGCAATCTTTGTTTACCCGAGGTCACAAGAGAAGTCTTTTCTGATCAGTGATAGAGTGAATGACAAGTCAATAAGGGATTCATTTGACATTTTCAGAGTCAGCATTATATGGCATTTAGAGGATGCTTAACATTTTTTTTTAATGAGTTGGGAAACAGACTCTAAACTCTGTCATTCTTAAGACAATCAATATCTTTTAACATTATTCCTACACACTCTTCTGCTTAAATATGCTTTTAATCCTCATACAAGTTATTACACCTGTGTTAGTTATTCAATCATAGTATCATAGTATCTAGGGTCAGAAGGGGCCTAGAGCAGGCCATCTAGTCTGACCCCCCGCCAATGGCAGGAACAAGTGCCAGGGTCACAGGA
>JAGPOW010002514.1:6045787-6056207 GCA_030014935.1 Caiman crocodilus | reverse complement strand
AAAAAAAAAAAAAATTGCCAGTTTTGTTGGCATTTTCCCATAAAGAAATAAAAAGCATTTGGATATATGTGGGGAGTATCATTCAAATTACACCCTGCTTTATGAGCACATACATCATTCATTATGCTGTTTGCAAAGTGTTTTAATGTCTCAGTTTGACAAAGATAGTGTTTAATTTTTTTTAAATTGCTTTGACAACACGTCCTCAATTATTGGAAATAGTTTTCAGTGGCTTGGAGGCATGTGATATATTTGTTAATTTTTCCTCAAAGTTAACCCCCCCCTTTTTTGCTTACATTGGCTGTAAAATGCAGAAAACTTGAGGCCTGAACAGACAATACTTTTACACTGGTAAATGACAACATACTGGTTTTGTGTGCTATTGTAGATTCTACTGGTTTTCTGTGCCAATGTGAACAGACTTATCACTGCAATGGGGTATCTGCAGATGATGTACAGCTATTATTGTGCCTTGTCAGAGATAAGATGAACAGAGATAAGATGTGTGCTTCACTCACAATATCATTGAATCATAGAAAATTAGGGTTGGAAGGGACCTTAGGAGGTCATCTAGTCCAACCTCCTGCTCAAAGCAGGACCAATATATTGCAACTTACTTTACAAACGGTTGCCTAATAAAATTAAAAAGCTATGTTGCAGTAGAGTAAGGGCCTTGTTATATTTTATGCTGTGAGCTGCATAAATGTTGTTCAGCTTAGTACTAACTTGGAGTTCGGAGAAGTTACACCTTAAGGCTAAAACCTTCTCTGACTGTCCCCAACCCGTACAGCTGTGACTTGTCACTAGAGACCTGATGAGCAGGGGCAGGACTAGGGGCTGGAGCTGGAGCTGTGAATTACCACTACAAGGCTGTTGAGCCAGGACAGGCTTCTACCCCTGCTCTGTGGGCAGGGATGTGAGAGATGGATTTGGGTTTGGGGGCAGGAACATGTAACTATGAGGTGATAGTTAAGGGGAGGTAGAAAGGAAAGAGGGGTAAAGGCCTGCAACCTTGTTCCCTTCTACCTAGAGTGTGAGGCTTGCTAGAGCCTGGCTGGGCCTGGGAGCTCTATAGGGCTTGCCATGATCTCCTGTATTCCCCAGGGCTTGGCAAGGAGAAGCATGGGGTCCAGCAGTGGTTGCCCACCCAGGCAGGCTCAGTGCTGGTGGAGAAAGGGGATGGAGGGGTAAGGGAAAGGAGGGGACTGGAGCCTACGGGTAATAGAAAAGCTGAAGCTTAAGCTCCTGTTCTATCTAAATGGAGAAAGGGTTATGATTTGCACCACTTAGCCTTTCTGTCAGCTTGACCTTGTCACAACTTCTTTTCCAGCCTAGATCCTCTCAGACCCTGGTACCACTGGTTCCTCCCCAGTAGCACTAGTTGCCCCCTTCCCCCCAGCACAGCAGCTTGGGGCCAGTTGAAAGGGGCTGAGGGGTACTTTGTGTTCATGCAGATATATCACAATGGACAAGACAGAAAAGGGGGTGTTGGGCTTGGAGAGTGCCCAGGGCTCCGGCCCCAGTCCCAGCCTGGATTGTGCTAATCCCACCAGCATGGGAATCCTTGCCTGTGGGAGGCACAGGGAAGCAACAGAGAAAGTGGCAAAGAGTGGGATTAATGCAAGAAGGTCCCTAATAAGAGATTTGAAAAAAAAAGTGTGGCGGGGGGTAGATAGAAGCTGGGGGAAATGGGAGACATGTTTCAAAACCCTCCAGAAACCACAACCTTTTGATTCCTGATCTCTTCCATGTGGTGTAAGAACCCAGCCTCATTCTCCCTCCTCCCCCTTCTTACCTGCTGCCATAGTGCCTACTCCCAAACTGGTCTGTGGAAGAATTTGGGGGAGGGTCTAATGCATCCTGGGATACTGGAGGACTTCAACTTGAGCAACACATCTGTGGGGAGTGGCCACAGAAAGGAGCAGTAACAAGGCACATTAAGGAGCTGGGTGGTGTGGATCAAGAAAGAATCCGACCCTGGGGTAGTTTAACTTTGAGCTGCATAACAAGTGGTTTAAGGAACTTTAAGTTGTTAATGTGCAGACAGTCCAGGGGTTAAGAGCTCCAGGAGCTGCCCAAAATGACTGTGTAAAAGGTCCCTAATGTGGAATAAATAACTCCACATGGTTAAGGTGGAAAAACTTCTTTAAAGCCATTATTACTCATACCACTTCTCATATGAGAAATCCAGAGATTCACTCTTTTTCTAAAAAGAACTTCTCAGAGGCCCACAGCATCCTTTCAGATAGCTACCCTATACCCTAAAGAAAGGTTTTAGTTAATTTTTTTACTGCTTCCAATATCTTATTATTCCCTCTTTGAATATTACCCTTCCTTCTGGATGATTTCTTTGCAGCTGCTTTAGAAAAATAAATTACATAGCTTCTCATCTAAATTTTAAGCAACACCAAAGACCGAAGCAGCCCTTGATGTTTACAGCTATGCTCTCAAAAGGGAAAAAAAACAAAATCAGAAACCAGTTGTTCTATTGCTTCTCTCCCCAGCAGCAGCTTCATTAGGATACACAGCACTAAGCTACTATTTCCCATAGCAGGAGCTATTAAATCCGGCCCAATTTTACTTTTCCCTATGTTTTTAGCTCCTAAATTCTGCAGCAAATGACCCCACTAAGTGACAATCCATCTCAGACTGAGCACTGGGAGCTGTGCCTTCAGGTCCAGTTTTGCTTTATCTGCTATTGTTGTTGTCATGATACTCAGTGGTCTATGTTTATACCAAAGATCCAGCAGCCATATGTGGTACTCCAACAGCTATTACCTACCATTTACACACAGATTATTGCTGTTGTACATTTTATCCCTTACAGAGCCTATTCAGGCTGTATTAGTGATTGGGCAGTGAAAACAAATCTGATGCCTGTAGTATGTGGTTGGATTTTTAAATCTAAGCTTTTATTTCATCCATCATTAGTAAAGTCCAAATAGCTAATGCTAGTGAATCATCATATTAATGGCATTAATTCAAGATATAAGAGCTAAGTGTATATATGGATCCATGAGTGCATCTTCACAATTAATATGAAGCAATAATCTTGGGTGCATACCACACCACAGTTTATTGCTCCCAGGTGCTGCATTTACATGTGTACCCAGGACTGCAGCATGTAAATAATGCAACTGCAGGACAGTATTTGTATTTACAAGTATGAACTTATGGTAGAATTTATTAGTTTACTGTGACTTACTAGGGCTGCATGTGAAGACACAGAGACTAATGAGGCAGCTCTGCAGTAAACATCTCATGTAGATGTGCTCATTGACTCATGATGAGCATTCAAGGGCAAGGAGGAAACAACTTGCCATTAGACCACGTGGGTGCTTAGGTTGCAGACTAATGCAGCATGTTCTCACTGGGGCATCTGGTATGATCTGTCAACAGATGCATACAAGGAGTGGGGCATATACTTCCTAAACCAGGGATGTGCATCATACAGGGTAATTCCAAATTCCTACTATCTGAGGTGCAATTAACAATTTTGACATAGTTTCATAGTTGGTAGGGTCGGAACGGACCTGACAGATCAGCAAGTCCAACCCCCTGCCATGGCAGGAAAGAATGCTGGCGTCAGATGACATCCTGGGCATAGATATTGTTGAGCATTGGAAGTCACCAAAGGGGAAAGGGTGCTAAACACCAGAGAGACCAAGAGGGAGCCAAAACCATGTAAGCAGGGTTGGGAGGTCAGCATGAGAGAGAAGGTATATGGACCACTACAGAATGGTGTTTGCACCCTCTCTAAATTAGCACCAAGATATGGTGCCCCGCTTGCCCTAACCTAGTATTACTACTGTCTAGCACGAAACTATTTTGTGAGATGAAAAAGGATTTAAAAAGCAAAACGATGAGTTATGCAGAAAGCCATTAATCTGTGGATGTGCAGTCTAGTTTCCCACTTGTAAACATGCTAGCATTGATCTTTCACTGGAAATTATACCTTGAATGTTGCCCTCAATTAAGTCTCAGTTTTGTTCCCTGTTCTAAATCATGGTCCTCTCTGCCCTCTATGGGGTAATGTGTACCCTCAGAGCTGCATAAAAGGAACCATGCCTTGGTTCTCTTGAGCAGAAGAACTATACATATTTTTTATTTCCTCAATATAGAACATTTTGAATGGTGCTTTGTAACTGTTTGGAGCCCAAGCAGCAAACAAGAAAAATTGTCCAATATCTATTTGGAATGGATTAGATGGAATTTGTTATATTAATTTCTGTAAATACCCCCCTGTGTAACCCAGTACACATTTAGCCTACCAAATTAGCATGAAACTGAAGTACCACTATTAAATATCAAAGCATAATGCAATCTCATCAGCTAAGAATTAATCTTTCTACCTGGGGAATATTTTTTTTTACTGTGATGAGGCTAGAGTTGGTATAGAAAGATGCTGGGATGCATGCAGTAATATTCAAGCCATTAAAAAAAAAAGAAAAAAAGAGAAAAAAATCAGATACAGATACTGGCACTCCCCTATTACTGCTATTTTTGTGTTGGTTTTGCAACAGGATTTTAAGTGAAACAAAAACTGTATTTATGTGATAGACTCCCTCAGAATGCTATTGATTTTAAAGCTTTATGCTTTTTCCTTATTAGTCTGATACATAATCCTGATGTATGTTCCCACTTTTAGGACTCACATTGGCATTCCTTTCCTTAATCAGTTGGATGGCTGTCTAGAATATGATTTGAGACTCTTTTTTTTCTGAAATAATATTCAGAAAATATGCTATGTGGCAAGACACTGTATTTCTTTTTAAACAGCAGGCCAAACTCTATATAGGGAATTTAGAAAATGTCAGACACAATATTTCAGGTTTGGTTGTTTAAAATGAATGCATCTTACCTACATTAAAACGAAGAAACAATATTTACAGCACAGTATTTGAACTTAAAATACCTGGTAATGCCTCAGTATCAAAGGTAGTTGGGATCAGAATGTTTTAAGTGATCCCTCTTTTTTTATCAAATGGCACTGAAATGAAAATCTGAAATAGATGCGTCTTGTCCCTGTATCTTTGCTGGCATTTACTGTGGTTGCACTTATTTCCTTTAGCCTACACTGAAAATTATGAAAGAGAAATTCATTAAGGCATATTTTGTCCCTAGCAACTGCTGAATGATTCTATGGAGACTGGGCTATTCACTGTAGTTCAATAATTGCCTGTGATCTTATGGCTGTAATAAGTAAAGGCAACATTAATCTAGAACAAGCCAGAAAAACAGTGAATGAAACAGTAAATTTTTCATCAACTGTTTTCTATTTAGATTTTGACTGGACCTGGTCATATTGTTTGTCACAACCCAACTATATGTTGAGGTTCATGGAAGTTCAGGCATGTTCCCTGAATTAGGTCTATTGATATCAAGTGTTTGGTGTCTATAAACTGTTATAAGTACTCTATGTCTAATTTTATTTGTATGTTTGCATGAGTTGCATCCGTATACAACTGATGTAGTTGTATACCCCTGTATGATAGCCAGTCAAAAAGGGAGGATAAGACTTCAGGAAGGTCAAAGGCTATTCACACCTAGGAGATCAAAGCCCACACATTTGGGAAAAGTAAAGACTGAGAATTTACATTTGCATAGCTATTCATATTGAGTGCCTATCTGAGGCACCAAGGGCTGACCCAGGCAGGGGACTTGCTTTTTAAGGGAAATAAACTTATACTCACAGGGCTCATTTACACATGCTATTAATAAGACTGAATAAACTCCAGCACAGTTCCTGCCAGAGTTTATTGGCACCACATTTACATATGTGCCCAGGCCTGCAGCATGTTGAGCTGGGTTGGAGCAGTCCCAGCTGGCAGAAGTCCTGGGGAATCAGCTTCCAACCCAGGGCTCCTCTGACTTGGTTCACCATGCTGTAGAGGGGCTGGCTAGGGCAAAAAGGTGCTTTGGTGTGGGCTAGCCAGCCCACAGATCCCACACTGAAACACTCTTGTGCCCTCACCAGCCTCATCAACATCTACACGTGCATTGCAACAAAGGGAATAATGTCACCACAGAATAGTACTCATGTTGACAAGTACTATCTTATTGTGGCATTTATTGATTTACTTCAGCCTAATAAGGCCACATATGTGAGCTAATTAGGCAACTGCAGTAAACGACTCATGTAGATGCACTCACATAGTATTTGATTAAAACTGGAAAACTGGACCAGTAATCCTTATGTCTCTAAATATTTCTCCAGTCATAAACAGGTTAACAAAAATGCCTGATTGGTCAACTGATATATGTTAAAGGGGCAGGAATTTATACGTACAATATTCAGTCTTCACAAATGTTATAATTGGCTAGACACAGACAATTGATTTAGCTTGGCTGAGTGAGCTAGATTTAGTCTTTATTTTTTCTGGGCATAGGAAAACACTTTAGGCCCTTAGAAGGCCGAGTAGAAGCTGTATTCTCGAGTTTAAGATGCAGGGTAAGATCAGGTTATAGTTCTGAAATTTTCTCTTGTTGGTTAGTTCTTATATGCGTCTCTGTATCTCATTACATGTTTACTGATTTCTTCTGTTTGTTCATGTTCTTTATAATTGTGGGGGCTGAGAAAGGCCGGCGGAATGGGGCCACTGATAGAGTGGAATTAGTTGTATGAGAAGCAGCAGTGGTTGAAACAAAAAAACTTTACTTACAAGCTGTATACGCAAGGCATGCAGTGTAGGCACAATTCATAGACAGACACAAATGAAAACTGTAGACAGGCACACCCATGCTCACACTCACGCGGGGATGGGATATGTCGTGGTGACTGCAGTGGGGAGTCACTGGTGGTTGATCAGACCCCTCCGTGGCTCCGAAGTACATGTGGGGATCTCTCCCTACGCATGTTCGAGCTCTCCTCCAATTTGGGAAGGTACCACCCAAGCCTTTTGTACAGCCAGTGAGCCAATTGCTGACCACCACATGTGCATAATTTACACTGAATCAATCATGAGCATGCACTCAATGGTGCAGCTGCAAGTTATTGGCGGGCTCTGATTTCGCACCAAGGACTCTTTCCCGCCTTACAGGGGAAATCCCTACACCGGAGACTTGCAATGTGCCTGAATGCAGCTGTGCCGAGGCATCTCTTAACCGCTTCGCTCTGACATGCTCTGTTGCCGAAGGCACAGTTGTAGCCGGGGCACATTTAAGTCCGCCAAATCATCGCGTTGCCCGACTGGTTCATTCTGCAAGTAGGTACAAACAAAAGCGGACAACGAAGCTAGTTCATTTTCCAGGGATCTAATCAAACAATAACCCATCAAAACACAACTACACATTAACAAATTAGTGATAAACAGTTCAAGTATCAGGACTTTAGTGGGTGTCATCACGTCCTGGTCTCTCGAGGTACTCCCTCTCTTAATATTCTCTCTCTCTGGTCTGGTCACACACGTCTCAGTGGACCTGCAGAGATAGTCTGCTCTCTCAAAATATTGTCTCTCTCTCCCTGATCTGGTCTGCACATACTCCGGCTGACCTGTAGAGAAAGAAACTCTCAGAAAAATTAATCAACTTATCTCACAAAAATCACTCATTATCACAAGATGACTTGTCATCTGGCTCGTCTTGGCATTGGAATCCCAGCTCATACGCCAGGTTCCATTGACCCTCATCGCCCAAAACTCGCAACTGCTGCTTCGTGAGTCTAGAGTATCGCATCAGGAATCTGAACATATCTTGCTCCTCTGGTGTTCTCTGCGCTGGCTGGAATTGTCGCAGGCTAGACTTGTGCACTCGATGTTGCTCTGGGTCGCTGGGCTCTCTCTGACCCGGTTTCACAGAGCTTGCAGTCGTGGAAGTTGCCGCAAAAAATCACTTGTGGGCTGTCCGGCTAGTGGGATTAGCAAAATTCAGAGAACGATGGCAGCTCTTTCTCTGTACACTTCAACACAAGTGTGACGGCAGCATGCCATCATTAGGGACACAGGACAGACCCCAGGAGTCAATTGAAGAAAAGGAAAAAAGCTTACCTGGAAAGGTGGAGCAGGGAAAGGACGAATGACAGCAGCTGTGGCAAACGCCATTACGGCCACGCGAACCGCATCCCTGCCGCTCGTTTAAGCGGCTGACGCTAACGAGCCAGCGAGGAGAACCAATCACGGCAGCCGGCATGGCTACCGTGGGAAAATTTAAAAACCCCAGCAAGCCTTGCGGCCAGGGTGGCGGAGAAGAGCATGGTGGAGAGGAGCGTGGCGGAAAGTGCGAGTGGGAGCAGAAGAGGAGGCTGCAGCTAACTGGTACTGCGGCTCCTGAGGGATCTGCATTACTTGCTGGAAGGAAGGTCCCAGCGTTGTGGCTGGGGAAACCACAGGTGGTCTCAGGATCTCTGACTGGCTTAGCTACTACAAGCCAGCCAGAGCAGGACTCTATCCTGGAGAGTCCATTTGCAGCAACAGAGTATTTTTTTTTAAAAGAAAAAAAAAAAGGAAAATTGCTGGAATATAAAGTCTCACTTTTCAATGAGTCCCGATTGATATAAACAACACCAATCCCGAAGGATCTGGATACCATCAGGATCAAGATCTTTCCAGCTGATGTACCAACAAGTGACCGGTTGGCGTGTGCACGAGGTGTAGGGATGGCGGAGCCTCATGGACCATTGAACCCCATGGTCGTGAGTACCCTTCGGGTATACCCCTACAGTATTTAAGATCAACACTGAACACCCTCCCTACAAGTATATATATTTCATCAAAGATGTGGCAGGTGAGATGAGGGGCTAGGGGTGGCCCGAAGTGAGTACCAGTGAACCCGGACTCACTAACGTCACAACAAGCATCAATTCTCATCAGCGTGATTGGAACAGCTCCAGGATCTTGCAGATAACGATGAGACCACAATTCCTGCTGCTGGGATTACAACAGTCCCAGTGCATGTCATCTAGGATCCCACATGCAATATGAGATCCCGATGATCGCTTGCAAGATTTGTTCCATGCTGACTCTCAATGGTCCACCTTCATGCCATGCATACGCTCTCTGGCTGGCCTGACCTGCAACAAGTGCTGGCAGCAAAATAGGCCAATAAATATTATACGTCACCATGCCAACGTCAGCGGTGTGCCCTCCTCTCCATGAGGCTCGTCTGGTGAGAGAACTTGCCTCGTGTTGGTTCACCAGGTCGGATCCGAACTCCACGAGCAGGTGTCCCATCCACATAGCTAGGGTTTCTGCTGACCTTATCTTGGACTTCTTACATAGGGCCTGTAATTCAGTCCAGGTTCTGCCGTGATAGGAGCTGGTAGTAACACAGGCCGCACTCATCACTTGACTCCTCATTGCCACAATGTACTTGGCTATCCGAGTCGTCACTGCATCCGACGGGGAACTTGGTTGCAGCATCCCTCCCGCTGCCTCCTGATCATGGCCTGGAGGCAGGCCCATGGGGATTTTGGGGGGTGGAATCGCTACTTCCGCCCGCCCACCGATAGCTCCGCCCCCCTCTTCTACCCTTCCATGGCGGCTCCCTTCCTCTTCCGTCCTTCCGTGGGTAATTCTGCCATCCTTCTCTACCCTTCCATGGCAGCTCCCTTCCTCTTCTGTCAGTAACTCCGCCCTCCTTCTCTACCCTTCTGTGGTGGCTTCCTTCCGTTTTACTGCCATCTTGCAATGACGGGAGACAGTGGCTTTCCTCCGTAGCTGCAATCCTTTTGACCGTGTGAATGGCACGCAGTCAGGCTTCCAACTCAGTCCTTTCCCGCATAAGGGTCATGACTGTATGGAACATTACTTGCAGCATTCTCCCCTTCCTGTATTCCGTGCCAATCCCTTCAATTGTGGAGTCTCCCTCCGTCTCCACTTCTCCTTGGAGCTCCGAAAGCTCCAACTCTCCCAACTCTGGTACTAGCATGTCCAAATTAATCAGCGCTGGCTCCTTACTCTCCCGCACACAGCGCATACAGCGAACAAACTCCCAACTGAAAACTATGTCTTTCTTGCTCGGCTTTTGTCTGGCTGAGGACTTGCTGCCCCCTTGTTCTTGGGGTTTACATCGAACTCGCTCACTCCCCATCACACATCCAAATGCTCTCAGGTGGAGATGCACTTCCCATTCTTTCTCAGGTTCCCCTTCTCCCTTGAGCAAAAGGTAACCGCTCACAAATCTTCCACCCAATTCGCCCGCTTGATGGTAAACGATGTGCACTCCCAACTCCATGGCATCTAGCATGTGGCATTTTCCACTGCGCCAGGGAAACTTCAACCAATTCCAGCTCAATTGCGTCTTCCCGGGATACCGATCCTGTTCGTGACGCCATGTGAGGGCCGAGAAATGCCGGCAGAATGGGGCTGCTGATAGAGTGGAATTAGTTATATGAGATGCAGCAGTGGTTGACACAAAAAAACTTTACTTACAAGCTGTATACACAAGGTATGCAGTGTAGGCACAATCCATAGACAGACACAAA
>JAGPOW010002514.1:5971341-6022466 GCA_030014935.1 Caiman crocodilus | reverse complement strand
AGGGACAGAGGGGCAGAGGCCCCGGTGTTGGTAGGCAGCAAGCCGTGTTTAAGTTCAGCAGAGTTTTCTTTTGGTTTGTGTTACCCCGGATAAGAAGGGACTGCAGTGTGGGAGTAGGCAGGGAGGAAAGCTTTCCACGTTGGTGGCGGCTACAGAAAGTAGCAACAAGAACACCTGGAACTGCTGGGCAGGGTAAGGGCGAGGTGAAAGGGGTGGAGGAGCCTCGCAGAAGATCCTGACTGCAGGTAGCCAGAGGGGACAGCCGCTTGGAGGGAAGCTCCACCCACTGGAAGATCAAAGTGGTGGCATGCGAGAAGGGGCAGACCCCAGAGCGGAAAGAGACCTGCCCCAAGGCTTCCTGCGATGGCCAGCTGAATATCTACAAAATCTCAGGGCAAAGAGGCCCGAGGTAAGATGTTCGACGCCCGGTGGCTTCAAAGATCTATACAGGAAAGTGTTTGCATAATACAATTTAAACCCTTCCCTAGAGGAGAATTTAATATTTTTTTTTAAATAAAACATTTTATTATGCAACTGTTACTATAAGTATTTCATTTACTTTTTTTACCTTTTAATCATTTGATTCATTGAAGCCAATATGGGAATTACTTTAGTTGTCACAGATGTAGTACAGGAGGTGAACATAGTAGTTTTATGTCTGGGTAAATATGAATCTTAAATATAATGAAGAAAGCAGGGTAAGGTGGCACCTGAGAGACTAACTGGCTCAGAGAGGCATATGCTTTTGTAGGTGATAGCCTGCTTCATCAGGAGTATCTGACATTGTTAACTTACTAGGTACAAATGTTCATTTCTTCCAGTAAGAAATCCTTACCACTAGAAAATCATTACTTCTCTTAAAATTATCAGAAGATTTGGTATATAAAATATATAATAAAAGATTTGGTGTTTGGTATATAAAGCAAAGAATTAAATAGTAAGTTGGAGCCATCAGAGAAGTGTCTTCAGTCTTGGTATCCTTAAGCATTTACATTTCCTTAATCCATTTTTGGTTTTGAGGTGTATTTATTAATTTATATTGCGAAAGTAGTCCAGACACACATTTGAAAAAATGAGGATCATAATTAGGGAAGACAAAAGAAACACAAAGCATAAGCCTTTGTTTAGTAGACCAGGCTGACTATTTTGATGACAAAATAATTAAATCCATTTGTAGTTTGTATGAATATAAAGCTGAATAGAACTGAAATGTTATCAATGTTTGTCATAGTTTTTAAAAATGAGTTTGGATCTGGAGTTTAGAATTGATTAAAATCGTAAATAGTTTGACACTTAATCTGAATTTAAAGATTTGTTAAAAGTATCTAAATTCTATGATCCAGTATGCAGACACTTTACTTAGAGGGGTACACGAGAAAGGTGATTAGAATTTTGGCTCACGTTTATCACAAGTAAAAATAGGGCTTTAAATTGCATTGTATATCATAGAGAATTCTGAGTGCAAAATGGAAAAGAAAAAGTCAAGAGTGGAGAATGAGCAAAAATTCAGTGAGTAATCCATTCTAATTGGTATTTAAATAAATATCAATTATAATTAATGTTCTGCCTATTTAAATTCCTATTCTGTGAAATGGAAAAAAACCTTCAGGAGAAGAACAGTACTCTTGACAGTCAGACATGTATGACAGCCAGTTCCTCTTCATTTCTTAAATCCAGATAAGCAAATGATTATGCTGCATAGAGAATTGACACAGGCTTATTTGTAACTGGATCTGAAACATGATCTCTTCAAAATCATTCTTCTTTTAGCAAGTAGCCACTAAACTAAGGTAAAAGATTAAACCAAGACTTTATATACCACACATCTGTATGTATGTATTTATAGATGTGTGTGTATAGATATATACACATGTATATACATGCATTTATTTACATAAATATAATATATATTATATTATTTAAATGTTGTAGTTTTTGGTCTGGTTCTGCAGTCCTTTTCTGATATGAGTAGTCTTTACACATGAACTTACATGAGCAGGGACTTCTTATGCGAATAAGGACTTGCAAGACTGGACCCCATAATTGGTTCTTCAATAAATCTGAATGCTTGAATGACTGAGCAGTCATGAGGGGGCCTGTAATTCCTATTCACATTTAAAGAGATTTATACTGTGCATCCGGCAGCCAGAAGGTCCCTTATGGTTTAGCCTTGACCTCTGATTTTATGTTTTGTATAGAAGAATTCAACTCTTTGACGACATTCATTTTATAGCATTGTAACAATACCCAAGAAAAGTGTCAATATGCTTTCAAATGTTACTAGGTTCCGATGTCTTGTTCTCGTTAACCATATGGGGAATGATTTTTGTTGATGATATCATGCTTTATTCTTGAAAGTTCCCTCAATATGTTGGACAGAGAGAACCATTATATCCTGTAGAACAAGGTAACTGAAAAGTAGTCAATGGCTAAAGTCAAATGACTCAAGGAGCTTGTATGAGACCCACAACAGCATCTCAAGGAGTACTGATCACCTTTGGCTCCACAGTTGATGGTCAGGTATCCATTTACAGCTGTGTGTAGTAGACCAGGCTTCCAAAGCAGTCCAGAGTCAAACTCATGTCTCTATTGCTACAAGATGCTGTAATTGCTTTGCCACCATACTAGAGCTAATGACAAGAATGTTGGTGCCCAGTGTAAGTCATGTGCAAAGTGCCCACTTGGGCATTATTATGCAACATTACTCCTATTTGATTTGGCAGCCCCTATGAAAGGGCACCTGATGCCAGTGCACTGCCCTTGCTATGATACTACACTATACTTAAAAGGTTAAGGATGGTTGAAATCAAATCAATTCGAGGTGATCTCTAACTTTTACATTAAAAAAAATGCTTTATATTTTAAAAAGTGATTTAGTAGGTAATGGCTACTGACATTTCTTAAAAAAAAAAATTCAGCCAGCTCAATTTCTGGGACATATGTCACCTGAGAGAGGCCCAGAAACTAAAAACATCAAAACCAGCTCCTAATGCAAATTTTATCTGTATCACCATATTTTTTTATTCTGTAATATTATATTAATTTAATTTTATAATTTAATATAAAAGTTATATTACATGTTGAAAATGTTGAAAGGTAACATTTTAACTTTTTTGGAGGTTTTTAAATGAGAAATTCAGTAAAAGTGAGACATGTACTGCTGGTACTGACCAGTCCTGCATATTTTTGCCAAAAAAAATATTTTAGTAAAATATGTTCCCCCAGACTTACTCATGCAGCGGTGGAGATAAAGCCTTAACAAAAGACATATATTCCAGTTTCTCAGGTTAGATCATACTGCTAAATTACTGATGTCTTATGAAGATTCTGGACTCATAAGCTGTTCAGAGATTTCATTCTTTGTCTCTGAAACAGAATGATCTCGGTTTTCTTTTAGTTGGCTTGTTTTTTTGCTCCCATTGCCAAGCTAACATAGATATAGTTGTGGGGCCCCATTATTGAACTGAAAAACCTGAGCCACAGAAGCAGCAGGATGAACTTCTGAGCAGTTTTGAGCAGGCCCATAGCATGCCTAGACTTAATTGTGATCCCAAGTATGTTCAGTCCACAAAGTACTCAGGAGACTTAATAATGACTACAAATTACTTCTAAAATTGATTTTCCTGCATGTTGAAATCATATATTCTGGGTTCTAGCTGGAGTATGTCATGCTTAGATTAATAAAAATTCTGAAAACAGTATGCAAAAAAACACATGAGTAGGATCAGGTTACATTTTGGGTGTGTCTACATGAGACTATTAACTTGACATTAGTATAGTTTACTGCAAAGTAAGAATGTGTCTACATGTGCACATTCTTACTTCGCAGTAAATCTCCCTAATTCTGAGTAAGTATTGTACCTGCAAATGTAAATAGCAAATTTACATGGGATTAGGAATGGTATTATAGAGCTTGTGTAGATGCCTGCCTGGAATCAAAACCTGCTCCTGGTCAGCCTCCAGGTGCTTCCCTGCTGCCAGGGTGGGCTCTGCCACAGAAGCTCAGGTGGGGACTACTATGTTCCCCTGCATCAGCAGTAAGGAACTTCAAACCTCCTACTCTGAGATCACTATCAGGGAGCAGGGTCTTGGAGATCCTTATCTCCTAGCCTGAGCTCTGTTTACAGAGTAGTGGCTGGGAACAAGGTCCCCAGCCCCCACTTCACAATAGCAATTGCAAATGTGTAGCAAGGGCTGAGAGCTCTCTGGATGAGAACAGTTCCCTGCACTGCCTGGAGCTGGCTGGGACCTGCCCCTGACCTGGACAGTTCCCAGCCAGCCCTGGGCTCC
This sequence comes from Caiman crocodilus, assembly GCA_030014935.1. Classification (NCBI taxonomy): domain Eukaryota; kingdom Metazoa; phylum Chordata; order Crocodylia; family Alligatoridae; genus Caiman; species Caiman crocodilus. Next base: position 6,018,176 of record JAGPOW010002514.1, on the reverse strand, counting down.
ATAGGGAGGCACATGCAGCCTGGCAGTGGCTGAGGATTGTCCCATTTTGGGCAGTCCCCAGCCAGCTCCAGGATGTACTTGCAGACTTCCCTGCACAGCTCAGGGTTGGTCAGGAACTGTCCCAGTCAGGGGTAGGTCCCAGCCCTATAGCCCAATTGGGTGACTGAGGAATGGGACTTGGAAAGAGCTGCAGGGGTGGGGTAGGTCGCAGCCTCAAGCCCGATCCTTCAGTGGGACAGCTAGTAGCAAGCTATCTCCTGAGATCTGCCCCTCCCCAGCAGCTCTTTCCAAGGACATGCCCCTGATCAGGGAGTCCAGGGCCAGGTGCTCCCTGCTGCCAGGGCAGGGGAACTTTGCCCCTGCCTCAGCAGCAGGCAGTCTCCCAGGCTCAGGAGATAGCTGTTTCCTGGCCCTGTGCTCCCTGCCATCCCATGGGTTAGCACCCAAGAGGTGCCTGGGGGACACAGTGGCTTCAGGGGCCCATTGTAGGGCTGCAGAAAACTGGGTACAAATTTTCTCCCTTATCCTTCCATGTGTACACACCTACCCAAAAACACTTACTCTGGTTTAGTTTACACCAAAATAAATCTGGTGTTGGAGTAAATGCTTGTGTATATACACCCTTTATTTACTTTATTTTTTGTTCTTTGAGACTCTAGATATATTAATTATATAGAATGAAGCTGTGTTGGGCTTTCCTCACTACAATTTCTGTATTTCACACAGCTGACCGAGAAGAACAAAAATCTCCAAATCCTATTATCAATATACAAAACAAGTCTTTCAAGGGATTTTAAAACATGAAATAAAATTCTTATCTCCATACCCACAAGCCAAGAGAGAGCTTATATAAGTCATTTACTATCATTTTAAATATAATATTTTATATGAAGATGCTTTCTCAAGAAGCTTCCATTTTAATTAGAAAATGTGAATTCTGGGACCTGAGAGTTTTAGTGGATTTGGAAAGATTTGATTATGGAATTATTCATTTTTAGAAAAAAGGCAAAGAAGAGCATTGGGCAAAACGAGTGCAAGTCATTCTGTCACAAGGGTAGAGGTAGTTTTAGAAAGGAGTTGACAGAAACTATGTCATGCCTGCTTATTATGGGATTATTTCCCAAAGTTTGCATCTCTAGAGTTCAGCTACAGCAGCAGTGCCCAATCTTTCAGCCCATGGGCTGGCCAAGAGGTTTAGGGTGGATTTGTGGACCAGATCCAGTGTGTGGGTCCAGCCTGGCAGGCACAGGGCTGGAACCCAATCCAGTGTGCTTGAGATTGGGGTCCAGTTCCACACACCATATTGCAGCAATGGTCTCTACCAGATTGAGCCTACTGTCCTAGTCTCAACCCCAGTCACAGCCCCATGCACACTGGATCAGGCCCCTCTGCTTTGGCTGCAGCCCTGGTGCTGGCCCCAGCCCTACACATGCCAAATTGGGACTTGTATCCCTGCCTCCAGCCCTGAACATAGAAGCAGCATCTCTCACACAAAGCATCTCATCTGGTCTCTGGGGCCTGGAAATTTGACAGTAGGGGTGCAGTGGCAGCATTCATTGCCACTGCTCCCCTCTGCTAAATTTCTGGACCCTTGGGAAGCCCACAGACCTGTATCTCATAGCTGTTCAACAATGTGAGAAGTAATTATTATAAACGGGTACAATAACTCACTGCTGCTCAGCAAATTGAGTCTTCTCTTTGTGCATGTAATAGCATGCTGTAGTATGGTGTGCAGGGGATGCAGAATCCATTGGACTGAAAACATTTGTGAAGTTCTTTCAATATGCTTGTAATATATCCTACTGTACAATACTTCCAGCAATAATAAAGTTTGCTGTGTGAGCTTTGAATGGAAAGAGGCATATATGTAGTTTCCTGGCCAAGAATCTCCATCAAAAGTCATAAACATAGAAAGGAACTGATTTATTAAGAATATAAATTTACTTCATTAAAACATTAGATAGGAATATAGCTTTTTGTGATGGTTCTGCTTTTACTTACAAGAACACTCACTAATGTCAGTAAATGAAGCTCAACACCCTGTTCTTTGAACCACTTGACCTCAGTATTACAGAAGAGTACTAATATTGAAAAAAGCGACTGCTGAATAGAGGAGGGAAGTAGAGTGGATGAAAACTACTATAAAATGGTTATTCTTTTTTCTTTTTTTTAAAAGCATCTTCTGTTAAGCCTCCATAAAAGATAAAATATGGATTTCTGACTAATCCATAGACTAATATTTAACTGTACTGTTCAGCTCACCCAGCTTAGATATATTGGAGTCCATGTAAGTCATACTTATATTTAATTCTGAGGGCAAGTAACCCCACTTTTAGACCAGAGAGAATGTAGAGTGAAAGCTTTAATAAAGAATATGTATTCCAGTCTTTCAGGTTAGATCAATAAACCATAAAAGGGTAGTATAACATAGAGGTTCTACCAGATCGGTAGTCCTGCCCAGGTAGGGCTTTTATTTTTGTGATAATCTAGTAGGTCTGTCCAGAAATCCAGAATCTACAACAGTCTCCATAATATGGTATTATACCCCTTCTAAAATAGCCATTACAAATATGTACCACTGATTTATAGTTAAATCTTTCAAAACAATCCTAGAATGCAGTCTTAAAAATTACCTTGAATTCAGTGGTAATTAACTGTATCTTTTCTATTCTCCCTAGATACACTTCCTTGTCCTCATTATTCTATGATCAGGTAAAGCAAATGCAGGAAATCATCATTTTTCCCCTGAAGACTCCCTGCAAATCCTTCCTACACTTCAATTAATTTCCCCCTGTACACCATTTCCTTAGCTCCAGGACTGGGTTATAATTTTTTTTTTCCACTGAATAGTTCATTAACATAAGGTGTGATTTGAGTTGAAAACAGTTTGTGAATCTGGATGAAATTATGCAAATATCTTCAATTAAATAAAACAATAAAAGAACTGGTTATTCACAAATGACCAAATAGGAGATTCCCTCCCTTCCTACCCTGACACAGCCCTATGCATTAGGCACTCATCTGGGATATGGGATGTCTAAGTCCACATCCTTTTCTTGCCGTAGCCACCTCTTTTTTTTTGCAGGGCATTCCTATAGCAAAGGATGTGATTCTCTTCCATAACAGCCTTGACAGCAGCAGAACATTGGCCACTGCTGTCCCCCTGCTTTACTATTAATGCAGATTAGAGCATTATGTCTTGTAGTTGTGTCAGGGTTGACTCTGTAGTTTTGCTAACATGCCAGGCAATAGAATTGTATAAAATGGCTTGGCTAAAATTAATCCTGCCTAAGGCAGGAGGTTGGACTACATGACCTCTGGAGGTCCCTTCTAGCACTGCATTTCTATGATTCCATTTTTTTATGGAATATCTATTGGACCAAAGAAAGGAAGAGAATGACTCTATAGTCTGGTAGTTAATTTCCTCAATCAGTAGGTAGGAGAGAGAGTCCTAGTCCCTGCTCTGAATTGAGTATAAAGATGATTTTAAATTTAGGTATTCACATTTTTAGAAGATTTATGGTCACAGGGGCATAAAGGAGAGAAAAACTCCTCCTCCTTATTTTGTGAATCACAGGATCATAAAAAGTTCCTCTAGTTCAGCCCCATGCTCAAGGCAGGATCATCCCTGACTAAACGATTCCTGTAAGTGTCCATCTAACCTGCTTTTGAAAACTTCCAAGAATGGAAATTCCACATCTGTTCTCTATGCTTGACTCTCTCCAAAGTGTCCACATCACTCTTGAAATGTGGGGCCCAAAACTGGACACAGTACTCCAGGGGAGGCCTCACCAATACTGAATAGAGTAGAAGAATCATTTTCCTTGATTTGCAAGTGACACTCCTATTAATACAACCCTGGATGCTGTTGGTGTTTTGTGAAACAAGAGTATGTTGTTGCTCATAGTCAGCTTTTGGTCCATGATAGCCCAAGGCCCTTCTCTGCAGTACTGCAGCCGAGTCACTTATTTCCTAGCATGTATTTGCACATGCAATTATTGCTTCACAAATGAAAACTTTGCACTTGCCTTTGCTGAATTTCATCTCACTGATTGCAGACATTTCTCCAGTGTATCCAGGTCATTCTAGATGCTAGACCTACCCTTTGGAGTATCCACAATTCCACCCAACTTGGTATCATCCACAAATATGCTAAGCCTGCACTCAATTGCATCATCCAAATCATTAATGAAGATGTTAAAAAATACCAGACCCCTGAGGAACTCTACTTAATACCTCCTACGAACTAGACATTGAACCATTGATAAGTAGTTATAGCTTACAATGATCCAACCAGTGGTGTATGTATCCCCTAACAGTATTTTTATCTAGTCTGTAGTTCCTTGGCTTGTTATAAAAATGTCATGGAAAATGCTATCAAAAGACTCACTGAAGTCAAAGTGTATTGTACCCGCTGCTCTGGCTGTACCCAAAGAGCCTGTCACCTCATCATAGAAGAAAATCAAGTTGGTCAGGCATGACTTGGTCTTGGTGAATCCAGGCTGCTGTTCCTGATCACCTCCTTTAGATTTTCCACAATAAATTCCTTAAGGATATACTTCATGATTTTTCCAGATATTATGGTCAGGTTGACTGTTCTATAATTTCAGGGATCCTCTTTCTTCCCTTTTCTTAAAGATGGGTACTATACTTGCTTTATTACAGTAATTCCCTATCTTTGTTGCTGACTGCACTTGTCATCTGGCAGCTGCCCCTATTATGAAGGCTGAATTAAAAAAAAACAAAATACTTCAGCCTTCTCTGTGCCATCTGTAAATAGATTACCTTCTACATTCTGCAAGGGACTGATGGTGTCTGTTCCTCCTCATATTTTTGACACACTTGTGAACTTCCTTTTTATTGTCTTCTGTGTCCCTTGTCAGCTGAATCTCAAACTGTGCCTTGGCCTTTTTAATTTTCTCTTTTCATGCCTGTGCAATACTCTTATATTCTTTTCTAGTACTATGACCAAGTTTCCACTCTTCATAGGATTTTTTGAGTTTCAACTTACTGAGAAGATAGCTGCCTAGCCAGACTGGCCTCCAGTTGTACTTCCTATTCTTTCATCGCATTAGAATAGCTTGCCCTCGCACCTTAAAAAGGCCTGCTTAAAGTACAGCCAGTGCTCCTAGATTCCTTTTCCCCTCTGATTTGCCTCTGAGGGGAACCTGACTACCAGTTCCTGGACTTTGTTAAGGTCTGCTTTTCTGAAATCCAATGTCTCTATTCTTATGCTTTCCTTCCTCCCCCTAGGACCTTCAAGTTTGTCATTTAATATTTACTGTCATCCAAGTTATCTTTCAACCTCACATTCTCAACTTTGTAAACAGTAAGTTGAGGTTTCCACCTAGGTGGCTTCTTTACCATCGCTATCAAAAAGTTACCTCCAACACACTCCAGGAATTGGGTGACTGAGGCATGGGGCTTGGAAAGAGCCAAGACTGCTTACACACTGTTGTATTCCCCTCCCAGAAGAGGTCCGGTTGATTAAAGTCCACCATGAGAACCACATTCTGCACCTTGGAAGCTTCTGTCAGTTGTTTAAGGAAGAACTTGTCTGCTGCCTTTTCCTGGATTGGAGCCACTGAATTCCCCTGCTGCCCTCTTCTCTGACCTTCACCCAGAGGATTTCAACAGACCTACCTTCCACTTTTTTACTACACCTCTGACCATGTGTACATCACCTTTTATATTTATTTAATATATATATGGCAACATCTCCTTTTTCTGTTGCTTGTCCTTCCTGAACAAATTATACCCATCCATGACTCCAGTCATATCCCAGTTATATGAATTATTCCACTATGTCTCCATAAGCCTTATTACATCATCATTCTGAGATTGTACCAGGACCTCCAATTCTTCCTGTTTGTTCCCCATACTTGCATTGGTATATAAAGATTTTAGGTATCTAACTAATGGTCCTATCCTTTCCCCAAGAACAATGCTAAGGTGCCCATTATTACTTCTCCTTACTAAGCTTTTATCCAGGTACCCTGGGTCTTGATTTACCTCTGGGCTGCTTTCTACATCCCTCAGTGAGCCTTATTTAAAACACTCCACACTAGGATAGCAAATGTGTATGCAAAAACACGCTTCTCTGTCTTCATCAGGTGGACCCCGTCTCTTCCCAGCACTCCATCTTCCTGAAATGCCACCCCACAAGTCAGAAGTCAAATCTCTGATGACAATATCATCTACACAGCCATGTGTTGATCCCCAAGATGTCTGTCTCTGCACCTTTATTCTTGACTGAAGTATTAAGGGTACTACCTGCACACCCATCCAATTAACCCTTGCAGAGCCATATAGTCAGCTTTGATCAAAGCCATATAGGCAGCTATGATCTGCTGACAGTCAGCCTTATGACAATATCATAAAGTTCTCATAAGTGTCTTCTGGAAATCAGGTGTGTACAAAATGGGCTGTTGGCACAAAGTTTCCTTTAACTGTTTGAAAGTGCAGAGGGCTCTTGGGTTCCATGGAGCCGGGTTGCGATGACCTTTAGTTAATTCTGTCAGGGGGGCTGCCCTCTCTGAGAACCCTGGGATAAATCACCAGTAATAATTAGCAAAGCCCAGGAACAATTGCAGTTGTTTCAGAGTTTTTGGGTAAAGGATGTTGCCATATGGCAGCCACTTTGTCTTCCATTGGTTTTATGACACCCCGGCCCACTAGGAAACCCAGGTACTGGGTCTTTCTTTTTCCTAGTGCACACTTCTTGGGATTAGCCATGAGCCCTGCCTGCCTGAGTCCCTCTAGTATCTGTTGGAGATGTTAGTGGTGTGTCTGCCTGTTGGGTGAGAAGACGATAATATCGCTCCTCCAGGGGTCTTTGATTCCTCGATAATTCCAAGTTGCCTCATCTGTTCGATTTCATGTTTTAGTGCCAGCCAGATGGTGAGGTTATAATGTGATAGTTAGACCCTCTTTGCCTCCACTGGCACCTCTCTGAAAATGTCATGAAATTCAGTGACCAATGCCTTCAACTCTTCTTGTCGGTTGATGTCCAGCTGGTCATCTATCTCCAGCTCTCCCTGGGTCCCAGTGAGGTCTTGGATGATTGTTCCATCTTCCTCCTTGATTTCTCCTGCAGGTTTCATCAGTCACCCATCCCCCTGGTGCCACCTCCACAATAGATTAATATGGTATATTTGTTTCCAAATATATGGTAATGTTAATATGGTATATTTGTAGGTGTCATTCACGGAACCTCATAGTTAACCTTCACAGAAACTCATAGTTAACCACAACCATGTGTTTCATCACCTGGAAGGGTCCTTGCCATTGGGATAAGGTCTTATTGCTGTTGTCTGGGAGTAACACTACCCAATCCCCGACCTTGAGCTCTCTTTTGGTGGATTGGGCATCATAACACTGCTTCTGCCTCTCTTGGCATTGGCTCAGATTCTTCTGTGCTATCTCTTGGGTTTTCTGTAACTGTTCTCGAAAATCCATTACCACCTGGGGTCATAATAATTTGCTCCCCTCCTGCAGCCATTCCTCACATATCAGGTTCAGTAACCCTCATGAGCTATAACTGTAGATCAGCTCAAACAGTGCATACCCAGTCGAAGCCTGAGATGCCTCTCTTATGGAGAAGAGTAGTGGGGGCAGCATGGCATCCCATTCCTGGGGGTCTCCCTGAATGCATGCTTGGGTCATCCCCTTCAGGGTGTGGTTAAAATATTCCACTAAGCCATTGGTTTGCAGGTGGTAGATGGAGGTGCATAATTGTTTGATTCTCAGAACCTGACACAGATCCCTTTCAAAATTTTCAACATAAAATTATTTCCTTGGTCTGTTAGAATTTCATGGGGGATGCTTACCCAGGCAATCCATTTTAGAAGAGCCCCATTATGGCCATTGCTATCACCAACTTCAAAGAAATGGCTTCAGGGAAGCAGGTAGCATAGTTGATGATTACAAGAATAACTTGGTACATGGCTCTGCTATGGGGGAAGGGTCCTGCTATATCTAGGGCAATACAATAAAAGGGTCACCCCACTAGTGGCATCAATATCAGGGGGGGCCTCCCCTGGCCTTATTTTCCTGGTGTTTTGACACTTGGGGCACTCGGCACAGAACTTCGCTACCATTCTTTATTTGCCAGGCCAGAAAACCCTCCGGTTTACTCTTGTTTTCATCTTGCACTATCCTAGATGCCCTCCCATGGGCAGCATGTAGGCCACCTACAACAAGGCCTCCCAATATTTGTGGGGGTCCAAAATCTGGTGTCTCACCCCTCCCCCACCCTTATTTCTCCACTGAATAAAGGACGCTTTGTCTTACCTCATACCACGGGTCTGCTCTGCCCTATGGGGATCTATCATCTCTCCTTCCTACCTGACAAGTTGGGATTACCATATATTCTGGAACAAAGTTTCCTGTTGTTGCTCCTCCTGGAAGTGCCCCTTGCCTATAAGTTCGTCTATATCTAGGTCCTCCTCTGGATATCCAAAACAGGTGGCCCTGGAACCTCTTTCCTCGTCACTGTCAGTCTTCATGAAAAGTCATCGGATAACTTCCTCTAGATGTGGCCGGTCTATGCCCAAAAGCATGGGGCAGGGCAGGGTTTCCACTAAACCTAAGGGATTTCTTCAGTATGCCCAAGTACTGAGAGTCTGACCCTGTATTGCTAATAAGTATAGGCGGCGCTGTGCATGCAAACACCAGCTTTCTGGTCTCCATGAATAGGAAGGAAAAAGATCCTTCCATACCATCAATTGACAGCAGCCAATGTCTACAACTGCTGGTATGATTGTGTCACTTATCTTCACCTCCACTACTAGTTTGGCTTTTTGACCCTGCCCTTTATGTCGTCTGAAACTACAGTCCAGTTTTTCACCATGTAAATTATCTGCAGAGGCTGTTGCCTGAGTCTGTCAAGGACAAAACCAGGACATGTGCCCCTTTTCTCCACATAAGTAGCATGTCAGCTCTCAAAAGTGCTAGGTTCACACCTCCCGCTGAACATTCTTGCTTTGTCACAGCTGGATGGGGTTGCCCTGCCAGACCCCTAGTGTCAAGGCCCCTGGCCAGTCTCATTTCAGGATTTTACCCCTCTCCTCCTGCCATGGCATAATCTTCAGCCAGCTTTAGCACTTCCTTTATGTTTTTGGGTCAATGGCACCGCACCCATCATTGAGAGCGCCCACTGAGATCCGTCAGGAACTTCTCTAAGACAATCAGGTATATTACTTCCTGGAGGGTATGTATCTCTGGCTACAATCAATGTTTGGCCAAATCCCTCAGCATCTGAGCTAATAGTCAGAGCCAAGTTCCTTCAGGGCCTTTCTGAGCTCTGAACTTGTGTTGATAGGTCTCCAGGAAAATCTCCAAATGATAAAGAATTGCTTCCTTAACCTTCTTGTAGTCTTGGGCTTCCACCCTACTGAGGGCTTGGTAGGCTGCTTGCACCAGTCTGATCAGGAGCAGTCCCAGCTAGGCTGCCCAGCTTCTTGGGTCCCACTTGACAGCCATCGCTGCTCTTTCAAAAGCCTCTAAATAGACTTCTATGTCATTGGAGGAGGACATGTGGCGAAGTCCAGTGCCTCCACCTTCCCTCCCCAGTAGCATCTGCTCTGCCTTGGTTTTCTCTCATCGATCCTGCTGGCAAGAAAACAGCTGTATTCGTGCCTCTGCCTCTTGGGTCAGCATTCGCACCATTTCCCCTAGCTGTGCCTGCTGGCCCTTGAAGAGTCTCAACATAATATTGTGGGCTTGCTGCCAGTCTATTAGAACCTGCATTACATACCATGGGGTCAATGGTTCCCAGTCAATGCACCACTTCGTTGTCAGGATTGTGCAATACCACCTGTTTCCTCTTGTACTCATCTGCCATGACTTTGATCTTATGTGGGAAGGAAGGAGATTGCTATAGTGTCACTGTCAATATTCATGGAACAACTCCCCAGACATGTCAAATCACTCCACTGATTTAATTCCCTTTTTTTTTACAGCAGCTCACGTTGCAGGCAACAGCCTTATCAACCTTCTCTCAGAACTGGTCATCAGCTCTGGGGAGGATCCCCACCCATGAGAACCTCAAGGTAAGTAGCCATCAACACTGTGTTGCTAACTAACTCATTAGTGAGGCGTGGCTACTGTATCTTTGCCCTATCACCAGCTTCTTTAGCCAGGGGCAACCCCTTCCCCCAATTACCCTTCCAATTTTGATGGGGCTGGCTGGTACAGTCTGGGCTCAGCCTCCCTCGTTCTCAAGGATTCCCCCCCTTTTGTCTCTCCTCAACTTGTATCACCACTTCCTGCTGGTAATTGACCTGTTAGAGGCCGCACTCATTACATCCTGTTTCCTGCTCCACTCCTTGGAGTTGAGAGCATCTCTGGCTGTTTTCTCACAGCTGACGCTAGTCTTTCCCAAACTGGGACCCTTCTTTGATCACAGTGTTCCCGCCAGACCGTGTTGCAGAGCCTTGGCTCCTCTGGACTCACTGCAGTGGCTATGTCTTTGAGTAAGTATCCATCCACCGCCGTTCTGCTGGCCTTCCTGTGCCCAAAGGCATTCTCCCTGGGTCCTGCCTCTGATTTTACCCCCAGGATCCCTGGTCCATTGGCCAATCCTGAACTAGGTGGAAAATTCACTCCACCTGACTGGGTGTCATTACTAACAGCTTCCAGGTGTTCATCCAAGGAACAGGGCTCCAGTCAGAGACCCTGTTACAGTTAGCTTTCATTTAATTTATTTTGTGACCCAAATTAGCATGTGTGAAAAACCTCACTGGTAAACTATTATATTGTTAACAAATGGCAACATTCCCACACTAAATGTCATTGAAGTCCTCATCTTTTGCATGAAAGGCAGGTTTCATAGAAAAGGAATAGCTGTGATCTGACCCCATCCTGAGCCACCCTGAAGTGCATAGAATAGAGAACAATATGCAGCTCAGTAGAAGAAAGTACTGGGAAGCCAAAACTTCCCTTAGTTTTCCTTGAGACTATACCTAATTTGATCCATGGAAAGAAAACTGCAGAAGGCATGTCAAGTGTGCAGCAATAACAAAGGTGGCATTAAGGAGAGCTCAGAACATACACCAATAGCTGACATGAGGGTCAGAGAGGAAGATGTGTTGTAATGAAAAGAAAATGAAAATAAGGAGCTTCAATTTCACATTAAAGGATCAGAAGCATATTTTAAGCTGTATTCAGTCCAGGTTTAAATGTCTTGATTTATATGGCTTCCATTCTTTGCCTTGAGATACTGTTCTGCATCAGTATAACTCAATGTTGGGAAGTTTTTCTGATAGTAGCAAAACATTTCCCAAATCCTTTTATCTTTCCCTGAGTGCCAAATGTTCATTAGCTTTGTGTTTACAATCTAAAAAGAAGAAGTATTCACTTCCTCCTTCCAATTCCCTTTGTGTGAAGGTGAACTCTCTCTGATAAACATTCCAAGGTATCATTTTACTGTCCCTCAGCATTTTTCAATCAAGGTTTGAAGTAAGATTTTCATAGCTGGGGCATGAGCAGAACTCATCTCAAGGTTGAAAACACAAATTTTAAAAGAACATAACAGGCAAGAAGAACATTCAGCTTGTTTATTTTGAACACACACATTTTGCAGAATCACTGTTCTCAAAAACATGTAGAACACTGACAACTACATAACACATTTTGCAAGCAAACACACAACTTACTATTAATCAGAAGCAATAGTAGTTGGTGTAGTCTCTCCCCAGTTCTAACACTACTTCCCCATAGGTTTAGAGGGCAAAAGTGAGGACTTTCTAGATAATGCGATCAAGAATCAAAGGTATTTCTTCAATAATTCAACTAAACAGCCATGTCAATCCTAACAAATGAGGGAGACATTAAGAAGATGCTTCTGAGCCTTCTCTATTCTCCCTGAATTACTTTTTTTCCCTGCCCCAAATACACAGATTTCTAATGCAGGTGTTCAAAAAGTTCATAAGTAATATAGTTTAGGAAAAAGAACACTTTTTGAAAGTAATACGTGTTTGTCAGGAAGAAACCAACACCACAAGATGTATTTTAGGTATCTGTTCTAGATGGGTACATGACCTGAGAAAAGGATGATAAATTAGATACCTAAATTAAACAAAAAAGAAATATAGCTAGAGGTCAAGACCATGAAATTCTGTGAAGTATTTGTAAATGAAGTGTTTTCTTGGAATCTTCACAAGAGAGGGATGGCCTGTTTTTGATAAGCTTTCAGTCAAAAAAGTATTGGAACCTGAAGCTTGTTTTATGAAACGTTGTGTATTTGCTTTGAGCACGTTTGAAAAGAGATTTGATCACTACGTATGGGTGTCTAGGGAAGTGTGCAGGGGAAAAAGCTTCCTAACTTTACCAACAGTAAGGATTTGGTGTCAAAGACTAGATCTAAAGATCTTGCTCTCCAGAAAATATGAAGTTTCCTGATGGCAGGAGGAAGCTGACCACTGGAGTTTAGTTTTAGTTATAGAGGTTATAAGCTTTTCATAAGTCAGGGTCCTTAAGGTGAGTTTTGATGCCTTTTTGAGGATATGCCTGATGTAGACTCTAAAAAATCTGTTTTTGCTTGTATGTGAAAAAAGAGGATAAATAGCAGAAACAACTTATTAAAAATATTGAGTTTGAAAGAAACTCAAGGGTCATCTAGTCTAAGTCCCTATTCAAATGCAGAATAAGTTATTCCTATTTCTAATTCCCAGAATTGTGCACTACTATTAAGACCTGGTTACATGGCAATTTTGGGTGGCTCCTGAAACTCTTAATCTTTGGACTGTTCATACATTAACACCTGAAACGGTTTTTAAGCATGTCTTATGCAGCTCAAAGTTGCATCACTCCAGGGCACAATGATCACTGATCCATGTTACCCAGTTCATGTTACACCAAGATGTAACAATCTAGGCTATACATTGATATAAACACTTGATCTGCTCCTCTCTCTTTTGATGGCCCAGATTGGGCCAACAGCCCTCCATCAGATGCCTGTGTAGTGCCCCCCTTTCCCCTCTTACTTGTATCTGCTCACAGTCAGGGAAGGGTTAGTCGGTCTGCCCAGCTGCTGTTTCTGCTAGTCTCTGGACAGACTCAGTGTACGGCCCCAGAAATGCATCCCAGCAGCAGCAGTCAGGATAACCCTTCCCTGCCTGCTGCCCTGGGACAGATAGCCAGACAGCTAGAAGTAGGTGGGGACAAGAGAGGGAAGGGGAGAACCCAAAGGAGAAGGGGGGAAACCTGGAATGAGAGGGGGGGTTTCTTACCTTTCAGTCTTCCAGGCCCCTGCTGGGCTGAATATGTGACTGCTCCAAACTGGAGCTAGCACTAACAATGATCAATGTGTGTGCAGCTCAGATTGTAAGGTGTAATAAGGCTCTAAAACTCATGGTAAATGTATTTAACTATAGTTGTTATTCACTATATGTACGATTGTATATTCCTGAACTTCATAGTTTTCAGTGAAACTTGGGGAAGGCTAAGATACCTTTCTTGTTCATAACCCACTGAGAGTATTGTGCACTTCTGTGATACATACAGTATCTGCTCATACAGAATCCAAATACGCATAAGACAATAACCATTTCCATCTCATGTACCACAATATTTCCTATTTTTCTGCTTCTAATATTTTTATGCTTGCACTGATTCAGCAAAAAAACCCAATGTCCCCATTTTGAGAATTAATCTGTGTCAAACATGTGAGTATCACCATGCGTTAATGCAAGATGCAGCATTGTCATACATTTATATGGTGAATTTTATTAGACATTCATAGTTAGTAGGATTGGAAGGGACCTGAGCAGATCATCAAGTCTGACCACCTGCCAAATAACCTCACCTAGAAGATTTGGTATGTATGTTTTAGTAATAAATTCATTGATGCTAGGATCAGAGGGGACCTCAGTGGATCATCAAGTCTGACCCCCTACCCATGGCAGAAAAAAGTGCTGGGGTCATGTGCCCTCAGGTAGGTGCTTGTCCAGTCTCTTCTGGAAGATTCCCAAGGTAGGGGCAAGCACCACCTCCCTTGGCAGCTCATTCCAGATTCTGGCAACCGTAACCATGAAGTTGTTCCTGATATCCAACCTAAATCTACTTTCTATCAGCTTGTGGCCATTGTCCCTGGTTATTCCAAGGGGTGCCCTGGTGAGCAGAGCATCTCCTATTCTCTGATGCCCCCACCTGGTGAGTTTGTATACTGCTATAAGATTCACCCTCAGCCTTCTCTTGGGGAGGCTAAGGTCCAGGTCCCTCAATCTTTCCTCAAAGGGCCTTCCCTGAAGGCCTCAACCCATATGAGTGGCCCTTCTGTGGACCCTCTCAAGTTTGTCCACATCCCTCTTGAATTGCGGTGCTCAGAACTGGGTGCAGGACTCTAGCTGCGGCCTGACCAGTGCTGCGAAGAGGGGAAGCATCACCTTCCTGGACCTGTTTGTGGTGAACCTACTAATTCATGACAAAGTGTGGTTTATTCTGCTAATTACTTCATCACATTGATGACTCATATTAATCTTGGAGTCAACAATGACTCCTGGATATCTTTCCACTGCTGTGCTGCTGAGGTCGTTCCCCAGCTTATAGGTATAGTGGTGGTTCCCTCTCCTTAGATGCACTTGCACTTGTCCATGTTGAACTACATCCTATTGTTCCCTGCCCACTTTTCTAATGTGTCCAGCTCCACCTGGATTCAATTTCTTCCCATCAGTGTGTCTACTTCACCACATAGTTTTGTGTCATCAGCAAATTTGAATAGGGTGCTTTCCACACCCACACCCAAGTCACTGATGAAGATATTGAACAGCACCAGCCCAAGGACCGAGCCTTGGGGAACCCCACTGCCCACATCGTTTGAAGTCAATAACAACCTGTCCACCACCACTTTCTGGATATGACCCTTAAGTCACTTTGCCACCCACATGACTGTGGCATCTAATCATCTATGGTGTTGTCATTCAATTTGTTTATGAGAACAGAATGGTATACCGTGTTGAAGTCCTTCTAGAAGTCCAAGTAGATGACATCTACCTCTGCTAAAGGTAGTCTATCTAAGTATTTAGTGCCCTGGTCATAGGAAGAAATAAGGTTAGTCAGGCAGGATCTACCTGCTGTGAACCTGTGCTGGTTGCCCTTCAGCATTATATTACTCGCTGCACTCCTACAAATGTGTTCCTAGATAATTTTTTCAAGGGTTGTCCCAAAGATAGAGGTGAGAAGAACAGGTCTATAGTTACCCAGATCCTGCTTCCTCCCCTTCTTGAAAATAAAGGCCACATTGACCCTTTTCCAGTCCTCTGGGACTTCACCTGAGCACCACGAGTGCTCAAACAGTCACACCAGTGGCTCTGCTATGACACTGGCTAATTCTTTCAGCATCTTTGGATGGAGCTCATCTGGTCCCTCTGACTTAAACACATTCAGCCCCTCCAAGTGTCTCTTTACCAGGTCGGCCTTGACAGTAGGTGGGCTGGTGTTTCTTCTGCTTCTACCTGTAATGTGTTTGGGAGATCTGTCCAGATCCGTGCTCAAGAATACACAGACAAAAACTCATTGAAAAGCTCTGCTTTGTTCCTCCTATCTGTCATAAACTGCCTTAGTCTATCCTGAAAGGGTCCTATGCTGCCCTGTGCCTTCTTTTTGCTCCCAATATATCTGAAGAAGGATTTTTTGTTTTCCTTAATTTTTGTTGCCAGCTTAAGTTCTAATGTTGCTTTTGCCTTCCTGATTCACTACAAGTGTGAGCCAAGAAGGTATACTACTCCTTGGTAGCTACCCGCTCCTTCCACAGTCTGTATGCCCCTTTTTTTGCCCTTAGGCTGTCCTGGATTTCCCTGTCTAGCCAAGATGGCTTCTTGGCCCCTTTGCCCCTTTTCTATGCAATGGGATTGTCTCCATCTATGCCCAAAGGATCACATCCTTGAGGAACGACCATCCTTCCTGGACCCCCATTTTGTCAATGCTCTTCAGTTAGTGAGGCATTAAAGCTCATCTCCTGAGCACCCTGAAGTCAGCCTTTCCGAAGTCTAGCACTTCTGCCCTGATGGTTACTTTTCCCACCCTTTGCCAGACAGTGAATTCAATCAATTGATGTTTACCTTGTACCAGCACATCTGCTACCAAGTCATCCCCCGTAGCCAACACCAAGTCCAGCAAGGTGTTCCCCCTATTGGGATCATATACTTTCTGCATTAGGTGGAGTTCCTATATGCAGGTTAAGAACCTACATGAGTGGTTAGCCCTGTCTGAGTTATTCTCCTAGCAGATGTCAGGGTAGTTTAGGTCATCCATGACAAACATATCTCTTGACCCTATGGCCTCTGAGAGTTGCCTGGAGAATTCCAGGTTTAGCTCATCCTCCTGCTGTGGGGGTCTATAGTAAAGCCCCACTACCACGTCCCTTTCCCCCAGGACACCTTGTATCCTAACCCACAGTACCAAAGTTTGGCCCTGCTCTGATCTCATTTTGAATATAGATTTATATTGCTCCTTAACATAGAAAGCAACACCCCCACCTTTTTCCCAATGCTATACTGTCTGTACAACCTATAACCTTCAATGCCTACCACCCAATCATGAGTAGGGTCCCACCAGGCTTCAGTTAGCCTAATCAGGTCAATGTTGCTTGCAAGCAGAAGTGCAAGTTCCTCCTGCTTGTTCCCCATGCTCCAAGCATTAGTGTAGAGACTCTTAAGCCCCGCAGTGGGTGCCCTTGGTACCCACCCCCATCCTAATGTCTATTGGGCCCTTTAGTGTTTACCTGGGCTGATCCAGCTCCTGGCTCTCATCCTAGGTTTTCTTTGTCCACTGGATCCTCATCCCATGGAATTTCTTTTAGTGATCTTTATTGGAAGCCAGGACCTGTCTTTGGGTAAAATAAACCATCCAGAGAAAATCCAATCTTGTTTTGAAGACATCAAGAATGAGAAAACCCAGTACTTCCCTGAAGTTTATTCTAATGATATATTATCTTATTGTTCTTTGGTAATAGCTAATAAATAAATGTATTCCATTTTTCTTTTTTTCCCCATTATATAGATCTCCTAAATTTTCAATAAAGTATGACCCATACAAAACAGAGGAAATGCAATGATGGTTAACAGTTAAAAAATATTTTCCTCTGGATCAGATTATCTTTACAGGATAGAAATAACTATTATTTTTACATTGTATACTATCATATCTTACTGTCTACAGCAGTAGAAAGAAGAACAAAGTATACGTTTTGAAGTAGAATCTGAAATTACTAACTTAATCCACATAAACCTTTCCCCCATTTATTTGAAGGATGAAGACATTTTCTTCTAATTATTCTAATTTCTGCATGTATGATCAGCTTCTCTAAGGTTTTCCTTTTGCGACGGTATTGCTGATCACAGGGGTCAGATTCAAATCAAGAACAATTAAATTAAGAGAAGCAGCAGTTTGATTTTGCACTGACCCTCTCCTTTTTTCCTCTACAAGTCACTACTGTAGATTTTGATAATTGAAAACTGTAAAATATCATTGGGAGAAAAGTTGCTGTTTCTGACACGTCATTTTCTGATTTGTTTTTCTTTTTTTCTCTATTCCTGTAGCAAGTTAAATATCTTTGATTACTAACAATGCATCTCAGTTACACCAACTATGTAAAATATTATTTGGAGGAAGGTTAAACAACAGTAGCTGCCTCAAAGTTTTATCCCTTGACTGGTTTAGTAGCTGAGTGGAGGGGCAGTGGTGAAGGTAATATTTAGTTAGAAAATCAGTTTTCAGATCATTTTAGATCCTGCCTTTCTCTCCTTTTTCTTTTTGGCAAACTTTTAAAAATAAAACACCCAGGGGGAAAAACAAGTACTTTTAATGTACCTTACATTTAATGTGCACTGCATTTTAAGTATTTCATGCAATAATAAATATCTATATGTAGTCACAGGAAAAAATATCTGGAGATCATGGAAATATTTTGGCATATTAGTCTTATATTATGTTGTACTGAATAGAAAAAAAAAATGTTGGCAATACCTTTCCATGTAAGTCCACAAAGATTATTTAATTTATACTTTGGGAGCTTCAGAGGGCAAAGCCTAACCTAAAGCTTTTCACAGGGTTTTTTTATTATTATTACTTATTTACAGAGTGACTATTTGTTTATTCTCCAGCATATACCTCTAAGTCCCTCATTAATTATCCTTAAGCTTCCAATTTGAAGCAGAGTTGCAAAGCCTTAGATCATCTTATGCTCCTTTCTGCCTAAGGGGCATTGAAATTTTAATACAGAATACCGTGTCCCAAGGCTATATTCCAGCCCTATTATTCACATTTTACAATATTGCTAAAGCACATAATGAACCCAGTTCAAGTCTAATCAAATACTTAAATAAATGCATTTCAGTGGATAGTGGTACCACTAACATATTTGCTTAGTTAGTGAATCTGTTGATTAAACCAACTCATTATTTTAATGGAATGACTTGATGGATGCTTTAATTCTAATATAATTTGCTAAAAAGTTCTGTTTTTGACCATAAAAAATAATTCTCTATTTTCAGGTTTCCTTTTGAGTGAACTAGCAAAAATCTTGTAACTACACTTTTACAGCCATCCAATTGCAATTGAAAAAGTTGGTGTACTGTTTTAAATACTGCAATATGATGTGCTAGAAAAATAATTATCACTGGAGAGAAAAGTTAGAATATATTTATTTATTCATATGTTCTTAGTATTGTTGACCTGACTTAAAAAACTACCAAATTAAAACTCAAATATAAAAGTACAGTAGTATGACTCATTGTAATCCACTATCAGCAAGTGCAAATCCCTCTTCCTCTCCAAATATTATCAACACTTTAAAAATTTCCTTTGTTTACAAATGCCTATAGGAAAAAAGGCAAGTTTTGCCACATGGCCTAAAAGCTATCAGACTTCAGCTGCTTTGGATGAAGAGCAAGTTTGAAGGTATGGGAAATTCAGAGACTGCTTAGCCACCTTGCCCTTCCCATATATCCCCAGCAGAGTTTCATTCATTTTGATTCAAGTGTGGACAGACAAGGGTCTCTTAGCTAAGCAGATACTGCATTAAGAGTGAGCTATCCAACTGGCTGCCCACAAGCTGCATGTGGCCCATGAGGGGATAAATTGCAGGCCCCTGGGCTCTTGGCTGGACACCACTCTTCCCCATCACTATAGCTGCAGAAGCAAACAGGGTCTCTAGGCTTCTCCTCTCCTTCCAGTCTCCCCTTCCCTGCTCCAGGGGGGAAAGAAGTATGGTGAGGTGCTGCTTGACCCTGGAGTGGGGCTTGTGGCCTAGAGTCCCTTAAAGCACAATGCAGCAGGGGAGCCCATGGGCAGGGATCTTAGGGTGAGGTGGAGCATGTGGGTGCATGGTACAGTGGGGAGGGGGAGGGGGAGGGCTTACCCAGGCATAAGATATGTCAGGAGGAGAGTGGAAGGAGATGCTGGCATGCCTAGGCATGTATGTCACAGGTGAACACTGGGGTGCATGCTACAGTTAGGGGTCAGGGGGAGGGGGAATATGGTATGCAATCCTGAGGACCTATGGCCCTTACTGCTATAGCCCTGCTAACATGGCCTACAGAGTGTGCAGCCAGCTACTTAGAAATTGAAAAGCCCTTATTTAGGGCTTTGTCCAGGAAGTCCATTAGCATGCAATTAAAATTTTGGGGTACCTTACATGTACTTCTGTATTTCAGTATTATATTCTTGATTGACAAAGGCATTGAAAACAGAGTGTTCATACCAAAGGAACGGTTGCAAAACCCTGTTTGTGTATCAATTAAAAAAGATGCCTGACTGCTTCTGCATCTTGGTCCTCTTTTAGCACTGGGAATCTGGAACTCCCTTTGACATGTGACAATTACTCATGACTGTTAGTGGAGAAGAACTTTCCACTTCTTTCCCATATTACTTCCTTCTGGGAAACAATACTATAAACCCAATCTCAGTCTGGTTGGGACTAAGTTTCAGCCAAAACTTGTTCCAGTCTCATCAAGACATTGCAACAGGGCAATGATCTCTTGTCATGATGTTACATTTCACTCTCAGAATTGTGTAAGATACTCAAATATTATTAAAAAATTATTAGAAACACATATCTCAATGGAAGACCACTTCCAAGTCAGTAATCCCATGGCTAGATTGATATGGACCATGGGGATTTTTGCCTTCCTCTGTAGCAGGGGGTATGGCTGTTTTATCTGGGACCCCTTGAGCATATATTAACAACATTTTATAGAATTAGGACATTTGCTGATGTGGTTCCCCTTCTTCACCTGTGGCAGATTAGGCTGTTAGGTCTATGTTGTGTCAGGTTCTTATCTATAGTTTAGAGTCTGGTTTGTATGGGATGGTTTGGATAGGGATGATTCTGCCTCAGGCAGGGGATTGGACTAGATGGCCTCTAGAGATCCCTTCCAGTGTTACTCCTTTATGACTCTATAGTAATCCTAAGAAATATTGAGTAGAATAAAAGGCACTTTTCTATAATTATGATCAAATCAGACAGTTTTTTTCTTTCCCTACTTTTAAAAAAATATTTATGAGCACTTTTTCTCGATTATCTGGCTTCTTCTAGTCCTCAAGCTATCAGAAGTCCTACTGTTTTAACTTTTGATTTTCTATCAAATAATTGCTACTTAAATACAAAACAATGATTATGTTAAGTATATCACCCATATCAGCCATCTTCAGACATACAGATAAGAGAATCATAGGGACAGTCATCCTTGACTATGAGAGATTGCTGAAGATCACCCAAAGTTTCTGTGGTATATTGCATAAAACAATTTAAACTAATGTTGTAGTTTAAAAATGAGTTAGTATACATAGGGGAAAGGGAGTCAGTGGAAACAGGGAATGGTTTCTCTCAGAAGGAAGCCCATGTTCTAACAGGCACAAGGATGGCTGGCAGCTCTGTTCTGTGAAGTCCGTGCTTGTCTGCTGGGTCCAGATGAAGCAAAAATGATGATAATCTAGACATTTAATGAAAGATAGTTGTATGACAGAGTTCTTAGAAATGACTTGGGGCTTATTTGCCATGGTAAGTGAAGGATGGAAAAGATGTTATTGTAGGTATGTGGCTGGATGAGTTCCTGTGGAATGAATAGTTTCACACTGTTTTGGTTTTATTATGGTGTTAATGCAGATACATCTCCTTGATCCTGTGAAAAGCATCAGTTTGTCATTCTAAATCTAAATAAATACATTGATACAGTGTAAAATAGTCATTTAGTATGTGTCATGACCAAACCTGGGGTCTACTTTGTAGGAATGAGGATTCAGAATCTCAAGATGTAGCTGAATAAAAACTTAAAACCTGACCACCTAAGTCAACAGTGAACTGAGCCAAAATGTTAGATCTGACCACTTCCGCTTTGAGAGATTCAATATCTAAAACTGGATCTAAAATTTCCAGTTAACGCAGACATAATGAAAAGTATTCCTCTACCAAATGTTTTAAAAGAAGTAATACCAGACCATAAATTCTTAAATCCCAACAAACTTTAGCACAACTAAAGCATTCTCACATGTATCTTCTTGAGGTAACTCCAGCCACAAAAAAAAGAAGCTTCATTTCAATGTCTATTCCTTTTAGAACAAAAAAACAAATATGCCCCATAAAGAATGTCTTTAAACTTTGGCCATGTATATTCAGTTTCTCTTGGGAGTGTGGTTGCTCTCCCAGGAGAAACCACAAATTTATACATGTTCAGGATTTTTCTCCCAGGAGAATACTAGCCATTTCAGGACGAAAATAACTTGGGAATAACAGGATTAAATCACTCCTGGAAGAATTGCTTCTTCCCTTCTGACAGAAGATACAGCATAGTCCCCCAGCATCGCAAGGTAGTTTGCTCCACATCACCACCCCCAGGAGACAATGTTACTTAGATTGGACTCTGTTTAGAGTATTGCTCAGGTGGACTCTGCTGCTCCAGTCAAGCAGGGAACAGAACATTCTCCCTTCATAATCTCCACATTGTGCTACAGGGAGACACAAACTGCAAGGCAGAGTGGATCAGCCAATCAGGGCTTCCTTGCACATTGCTGCCACCTGTCACCAAGCAGACTGAAGAAGTCTGCAGAGCATGTCAGGATGTGTGCACAAGGGTTACCTGGTTGCAGTGTTAGCACTTGAAGCTTTTTTCACTTCAAGGACTCAGCATTTGAATGTCTCCTGGTAAGCTTTTCTACCAGGTGAATAATCCTGGGTGAATTCTTCCAGGTGATTTGAATGTGCATTTCAGACTTTGTGTGCATTATAACATCAGTTTGTTTACAAAAGTCCACTCCCTAATACACTCTGGATATATACAATTTACTTTACTGGATGCTAAATTAATTTTATTTCCTGGAGATGTTGAGAGAGATTCTGGTGCTTCTCTGAGAATATTAAAATTATGACCTAAGTAGGGGGCAGGGTGAACATTTATTGCCTCATATCTCTCAGTGCAGAGATTAATTCTCCCTGAGTACAATAATTTCTCAAGAAGTCAGGTCCAGAGGATATCTATTTAATCCGTAATGTTTCTGGTGCAGTCTGTGCTTTCCAGGACAGCCTCCCTACTGTATGAATTGCAGAAGGTGAGAATGAGTTATGATTTCCACTTCTCTTCACACAACAAGGGGGAGAATAGTATGGCTTTTTCCTCAATTAGGCATCTTTCAGTATATGTCCCTGAATTTTTTTGGAAGCTTTTTTGTTGAACAATGCTACCAAGTATGGGGCATTGGTTTAGAAGTCATGCTATGTTAAGAGATAATTTATAAATCTTTTGGTTATTGTATTTATTGCTACTGCATCCTATGTCATACAGTGCATAGCATGGAAATCAATTCTGCTTTACTTTCAGTTACTATTCTTTCTGACATATAGTACTTTGCCAATGATAAAAAGGTGAGAAAGTTTATGTGGTGTGTATATGTGTGTGTGGCCAAAGTGGAAGTAAAACCTAGGTGGTACCACCTTCTTTAGCAGGTATCTGAATTACGTACCTTGGAGTCCTGAGGATTCTTTACCTCATATAAGGCAATGTGTTATAGTTATATTGTGTTATAGTTTCAAGGAAAACATTGTGGTTGAAATACAAATAATTTTTTGTTAGTGTTACAAGATTTACCACAATTTTTACTCTTTCCTCTGCAATAACTAGAAATGCAGAAATTCACATAAGAGACAAGAGGTCAATAACTTGTTGATTGGCTACTGAGTTATGAATAGACATATCTGCCCACCTACCTAGTCCTGAAGAACAACAGGAGTTAGGCTGAGGTGGGCTGGGAATTGCAACAATAATCAGCATCAGTGAAAATTAGAAATGCACTAGGCCACTCACATAAAATATACTTCACTTACTCCTGGGTGCTGTATATTGCAACCAGTGCTTAAAAGAGAATATTTTCTCCTTGCTATGAAAATCTTTCTTTATAGTGTAATAAGGTTGGGGTGGGAGGATGGTACGGGGGTGTTGGGGGAAGGCATTTGTCCAAATGTGTTTTTCTTGGGAAATGGATACAGATTTTTTTTCAGCCTGCAGTAAGAAAAGTTTTGAGTTTTTTCCACCTTAATTATTCTCCCATTATATACTAAAGCTTGTCAGAACCAGCACACACCACCATGACAAACAGGTCTGTTTTAAAGTCTTTAAGATCAGGAATGCAAATTTGATGAATTTCAGCTCTATCTGTACCATCTTCTTATTGTAGTATTTGGAGAATGTGTATATTGCCTTCAGACCACTCTAAGGAATGGCTCAGTGTAACAAAGCACTCCTGGTTTCACATATTCTGTATCAAAGCAAAATGGATGTAAGGTAACTCCTCATAACAGTGATGAGTATAAGCCATTAGGCATACATAGGACAGAAACAGTATTGGCACATGCCTAGCTCTGCTAAAAGGCCACTACAACTGTTTCAGAATGTAGAGCATAGGTGCAAAATCCTAGTCCTCTTTTCCGCCATCATTTTTCCTGTGTGCTACTGAAATTTACATTTAATTGATCTTATTTGTCTTCATTTTTTGACAAACCTGCTGTATCAGTTTCTTTTCCAAACATATAAGTTCAAGCAGTTTGAACATTGCCTTGTTGGATATTTATGACATATTCATGAAATTTTATGACCCCTTCTAGAGACTGTTAAATTACATTCAGACCTTGTGCTGAATTAGTTGTGGTGTTTTATAGTTAAAGATTCATTATATTTCTTTTGGCCAGATACATGCTGAAACTGAAGTTTTACTGAGCCAGATTAAGTAGGCATCCGACATTGATTTTTTTTTTTAACATGTGTAAGTTATTGCATTTAAATTACTGGAAAAAGGAGCTTTAAAAAACAACTTGCACAATACTTTTTGGTATAAAATTATTTTTTAATTATGTTCTCTGATCACCTCTGTACACCTAAACTGAAGTGACTGGGTCTGCTTGGTTTCAAGGATTTATCCAACTATAGGATTAGAGCCTAAATTCTCACTGTGTTTTGAGCATAGTTGCATGTGTGTTTATTTCTGTGTATCGAGAGGGAAAAGATCTCAAAACAAAGAATAATTTTTAGCAAGATGCAAATAGGGGAGCTACAGTTTTTTACCTTCATTTTAATTCATGTTTCCTATTTTTCTTCTCTAGTGAGGAAATACTGCATACGATCATAGGTAAAGCTATTAGGTGAATTTATGAATGTTCAAATAATTTGCATTAGTGTCTCGTACAGATTCTAACCCAAGGGCATATGGAATAGAATTGCATTATGTATAGAAGGCAACTACCTACTAGAATAACCAATTATTTGGAACATGAACTAGTGAATCTACAATAAGCAGACAGTTCTCCCTTTAGTAGTCAGACTACAGATACTTACTATATAGGCCTAAAGCAGATGTACACAATTTTATAACTTTTCATTCTCTGCACAAGGGTACCCATCTAAGACCACTGGTATTTTACATAATCACAGATTTTCCAGCCTGCTATATCAGTTTTATACCAGTAATAATTCCACTGAAGTTAATGGATTTAAATTAACATAAAACTTGATAGGATAGTTTGGAAAAAAATGGGCCTTTTAGTTTTAGAAACTGAGATGGATAAAATGTCCAATAAGAGGGATGACTTTTATCTTTTATTATTTTTTAAGTAGCATGAGTGAAAAAAGGCAGTCATAAGAAATAAGCCTCATATAAAATAAGTTAAAGTTGGACAGTATTAAGGATAGGGACCACAGAATCAGTGAACTTCAAATTCTCACGAGAGTAAGCACAAAAAGAAGTAATAAAGATATTTTGGAGTGTTGTTGTTTGTTTTTTGTTTTGTTTTTATTGTTTCCTTTTTTTGCTTGAGAAAAGCTGACTTGGAGGACCGTGAAATGCCTTGGGTGATTTTGATAGAAATTCAATAATGTATGGCAAATGTAGTGAAGACAAGTGGTAAATATTTAAGAAATAGTAGGAGAGACCGCAATTGAAATCCATTCGTGTTAAATTTAAATGGAGAAAAAACAGAAGACGCCAACGTAAGTAAGTAATGTGATATAAAGAACAATGCAAGCAATAAGCAAAAATTTGAAAAATATGTGTGGACATTGTAGTAAAGAGGAGGATTGGCAGTGCTATAAAACAGTAAGCAAAAGTAAGTTAAATGGATATGTGGAGGAGCAAAATTGACGTGCTGAATTGCATATAATGCTGAAACTAACAAGTGAAGTTTTCTTCACATAGCTGGCAATAGATATGCTGGCAATGAAGAGCTGAGCAAATTGACCTACTCTGAAAAAGATAGGCATAAATATATGACAAGAAAGAGCAAATTCATCAGTAACCTTATTTTTTGTTTTCTCTAACACATGAGGAAGATAAAATTGTATATATTATTCAGCTTTAGACTTCCTAGACTACTAGACTTCACAAGCAACAGCAAAGCCTTGAATGGTGCATAGATCAGTTCTGCAGTGGTTTCTTGTATATCTGCAACACATGGTGATGAGAACCTATGCCAAAGTGACAGAGGAGAGCTGCAGAGTGCATGTCAACATGAATCTTCCCATTGCTGTCTTTGGTGATCAGAGGGAATTCATTAGAATTTAGAGTCCGCTCCAAGTTGCTGGAAGTAAGAATTAATTTTTCTGTAGTCCCTCTTCTCTTGCAACTATCCAGTACCTAGTACAGTGAATTGGAGTGAGCAAGAGATATTTAGAATTCACCAATGAGCAAGAGATATTTAGAAAATTAACCTCATTTAATTATTATTATTACTACTACTACTACACATGTAATGTAATTATTCATTAATACATGTGTAAGTGAGGGCAAAATTTGTCCTATGTTTCCTGGTACAGTAGATGAGTTTACTGCGTATTATGCAGAGATTGCCATGACAGACACTGTTTAATTGCTTTTGTGCCAAGCATTTTAGGAAGGAATACAAACCAACTAACATTCATTACAAGGTATAATTTTAAATCTAGACCACCTGCTACTGTCTCTGACAGTTCAACACCAGACTGTGCAGATTTATCTAAACTACAGGGAGTTATACCCAGATGCGCTTCTGTGTGTCTCCAATTCATTTTTACTTTTCCACATTGCTTAAAATGTACTTCATTCCTGACACTTTTATTTCTAGCAGAATAGCTCATAGAAAGAAAATTGACAACGGGACCCCAAAGGCCATAATGGAAGGTGGTGGGGAGTCTTTCTTGATTTACATTGAAGCAATCTCTGTTTTTTTGTTTATTTGGTTGCTTTTCTGTTTGTTTGATCTTTTTACTGTTGCTTCTTATAAAATAACTTCTGCTACTTTAAACACTGTATTTTTATACAGTGATTTTTCACTAAAGTCATTAAGGACCAAATCTTTCCATCCATTACACCCATTTAGTTCATGTAACAGAGTGTACCCTGAATTTAATAGCTAAGGTTTAAGTCCTCAATAAAGTGTCATAGGTTAACATAATAATAATACTTTATTTGGCTTCAATATATTACTGGAAGAGGACTTCTGGCTTTTCAAGTTTATCCCATGCTATTGCTTTTAATTATGTCTCATAAGCTAAGGACAGAAATTACACATAGACAAGTACAAGTAATCAGAAACAGTTCAAATCTGTAACACAACAGATGTTCAGTGCACATAAACCTGTTTCAAAATGGCCAAAACCAGTTTAAAATAAACGTGGATGGATGTAGTATCAGACTTAACAGATTTAGCTTGAATCTCAGATCCCCTCCAGATTCAAGTTAACTCGCAGTCCTCCAACATCCCAAAATGCTTTGCACCTCCCCTGCAAGCCCCCTCCCAAAGGGTGTGTGAGCTAGCCTTTGCCCAAACTATCTACTCCAGCCAAGCAAGGAGGCATGCTCTGATGTCCCCCTGGCTTCTGTCCTGGGCCACTGCAGGCATGTGGCTATGTGAAAGGGTAGAAGAAAGTAAACAGACCCCACAGCAAGCTCAACTCATTGGGTTGCAGCTGAGGCCAGGAAAGGGCAAGCAGAAAACACTGAGTGCGAGGGAAAATTAAAGTAATCAGAGCTCATGGCATGATCAGCCAACTGGACAGCTGGAGCAAGGAGAGAGAGTGCAGCAAAAGCCAGAGCAGCACTTCCAGGGTAGCTTCTCATTCCAGATTGGAGAAGGAAGGCTGCCAGAAAGTATTTCTGGCCCCGGAGAGGGGCAGAAGGGGTTGATGCCCTGTAAGTCACTGGTACAAGTAGCAGAGTATTCCTCAGAGCAGGTGCCACTGACCCTGCCGGGAACACTGTGGGAGCCACCTGAAAAAAAAGGGCACTCAGAGGAGTGACTGAATGAAGATTTGGACAACACTAGATGATGGATTGGCTGCAGAAGATCCAGGTGTGAAAAGTAGTTGAGATCATTCTCTAAGGTGAGAGAAACCCTGGGTGGGGATTGATCAGAAAAGGGACTCTAGTGATGGACTTTGTACAGCTACACAGGGAGCAACAAGTACTAGTTGATTGGAGGACTAGAGACTGCTTCTGAGTAAGAGGGCAGGACATTCTGAGGTTCCACAGCTGTATATCCTGGCCACAAAAGAAGGGACTAAAGCAACCATATTCTGTATTTCAAGTCCAATGAAGGATCGTACTCTGTGTTGCCTGCTATAGGCGTGGTTTGGACTAAGACTATGATCAGCCAGATTGCAGGCTGCTGAGGACACTGTATTTGAATCGCTGGGCATTGCAGTATCAGGCCACAGCTAAACTGCCAAGGTAATAGGCCTTATAACACCTACAGCTAGCACAGGCTGCACTTCTGAAATTGAAAATTAATGTTTGTTCACTTGCTTATCGGTTCAATCTACACAGCTTAGACTAACCTGAGAAGATTGAAGCAATTCAACCTTAGGCTTTTTTTGACTGCTTTTTTTTGTACTTAGCCATAATTTATATTATAAACAGACCAACCCCCATCATAATGCTACTTAACCTCCACCACTGTTACTGGAAAACTGTTTAAAAAATTCACTGTTCTTGTGGTTGGCCACTTTTTTCTAATTCCTAGCTAATAGCCAGTTTAATCCATTTCTTCTTTATATTCTTTAGGTAATAGTTCTCACTCCACTTCCCCATCCATCTGATATATTTCTAAAGAGCAGTCTTAAAGCTAAAGGAGATAATTTTGATGGGCCAAACGAGTCAAGCAAGTCGTTTTGAGTGAGGGGTGGATGGTAAAATACCCACTTTTTAAATATAATTTTGGAAGATAGGCTCTACAGTTCATGAAAATCCTCTTAGCTTTTACTCAGCATGAAGTTACAGTTTTAATTCATGTTTCTTGAACATGGGAGATCAGACCTGTATACAATATTTCAGCACCTTGGACATAGGGAAGAATTAGGGCCTACTTCTACTGAAAATTCTTTCTTTGATACATTTTAGTATTGCACTTACCTGTGACATGGCCATATAATATTCATAGTTCATAGTCATCCTGTGATTGACTAATACACTAAAATCTTTTTCACCTTCTTGGTCATTTGCAATTAATGAGTTTCCATGTTTTAGCAAAAAATTCTTGTTATTACATTTAATACTACTGAATTCCTTCATTTTCTGCAGTCTTTATAAGCATTAGGTTCTCCTTTCATGATGGCCCGATTCTCATCTTTACTAATGACTCCTCCTAATTTTGTTTTGAACAAATTTTACTAGCATATTCCTTCTTTTTGTGAACAAATCATTAATGAGCATCTTAAATAACATCAAGCCAAAGATATGTGTTGCATTTCTCCTTTAGTTAGTACCTAATCCACTTCTCTATAATGTTCATTTTCTTAAAAATAAAAAAAAAAACCCTTCTAAAGAATAGTAGGGTTATCTATTCAAAACCCTTTGAGGCACCTAGACAAGTATAAACCCCATCTTAGGTGTTAGGAAACTAAGCACAGAACTGTTTAAGCGATTCACTCAAGTTCAGTCAGGAAGTCTATGGCAGAGGAAAGCATAGAACTATTTCTTCAAATTTATTCTCTTGTACCCTAGTAACAAATCCAAACTATCCTTGTCATAAACGCATTTCTCTCTCAGGGGCTAAACATTTCTCATTATTTCTCACTTATTTCTGGTTTGTGCTCTATTGCATTTTGAACATCTGCATTTCTGAAGGACTCCCTACTTCCCCAATTTATTTAATACAATCTTAAACTTGATTTTGTTTAACTTGTATTAGAAGTGTATGTCTTTATGTAATGGTATTTGTGCTTCAGATAATCTCTTCAAAATCTGTTTTTCTGAGTTTAAATGTCAATGGTAATAAATTCTGTTCATGGAATGAAAACTGCAAATTGACCATGCTTGTGAAATGGAAGCTTAATCCCTAAATTGTTCATAGCAATACATGTACATATATATTTCTTCTCACTATCACGTCACGGTATTACAGTCATAATAATGGTGAGTTAAGCTTTTAGCCAGCTTATTTAAATACAGCATCCAAAACAGTAGTTAGTTTAATAATCCAGTCAATCAAACAATTTATTCAAAAGAATACCATGTAGATTTCACCACTGATTTAATAAGCAAACTGTTATTAATTGCTATGACACTTTGTTTTGCAGTGCAATGCTTGTTGCACAATGCACATCTGTGAACATTTTCAATACGCATTTCGTTCACATATATCAAACTCAACAACATCTTTGTAAAATTGTCTATAAGTTTTGCTTTATGTATTTTTGCTGGCCTATATCCTGTTGTTCTCAGTAGGGCAAAATTCCTAGTGAAATCATAAACAGTAGGGTATCTAATTTATTGCACAAGCCCTTTATCAAATACTATTTATTTGCTTCACAGGCAAATAATAACAGAAGTCCTAACCCCCCACCCCCGTACTACTTTCTTAGTGGTTCAGTTGAGACACTAAGTCTAGTTAAACAAGAATCAAAATACAACAAATATTGCTCATTAAACAACCAACTGGAGGTTGGTTGGCTTTTAAAACAAATATTTCTCCTTTATTACTTCCCACATTAATATCACTGTATCTGCTGAATGCTCTGTACAGTAGTTTGGTTTCAAACTCTCTTACTGTTTAAACCACAGAAGGTTTAACTTTTTTTAAAGTTCTCTCCTGACCTCTTTTTAGAGAGAGTTTTAAAACTAACATATGTGTCCCTAGATAATTGCCTCTGTGAGCAAAATTAAGCCTTGATGTAAGTGAACGCAGTATTTATAGCATTATATAAGCGTTCCAACAATTTATGCAAGGATTATATTTGATTGCAAATTTCTTATGGAGAAAGTGTTTATAGTATCATATGCAAGGCCTATCAAATCTTCCTCTTTTGGGGGTAAAATTTAGGTAGGCACAAAGGGAAGATCACCTTTAGAAAACTGAAATGAAGAAGTATTAAGAAGCCAGAATGGTTTGTAGTCTTCAACCTGAAATCTCGTCATTCTGAATAAATTAGCTAAAGACATGCAGACAGATTCTGATCTCACTGATATGAATCTACTGTAACTCTACTGGCTGAATTTAGCTGAAAGAAAATCTGTTTGGGCCACAAAAACTATTCTTCTTCCTAGTTCCTTGCTCCCATATTTTGGGATGTGACCTCATGTTTCAAACATCACTTTTAATTAAGAAAGTGGCACTTCTGGTAGCTTGGCTCTGTTTTTCTTTGCAGCTGTGAGGAACAGCTAGGAACATTTTAACAATTTGGCCTGCTTTACTCATCAGGGTGACAATGAGTTAAATATTTGGCTATTTGTTGTGTCCAGAAACTATCCAAAGTTTTCTGTATTTATTATCTTTCTCTGTCAATAGGCAGGCAGGCAGGCCTGTTTTGTAGACTACTAAGCTTTGATTCCTGTCTCACCCTCACATGACCATAATTCAGTAGAATCAGCATAACTTATACCATCATATATGAAAGCTAAATTAGGCCTGAATCTGCTCTTCCCAGTACACAGTTTTCCTGTTAATGTACCAGGAATGGGAAATCATTTCAGGCGGAGGACCACTTACTGAGGTTTGGCAAGCCATCAAGGGCTGCATGACAGGCAGCCAGGGGCAAATAAATATTAATTTTCTTAATTTTGGGGGGAGCCCTGCAGGCTGGATAGAATAGCCTGGTATGCCGCATCCAGCCCCCGGGCCGCTTTTTCCCACCCTGATGTAGACCATGTCCCAGCAGCCTCAGTCCCTTCGTCAGCTTGAGTCACTCATCCCCACAACTCCACTTCTTTGGGGGAAGTTGTTGCGGCAGCCAGCAGTCACAGGGTTTATCCGGTAGCCACTGGGTGTAGGGACCCAATAACATCCCCTACTGTAGTAGCTGCTTTCAATGGCAGCCAAGGTAATAGCGTCAGTGGGAGATGCATTAACCCTCTGGCTGTGCCAAAACCTCCCCCTCCACCAGTGGTATCTCTCAGGGGAGGGAATATGAGGTTGATGAAGGGACTGGGGATACTGGAACTTGACCCACACAGGCTCCCAGGTATACCACCAGCTGCAAGTGACTCCTGTCTCTTCTGTACCTTGTCCTAACCCCTACTCCCTCCTCAAGTGCCAACAGTTACAGCTTCCAATGACCATGGAAAGCAGGGTATGTGGAGGCACAGTAGGGTGGTGTAGACTTCTTGGGGGCCTCTATCTGGTGCTGAATTTGTGTCAGAGCCTGCTGCTTGTGCCCTGCTTGCTTACAACTAGTTACACTACAACAGGCCCCTATGTTGCTCTTTACATTCAGAGCCTGAGTCTTTAGAAGATTTTAATAGGATCATATATTAATGTTGTTGGTAGAAAATGAAAGAACAAGTAAGATAGCAATAATTAGAAGACAGTTTGCTTAAAACAAGATCCACATGCTTTCCCCCACCCCATAAAGCCCTTCTCTTTTCTACCTCAAAAACTCCAAGCACACACCTTTCTTGAGGTTCCAAATGCTCCTTTGCAATATTTTTGTACTTTGTACTTATTTTTTCCACATATAACAGCACTTTCAAGTTTTAGATCAAGTTCTGAATCTCTCACAATTCAGAGATACAGAACTGAGGTTTTTATTTAGGTCAATCTCCATAGCCAACCCAAATAGATAGATGGTATAGAAGAAATCTTGAACTAAAGCTTGTACTTGTAAGACATTTCAGTCCACTTTTGATGATCACAGAGCTGTCCCTTGGGGGGAGTGAATCAGAGCGACTGCCCCAGGCCCCACAATATGGGGGGGCCCCCTTGAACAGCACCATACAGAGCCCACAGACAGCACCACTGACATGTGCTGAGGGTGCTACCACTTCACATGGCCGCCGTACGCTTCATGGTCCAGGCACTCACCAACTTCTTCCCTGCTCTGAGCTCTGGCTGCTTGCTCCCCACCCACACATACACAGACCCTACACAGGCTGATATGCCTCAGGTCCTTCACACCCCTAGGGTCAGCTCTGGATGATCAAGATGCAAATGCGAGGATACTCACCTAGAACAAATCTGAATTAAGGTGTAATTAATCTTCCATCCCAAAATAAATCAGAAGTAACTTTACTGATAACAATATGAAGGCAAAAATTGGTACATTACATTTTATACAATTATTCCATTACTAAGATTTATGCAAGAATATTATGCTAATGCAACTGCTGCCTTCTGTATTGTTACTGTGATTTGAACTACACTACTAGAGAGAAGTGTCAAAACCATTAAAGAGAAAGTTATACAGGTAACTTTAAATTGTTGATGAAACAACCTGATTATTGAATCAAATAGTTCATTGTGGAATAGTGAATGAATATGGCCCACCAAAACTAGTTAGATTTTTAAATGCCTCTTGTGCCAAAATTACCTTATGGATGTAAGATTATTTTAATAGTTTCAGTTCCAATATTCTAATAGCATCCATGCTCTGCATAGTGATGATAACAACTTCTGGAGAAAAGTAATTTAGTTCACTTTCTGTCTCCTATGTGTTTTATCTTCATGACTCCATCTTGCTTGAGCTTTAGTATACATCTTTCAGTTTTCTTTTAATAAAGCTATCATTCTACATGTTTCAAAAATGGTCTTCATACAGTTTTGATTAAATTAAATGACTTACCCATTTGAAGCAGCTGTTTTTCAATTGGACTTGATTTTAATCTTTAACATTAAAGTTCTACAGTTGTGACTCCATGAACTCCATAGCATTACATTTGATATTCAAGACCACCTGATGATGTAAAGGGGCAGGAGTCCATGTTTTAAGACAGCTACAGTTGTAATCATTTCTTTTTCTGTAACATTCCCTATCTTCCTCTATTTTCAGTAGTCCTGCTGTATCAGAATCCAGGAACAGCTCTTAGGAAAGAGCACAATTTTTCTTATGACAGTAAGGAAAACTGTACACAGTGCTTCTGATGATGTTTAAAAAGTGTAGAATAACAATATTTTGATTTGCAGGATCCCTAAACTCTGTAATGAGCCAAGGCACCACTGGGACAGAGCTAGTCCTAGGCCCCAGCTGGAAGTCATCAGGGAATGAGGCTGTTATCCCTCAGGAAGAGGACCACACCCAAACTGGCCTATTAAGAGAGGATCAGTCAGCAACAGACTGAGTTATTGTGCCTCTGGCTTGCTTGGAATGCCTACATCAGACTTTGGAATTTGATCTTGATTTGTGAATCCATGCTCTGAATCTCTGTCTCGTACCTTCCTGTCTCTTCATGCTTGCTCCTGCTGTCTCGGACATCCTGGCCTAGATCAACTGCTTGCCATGTGATCTCATATTGCCCTTGGTTTGTTGTTTTGAACTAGGACTGATACCCAGCTTTGACTTTGGTTTCCATTCTGGGAAGGCCCCTGACCTATCACGATCCCCTTGGATCCGCCTATGATTTTGTCAATCTTTACACTCACCAACCAATTTTACTTTAGTCATACTGCTTTAATGAGCGCAAGTACATTTATAGTCACCTATAAAGCCCTTTATCCCATCAGTATGCTGCCTATTAGTTCCAGGGAAAACATAAGGTACTCTATTCTATGGTTTATTACATTCAGACTTATTATTTTTTATTTGGCTGTATTAAACTGCATTTTCTATTTACTGGCCCTGGATCGTCATCATATCATCATATCATATACTTTTCTAGTTTTCTTTATCCTGGAGAATTCTGGTTGGAGTCAAAAGAGCAAGAAAAATAGAATCATGCCTAGTATCCCTGCTGGCTTGAAGCCAATCCTGTATACCCACCTCATTCTTTCTCCTTCTAAGCTGAGTGAAAACAGAAGACTACTGCAGAAATGAACCCAGGAGAACCAACAGAACTCCAGAAGTGATTTCTAATGTTTTCCAGTTCATAAATCATCAGAATCAGTGATGAAGGTTGAATTGAAGAAGTTCCCATACACTTTAACTGCCTCTGGCTATACCATCAGTTACCTTTATGATGTCTATGAAAGCAAAATGGCTGCACAGATGAAGTTAGACTGTTAAACTGTTAAATAATGGTGGTATGACTATGAGCAGAATATAACTTGTTGAATTCATATTACTGGTGATGGTAAGCATAGCAGAAGGAAAGCAGTTTGCCTTTCAGATCCTGTTGTGCAGGGTTGACAGTTAGCAAAGCCATCCTTTCACTGAGAAATTGAAAAATGTAATATAGTGTGGAAAGCTCAAGATAAGAATTATGCAAAATCATGCATAAAAAGAGAACTGTATTTTAAAGCCATAGCATTAAAGCTTCTGAATCGATGTTCTTCAAACTTGAGTTGTTTTGTAAACACTGATGATACTTGATCTCAGTCACCAGAATGTTTTATGACAATGTGATTTCCATTGCATAGAAAGAAAAACAGTTTAAATAATCAGGCTAAATTGAGGGTTAGCGGTAAAATTTAGGATTAGAATTTTTGCTCCTAGATCTGGTACAGAAGTTCAATGCACTGGTTTAACCTAAATCAATTAAGTTGTGAGTGTACATCAGTGCAGGTCTATCTTAGACCAGGAACTGCCATTTTTAGACCAGTCTAAGTGTGCTGAACTTCTGCATGGTTATGGGTTTAGATCAGTTCTCATCATTTAGACCTGTTTTATATGTAATGTCTGTACCGGACCTAGTGTTGCAAAATTGATGTTTTTCTTATATGTAATATGCGTTCTATTTCACTTTCTTGTTTTCACTTTGAATCCTTAACAATGCATAGACATTTTGTACTGGTAGTATTACATACTCCACACACAGTAGGACATCTCTAATTAAAGCTACGATACATCAATAGTGGTATTTATTTTTAACCAATACCTCAGGACTAATCACTACTACTCTCAAGAGGTGTGCCAGACTTTATCAAAATAAGAAATGGTCTGATTCTATTCTCGCATTTTATTTAAAAGACTGTGTCTTGAGCAGTGCTGTTCTTGCTTGCATCATGATGAAGTTGTGATACTGACTCAAAAGTGAAGAAAGGCTGTACCCTAGGTACCAGCATAATTTCCTGTAATGTCTTGGCCTTTCTTGAAAGTCCAGTATATTGAAAAAGTTCTAACTTGACACTGGTGGCTTCAGAGATCAAACAAGATCACAACTCAACTGTGTAGATTGTTGTCTGTATTATACAAGGAATGTAATGTACAATTAACTAGGAATTACAATATTAGAAGGGAATGTATACCTAGATGCTGGAGGCTGTATTAAGGCATACACTGCTCTTTTTATTTAAACACATATGATCAGAGGTTGTCTGGAGCCAGAATTAATAACATTTCCTGCTTTTTATGAAACAATACATATGACAGCTCCATGATTACATTTTTTTTAGTCTGTTATAGTGGGAATTGGAAGTCTGTTACACAGGGAATTTAGTTCACTTTGCTGTGAAGTGAACCAAAACAAATATCTATATTAAGCATTGATTTTCATAATTTTAATATTTCTAATCATTTTAATGAGTATTGCGCTTTTGTGTGATATCATAACATTTTAGTTTTTGCATATTGCAGACTACTCCCCTGTGCCATTCACTATCATTTTAATTATGATGAGTTATTTTGCAGTTTTAATTAAAAAAGACGCTCAATTTTTGTTTTTTGTTTTTTTTATTATTTCTAAAGAGTGTGTGTGTGTGTGTGTACACACACATTTAAAGCACTCTGTTATCTCTGCTACTGCAGTGACTTCAACGGGGTGATACAGACCAAATCTTATATCATTTTACATGCCCAAATGGCAGTATTCCAGCTGCCCAACTGCCATTTTTGGTATCCTCCTGCATGTGCACTGTGGACGTATAAGCATCTAAGCACAATGCTAAAAGAGGTCATTATACCATAAAGGTAATTAAAGTTCTAATATAATTTTGACTACATTCCTTAGTATTCTTTTGTCTGTAAATTGACACCGGCTCATCGTTACGTCAGCCCATATTCTTTCAGTTAAAAGAAGCTTGGCATATGTGCTTATATACAGAGTGGTCTTTGTGTCTAACATATGCAAATTTCCACCAAAGCTAACATTATTCATATCATCCCTTCACTACAAGAGGTTCAGGCAGCTTCTAACATGGTGTGTTGTTGTAGCAACACTAGACTTATGTGGTTTTTATACTCACATGACTGCTAAAGCCCAATACTGATAACAATTGGATATAAATGTGAATTTATTTTGAAGCTTTTCAAGATACATTTTTTTATGCCTGGCTACTTTCAATCTCCATCATGGTAGTGTCATCCTTGTACTTGGTTAATATTTCTTAATTAAATACCAGCTATTAAAATTTAGTTATTAATTAAAACCATATGTGCTGAGTTTCAGAACTATGGAATGGACATGCATTTCTTAGACAGTAAAAAACATGAAAAGTGGTATTTAATTTATATACAATCATTACCTGACAATTTGAATTATATGTATTTTTAGAAGCCAGGATTCAAAGTGTTACAAAAACATATTTAAAATATCCCCATCCAGTCAAGGGAAACCTGGAGAGATGCCCTCACTGCATCACTTTTCAGCAATTCAAGTGCAATAGAAAACTGGCTTGGGTTTGAATCTCTGGTTTCCATTTTTTCTTTTTATGAGCTCAGTTTTACAAGATGCTATGCCAGGATAGTGCCTTCTCACTTTAAACCAAAGTATCCTAAATTCTGAGTGCCAGCATTTCTACAAAGTATTGTAGCAGCCTTAAAGTAAAAAATGTAATAGTGGCATCTCCACATTAAGCAGCCATGATTGATTGGCAGTTTGATATAAGGTCCTTTACAAAATATTTTGTTAACCTTACATTGGGGTTTTCCTAGAGCATAGCTTTAGTGAGACATAATCCTGATGGTTTATGCATACATGGTTAGAAATTGCTCCATATATCTAACACACAAGGAACTAGACTCTAAATTGGCAAATACAAGAGATTGGGAAAATGAAATTCATCCTGTGAGTGGGTGTCCTAAATCAAGTCAGAAAGACAGTGCGCTTTGGCAAAGCCTTCCCCCCACCTTGCATTTTTCTCATCTGCCACAACTTCGATGGGAGTTAAATTAGTACTCACAGGTGTGTGGCCTCTGATTTTTAACTAACGCCCAGAGTGACACTCACTTTTTCCTTATTGCTATTACAGCTGGGGAAGCTGGCAAACTACCTCCCCCAAGGGTAACAACCTTATGCATTGAAACAAACTCCTGGGAAGGCTAAGGTACCCAGCATTCAGTGTTTACTTCTTCCCCCACTCTGCTTTCTTTCTCTCCTCTCTCACAGAAAGAGGAGATATACAAGCTGCAAATTAAATTGCTAATTGGCCAGCTGCAGGATTTTTAATTTGCTCCTTCTCTCCACCTGGAGAGATCCCACTTGCAGCCTGGTCAGGTAATATAGTCAGTCCACAAACATTCATTCCCAACATCTAGCAACAAAGTCTCTAACTAAGCAGGAGTACTTGGTCCCACAGAGTTTCCAGAGAGGTTGATTCCCAGTGTAACAGGTTGCCTGGCTTCTGTTTTTCTTTGGACATGCTGCCCTCATCGCTCCTGTGCCTCTGTACAGGAAACTAGCTCCATTGCTGCAACTGTCTCTTGGCTCCTTTCCCCTCCCAAGGAACTTACTAATGAAGTCTAGCTCCTCTTACAGGGACTCTTTAATTGACATTTTACCGGCTGTGCTGGTCTCCAATGTTGTGAGCACCAGTGAAATGATGTCATCTCGCTGGCTGGTACTGAGGTGTCTGATAAATGTCTCTTTACTCTCTTTGCTCTTCTGTTGTAGGGCCATTGGCTCCCTGTTACATACCTCCCCCTTAGCCTGAATTCTTCACCTGGTAATTCAGACTGGCAACATTCATTCATGGTTATTCACCATTCTTTTTCTTTTTTTTTCCATGGTCATCTCATCTTCTGTACTTGTAGTCCACAATAGAAAATCAGCTACTGTGTATTTCTTTCTTGCGTGATGCCCTACTGTAAAATGGAAAGGCTATATTGCCAATGCCCACCACATTATATAGATGTTGTCAGGTTTTGCGGTTTGCAGCCACTTCAAAAGGGCATGGTCTGTAACCAACACAAACTTTGCTCCAGCAAATAATACCTGAACAACCTGACCCCCCACCTGATGGCTACGCATTCTCTTTCTACTGTTGAGTACCTTGTTTCTGGTTTTGAGAACTTCTGACTAGCATACACTATTGAGTGCCTTCTCTCCCTGCCATTTTTGGAACAACACTGCTCCTATGGCACATCCTGAGGCATCTGTCTGTAAGAAAAATGGCTCCTGAAACCCAGGGATATATAAAACTGGTGCCTTACAGAGTGACTGTTTAATCTCCTCAAAGGCTGTTATAGTGGGCTCTGACCAATTCAGCTGGCTGGGTCTTCCCTTTGTCATATCTGTTAATGGGACCATGATCTCAGAAAAATGTTTGACAAATCTCTTATAGTAATTTGCAAACCCTAAAAATGATCTATGTTGTCTTAATGTCTTTGGCAATTTATAGGCTCTTATAGCCTCCACTTTATCTGCTGGCGGTCTCACCTGGCCTTGGCCTATTTGAAAATCAAGGTATTTAGCCTCATCTTGTCCCAAACTACACTTTCTGGGATTTGTTGCCTAGCTGCCTTCCAGAACTCCCATAGGACTGCCCTTAGATGTTGACAGTGTTGTTCCCAGGTGGGTGAGAATATTAAAATATCATCAATATATGCTGAGGCATAATTTTGATGTGGAGCTAACATTTTATCCATCAGCTACTGGAATGATGCTGTCATTTCATGAATGCCAAATGGCATACTTTTAAATTGAAACAATCCTCATGGGGTCCCAAAGGTCATTTTTTCCTTATCCCTATCATTCATGGGAATTTGCCAATAGCCTTTGTAAGGTCTAGGTTTGAGATATATTTGGCCTGGCTGATCTACTCTAACATCTCTTCTATCTGTGGCATAGGAAACGCATCAAAAGTTGCAGCTTTGTTTAACTTCCAAAAATCGACACAGACCCGGATAGTGCCACCTATCTTTGGCACTATCACCAGTGGACTTCTCCATGGGCTCCAGGAATCTTTTATAATATCAGCTTCCAACATCTGTATGATCTCCTGTCTAACAGCTTTCCACAAATGTGGCAACCTCCTCCAGTGATCTCTTACTACACATCCCTCTAGTGTCTTAATACAGTGCACCTTGATTTCCTTGGCTTTACCCAGTTTTGCCTTGAACACATTGGAAAACTCTTCTATCAACTGTCCTAGTTCCTTCTTCTGTTCTGAGGACAACTTAACTCCAAACTGGGGATCTCCCAACCATTCTTGGAAATCTCACATGATCTGGGGTTGATTCTCCCTTTCTGGGTGTCCCTCAGACCACCCCTCACAAATAATATCAAGAAGACCTCTCGGCTTGTGCCCATGACTAGTTTGAATGGAGTACATCCTATGGACATCTGAGGGTCTTCTCTAACTCCAAATAATAAAAGGGATAACAGGGACGCCCATTTCTT
This sequence comes from Caiman crocodilus, assembly GCA_030014935.1. Taxonomy (NCBI): domain Eukaryota; kingdom Metazoa; phylum Chordata; order Crocodylia; family Alligatoridae; genus Caiman; species Caiman crocodilus. The sequence goes on along the minus strand of JAGPOW010002514.1, from coordinate 5,977,799 downwards.
CAGGTCGCCCTGGATGCATGCCTTCAGCATGCCCTTCAACGTTCTATTAAATCTCTCTGTGATAAAAACTGCCTTAAGTGGGGGTTCCCTGAGTGATGCATTATCTGTCCAGTGTGGGGGCCCACCCCTCAACTCGCCTGCCAGATGGGTGCCAACGGTGTGGTTTGGTCATGCTCGATCGAGCCCTGCTTGCCTAGAGGGGAACCCATATTAGTATGGGTTCTGTTGGAACTTGTCAGTAGCCTTCCCATTGTGGAGACTGGCAAGCTGGACTTGAGTTAGGCGGCACCTACTTCAGTGCCTCCGAGTAGGGAGCTTCTGGTTTTGTGCCTATTCTCTTTTTTTGTCAAAAGAAATAGACCCCTGGGGAGGAGAGGGGTGTGGAGTTGCCTCCTTCCTCCCAGCCTCCTACAGTGGGCTCAAATGGCTCCCCTGCTCTGCCTGCCAGCATTGAACCAGCTGTGCTGCTCTTGTCTGGTGCAGGGGCCTTAGCACACCTGGAGTGGGCCATGCCAGCATGCTCCCTTGGTCTCCTCACCCCCCAGGTTCTGGTGGGGCTTTTAAATCTTCCCATGGCTGCTGGAATGGCCACTGTGATTGGCTCGGCTTTTCCCCACCTGGGGGACAGCTGATTAAACCACAAGCATAACGCTGGCTCGCACAACCGCAGTTCCTGCTCTGGCTCTGGCTGCACCCCTGGTATTAAGTTTCCTCCACAGGCGGACTGTTTGTGGGCTTTGGGACCCACAGGGACTGCCCTCTCCCCTTCAGGAAACTGTGGGGGTGTCTTGCCAGCACACTTCCCACTAACCCATCTGTTTGAGGGTGGTAGACTGAAGTTCTAAGCTGCTTTGTTTTCAAAATTCTACTTACCCCTCTCAAAACCCCCCACATAAAGGTTTTTCCCTGGTCTGTTAAAATCTCTTGGGGAATTCCCACTCTCGACACTCATTTTATCAATTCCTCAGCTATTTTGGGCATGGTAACATTCTTTAATGGCATCACCTCTGGGAAATGTATAGCATAATCTATCATCACCAACACATACTGATATCCTGCTGTACTTCTTGGGAAGGGTCCTGCATTATCTAAAGCAATTCTCTTAAATGGGAGAGCTGCTTGGGACATAGAAACTAATGACACTTTCATGGGTTTATGACTGGAGACCTTCTGACACTCAGGGCTCTCCTTACAGTATTGCTCTATTATCTCATAGATACTGGGCCAAAAATCCCTTTGTTTCAGTCAGGCTTCTATAATCGATAACAGATGCCCTACCGTAGGTAATGTGTGTGAGACCTTCAACAACTGTAACCAATATTGTTGGGCTACCAGGATTTGGACCACTTCCTCTCCTCCTTTGCCTTTATCAACCTGGTACAATATCCCATTTCTTACCTTGAAACGGGGCACCACATCTGCCAGTTCTGGTCTGAGTACCTCCTGGTATCTCTTAACCAGGTTTTCTTCAAAGAGATTTTGGAACAAGGGTTTTTGTTCTTGGTGCTCTCTAAACTGGCCCTTGCCTATTATGTCTTCCAAGTCTATTCCTTCTTCCTCTGCCTCATAGGGATCTTGTTCTGGCACTCTCACCCCTGCCAATACACCTTCCATATACCTCACATAATCTTTTGCACTGTCTTCCCCCGTGGCTTTCACTACCACCTCTTGCAAGTGAGGCCAATCTGTACCTAAAAGCATTGGGCAAGGGAGTGTCTCAGCTAATCTGACTGTGATCTCTTCCATTTGGTTTAGGACCTCTAATCTCAGCCTCTTCCTTTGATAGGTATAGGAGGCCCCATGTATACAAACCATGTTAACAAGGGTTGTCAACTCGCCGATCTCTGGGGTCACCCGATCTGACCTCAGCATAGTTTGGGTGCACCTTGTGTCAACTATGATGGGCACCACTAGGTCTCCTAATCTCATCTTCATGATAGGCTTGGCTTTACACCATGGCCCCTTTATGTTTCCCGAAACTGCAGTCCCTCTGCTCCTTGTGCAGAAATTCATGAGCCCCCTCATTCTCCCCTCTCTTGTTACAATACCTCACTATGTGTCCCCTCTCTCCGCATCAAGGAAATCACTTCTCGCGAATCCAAGCTCCTGGTTTCTTTAGTACTCAACCTCCCACCCTCATTTCTCCCTCCTTTGTTACAATTTTCTGTGCTGGTAGGAGCACCTGTACTCTTTATCTTCACTTTTCTTATTGGCTCATGGTAGAATTCTGTATTAGTATAATCTTCTGCTACCCTTAATGACTCAACTAGGGATCCAGGTTGATGTCTCCTCACCCACTTTGGGTATTTCCTTTCAAGTCTTTTACAAACTACTCCAACACTACTAGATCTATGACCTCTTCTGTGGTCTAACTAATCAGTTGGATCCACCAAGTGGCTGCATCACTCAAAATCTGTGCTAACATCCTAGGCTGCATTTCTTCTGTTTTCTTTTTAGCCCTAAATATCTGTCTGTCATTTCTGGGGAAATTTGCACCTATACAGGATAGCCTCCTTCACTTTCTCCTGACATGTGGCCTCTTCATGCGCTAAGGCCGTATATGCTACCTGTCCTAGGTCAGTCAGCAATGGCCTTAACTGTATGGCCCATTATTTTCTATTCCAGGCTGCCACAATCATGGCCCTCTCAAAACTTTCTAAAAAGGCTTTTGCATCACCCAACATAGTCATCTTGGGTAGTCTAGCCCCCTCTATCCCTGTGTGAATTGTTATGGGTCTTGCCTCTAATTTCTCACTAAGCTCCTGTTGCTGGGACAAAAACATTATTGTTGCTTTGGCTTCCTGTGCCCTTACCCTAACCAGTTCTTCCATTTGGGCTGGCTGCCCCTCTAATAGCTTAACTGTGTAAGGGCATGGGCTTGCTGCCAATCCATGGATGGCTGCTGATCCACATTCATCATTTCCATCAGATCCAGGTTTCCTGGCCAGTGCACCAAAAGTCTGTGAGTGGGTATCCTAAATCGAGTAAGAGAGACGGCATACTTCGGCAGAGCCCCTCCTTCTTCCCCACACCCCTGCATTTTCTTGCCTACCATGTTTTTGGTGGAAGTTAAAGTTAGTACTCACAGGTGGTTGGGCTCTGATTTTCTAACTAACACCCAGAGTGCCGCTCACTCTTTCCTTAATGCTACTACAGCTTGGGAAGTCGGGAAACTACCTCCCCAGGGATAACACCCTTATGCATTGAAACAAACTCCTGGGAAGGCTGAGGTCCTTACCCAGCACTCAGTATTTACCTTCTCCCCCTTCTGCTCTCTCTCTCTCTCTCAGAAGGCAGAGATAAACAAACCTCAAATCAAATTGTAAATTGGCCAGTTGCAGGCTTTTTAATTCGCTCCTTCTCTCTTCCTGGAGAGATCCCGCTTCCAGCCTGGTCAGGTAATGTAGTCAGTTCACAAACATTCATTCTCGATGTCTAGCAACAAAGTCTCTAACTAAGCAGGAGTACCTGGTCCTGCAGAGTTTCCATTGAGGTTGACTCCCAGTGTAACAGGCTGCCTAGCTTCGGTTTTCCTTTGGGCATGCTGCCCACGTCGCTCCTTTCTCTTTCCAAGGAAATGATTAATCAAATCCAGCTCCTCTTATAGGGGCTTGTTAATTGACACTTTACCAGTCATGCCAGTCTCCAATGCTGTGAACACTCCAGGCACTGGTGAAATGATGTCATCTCACCGGTCGGTCCCACAGCACCTGGTAAGTTTCTCTTTGCTCTCGTCACTCCTCTGTAACAGGGCCATCATCTCCCTGTTACACCTACCTTAGACTCGGAATGAGTGCGTGCCTCAGTGCCTAACTGCTTTCCATTGTTCACTCCCTCTTATTTACTTTTCTGTGCAAAAAAAGCCATTCAATTATCAAGTATAAAAAGAATGACAAAATATCTCAACCTTCATGCTCTGTTTCTTCCTCCATTACTGATCTCTCTCATAAGCATTCTTGAAAGCAGAATTTCTTGTTCCCCCAGATATTAGCCTTATAATACCCTGATTGAAAAGCTATCTACTATATTAGCCACCTCAGCCTTACTTTGGCAGTTATATGGCATGTGGAGCTCAGAATCCATATCCAGACAGCTTTTCCAACTAAAGAATTTGACAAAAATCAATCACATTTATAATCTGAATGGGTAAGTTTCTTAATAATGAAACTCATTTATTATCTAATAGATGAACCACAGTTTTGAAGCCAATGATATGACTTTCTTTTTAGAATGTTATTCTTGTATGCTCACTAATATTTTCTTCTTTCATGAGAGAGAAATGAGAATCTAGACTAGTTATAGGGTAGAGTGGCTTGCATGTTGATGTCACTTCTTCCTAATCCTATATTGATCAGACATGGAAAGTTTGGATTGCCAGTCTTCTTGGGCAGCATTTTTACTCAAAGGATTAATATACTTGTTTTTAGTCTAGCTTCTTGTTTACAACTACCTCTAATCAGCCTTGTCTATCTTCTTATAAGGTTTTATAAGTAGGTGTAAGACTTATAACACCATATGGCCCAATAATATTCAGGTTCACTCAGTAGTGTTTATATGAAGTCCTCTCTAGCAAGTATCAATTGTAAACATTTCCATTTAAATCACTATTTTTAAAAGGCTTCTCTGTTTTTCATACAACAAATGTGGGCTTCACCCTCCCACCAAAGCACGAGACAATATTTGAATAAATGTTGGGTGAATGGTTTTATGATTATCTTATGTCACCACTTTCAGAAAGTTTAATATGAAGATCCTATAAAAAAAAGCTAATCAAAAAAAAAAATCCCAGTGACAAAAATTCCTCATTAATTCATTCACAAGATTTAAAATAAATTGAAATGAATGATCTGTTTCATCCTGTCTACTTGCTTCTTAAAGACAAAGCATTTACACTAACTTCTATTTTTGAACTAGGCTATAAGTCAAGCATCTTATCTTCTGGACTCATCCTCTTCATAGCAGAAAGCTACTTTGAAGTTCATTAAGATGAAATCTACATGAAATGTAAAATTTAAAATCTAATCTAGGATCTGTATTTCCATATGTAGCTATTTCTATCACAATGTGTAATATCTCAAATACTTGGCTTTTTTAGGAAGAAAATACTTCTCACTACCCCTTTGTACCATTTGGATGAATTTAAAGGTATAGTACTAATAAAGTACATTAAAATGAAAAGAATGAGTTTCACAAAGAGCAGTTACAAGATCCTTGTGAGCACGTCCACACATGCAAGCAAATGCGCTTGCAACAGCTCAAATAGAAGTGGTGCCAATTTGAGCCAGGGCTTTTTACCTCAGCGCACGTGCTTTGGACATACACTTTGTTGTGGAGCAAATTGTGCCACTTGGGGCAAAATAACTGTCTGGCTCATCCCAGGTACGCAGCCAGGGCAGCTAGAGCCTGGGGCCAGCACCTTTACTTTCCCCAGCAGTATAAAAAGCCACCATGGCAAGTAGCTCAGGGCTACTCACGCTTAGGAGCTTTTGAGGCCCAGCCAATTGATATCTGGGGACACTACCCCTTGTGCCAGCTGGACAGTTGAAGCAGGCCGGAGAGTTCTCTGCACCTTTTACCCACTACAGCAGTCTGGCAGCAGAGGCTGCTGCCTGGCTGTGATCTGCTGTGCACTTGCCAGACCTGGATGTTCCAGGACTGTGCCCTGGCCTGCTTTTTTAAACTGCTACCTCACCAAGGCTGAGTACAGCTGGAGGATGAGATCGTGAGATTTACCTGAGAAGCATCTATGGTTGCATTTTTTTAGACCCCTGGATATGCCTCTTTGCAGCGCGGGGAATATTTTTTAATAGATTCATAGATGTTAGGGCTGGAAGGGATCTCAAACATCATCAAGTCAAGCTCCCTGCACCAGCGGCAGGTTTCAAAGCATCCCAGCAAGATAAACATCCAAATGTTTCTTGAATGAGTCCAGAGTAGGTGCTTGCACCACTTATGGAGGGAGTCTATTCCAGCTCTTGGGGGCTTGGACAGTAAAGAAATTTTTTCTTAAAAAAAATTCTCAAGACCTAAAATGGTCTTGGAGGAGTTTATGACCACTGGTCCTTGTTTTTTTCCTTGGTGTGCTCTGGTTTCTTTGGTGAACAGATGTTCTCCCAAATCCTGATGTCCACCCCACCAGGCCCCCCCTGAGCCTGCATTTTCCCAGGCTGAAGAGTCCCATGACGCTCAGCCTCTTCTCATAAGGCCTATTCTCTTGCCCTTTGATCATGTGCCTGGCTCTCCTCTGGACTCTCTCATGCTTTTCAACATTCTTGTTGAATCACAGAGCCCAGAATTGGATGCAGTACTCTACCTTATCTGGAGAGGCATACACCAAATGTGTGTATGGAGGCATACAGCAAATGGAAGCAAGGGGTCATTACCAAGAAGGACTATGATACAGTCGCCCGAAGATGTAGGGGGGCAGTCAGGAAGGCCAAGGCAGAGATGGAGATAGG
>JAGPOW010002514.1:5943855-5959572 GCA_030014935.1 Caiman crocodilus | reverse complement strand
CTATTAGAATTCTTTGTTCCATTGTTTTCCCTAAACACATTTTTTATCTAAGCAACTCATTTCTGCAAAATTATTCACTTTCTGCTAAGTGGCATATTTCAGTCAAAGATTTCTGAAAAGGAATACAAAATTGCTCCATCCTTGCAGGTCTCCTAGCTAGAGCTTCATTTTTCAGCTAGCCTGACCTAGACTGGTGGGCTATTAAGCAAAGACTGAAAGCATCAAAACAAAAGTTTGGTGTTTTCCTTCCTATTGAAATGGCCTTTAATGAAATGTTTTTTTTTTTTAAAGCTATTACAGGTTTGAGAGTCACACCAGGTTTCACAATATCTGAGGTCTTCCTTTTGTGCCTATTGAAGTTAATTGCTTTTTGCTATACACTTCAATATGAAAAAGTAGAGTCCCTAATTTAACTATTCTTTAAAATCCAAAGCAAAAAGTTAATTTTTTTCATGCTCCTATTGTCTTACTTTTTTGTACTAAAAAGTTTTTACGAGTTTGTTATGTTTTTTGTAAGCTGGGAATTCGGTAGCTGGGTTGTGAAACCTGACTTGAAGACCATTTTTGTTTATGAAGCGTATTTAGAAAGAGACTTTTTTGCCACTCACACATGCTTTATTCTCAATATTGTTTTCTCTCTCTATGTATGTATACACGTGTGTATGTATGCATATTAACTTTCATCATTTTGGGACCAAATGAAAGCATTTCAACTATCAATCTGTTTTGGCCCTGAGCTGAACAACGCACCTGAAACACATTATTATTGTTGTTGTTGTTGTTGTTGTTGTTACTGTTGTTGTTGTTGTTATACATTACACATTTTAGAACTTATTTTGGAGTATTTTGTTTATTAGGGTTTGTACGTCTACATAAATACTGCATTTCTATCCGGTTTGTATTCTGAGTTCACTTTATTATCAATGCTGTATATAAAACATGTATGAGAAAAGCAATCCCTGTTCACTTCATTTTTGAGTTTCTGACCTTATTCATGTAATTCTTTTACTGTGTGTGAGGGAAAGGAAATAGGGGAAAGATACAGTGATAAAGGGATTAGCAACCATAGTTTTGTTTTGTTTTCAATACAAAGGCAGGCCCAGTTTCACATGAGTTGTCCAAAGAGTCTTTGTCTAAATCTAGATGAAACTGAGTGGAGCATTTCTCTAAACCTAGCACAGTAGAGTCAGCATTATACAACAGGGAAGTGTATTAAAGACATGCTCACCCCAGTGGAACCGGAAGAGACACTTAAGGACAGTGGTGTGGAAAATAAAAGCAGGAGAGCGTGGTGGACCAAGCAAAATGACAAAAAATTTGGTGGGCTGTTTAAGCAAAGACTCTAAAAGCATCAAAACGTAAGTTGGGTGTTTACCTTTCTACTCAGATTGTCTGCACTGAAAAAGTTTCATTGCTACTTTGGTTCTGGAAATAAAACTCTAAAAGCAAATGCATAACTTTAGAGATTGTAGTGAAATTTTAAAGTTTATATCTGTCATTCAGTTTAGAAAAATTAGCAGTTAATATATGAAATATGTATATAAAATTTATTTTCTTTCACTCCTGAGTTTTGCCATTGGTAGAATAGTTTGAATACTCTGGTGAAATATTGTGGACTTGCTGTTATACTCGAATCTGAAGTTATTTTTTAATTCAGAAGAGTGATAGCTTCTCTACAGACAGGTCCTAATAATGTTTAACTGACCTAATGCCCACTAAAAATGAAGACAGAATTGAGTTCAAGCTTGTGTTTCAAAGATGAAAAACAGAGTTTTCCCCACTCGGTCCATTGTTTTTCTGTCATAGGCTCCTGTGACACTAACTGTAAATTTTGGTTCAATAAATGTTTCAGCTATCCTTGTATACAATTATATAATGAACAATATACTTACACTGTTATTATATACTGTATAACAGTATACAATACTGTTATACTGTAAAACAGTATACAATACTGTATTGTATAGTGCAATACAATACTGTATGTGCTGTATTGTACGTACAATACAGTATGTATTGTATACTGTATTGTATGTACAATACAATTGTATTATATACTGTTATACAGTATACAATACAGTATACAGTATAACAGTATACAATTATATACTGAACTTATAGTACTGTATGAGCACATCTACATGTTGCCCTATGGCTATGTTGTTACTGCACTGTGCTTTAGCAAGTACTAAAGCATGGCACAGTAACCACTCATACTGTGCAGTATTCACGGCACATGGAGTTTTTTTAGCAGGTACTTTGCTGTAGTGATATGCTAGACTGGGAGGAGCACGGCACTATAGCTACTATAGCATGACTAGTAGCTGCTGGTCATGTGTAAATACCCGTGAACACTATGTCACTGTAGTGCATCACTACAATGACAATAGCATTACATGTAGATGTTCCCTGTGATTACTATATACTGAACCATTTTGTACCAGTATAGTAGAATACTGTAGTGATTTTGGCAGAAGACCATCAGTAACTGTGTGTTGGGTTTTTTGGTTTTTTAGGTTTGTTTCTTTTTTTGTTTTTCAGGCTACCTAGTTAAATATTGGAAAAGCAGTACATATTTTCATGAATAAGCAACATAAAATTGATATCATTTTCCAAAAGGAGGAAAAGGCCTTTTTGATTAACCAGCCTTATATTTAACTTACATGGATCAGTAACAAAAATTGGCAGAGTGGACTGTTGTAGGAAACCTATAGATTGTTTCTTTACTGTTACTATAACAACCCATACAAAACTTTTATTATTACTATTACAAGTGTTTATAAAGTATCCATCAGTGAGCTATTTCATTATAGTTTCCATGGCTTATATTAAAGGGGAAAAATAGGAATTAAATACCATATATCACCACAGCTTCAAAAGGACAGTGATGAGGAAGAATGCTAGGGTACTGAAGCTTCAAATTAGTAAGAAGTTTGTGGTTAGACTTGGGCTTAGATATATATTACTAATAGAAACAAATTGCTACTGAAGTTCTGAATAAAAAGAACTGGGGCAGGATAAGCTTCACTTTTTAAAACAGTTTACTTTCAAACCCTACTGCCAAATACAAGAGGCTCAAAGAAGGAGAGATGGATACTCATATAGCTAGTTTAGGGCTTTTTTATTTTTACCATGAGTTTCCTAATTCATAGTGCAGAGTTATAGAAATGCTGATATTCTCCCTTGTTCAGAAGACCAGCCTTTACAGTCTTCACAGAGCTGTTCAGTTAATTTAAAAATATTTCCTTGCATCTTCACTCCTACAAAAACTTGGACTTTCTTTTGGTGGTGTTTCTCCCTTTCTGTTCATTTTTCCTGGTTTCTCTAGAAAGAGACAATATATTTTCAGAAACTGCCAGGGCTAAGTGGCTATTAGAGATATTTGTGGAAAATAAAAGTATTGTTCCTATAAATGTGAAAGTTCACACCAGAAGTCTAATTCCCAGAGTCACTTCAGTTCAGGATCAGAAAGAGTATTATGTGATCTGTGTGTGTCCAATATAAAGTAAATAATGAAGTTTCAATTTTAATTTGAATACAGGGTATTCTGAATATCTTGCTATATAATAAGATACTAAGAATAATTACAGCCATCTTTTTATTTTATTGTATATATACTACTATTGAGTTCTTAGAAGATGGTAGGATGCTTCCTAATGACTTTCCAACAGAAGAAAAGAGTCCAGATTGGTAAAGTATTTTTCACTAAAGAATCAGTTCTAATACCACACTAACTGAAGATTTGGAATTATTCCTGAACAGCACAGCTTAGAGGTGTGAAAACATAGGGCATATCCAGTTGAGCATGGACATGTGGTATGTGGCACTGCAGACCTGTCTCCAGAGCCACACACTGTACTTTGCAGCACAGGGGTGTTTTTTTGACCCTGGGAGATTCTGGAGTCAAAAAAAGCCATGCCATAAAAAAGCCAGGTGGCACAGGTGGTGGCACTGTGCACTGCCAAAAACCTGAGCCTGGCTGGCTGGAGCCACACTGTGGCTGCTGGCCAGACTTCCTGCTGCAGAAGCACCATGGTTGCAGCTCCTGGAGGTCTCCAGGACACCAAGTAAGGCTTCTTGGGCCAGGACAATTTCTGGCCCATGCCTCGTCTACCCCACCTGGGGCAACCTGCTGAGCACCAGTTTCACATGACACAGCCATTCCCCAGGGACATGTACCAGTGGCATAAGGTGTGCTGCTGCTACTTGTCCCTGGAGAAACGCATGTTCCTGCGGACATACCCATACATGCAAATGAAAAGTCAGCATCTGAGAAGAATATCAAGTCCTTCGGGAAAACTTACATCAAAGTAGGCTTTTTTTCTGGCTACTATGTCTCTTTATAAGCTTTGAAATAGGAATGTGTTCTACAGGACCCTGAAATTGTACATCAATATGAAAATGGATGGTCAAACACTCTCGTCTGTGGAGGTACCTTGAAACATCATCAGTTCTTGAAACTGCTTCCAGTGTCTCATTTAGCCTCGCTCTCACCTCTCCTTGATCCTGAATAGGAGTAACTGCCTTTGAAGCAGATTTCTGTTTCTGCCAGACAAAGGAAAAACATGAAAACACCTCAGACAACTCACTGGGTGCAGTGAAAATCATATTAGGATGTTGGCATCAGCTGCATATTGATGATACAGTATCTGATATACCTGCACACAGATGTGCCTCTCAAAGAATATTAAGAATGAGTTCTGTGAGCTGCACAGGAAGGAGCAGTCTCAGAGATAAAAAGCATACACCCCCGTAAAATAGCTTGCCAACAGAAATAAATATAGCTATTTTGGAAAGATTCTAGTCACTACTGCTAGATCCTGTATTGTGTGTGAACCACACTTATGGTCTCCAGAAAGCCTGATCAGCATTAACGAGGCAGCTAACTGTTTTCTATTGACTTGACAAAACAGTTGAGCACCTTTGCAGTTTGTTATCTGAAAAACAGTGGACTTTAAAAGCTACTGATATGATTAGCTTACCTACCACATTTTGAATTATCTCTCTCAGTAAAGAAAAGCCAGAAGCTGGGTGATAATAAACAAAGGCATTAATGTCAAAGGGCAATTTCTCAACTAAGACTTTACCAGAACAAATGTGAGGTTCATAGGCAGGTTGTACTCTTTTCTTGAAAAATAATAATCTTTCCAGTAATGGACTACAGTATTCCCAAATGGCTTTCAACACCCACAATGGGAATTGATTTAATATACATCTAATTGGTAGCTGAGCGGATGTGACAGGGTTGGGGCAGTGATAGTTATAAAGCACAGTGCAAATTAACTTCTCCAGTGAGTTATGGCAATACATGTCAAAGGAAAATTTGGCTTCATGATTCTCACCTTTCCCAGATCTTTAAATACTTGAGGTTTGCTGTACTAGTATTGCAAATTAATGATATGAGGTTCAAATTCATTAAGAGGTGCAAATAAGGGCTGTGTCTACATGTACACATTTATAGATTCATAGATTCATAGACATTATGGGCTGGAAGGGACCTCATGAGATTGAGTCCAGCCCCACCATCATAAGCAGCAAGAAAAATATCTGACTGTTTTTTGAAAGAGCCTAGAGTAGGTGCTTGTACCACCTCTGGGGGGAGTTTGTTCTAGACCCTGGACACATGCACCATAAAGAACTTTTTTCTTATGTCTAGTCTAAATTGGCCTTCTTTGAGTTTATGGCTGTAAGATTTTGTTATCCCTTGGGTAGCTCTGGTGAACAGCTGTTCTCTTAGGTCCTGATACACCCCTCATATAATTGTAGGCTGCTACCAAGTCCCAAGCCTTCTCTTTTCCAGACTGAAGAGTCCCAAATCCCTCAGCCTCTCCTCATACAGCCTGCACTCCAGGCCTTGGATCAGATGAGTGGCTTTCTTCTGGACTCTCTTAAGCTTTTCCACATCCCTTCTGAAGTGCAGGGGCAGCAAAACTGGATGCAGGAGCAGGACTCCATCTGTGGCCTCACCAAGGCTGAATAAAGTGGGAGAATGACATATCTGACTTTCTTGAGATGCATCAATAGATGCACACCAGAATATGGTTTGCTTTGTCAACCACAGCATTGCATTGGTGACTCATATTCATCTTGTGGTCAATCATGACTCCCAAGCCTCTTTCAGTCATGGTGATAGTGAGTGTAGCACTGCCAAGCTTGTAAGTATAAGTATGTTGAGGGTTCTTTCTACCGAGGTGAAGCACCCTACACTTCTCAACACTGAAGGCCATCCAGTTTTGGTCAGCTCACCTTGACAGCATGTTCAAGTCAGTCTCTATCCCCAGCCTGTCCTGCAGTGTGACTGCCCTCCCACATAATTTGGTGCTATCCCGGAACTTTGCCAGTTCACATTTGACTCCCGACTTCAGATCGTTAATGAAGATGTTAAAGAGTACTGCCCAACTACTGAGCCCTGAGGGACTCCACTGATCATCCCTCACCATGTTGATTTGCTCCCATCAACTAGTACTCTTTGGGTCCGACCCCATAGCCAGTTACCTAGCCATTGGACTGGAAGATGATCAAGGCCAAAGTTCTCCATCCTAGCCATGAGGACATCATGGGAAACTAGGTCAAAGGCTTTCTTGAAATCCAGATATATGACATCCATGTCATCTCCCTTGTCCAGGGCTCATGTCAGCTGGTCATAGGAGATGAGTTGGGTCAGCCAAGACCGGCCAACTGCAAAGTTGTGTTGAATGGCCTTCAGAAGCTTGCTTTCTCTTAGTCTGATGTTGATGGATCCCTTGACATTTTTCTCTAGGATTTTTACAGGGATGGAAACCAAAAATAATTTCAAAGTATGCACGTCTATACTACACACCTATACTGTACGGTAACTATGGTGACATACACTGACTTAGGCATAAATATCAAATTTATGTTGAATTAATTACTGCATAGTAACACACATGTAGACGCCTTACTGCACAGTAACACTGTGTGTGTAGACTGACTTGGAACTAACTTTAGTCCTGAGTCAGTTAATACACAGAGTTACTGCACTTTAATGGCTGCAAATGTGGATGTTAGCTTAAAAACCACTTACTAAGCATTAACTTACAGTGCAGTAAGTGTACGTGTAGATGTGCCCAAGGTGAATTATTCTTGTATTTCTTTAAAAGTTTCTAATTTATTGAAGTAATCACATCTCAATAGATTGTAGGATACTGAATAATTAAAAGATAGTGTTTTTATTCGATAGTTCCACAAAATAAAAAATGTATTAAACATTCTAATAGACAAGAAAGGAACGATGAAAGAAAGGGTACAGATATTTAATTTCCTTTAAAGGAGGACACTTCTGTACACCCAAGAAACAATAGGTTCTGCTTCCTACTCAAACAAAATTAACAAACAAAACATAAAATAATACAATGAGATTCTCTGTGAGCTAATGAAACAGTGAAAAGTCTCATTTCGTGAAATGGCTACCAACTTTTTATTGATAGATTCATAGATGTTAGGGCTTGAAGAGACCTCCATAGATCATCTAGTGTGACCCCCTGCATAGGCAGAAAAGAGTTCTGGGTTCAGACGACCCTAGCCAGATGCCTATCTAACCTCTTTTTGAAGATTTTCCTGGTAAGGGAGAGCACTACCTCCCTTGGAAGACCATTCCAGATTTTGGCCACTCTGACTGTGAAGAAGTTCTTCCTAATGTCCAGTTTAAATCTGCTCTCTGCTAGCTTACAGCCATTATTTCTTGTGACCTCAGGGGCATCTTGGTAAGAAGAGCCTCCTCAATTCTCTTCTGCGCCCCCATGATGAATTTACAGGCAGCCACAAGGTTGCCTTTCAACCTTCTCTTGTGGAGGCTGAAGAGGTCCAGGTGCCCTAGTTTCTCCTCGTCAGGCTTGGCCTGCAAGCCCTTAACTATATGACTGGCCCTTCTCTGGACCCTCTCCAGGTTATCCACATCCCTCTTGAAGTGTGGTGCCCCAAATTACATGAAGTATTCCAACTGCGGTCTGACCAGTGCCTGATAGAGAAGTATCACCTCCTTGGTGATACACCTCCTTCTGTTTGTCATGCATCTGCTGATGCACGACAAAGTGCAGTTAACTTTGCTGAGGGCTTTGTCACACTGATGACTCATGTTCATCTTGGAATCCACTAGGACTCTGAGATCCCTTTCCACTTCCATGCTACTGAGCAGGTCATTTCCTAGGCAGTAGGTGTGCTGGACATTTTTCCTCCCTAGGTGCAGGACTTTGCATTTCTCCTTGTTAAATTGCATTCTATTGTTTTCTGCCCATTTGTTCAACCTGTCCAGGTCTGCCTACAGTTGTTCCCTGCCCTCCGGTGTGTCCACTTCTCCCCACGGTTTTGTATCATCTGCAAACATGGACAGAGTACACTTCACTCCCTTGTCCAAGTCACTGATGAAGACGTTGAAGAGTATTGGTCTAAGGACCAAGTCCTGCAGGACCTCACTGCCCATGCCCTTCCAGGTCGATGCCGACTACCACTCTCTGGGTATGACCTTCTAGCCAATTTGCCACCCACTGGACTGTGTAATCATCCAAGTCACAGCCTTTTAATTTGTTCACCATTTTGGGGTGAGATACCGTATTGAAGGCCTTCCTGAAATCTAAGTAAATGATATCTACCCCTACTCTTGCATCCAAGTGTTTTGTAACCTAGTTATAAAAAGAGACTGGATTAGTCAGGCATGATCTACCTTCTATGAAGCCATGCTGGTTCCCCTCAGCATAATTTTTCCTTCTGGGTTCTCACATATATGAGCCTTAATAATCTTTTCAAAGACTTTGCTTGGATGGAGGTGAGACTGACTGGTCTATAGTTGCGTGGATCCTTCTTCTTCCCCTTCTTAAAAATAGTGACCACAATAGCCCTTTTCCAGTCCTCTAGGACCTGGCCTGTGTGCCACAAGTGCTTAAATATTCTTGCCAGTGGCTGTGCAATTACATCAGCCAGAGCCTTCAGTACCCTTGGATGAAGCTTATCTGGGCTTGCCAATTTAAATGCATCCAGTGCTTCCAGGTGACTCTGCACCATCTCAGGCTCAACACTTGGTAGTCTGGCACCCTGCTGTTGCATCTCTAGAATCCCATTGTGAGATTTGTTTTGCCCCTCGATTAGGAACACTGATGCAAAGAACTCATTGAGGAGTTCAGCTTTGTCCCTCCCTGACTGTTACCAATTGCTTTTGCCCATTCAGTAATGGTTTTGTAATGCCCTGGGCCTTCCTTTTACTACCTATATATCTGAAAAACAATTTTTTGTTATCCTTAAGTTGGGATACTATCCTCAGCTCCATGGTAGCTTTGACCTTCCTAACTGTGAGCTGAGGACGTATACTCCTCTTTAGTAATCTCTCCCTGTTTCCACTGCTTATATGCCCCCCTTTTTGCCCTTAGGCTGCTCTGGATTTCTCTGGTCAGCCAAGGAAGCCTCTTGGCCCCTTTTCCCCTTTTCTCCCACATCAGGATCATCTCCCTCTGTGCCCAAAGGATCGTTTCCTTAAGGCACAGCCACCCTTCCTGGCTTCTAGCTCACCAAATCTCTTACTCTGCAGTACATCATTGACTAAACACCTGAGCTCACTGAAGTCTATTGTTTGCCTACAGTCACACTAGTAGAATATTCACATCAGTATTTCCCCAATTGTAGTTTGAAAAGATTTTTCTTGGTTAACTATGAGTCAAAGTCTATTCAAGATCAGTAGATAACAAACCCAAGACCTCAAGGCTTCTAAAAATGAATATGTCTTCAAAGGAGCTAAATAATAAAGCAGTTTTTCAAGAAAAGTGTTTTTACTCTAAGCAGCACATTCTTAAAATTCCTAGTTTGTTAAAAATTGCTGATGTGTGAAAATAAACGTAATCCAAGACAATTGGCTTTAATGAATTTTGGTATAGTGAAAGTATGATGATGGAAAGAAGGAAAATCTGGAAAGGAGGAAGTGCTGTATCATGTTACTAGCACCTTGCTGCAGAATAGGATCAGGAGATAGAGCACTGCTAGACCTGCAGGGGGGAAACAGGTGTAAGGAAGGAAAAGTCCACAAGGTGATTCATTATGCAGTTGAGGAGGGGTGTGTGAGGAAGGTGGTGTCTTTAGGAGAGTGAAGACTTCTATGCCTTCACTTGTTCAACCTACTGTAACAGACTGCCAATGTGAGCTCACCAGATTGGCTTGAGATACTTACCCTGGGCTAGAAACAGTGCTAGTGAACTCTGAGTGACCCCAAGGGTAGAGCAGAGGAGCCCTGCCTTGTGGGAAAGGAAAAGCCAATCAAAAGAAGGGGTTTTCAGTCCCCTCATTTGCATGGAAGGGGGATGGCCAAGGTTGGGGGCCCGCCACCCTGAGCCCTGGTTGGCCAGTTTGCAAGCCAGGGAGGGACTGCCAGAGGGGATAAAAGCAGCAGCTGAACTGGCATGTGGGAGCTGCTAACAGTGACTCCAGGGAATAACTCAGGAGGCCTAAGAAGAGCTGGGGTAAGCTGACTCAGCAGAGGGAGCAGAGAGACCCCCCTGAAGAGCCTCAAATGCCCTAGGAGAAGAAGGCAGTGGCAGGCAGCCATGCCTCCAGCCCTGCAGCAGAAAGAGAGCAGTGGTTGGGGCTTGCGGCAGACAGCTGGTGCCCTAAGGCCCCATCGCAGTGTGCTGGATGTGCCAGGCATCCTGGAGGCTAGGGGTGGCAGTCAGCCCCCCACTCCACTGCGGAGAAGCAGCAGCAGCCAGAAGTGCAGGTGGCATCCTTATCCAAAGCAAGGAGCTGGGCCGGTGAGTTGAGGAAACCCCTCACCTTTCCTGGGGAAGCAAGACAGCAGCAGGCAAGGCATTGGGATCCTGAGGAGCAGAGCACCAGAATGAGGGTCCCTCGGAGCTCAGGATGCAGGCTGGTGCTCAAAGCAGGATTGGCGAGCTACGAGGCATGTGGGTTGCAATCGTCTGGAGCAGGAGTTTGGAACAACGACCCCTGGGAGCTGCCTGTGCTGCTGACCCTCTGCCACTGAATGCCCCAGAGGGGACTTATTCTGCAGCTGGTTGTCATTGGATGAAGTCCCTGAGCTTTGTGCTTGTGTCATGCTGATTGCTGCAGAAGCCTACTGTGTTACTTGTTGCTTGCCTTTTTCATTGCCACAGAGGGTCATCCTTCAGCCTCTTTGTGGAGTTGGGGTTTGATACAATTTTATTCCTGCAGACCAGAAGAGCTTAACCTGTTGCTGTCTGTTGCTATTGGGAAGCCTGTTGGAGCTGCAGGGAGAGACCACCTTGCTTCCTTGTGGTAGCACCTCAGCAGTGGCTGAAAGGTGCCAGTTACCCTGCCTGTGGTTCTTGAGTCAAGAGTTGACTAATCCATTTTGGTTATGCCATTTAAGTTCACTTGTAAATAACCTTTCCTATTATTCTTGTTTTGTAAATAAAGTGTAAATATTTAAATCAGTTAAGAGTTAGACCTTCTTGAGACCGTGGGCTGCTCTGTGAGGAGCAGGGGCCAGCTGGAAAGTAAATTGGTGCTGGAAGCCCTGCCCCACTCTCACCACACCATTTCTGATATTGGGCAGAGGTGGCAACTATTGGGCCACCACCCGGGTTACACTAGTTACCTACATCTGATGTCAGGCAGGAGGCAGGGCACCTTAAAAATTAACTGGTTCAGAGAGGTACATAAGCTTTTGTAGGTAACAGACTACTTCACCAAATTCTATATGTGCTTAGGCCTCTCCGAACCAGTTAGTCTCTAAGGTGCCACCCTGCCCTGCCTTCTGCTTGCTCCATTTCGGGCAGTTGACTGGATTTCACACCTCTCACATATGAAGTTTTCTGAGGTGTCACAATCTCATAATGCTATGATTGGTGTCCTGCCTATATGGGGTATATATTGAACTGTTTCCAGCATGCTGTTGCTCTAACTGTTTTCCTGATTTTGATTTAAAACAGGGTTTTTTTCTTCTATTGCCAAACTTCCAGGAGTCCAAAGAGGTGCTCAGAGGGTTACATTCAGTTAAAATAAGTGAAAATAAACTGTTTGATGGTAGAAGGCAATACAGAAAATGGCAACTGCTACCGTCTGAAAGTAAAGGTTCAATTCTTGAAGGCCTCGTTTTTGCTCATGAGTCTTTTGCCAAAAGACAAGGAGAATCTTGAAGACTTTGTAGTCTTACATCTTATTTAGCACTCTTTACCCACCTTTTGGGGGAATGGTGAAAGGATTCAAATAAAAGGATTCAATTCTTGTGTGGGTGTCATAAACCTGTTTCCAGGGGACACGTCTACACAAGACATTTAGTTTGCAGTTGACTAATTAGCTATGCAGTAAACATCTCAGGCTCTATATGTGTGCCCCTATTAGGCTGGAGCAAACTAATTTACTCCACAGAAGGTGAATTATTCCTGCTGCAGAATGAAAAACTCCATGGCAGCACACGTGTAAACACCACCTGCCTGGCTGAGGCACAAAGGTGCTTCAGTGCATGGCCTGCCTGCTGGCTAGCCCCATGCTAAAGGCCTCTTATACCCTAACCACCCCTCCCCCCCCAACATCACACCAAGCTGGGAGGAACAGCCCTGGGCTGGCTGGCTAACCTGGCTCCACGTGCTGAGCATGAATAAACTGTGGAGTTTGTTGCTCCAGGGTTATTTGCTCCTGGGAGTACATTCAAGTGGCATGCCTGGGAACAATAAACTTCAGAGCAATAAGATCCACAGTTTATTCATGCACAATAATAGCATATGTATACATGTCCATGGTATCTCTCTGGAAGCCCAGCCTTCTACCTGATATGTCCCAAGGAAATTAGAGTAAAAGCTGGGTTAACTGGCATTTAAGTAACTGGAACACTCTACTAACTGGAATTTCTGACCAGCCAGCCAGACGTGAGATGCGGGGAATGACCATAGGTTTGAAGGTGGAACAAAAAGACAAGTTTCTTACCTTCTTATCTGGCTACCATCAGTGAGTGCTGCCCGTGTTTCCTGCTCATCCTACTGGTCTTGATGGCTGGAGATATAGGCTCCCTGCAATCCTGGGATAATCCAAAGACTCGGACCATCTCACAAAGAGCATAAGGAATGCTCAGAAAGAAATAAAGGAATTTTAAACTGAGATATAAGGGGAGAAAAGGAGGAATTCATACAGTCCCCACCCCTGTTTTTAGAAGGAAAATAAGGTAAAGGTGATGGCTAAAGAAATATCAGTAAAGTGAGTATGAAGAGAAGGAATAAGGAAGTTTTAAACAGATGAGAAAAGTAAACAAGTAGGCATTACAGTTAGGAATGTTTTGCTTCATGCAGAGTGAACAATAAAAAACAAATTAAATATTGCATATACATGTTAGGAGCCTGGGCAACAAAATGGAAGAACTTGAACTACTGGTGAAACACATGAAACTTGACATTATAAGGATAATAGAAATGTGACTGAATAGTAATTATGTTTAAAACACAGGTATTCAATATATTTTGAACAGGTTGAAGATACCCTTCACTGTTCAGAGAAGGCAGAAATAAAACCAAGGGTAAAGGATAGTATTGTACATTGTCAATCAAGTCTATGTGATAGGTTACAATATATATATATATATATCACTTTAGGGCAAAAACATTTTGGAAAGGATGGGAAAAGTTATTCTACTAGGGTAGTACTGGGAGTCTGGTAGAGTTTGCCAAAGTTCAATTTGGACATGGATTGATATTATTAGAAAGATAATACTACTGCAAATTGTTTCATTGTGGAAAACTATAATTTCCCATGTGTAGACTGGAGAATAAATGCTACTAATAACAGTAGAACCCAGATGTTCATGGATTGATAACTACTAAATTTCTTCATCAAACAGTAACTCAAAAACAGAAGAGATGCTATTTTGGACATGGCTTTGTAAGTAATGAGCAAGTTACGTAATGGAGAGTTTTAGAAAATAATTTTGTTTTACTGAGTACAAGTTGATTCAGTTCATATGAAATGGAAGAAGAAACAAAAATAGGTCTGGACATATGAATGGGAAATTTCAGTAAAATGTCCCAGCTATTCTTATAAAACAAACATAATAATAATAATAATAGTAATAATTAAAAAGCATGACACAACCCCTTACAATAGGGCATATCTGCACTAACCTCGGGATTTTTTTGCCTCATCCCAGTTAAGGCAATTTCTTCCAAGGGCAAGATAGTTTATTCCTGTTCATTTGCTCCTAGGCCTTTGTCTATTTCATTTTTGCCTCTGTATTGTTTGATTTGGAGCAACTCTGTCCTTAAAGCCATGGCCTGAGGTTGCAGAGGGGTAAACTGCCAAAAAATAATAAGTAGCCCACCTCCAACTTCAGCTCCCAAGGACCTGAATGTGAAGGGATTTTCTGACAGTTTCTAACATTACTCAGAATCTGTATCCCAAACAAAGAGGTGCAGGGGAAGGGTATGAAAAGGTTTTCCAGGGGTCACTGAAAGAAGAAATAAGAATGAGTTGAGAGCCTATGAAGCATGGGAAAGTGAATCTGATTTAGAAGTCAAGAGGTCTCATGTAAGGTGAGAACTGCCAAAAGCTAAGCTGGGTTAGAAGTTGCAAAGGATATTAAAGCAAGTAACAAAGTTTTACAGCTTTATAAATATAAACAGAAGAGGGAAAGAAATAGAACTGTGATACAGTGAGGATGGGGCAGAGATTAAGGATAACCTGTGGCTTGAAACCTAAATAATATTGTGCCTGAGTTTTCAAACAGGTAGATGTTTCTATTCATAATAGAAACAAAGACATGGAAATTTAAATTACCAGAGTGGAGACAGAAGCCAAATTCAAGAATAATTATGGGCTCAAGTTGATGGGACTGGATAATCTCCTTCCTTGAATTCTTCAGGACATGCAAAACTAAAAGGTAATGGTAAATTTTGTTTAATGAAGATATCAGGTTACAAGTGATCCAATATAAATGGAGAACAGCAGATGTATCCATATGAAAAGAGGAAAAAAAGACAGAAACAAGAAAACTACAGGCTTGTACATCAGAGCTCAATAGTATGCAAAAGTAGAAAAGAGTGGGTGCATCTACATGAGACACTACTGTGCAGTGGTTACTGTGCATTGGCCACAGTTAGTGTGCAGTAGCACCGATGAACATCTTTTAGTGATGCTACTACACCGTAGTCTAATAATACTGAGCAGTTGCATATTAGTACTGTTGATATTATGACATGCTACTGTGCGGTATTATTCAGCTACAGTGATTTTACTGTCTTGTGTAGATGAGCCCGGTATGAATGTAACCCTGACTATTCTAATAACCCTGTTTTATAGAAAGGAGACTGAAAGAGCTTGGAAAAACAAATTTTATATTGTGATATGACTCTTACGTATAAAAATTAGATTAGCAGGAAGGGAAGACATTATTTATTATGCAGGATAATATTAGTGCAAGAACAAATACCTACTTAATATACTTAGGTTGGAAAAAAGGTCTTAACTACTAAACAATGTTCTGGAATACCATTCCACTGGAAATACTGGCTCAAGAAACATAAGAAGTTTTAAGATGGTGTAGCTGCCGGGCGTCGAACATCTTACCTCGGCCCTCTTGGCCCTGAGGATTTGTGGGTGTCTGGCTGGCCGTCTCAGGAAGCCTTGGGACAGGTCTCTTTCCGCACCAGAGTCCGTCCCTTTCTCGCCTGCCACGACTTTGTTCTTCCAGTGGGTGGAGCTTCCCTCTGGGCGGATGTCCCCTTTGGCTACCTGTAGTCGAGATCTTCTGCGAGG
>JAGPOW010002514.1:5930697-5943755 GCA_030014935.1 Caiman crocodilus | reverse complement strand
ACCACCAATGGGGAATGGCTTTCCTCCCCGCCTACTCCCACACCACAGCCCCTTCGTATCCGGGGAAACACAAACAAAGGAACGCTCTAACAACTTAAACGCTACTATTCCCCTAACAGGGTCTTAGCCCCCCACATTGAGCTGCTACCCACAACTCCGCTTGCTAGCCCTTGCCTCCCTGGCCAGCTACCCACCGCTTCTTATCTTATTCCCCTGGAAGATACCCCCTCTCCGTGTTTTTCCTATTGTAGATTCCCTTTCCCGGCTGCCTCCAGTCTGGCCGTTCTCTCTCCGGGCGGCCCCGATGTTCCTCTCTCCCACCTGGGTCTGTTTCAGGATGCAGTCCTCCCTCTGGGCCTTCTCCAATCCATGGATCTCTCCACGTGCCTGTGGCTCGCTCTCCGCTTTTCCCTGGATCACCTGTCCTGGGTACGCTGCTCTCCGGCCTCCATCTCCCTTGGGAACACCCGCGGCCTCCGGATGGCTCGTCGGTTGCTGGTCCTGCTGCTCCGTGTCCTCCACGCTCTCTCTCCCAGTCGGCGCATGCATCGGCAGCTGGCTCCGGCGAGCCATGCCTCCCAGGCTCACTCTCCCGTTCTGAGCCTTCTCCACCCTCTCTGCCACTCCAGCCACTTCTACAGTGGTCTCCATCTGGCAGCCACGTACTCCCCGCTCTCCTGGCTGTGGCTTCTTCTTTTATCCTCTCCACCCGGTGCTTCAGGCTGACGTCACCCGTAGACCACAGGTGTTTCAGGCCATTGTTCCCGCCGCGTGTGGGGCTCTTCGGTGATCCTATGGTGAGTAACTGCCATTTTCCTTTCCTTCTGCCACTCGCGTCTGCCTTCGCGGCTCCTTTGGGGAGCTTCGGAGTGCCCCCAGGGCTTCTCCCCCTGTGACAGATGACATTTACTAAGTTTAGGAAAGGGATTATATGATATAACGTGGTGCCTGATTGCAGAGAATTTGACCTAACAAGCCAGAAGAACCCACATAGTCTGTTTCAAAGTAGTATACTCCAGCAGACCTACTTCACAGGCAAATGACATAAATGAAGTTAGATTTATTTATTTATTTAAGATGCCTTATTTGCAAACTGATAGCTATTTCAAATCTTTGTCAAAAGTATTTTATACGTATATCTCAGTTTCGCGTGCTAGCTGTACCCTGTTCATAACCAGAAACGTCAGTGAAATAAGATTAGATAGGTCAAATTATTGGCATAAATTTGATGCCTAATTTCCATTCTTCCTTTTTCATGTTTAACTTTCAAACATTTTTATTTAGATATCAGATAACAAGAAATCAAATATAACTTTCTTCCACATCACTTGAATTACATGCAAGTTAAGTTGCATGATTAAATCCTAGTATTCATGTTTCTCAATGGTCATGGGAGAAGAGTGCTACAGCTTACTCTAATAAGCTCAAGCATTAAAAATTCTTTAATCAATTCTTTAAATTCTTTAAACTCTGTATGGTAAATGTAGAATTCTTTCAACAGTAGCTGGGAAATGACATAAGTAAAGAGCAGAGAGGGAATTTTTTTGGGGGGGTACCACTTAAGTGTCCTCCCAGGAGCAAAGAAGGCACAAATAGAGGCTGGATCGGAAGTTGTGACTTGTGTGGAATGTGCTATGCCCTTCCAGCCTTGCTTCTGTATGATTCTATGACTCAAAAATTGAGTACAGAGCCCAACCCTATTTCTGCATGAACACACATAAAAAAAAAAAACATTCAAAATTTTTAAGCCGTAACTATGAAGAAATGCTATTTTCTAAGGGAATACCATGTCTTATCATTTACTGGATTCAGTAGGTATACTATTAGGTTTCAGTTTCCTAGCTAATATTTATGTTTAAATAAAGCAACAGTATTACTTACATCCCCTTACTGAGAATAGGGACCACTATTTCTCAGCAGAACTAGGCCCTGCCACTGTTAACAGCATCCAGTTCTAGTTACCAAAAGATTTATCCTGTAAAGAAAAAAAAAAGATTTGATAGTCAGTAGGTTTAAAGGTTTAATCCATGATTAATGGATATTTACTAAATAACTAATTGTTATTGTGTGGCAGACAAGTGCTTATAACCATGGTTCCTAGCTATTCACTGAAAACAGTTTGTATTATATACTACACATATCTATAACCTGCATTTAATTGATATTGGATTTATTCTTTAAAAAAAATCTATGCATGAAGTAGTAGTAATAATATATTTTAGGTTCTGGTCCGTAACAGAATTTAAAATCCATACTCCATGAAACAAAACAAAACAAAAAAAAATGAGCTGCCTCAGTAATCCACTAGAATTATGATTATATACAGCCTTTAATAACTAACCAAATCCTTTGTACTACCTCAACCTATCCCTTTGCAAAAGCACAGGCAGATATGTGCTCTGTAGTATATAATAAAAGTTAACAAATATGGATTAATTCTGATCAAGGGGCAAGGAGGGAAGAAAAGTTAAGGAGTAATTTCTGGATTTTATTGAAAATGTTTAGCCAGAAAACCTATAATGGAACCAGTTCTCATATGGAAACAGTTCCAAGCCATGTAGAAATTTGGGATATATAGGCTGGATTTCACTTGGCAGCTAATAAGCAGCAGGTGCAAACTGTGGACACCAGCATAACATACTTTCACTATAAAACTTCATTTAAACAGGTCACTGCATTCTTCACTAGCTTCAGATTTCATGAAGTCTTTCTATAAAGTCCAAAGTATAGAGCTAATTGCAGAAGGGCTTTCTCTTGACGATAATGGGATGACTAAATGTAGCAAGGTCTGTATCTGAAAGAAGAAGGTACAATCTTCTTGCCAAATACAGATGAGGAAAAAAGGACTCTTGGCCACTGCCACAACCATATCATTTGTAAACAGCTTTAGGTTTTAAAAGGACCCTGCTTTTCTAACTTGCAAAACAAATGATAAACACAATATCTCATTTAGTGGTGCAGAAAATGTAATTCTACATATAACATGTCTCTTTGTCTTTCTAAACCCATTAGCATTACTACAACCAGATTTTCTTCATCCAACTGTTGCAATCTTGCTTATTTTAGCTCGCTGATTGTGAGATGAAAGCTCTTTAACCAAACTTTTATTTTCCTCCTGAGATAGGTACTGTACGTCAAAAATCAGAGTAAAAACATGTACCTACTCATGTCCCTTTCCAAAAGGAATAGTTTAAATTTGTCTGATAAACCACAATAATATGCAAATAGTGATCTTGTATTTTATCCATGTTGCTTAACTGAGTCTCAAGTAATAAACTGAATCCATACAATTATTCACTTGAAATGGTCTGAGGTAGACTGAATTAGGTCAGGTGGCAGTGAAGCAAAACATTAAACAAAGGAAGGAAGAAGCATTACTATCTAGTAATAGATGGGTTGACAGTATGAACTTACAGTGCTCAATTGGCTGACATTAGGGTTTGGGAAACCAGCCATTATAAAAACAATGTTTTTATATGCCAAACAGGAACTAGAAAAATTAGTTCCTAAACCAGCCATTACTATTTATTCACGTTATTAAAACAGCTTGCCTGGCTTATTTATCACAACATATCTATAATTCCTCCCAAGGTCTTTTTGGTCAGCTAGTACTGATATATAACTTCACTGAATGTGGATGTCTAAATCATGTCTTACAAAGACAAACAATTTAAAAACCAAACAAGAATTTGTAAAGAGCATAAATGTGTAATATGGTTTTTTTATTGCTTAATTCATAAATATTGTATTTGAACATTTAATAACACTAAGATTTAAACTGTAGAAAAACTGTAGTTCATTATCTGCATATCAGATACATTAGCAGCCCCAGATGTAACTAAATGGAAGTGACCACCTATTAAGGTTCCACTTATTAAAGTTCCATTGGATACCAACATACTTGTTTCACTTTTGAACATCTATACTAAGGATTGCACCATTTTAATGTACCATGGTACTTAGAAATGAATGAACTTCTATGGCACCAAATCAAGGTGAGTAAATCTATGGGTAATGTGAAATATCATTTCATCAGCAGAGTGCCTACCCTTTTATTGTTTGGAGTGAAAGGAGACTTGCAGGGGGTTATTGGTCCTTTTAAATGACTTGTTTGCTGTGATATTTCCCCAGATACACAAGTGAAAGTATTGGAGATTTTTAAAGATTTGAACACACTCATCCATTCATGTTGCAAAAAGTTAGTATGTGGTTGAAAAAGTATAAAGGACATGCAGATATGTAATAAAGTAGAATGCATTAGAATGCTTATTGTTCTAGGGATTAGTTTATTTCCTAGACAAAGTATCATGTGAGGCTCGTGTTTTGCTAAACTGGTTGGATTTTTGGAGCAGGTTTACTGGCAAAAAATCCTTCACCTTTTTTGTTTGCTTGCTATATTAAAAATACAGAACAATGATTTCTTTTTGATATATTGTGAATTGCAACATTATGAAAAAATAGAGAATCAATAAAGCAAAAGTAAGATAGTGCCACATGAAAACCAATGCAGTCCTCAAGGAGAAACTGAATATTAGCAATGATATTGGTTTATTAACAAAAGCCACAAAGTAAGTCTGAAAACAACATTTTTATATGATAAAAAATCTGACTGAACAAGAAATCAGTAACTGAATTGTTTAAAAAAGGAGCCTAAAGTATTGCACCTAAGCTAAAAAAGGGAAAGGGAGCGTTAGCATAGGGTTTTGCTTCATTTTTTTGACCAACAGCCAGATACTTATGATATAATGGGTAGGGGTGGAACAGACCAACATCCTATGAATTGCTTATTTGATTGCCCCCTACCGCTAATTGAGTTAGAATCTTGTTCTGTGTTCATTATAAAAGGCAGTTTTAAGGAAGGAAAGATACAAAACAAAATTATGTACCGTATAATTATAAGTCTGTTCCTTTTGGCCTGATGAAGTGCTTCTATGCAATACTGTATGTACCATGCATGCACTTAGGAATATCAGAGCTGCTCCACTGTCGAAGATAAACAGTCTCTTGGCTCTAATGGGTTGCATTCTGTGTTTTAAAATTCCTCAAAATGACTCCGAGATCATTAGCTTCATGAGTTCTAATGCATGCTGCTTCTCATAAAAAGAATGTAATCATAAGTAAAAGCATGAGAGTAGCTAAACCTTAAAGCAAAACCTCCTCTATTTCAGGAAATTCAAAGAGTTTTTATCTGTTTTGCTACATACCTAGGGAGCAGAAAAAGAACAGATTGGAGTCTCTTCATTTTTCTTTTTTTTTTCTTTTGCAGTAATAATTCAAATCTCTTAAGGAGCAGTTTCCAGCTGAGACCAATTTAGTACACTTCTTCCTGGCTCCCTCACATCACATCTAGTAGAACTGCTGCCTATGTACCCCAAGGGTCCAAAGTATTGTCACAGCTGTGGGAACATGCAGGATGAACACACAATTACTCCAGTGGGGGACTCTGGCAATTGACCAAATAGGCTGGTCACCAGTTGGCAGGTACAATACAATAGCTATCAATTTAGACTAGCTTGCTCTCTGTGAAGAGTGTGAAGGCGGAGGGGAAAATTAAAATAGCCATCTCTGTTCTTTAAGCAATGGTATTAAAAATGTTCCCCCCCACCCTCGGGGACAAGTTCAACTTAAGAACCAGACACTCACTAATGTTCCTCTGATCTCATGTTCACAAAGGAAATGTAAGCATCTGTGTAAGAACATGTCAATTCATGTTAAATGGGAAACAGGCCAAACCCTGGATATTTGAAAGCTTCAGTGGAACAGAATTATAAGACCAACAAAAAAAAGGTGAAAGAAAAAGGAGATTACAAGAGAAATCAGCTGCTTAAGAATCCTATTTATGTATTGCCTTACTGAATTATTAATAATGAAATATTAATTAAAACTGCAGGAACATAAAAGGAGTGGGGCGCTTGTCTTCTGAGGATGGTGGCGTTCACATATTTAATCTAGGTTTCTTTTTTGAAAACTTCTCCCATGCAGCAAATATAATGGACTTTAAGGTATCTAAGATGGGGTGTCACGTACAAAAAGAGAAGATTAGAGTAGGCTACTTCTGTTACTTACACAATTAGGCCCCATGCTACAAAGGACCTTGTACAATCAAACCCCCTTAGGCTTGGATGAGTGTCAACTCAAATAATCATCCTTGCAGGATTTGGGGGCATTAATCAACATTTCAAAACAGGAAGTATTGGAATGAGTATTAAATATTATGAGGGTGTTCTCATTGTTAATATTAATATTTACTAGGCACTGGCAGAGCACTCAATTCTATATAAAACAAAGCACTGTTGGCTTAGACCTCAATTGTCTTCTCACAACTATTGTAAGAATAATGTAAACAGAAAATGCCAGACATGCTGCCTTAAGTTGGTCTCTCTAGTTCCGTGTATTTGAAAGTATACAAGTTAGATCTTGGATAAGTATCTTTTGTTAGCACTGAAGTATTTTTAGACTGATAAAAATCTCTTCTGATTTGCTTCTTGCTCTCTCTGCTTGATTTATTTTCTTTGTACAGCTGCTGTCTGCAAATTAGACTGACATGAGCAAGGAAAATATCACACGATATCAAAAATATCACAGTGGGAGAAGAGATCTTTTAAACCTTCATTCTAGTGATCATTCATTTTAGTTTTGCATGTACCAAGTGTCTAAGTAGAGATAGAGAAGCATGGATGACCTCTTGTCTCTTCCTGTCTGTAAAATGAGACATTGAGTAAGCTGACAACATATTTTCTCACTTTGACCTATGATTTGCTCTCCACTGGCCCCCTAGGGGTATAATGGTGTATTTAGTCCTCTGCTTCCAATGAGTAAATGGTATGAAATTATTGTCTTCACACAAAAAGAAATCCCTGGCTTCCTTTAGATACAACCCAAGACTGTGACACTCAATGTCCAGACTCAAGAAAGAAGTGGGGAGACTGAATTTCCTGTCTTCAAGATATGGATATATGAAAAAATGACCCTAACTGAGGTGAAGGACAGAGAACAGAAAATACTATTCAGTCTAGAAAAATAAAAGAAGAACTTGGCTTTGATTTACCAGAATCAAGAAGGAAAGAGAAACACTGTCTGGGGCCAGGGTAGTATAGGTAGACTTGTCAGAAAAGCGAAATAAAATACTTTAAAAATTGGAAATTAGGATTTTTTTGGCAGGTACAGACTAAACTGAATAATGATAGAACAATTATTTGTGCTTGACTATATCATGGAAGTAAGTAAAGATGGTCACTTAAGAAGGGAAGTTATGATTTTTTTCTTCTCTGGCTCATTTTCTGAATGGATTGCATAGATTTCCCTTGAGAGCAAGGATTACCACTGGCAACTGGGGTATTTGTCCTTCTTTTCTGTAAGACCTTGTTTCGGAATGCAATGTTTGTTTAATTACACCAGCATAGTTTCCATGATGGCATTTAGTACGCTGGATGAGGTATATCACTTTTTTTTGTACTACCAAAAAAGATCCATGGCTTCATATGGCTTTATTGTTGGAGGTGTTGATTGTATTGATGGTGGATATGCATCGACAGGTTTGCATTTGTTGTTCAGGCAGAATATATTGTGTATGAGCAGAGGAGAGTTTGCTTCTGATGTTAATGACAACCTAACATTTTGCTTATTCTGTATATGCATCGTCCCTAGACCTAAGGAACAACATTTTGTACCTGAAATCCTGTCTAGCATCTCTCCCAACTATAAAGCTGGTTAATAAAAATGATACCAAATAAATCCTCCTTCTTCCATGTTCCCTGGAGTACCACTACTACAATGACACTATAACACTACTTGAATAAACAGAGTGTAATAGTAAACAACATACTACATAGCTGCATTTTGGGCTCCACACACAGTCCAAGTTGTTGTTGTTTTCCTCTGCTGATAGGTTTTTTTGTGCATTTTATGCAGAACATCTTGGTCCAGAGCTACAAACAAAATAAAATTGCATTTCCTATACTTTCACCACCTAGAAGTGGCTGTAAAATCAAGATATGAAAAAATCTCCAGTAAAAATTCCAAAAAAATTGACGTTTGAATTTCAGTTTATTTTTCATTTAAAATGATGGAAATTTTGGTTTTCATTTATTTTTTTGGTATGAGTCAAGTCAGTGGGGTTATACCAGTGGGGTTATACCAATTTCCTTCAGTCTGTACCAACAAATCCTATAAATGAGAGCAAGCAAACTATACATTGGTGAACTAATAGCTCTTGATAAGTGAATAAAAAAAGAGACACATGATGAAGTCAGCTTTTCACTGAGAAGCCTCTCAAGGCAAGATAGCCTTGAGGCTGATGTCAGTCACTCTTCAGAGCTATCAACATCATTCATCTTTTCAAATTTAGACCTCTTTTCTCTCCTTAACCCACCTTAACCTCCTTTTAGGATGAATATAACCAGGGGTTACAACAATACAGCATGCTAGAAAGGCATATTGAAAAAGAGAAAATCAGCATTGTTCGAGGCTTTAGCTTTTGTTCTGTTTTATTTAGAAAACATGAGGAAAATAGAATAAAAATGTGAAAGATCTTCCCAAATAGAACCTGAACAAAACAACCAAAAGCAGGAAAAACAACCCCTGTCAGAATCTTTAAAATGGTTAGAGGAAATGCATGTATATGCTCAGCTGTCAGAAGGTGTCAGGACAAGTTCTGGCTGATACGTATTACTTATCCTGATTACTGACAATGACAGCACTGCATTTTCAGGAAGCACATAGCAATTTTGTTGCTCCACTGTTACAAGTATGGGTTGTTGTGTGAACTCACAATGCATGTCCCCAGACAGCACTTCAGTTTGAGTAAACAGGAATATAAAATATATATGAAGGTTGAATACAAGAACATTAAGATGATTTTTTCTAAGCAGACACTGCAACCAACACACAACCTAATCTGCTCCACTATATTTTCAAAAGGAAAAAAAAAAATAAAGGCTTGTGAAAGACAATATGTCATTGCAGTAATGAGTTTACAAACAAAAACACTGCTTTATGCTTCAATTATTGCAGTATTTCTACATGAGCATTATCCAGAAAGGGGTTACAATAAGTCAGGGTGAAAACAAACAATACAAGTACATTTACACTAAAGGACAATGCTGGCATGGGAACAAATGGGTACAAACTGGCCTTGAATAAATTTAGGCTGGAAATTAGATGGAGGTTTCTAACCATCAGAGAATACTAAGGTTTCTGGAACAGGCTTTCAACAGGAATAAGGGAAACAGATCCTGATTAGTTTTAAGGTGGAGCTTGATCAGTATATGACAGAAATAATGTGGCCCTATTACCTATGATAGTAGGGAACTCAACTCAGTGACCCAGGAATTCTCTTCTTGGTCTTAAATTCCTAAATAAAATGGAAGAGGGAAGTCAGATTTTCAAACCTTTCAACACTGAATTGATTCTGGCACCTAAAAGATAATAAATCAGTGTCATGGAAATAACACACCATGAGAAACGATAGCATGCTGTCTACATCAGACAGACAGGGTGATCTCTACGTGTATGAACAAATGAATGAACACTGATCTGACATCAGCTGCAGAAGGACACAAAGGCTAGCGTCGGAACACTTTAACCTCTGTTGCTGACCTCAGAATTGCTGTTCTCAGGCAGAAAATTTTAAAAACCAGTTTCAAGAGGAATTTGTGGAGCAAGATATCATCCACAAACTAGACTGTGTTAAGTGTGTGTTTAAACAGGGACTACAGATGTTTATCCCTTTACCTATATTAGCTTATGGTAATGCCTTTGTTCCTTTGGGTGTTATGCTTATATGCCTTGCCCATCCCCCTCCCACTTTCCCCTCCTTTCCCACCTGTTGTATTCAAATCACTTAGCACTTCATCTGCACAAAGACTTGGGCACTTGATTCTGAACTTCCTGTGCTTTCTTGTTTTACTTCATAGATCACTGGCCCTGACTCTAGGATCATCCTGACTTGGCTCTGGCTCCTGATTCCTGGCTCACCCTAACTTTGCCACTGGCTTCTGATTCACCCTGTCTCTGGCCGCAGATTCCCAGCTGCCTGAGAACCCAGCCCATGGACTTTGCCCATGTATCAGGTGACCTTAACTGACTGCACACATCCTGTTTCCTAATATTTATAATTGGAACTGTGCTATATGATAAGGCATAAATTTTGTTACCAATGGGAAAAGGTTTTTTTCTCCTTGTTTTAGCAACAGTTCACTGTGCAAGGTGTTAGACGTTCCCTTTTCCTCCATTGTACCATATCATAGTTCAATATAAGCTATATAAATGCTATCCATAGGATTAATAAACTAAACAGATATGTTTTATATAGAATATCTAAAAAATGAGTGTATCTGTCTTGTTTATATATTACACTGGGTGAATGCAGTGTGCATACAAACTGTAGAATCGTGGCAGTTTTACAGACTGTGTATTGAACAGATTTGGTGTGTGCTGCCCATATATACCCAACAAAACTGTATCTCAGTCTTGACCTAAAATATAACTGTAACTGTAACAACAGTCTTAAGCAAAGCTATTTAACCATAATAAATAGATTTGTGTTTTATGATGTGGAAAAATATCCACTGGAGACCTACGTGTGCCCATTAAAGTAGTGTGAAGTTATTCAGCTGCAGATTCAGGTTTTCTAGGGATCAGAAGCGAGGGTATTAAGGCACATTGCCACCTTATCCACAGTAGGTTAGTTGTTTACCAAATTTGGTGTGCTGTCTGTTAAACTTCTATGTGTCCAAGCTGTTTGAAAAGGTGTCAAGGTAAGAGCAGTGTGAGAAAGATGATGGATATCATCAGTTTTGCTTTCTCTGCAATTCCCTCGGTGGGGAGGGGGATGGGGGTAGAAATCCATGTTCTAAATGCATTAGCGGCTGGAATTGGAAAGATCCTGGATTGCTGCCAGAAATTAATTTGTTCTTTGTGTTATCTTAACTAACATATGTCTCTGTTCAAAAGTGGATAGAGTTTACTTTATCACCAACACCTATCTTGATGCATTCCAAGGCAGAATAATGACATATCAGCTTTTTAAAAAATCTGCTTTAAGAATTGTATAACAAACTGTGGAATTGAGGGAAAGGGCATAAATATAATGTGCTATATAATAGCTGATAGTGAAAACCTTTTTAAAAAGCTATGGATAGGACTGTTGTCATTATCTGGATGCACTTATCCTGTGTAAAAAATAAATGCCAGGACACAGACTAAAACTCGGTTTTTGTGGGTTATATACTCACATCAACTGAGTCTCACTGCTTGCACCAGCTATTGATTTGGCCCACTATATTTAGTGTGTTAATACCAGAAAAGTCTAAGTGATGAAGTAGAAGACATCATATGAGTTATGGCATGTAGAACATTCCCAACCATGGTAGTTGGATAATAGGTTACAAAAGAAGTGATTTTCCTTATTCTCTCTGGACACATAATTCACATTGCAGAACCAGTTAGCAGGACTAATGTACAAAAGAGGATGAAGCAAAGGATTCTGGCTGAGAAGTACAGGGGATGGTTAACCTAATTATGAAAAGCCTTGTAAAAGGAAAGGAAAGTTGAAACATTGATTCTGGATGCAAGAACACTGTTGAATTCTGAACTGGAATATTTGGGAATCTCTTACTATTCGCAATTTGAAATTGGTAGGTTTAGTCCCTATCACAGAGATCACAAGGCATTTCCAATGCCTGGAAAAAAAAACAGACAAAAAGTCTTGCCAGGCACTTAGAGCAATTAACATACTTCTTGACCACTCCTATATGGAAAGACAGTTTATTTTCCCTATATGTAAGCCATGCATCCCTGCAATGGATTTTCACATATTTTCCAAGCCAAGATGGATCTTGGAAATGGAAATGGGAGCAGGAAGTATTTAGCTCCTGAGTTTTCAATGTGACCTGTGTCTCCTGCTTATCCCCTATCAGAGCCCAGGCGGTGTGAAAAAAGAAGCCAACTTCCCGAGGCTCAGAGGGGTCCAGAACAAAATTGGGCTGAAGAGGGAACTGGTTTGGGGAGTGGTAGATGGGGACAAATAGCCTAAGGACTGGAATTGGAGTTTTATTCATATTTTTAAAAGGACATTAGGACTGAAATATTGACCAGAAAACCTGAAGTAGAGAATGAGGTCATAGACTGTGATTACTGATCAAGGAAATATGGGTTGCTGAGACGGCTCAGGCAAAGAAACTGACTTGGGAGACTTGTATTAGCTGAAATACTGGGAATCAATGAGAAGAGTAAAGTGTTGTACAGATGTACAGACTAGAAAAGAACCTTGGGGGAGGAAAAGAAAATTAAACTGCACACAACGCCTGTGGACGAAGACTAGAAGCGGGAGCCAGGAACATGAGAGATGATGGTATGATCCAAAAAGATCAGTAGAAGTTTGGATCATATCCCTGGTGGGACAGGTCGATTTAAGGACAAGCAACTGGGGAACTGAGCATAACTGGTAAGGAGAATGGGAATCAGAGCAAAAGAAAACTTCAGCTGATTTCCTTTAGATAATAGGACAGATTATCTAAAGGGGTGATATTAGAAAAATGAGATCTGAAACTCGCCTGAGATCTGAGAGCCTCAGATCTGAAACTAGCAGAAGAAGCTATGTCTGAAGTAGAAATGGTGCTAGGACAGCAATGCTTTGGTCTTGAAGGGATCATGTTAAGGGAAATGGAAATTTCTCAATCCCTCAACAATTATCTAGGAAACTAACTGTACAATGGTGTCACCTTTCTAAAGTTGCTCCACACCGGGGGCAGCTTATGACTTTTATTGCTTACTCCATTGGCTCAAGTGGCAGGTTAAAGTGGATCTAAAAGGTCCAACTCTACCATTGAGCCATGTGGCTGTCAGAACGATAGTGTGTGCTGTGATGTCTAGTTTAGGCTTTTTTATTTAGGAAATTCCACACACATACTAATTAAAGATAATTTTTTCCTTATTAAAAGTAAAGCACTCAGAAGCTGAGATGTGACAGAATTACAGCTAATTCAGCTCCTGTGTATATATACATTATGATGTAACCTTTAATTTTAGGATTAACATACTACTGTTCTCCACAGGAG
>JAGPOW010002514.1:5908271-5930247 GCA_030014935.1 Caiman crocodilus | reverse complement strand
CACAACTACTGAGGCTGTCAATGCACAGATCCTCTTCCCAAGAAAATGCCTTGACCATCAGACTATGGGTTATGCTAAACTAGGGCTTGCCAATGTTTTTGGCCAGCAAGCCAACCTTGACCCATACTTCAGCTTGGCATGCCAGGGGCAGGCCATGGGGGAGCCATGAGGGGCCAGATAGTCATTGCTGGTAGCAGCTGTATGCATGCCTACAGGCTGTATGCGTGCCTCTGGGCCACTGGTACGAAGCTGAGAGGGAGATCTATGTTCTGGCCCCAGCCTCCAGTACTTTTTTTGCATTAAATAATCATGGGATAAAATGCATAAAAAGAATACATTTCTTTAACTACCATTAAAAACAAATAGTTTCTCTGTCATCAATAGAAGCCTCCTCCTTTCCTTAACGCAAAAGCATAGAACCTGATTTTCAAAACTCTCCAACCTGAAAATCTCTCAGGATTCAAGAGTCTTTGTTTCTTTTATATTTGCTATAAGGAAAAACAGATGATTGCATATTAGCCAGATATGTTACTTGGCATATTGAAGATTGTGTCATTTCAACAAATGAGTCAAGTGCCAAAACCCAACTTTCAAGGTTTGTTAATAATTTTCTGAAGATCAAGACATTACTAAGCACAGCAGGGCAAACAGTTGTTGTAAGTATTAATGATGTTTATTCTCATTAATTTAGTTGCATGTCTCTTTGCTCACTTTTACAAAAATAGGCATGCTTTTCTTCATTACAAAGAAATATATTAGACTGAGATTTTTAAATATATCTAGAGATTTGGATCTTTCATTTCTGAAATTTGAATGAGCTTTGGGTATCCATACTCTTTAGTCAGCTATTAAAATGTTGAAGTAAATGAAAATTAAAAAATTAATGGGGAATTTGAAATGAAATTTTCTCTCTCCAGGAAATATTCCAATTAAACATTACATTTTTTTGCAATAAATTTTCCTGTGAAAAAATGGAAAAAATATATATATTCTATTTTCTATTTTTAATTTTAAATATTTTGGTCTCCTCTACTTAAAAATCATATGATAGTCAAACCACATAAAGAAAACCTTACCTTCAAATCGTCTAACCTGTAGCTGAAGAAGAGAAGTAGGAACTTGCTGTTGTCATGAGACATGTAGAAAAAGTCAGATCAGGTGTCTTGTGATGACATAAACAATATTTAAATGTCATGCTGTGTTCAATTTTCATTTTTAATAAGCATGTGCCATGTAATAAAGAGTAAAAGGTTTAAGCATGAGTAAGGTTAATTAAAGAATTACTCCAAAACATAAAACTCTGGACCTAGGCTCTATGCAGCTATTAGTATTATCCAGGACTTTTCTTTATATTAATTTAGATCAAGATTTAGGCTAATGATGGTAACTTGTTCTGAGATGTAGTACTTATATTTGCATATTTTTACGGAAGATCCCAAACTATTTATTTTCAGACTCATTCTAAATTAGGTATTTAATTTAAACTATGTTTTATTGGAGAAACGTGTCAATACCAACAAAAATAAACAAGCAAATCTTATAATACCTACATTAAAGTAAAATAGCTTCTGATTTGCGTATTAGCTTAAAAAGATTAGAGTATGCCTTACATCAAGAAAATAATCCTTTTGACATTTTTGGGGACAGATATTTCAATTTTAACATATGCCATTTCATATATATTTGTGTCAAATACCAGAGGTATTTACAGCTGATTAGGCATTGCCCTGGACATATACTTGTCAAATATCTTAAACTGTGTTTGAATAATTTTGGCCTGACTTCCAGAAGTGTTTCATGCCCATAGTTACTACAGAAGCCAGTGTACTACATTCTCTGACAGATTTAGACCGCTTGCACAACGGAGGAAAGTGGTAGGGAGTAAAAAGAGGCAAGATCAAAGGAACCCTTTGCTCCTGTGATTCTGGGCCAAATAGGACCAAAATGATCATAGGCAGAAATTACAGCAGCCAAAAGGTATTTAAATTATGTCAGCTAGACAAAATTTTCCACCTACTACTATAATGTGCCTCATGTGCATTACGTCAGTTTTGATTCTTTTCTTTTGGGAAATCTTACTTCAGGTCAGGTTTTTTCCTGATGTGTCCTGTTGAAGCACTGAATAGATATTGGAGTTGACCCTGGAAAAGTTTTCATTTGACCCTGGACAAGATGTTGCATTTGTCCCAGAACAAAAAAAAATATCTCCAGATTGACTTATACACGTTGCCCTTCCAATCAGGGTTTAGTGAGTGGTTGAATTCACTGCCACTTTTCAGCCATTGATTCAAAGATACAGCCCTGGGATAACTTTCAAATGTACTTTGTCCCAGTATAAAATATTAGTACTTCTTACCTGTGAACCTTTTTAGGATTTATCCAAGGGCAAGAAGCATGAACTGC
Source organism: Caiman crocodilus (assembly GCA_030014935.1). Lineage (NCBI taxonomy): Eukaryota > Metazoa > Chordata > Crocodylia > Alligatoridae > Caiman > Caiman crocodilus. Next base: position 5,927,844 of record JAGPOW010002514.1, on the reverse strand, counting down.
ACTTTGTCCAGGGGTAAAATTATTTATCTCCACATAAATGCAATATCTATTTGTATCCATTAAACCAGGCAATATTTGGGCCAAGAATTTGTTCCATGTGAGTTGCCAGATACTCATCACTTTTGAAAAGTAGACCCTAAATATTTATTTAAATAGTTTGGACTGCCACAAAGGTGTATGTCCATGCCTATGCCTACTTGTAAAAAGAGTCTTAGCTCTGATTATCTCCTGTTTGATTAACAGCCATTTTGACAATAGTAAAGTTATCTGCTCCTATAAAAGTCCTTCTGAGACCTAGGTAGAGATTTTAAAAATGATCTAAAGACCTGGGGTTACTTTGAAAAATCCCAGCCTACATACAATAAAAAACAAAATTCCAGTATGTCTACCCACTCCATGGATACAAAATGGCACAAGACAGAAAACTCTACAACCAAATTTGCTACTCTCCATTTTTATTTATTTTGATAAATTTACATAGATCAACAGTTATAGTGATTCCCTTTCCTTTCAAATGATCAAACATGCCAGTTCCATAATATGACCTAGTAGCCAAAACCTCTATTTCTACCTTCTTATTCTGTTCCAATCATCAGCTTCCTCTTCAATCTATGCAGTTTTAAATGTCAGGCCTCTTTATACTATACTGCCTTAAGATGAAGCTATAGCCAGAGACAAAAAGTCACTTCAGTTTTTCTTTCAAGGTGAATTTAGAGGAAGATCTTATAACCTTTTGTCTTCTGTTTCAGTTCAATGTTGCATTAATGAGTATTGACATACTTCTGGAGTTAACATCTTTATGTGTATTTTACAAGGATGGTGTGAAAGAACTAGGTATAGTCTAAAATAGATAAATATTTTGGAATGCATGTTACATGCATTTTGGTGTTAATAATTTGTAGCCAGTAGACCATAACAGAAGAATCACAGTGTTGGAAAGGGAGTTTCTGGGTCATCTGGTGCATGCCTCTGCATGAATGGAGGAATGCTACTCCTAAATCATCCCTGACCAATATTAATCCAGCTTCTTCTTGAAAAAGGGAAGGAAATATTCTACAACTTCCCTGGGCAATCTACTAAACTCCCTCATTGTTCTAACAGACAGGAAGTTTTTTGCTGAGATCTAATCTAAATATACGTTATTGGTTATTGCTTCATGTCTTGCATCCTACATCAAGGAAGAAACAGTGGTTTTCCTTCTTCCTTATAGTTTCATAGTTGTTAGGGGATGGAAGTGACCTTACAGATCATCAGGTCTAGCCCCTCTGCACTTGGGCAGGAAAGACTTCTGGGATCAGAAGAACCCAGCAAGATGGGTGTAAAGATGTTTTTTGAAGATCACCAGGGTAGATGATTGTACCACTTCTTGGGGGAACCCATTTCTAACCCTCAGCACTCAACTTGTAAAGAAGTTTTTCCTTAGGTCTAGTCTGAAGCAATTCTCAATCAGTTTGTGCATGGGTGACTGGTGTCTTCTGAGTGGGGGGGGAGGGTCTCCCCGCGGCTGATTTCACTGACCAGGAAGTATGATCAGAGCTCCTGGAAGTGCCAATGGTGCTCCTGGAAGGGCCAGTGCAGGTTCTCCTAGCACCCCCGCTCCCTGGCTGGCTTGCAGGGGAGACACCAGTGCTCTCACCTGCCCACCCTGCCCATCACCTAAGTGGGGAGCACTGGCTGTCAACGGGTGCACCAACACTCTCGGGGGATGCATGTACACTCCTGTACACCCCCTACACATTGCCACTGAGTTTGTGCCTATTATTTCTTGTCCTTCCCTGGGGGGCTTCAGTGAATAGATGCTCCCCCAGGCCCTGATGTATGGCCCTGACAAAGTCTCCTCCGAGTGTTCTCTCCTCTGGGATCCAGCATAGGCAATGGAAGAGGGGGGACTAACAGAGCTTAGCTCCCCCTCCCCTGCAAACATTAGGCAGTGGTAGGGATGTCAGACAGCCCTGTTGAGGGCTTCTGGCAGCTGCACCAGGAGTTGGGGAGTGGGGCTGGGGCCAGAGCTAGGGGAGGGACAAACACTGCACAGCCAGCGTGGTGTGGGACTGAGCCATGAGTGCCTTGTCCAAGGAATGCGGCTTCTGCTGCTACACGCACCCTCTGCATTGTGTGTGGCAGCCACTGTTTGCTGGGGTGGGTTCCAGAGGCACTGGGAGAGGGCTATGGGTGGGGGCAGGGGCTGCAGGCATCCAAAAATTTTCCATAGCCTGCCCGACCTCCCTCCCAGCACCACCACCTGCTTTGAATGCAGCCCGGCCCCCCACTGGGAACAGGTTGGTTTTGGCCCCAGCCCACAGCAACAGTCTCTCTGCCTCGTGCAGATTCAGAAGCACATGCCCCCCATGTGCTCCTGGGATGTGTGCAGTGGCAGGAGCTGCCACATCCTCACTGCACCCCTCCAGACAAGCCATGGCTTTATCCTGTGCTCCACTTTACCCTGGCTGTACAACGCCTGCCCCAGCAGCAGCAGCTGCAGCATTAGTGTTATTATAATCATTATTAACAACTTGGGGTGAGATGGACATGAGGATCCTGGGGGCTGTGTCCCCTTTGGCCCGGCAGCTCAGCTGAGGCTGGCCCCACTCTGGCCTCTGGGTCTCCCCCCCGCCCCGTGTGGGTGTTGCAGGGTTGGGGCCAAGGCCAGCATGGGGAGGCAGCTGGAGCTGGTGCAGGGCTGGGGAGGGCAGTGGATTCATTGTTGTGGGGGGTACTGGCACCAGGCAGTGACCCTGGGCACAGGGGAAGGAGTGGGGGCACAGGCACAGCAGGACCCAGCCTTGACTGTGATCCTGATCATGATCCTGGGCCCGGCTCTGCTCCACTCCTTCCCAAGCCTTGCCTCAGCCCTGCCTCAGCCCCAGCCCCACTCCCTCCCTTCCTTTGCAGACTTTCCCACCAGGGAAGGTACACATAAATGCAGCCCCCCCACCCTCCAAGTTTTTCTCCCTCCCCCTATGCTGGAGTCCCAAATCTTTCAGCCTTTTCTCATATGACCTGGTCTCTAGGCCTCTAATCATGTGCATGGCCTTCCTCTGGACTCTCCTGAGCTTCTCCACATCCTTCTTGAAGCATGGGGCATAGAACTGGACACAGTACTGCAGGTGCAGTTTCACCAAGGCCAAGTAGAATGGGAGGATGAGATCTTTTGCCTTGCTCGTGATACCTTGATAGATGCATGCCAGGGTTTGGTTAGCTCTGCCAGCTATGGCATCACGTTGGTGGCTTGTGTTCATTTTGTTGTCAATCATGACACCCAGATCTCATTCTATTGTGGTGCTGGGAAGCATAACACTGCTAAACCTGTAATGTGTTGTGGATTATTTCTCCACTCTGGATTATTCATCACCCTGACCCCTTGAGCCCAACCCCCAAAGTCCTGTAGTCTCTCATGACCAGCCAGGTTTGTTCTTGACTGTGTCATTTGTGCCCACCTGGATGAGGAGCAGAGGGTAGTGGTTGGAGGGCCAGACAAGTTTGGGGATCCTTTTAGCCACATCTTGGATGTGGGCCCCTGAGAGGCAGAAGACCTCATGAGTTAAGGGGTTGGGGCAGCAGACCATTCCCTCAGTCCCCCTCAGGAGGGAGTCACCTACCATGACCACCCTGTGTCTCTTCTTTGCAGGGAGATGGCTGCCTTCCTTCTTCCAGAGTCATTTTATTTATTTTATTTTTTGTTTTAAAGATACAGTATTAATATGACATTTGAGAGCAAGTAGTTATTTGATAGACCACAATATTTCCTTTATTGTGGAAATTTAGCTGCTATTCATAAACATTAAATCCATTGTCCTAAAAACATATTTAGGCCCAAAACTTTCCTTTGAAGTGGTCTAAAGTACACTAATCACAAGTTATTCATCTTTGCTAATTTAGTCTTCAGAAAAACACCTATAAATTCTACAAATATAGGAAACTGTTTAAATCAGTAGTGTTTTGTTTAGTTGTGTAGACAGGCCAAAAATCACTCCAACACGTAACAGGATAAATTTAAGCTCCCAACAAATTGTTCTGACCAAGTTGGAAGCCTGTTAAATTGAAGTAGTGAAATGTGTAGGGTGAACCAGCAACTGATACCCCAACTGTTATTCTGTTTTCTTTTTAGAGGTGGCAAACAATCTCATTTGATTTGTGACTTTGGCCAAGAATTACAGTGTGGCATTTGGGGATTGGGAGGAGAGAGGGAGGGGAGAGGAGAAGAGAAGAACGTATGTCAGTTGTACCATCTACAACCAAAGAATAAAAATTTTTCTCTTGTTCTTCCACATTTTCTGAATGTTCAAAGTTGGTATAGGTGAATCTCATACTGTTTCATTTTTTTGCAATGGTCAAAAGTGCTGTCAAATAGTTGTCAAATGTGCCGTCATATAGTTCTTTCTCACTACTCCCTATCCCCTTCACCCCACTTCTGTTTTTCCATGCCCTGTTTGCCCTGTATTTTTCCAAGGGTGATTTGCTTCAGAAAGACAGAGCAAACTTTATTTCAGTGAGAAAGGAATCAATGTTTTATACCATATCCTCAAAAATTAACTTGAACAAGTGGGTCTTCTCTGTGTGATATATTTGTAGTGCATTTTTAGAGCAGCATTTTTCTTTGTTCCGTTTTTAATCTCAGCTATGGAGAAGGCAAATTTAGTATTTGAGTTTAAGTACAGAACTTAAATTGATTACTTATGAGTGGATTTAAAATGAAGCAAGGTGAAATAATTCTCATCTTATTTTTTTTCCATTCACATCATTCCAACAGATATTTAAAAAATACACATGGTATTTTCTGACATGAAACATCAGTTTATTACCTTGCCACATTAAATCAAGTCTGTAATAGCTGATAGAAGAGTGAAAAATTTTTGTAATGAACTACTGATTGACAATTAATAGCAAGAAGGTGCCATATTTTTGACTTAGCTGATAAACATAATATTCACCTATAAAGGCAAGACAATCGAGTTGACACATCATAAATATTGTTGCCCTGGGGCTACCAGTGAATCATCTACATTGGTCTATGAGAATTTTAGTGACTCACTTATCGTTTCTACTCCCCAACCATTCAACCCCTACCCCCAACCAAAATAAAATAAAAAAATCATCAAAATTATGTGCTGAAAAGGACAACAATTCATGTGATGAACCTCTTAGAAGTACAACTGTATTACAAAACCCAATCAGGGCATGCTGTTACAGAATCCCAGTAATAGGGCACAGAGTATGATCTTATTACAACAGCTTCCATAACAAGATTTTAGATATTGTATTAAATATTACCATTCAGAACTAACATATTAAGTAATGCAGAGGGAAATTTTCCAAAAGTCTAAAATTTCTTTTCATGCCATTGATTGTGTTTTGGGACTAAACTATACCATAAATATAATATAATCTACCATATTAACATGTGTTAAATTTCTAATAACATGGTACTCAGTGAATTACATAGCAACAAAAGTCTTCTTACTTTCCTTTAGGCATTTAATCAGTGCAATTTGTAAATAGTACATCTTTATATAAAACACATTTTAATGATAAATATTGCAGAAGCTGGACAATAATGAATCATAGAAGGTTAGGGTTGGAAAGGACCTCAGGAGGTCATATATTCCAACCCACAGCTCAAAGCAGGACCATCCCCAACTAGATCATCCAAGTCAAAACTTTGTCCAGCCAGGTCTTAAACATCTCCAAGGATGGAGCTTCTATCACCTCTCATTTGGGTAACATATTTCAGGGTTTTACTACCCTCCTAGTGAGAACATTCTAACTAATGTCTAACCTAAACTACCTTTGCTGCAACTTGAGACAGTTGCTCCTTGCTCTGTCATCTGTCACCACTGAGAACAGTTTAGCTCCATCCTCTTTTGAACCCCTCTTCAGATAGTTGATCGCTGCTATTTAGTCTCCTCTCAGCCTCCATGTCTCTAAAATAAATAAGCCCAGTTCCCTCAATCTTTCCTCATAAGTCAGGAATGACTCAGTAGTCCAATAAAAATATAATATTTGTTTATCATTTTAAAAAGAGACACTTAGAGGTGCACTGACACATCAGTCCAATATCAGATTGGCACTTTAAAAAAAGAAAATTGACTATCATATTTCAGCTTTTTTTGCCTGATGTGACCAGTAATATGTCTGATAAATGCCCTGTGCATGTTCACAGCCTCAGCAGGCAGGGGTCCAGGAGCACAGCCTGGCAACTTGGAGAGCTGCATCCAGCTGGTAAGTCTGTTGTGGTAGAAGGGGAGGGGGAAGGGATGGGGCATGGGGAGGCAGATTGATGCCCCTGCAATGAGGGAGGGACTGGGCCTGGGGCAGGGGCTGGGGCAGGTGCTTCATAGCCAGAGCAGGGTGGCACAGGACAGAGCTGCAGCTCATCCAGGGAGCGTGGGGCGGGGGCAGCTCCCATCACTGCACACACCCCAGGAGGGCATGTGGAGGGGGCATGTGGCCCCGGATCTGCCCCCGGCTGGGACTCCACTGGGCTCGTCCCTATGGGGGCTGGGCTGGGCTGTGCTTGGGTAGGTGGTGGCAGCACTGGGAGGGGGCTACAGGGTGGGGTCTAAAGCCACCCCAAAATTTGCCATGACTTCCCTCACTGCAGGGATCTAGATCTACCCCCCACACCATGCCCTTTCCCTTCTTTCTCCCCTTCCACCACAACATACTTACCAGCCACTGCTCTTCAAGCTTTTGTGCTGCATATTGGAAATTGGATTGGTGTCAGCTGATATGTCTTCTTAAAATCAGCTATAAGTATCAACTAAAAAAATCTCTATCAGTGCACTCCTAGTGACACTCATTGCTCTGTTGAGGAAAAACTGATTGTTCTTAGAAACCCTTAACTGAAGGCTAGCATGAGATTTCTCTACAAAATATTAGGGCATATTTTCTTCATAGGACTCTATTGGAATTAGTGGGAAAACTTTTGTTAGTGAGAAAATTTCAGCTTCAATTTTATTAGAGAAGACTAAAAGGTATATTCTACATTAATGTTGCATGCAAAATTGCTGCAGATGTCAACAAGAGAAAACAAAATATACTTAGTATTTATCCCACTGGTATAATAAGCCAAACTGATAATTCACTTAGTGCTAATCATAGGCACTGAAGCAAGTGTGAAGTTAAGAAAAGGGCAACTTCCCAGTAGCCTCATGAGAGAAACCAAACCCCCAACTACAGCTCATCCAGCTATCTAAAGTCTCCTTTCTCCCACACATGTAGTCACAGATTCATTTTAGTTCAAATGCCACATGTTTTATTTACCTTAATGGGTAACTATGTCATGGGGGGATTGAGTTTGCATAACATGTGTCATTTTAAGGGCATGAAATTATAGGTAAGAGAGTTGTCCATAATAACAGATACCCAAATGCTGGACAGTTGAAAATTATATTACTCAAATGACCAACCAAAATATAGGCAAGAGAAAAAGAATAAGTCCTCCAAAATCACAGATGCCACACCAGTAAATAAAAGAAGGGACAAAATAGTTCTTTTCCCAAGAACGCTGTACCTTTACCTTGGCTGCATTGACAACCACAGTTCTCCGATATAGAATTTACATGGGAATGTTTGGTTTGTATGAATTTCTCAACACAAGTGCTTTGGCCCTCCAATTTGACAGTTTCCAAGATTGCAAACAACATTTGTGACTTCCATAAAGGCATTTCAGGAGTCAGGCTACCATGTCCCTGGTTACCTAAACACACTTGTCCCATGTGTCAGTATTTATGTTGAATCATTAGTAGAAAAACTAATAAAATTTGTTTGCGTCTATTTTTCATTTGAGATTCACAGCATCTTTCTTTTTACAAAGTCTGGATGAGTGAGCAATTTGGATGAGAAGATATTAACTGAATACAGACACAGATAAGATATAATTTGGTAGAAGCAACAACAGTAATAGTAAAATATTAGAGATCATAGTTTTACATTTCTTTGCCCGATTTAAAAAAAATGCACAACATGGAGCTGGCATGGTGAAAGGCCTACCCTGAGAAACATCTGGGGAAATCTGCAAAATGATTTTCTAATGTCAAATAACAATCTTCAAAATAAGGCATAAGTCTAGTTATAAAATACTTGTTTAATTTTTCTGGGATACGGGAAGATAATGCACAGTTGGAGTTGTCACCACTGGTTGCCATGGTGTGCTGCAGAAATTATAGCCTCTGGTCACTTTAAATACTATCAGTAGTTTTTGTCTGATGAAATTCATGAGCTTGCTGGGCAGGATGGTGGCTGCAAATAGGTTAGGACAGTTGTCATAATTCTAATAAAAGCTTCATGAAACTTTTAAACTATCTCACATGTCCAGATGGACTGGGGCTGTATTTTAATACCTACTGTTGCTGTAGTAACCTCACCCCATGCTGTTGGCTTCTGCAAAAACAATATGTCAGCGTGACATGCCCTTTGGCAATTTTATGTTTCTCTCAAAAATGAGAGAGTGCCTATAAATGAATCTCTGGGGCTTCTCAAAGAGAAATATGGGTAATTATTTATCCAAAGTAATCCTCATTTCCCGTGAAATACCTTTCAAGTGTCAGCATTTCAAGTAAGTACACATATACTGTCCAGAAGTGCTTAAAACTAGATTTAAATCTGTGGTGTTCTTTTTATTTACTTATGCACACATCAGTGAATGCTTAAAACTTGGCTAATACAGTGACATTTTTAAAGAGGCTCATTATAGGTTCATAATGTATATTTAAAGTAATAATGTTCACTTAATGTGGATTGCTCCATAATCCCTCTCTTCAGCTTGTCATTATTGCCAATAATAATAATACAAGCCTATATACATTTAAATTAAGTATTTAAATAAAAAAGGACATGAGATGTGTGGTCAAGGGTAAAACTTCTAATGAGAAGATTCCATACTGTCTGACTTCCTTCAGGACTACTTCTGAGCTTAAAGGTATTCACCTGCTTTAGTTCTTTTCTAAACTGTCCCCCTCATCGTGTTGCTGTTTGGTTTAGGGCCCAAATCTGTGAAGTGCTGAGCTTCCTCAGAGCCTTTTATTTCACATGCCATTCAACTCATTGTACTACTGGTGTCTCCAGGACTCTGTCCTCCAGTCTGATCAGCATTTACGGACACTTTTAACCTGTGAGGAGGGAGAGGCATATTGTCTTACAGACATTAATGGCCATGTATATTTTACTTCTATGAGGCTTTCACATGCCATGGAATGCCATCCATGAAAGAGAATTAGAAGATTACAATGACAAGATTGATGAAAGAATTAAAAAAAAAAATGACTGAAGTACAAGGAATGATATGATCATCTGTCAGAATATAAACTTTATTTTAAAAGCTTTCATTTTATTTCTTTCAGATTTAAATATATATGGCAACCAAAAAAATCAGTCAAACAGGTATGTCCAAAACCCATATTAGTCCTTACTAATTCCTAAAGTTAGTTTGCAACAAGTGCTGAAAAATCAAAGTAAATATCAGGGGAAGTCTAAGGTGGACCCCCTCATTCTTTCCCCTATAGGACCAAGTCCCTAATTATCAGCAATCAAAGAAAATCAGTCTACCTCCCTGTTCAAAGCAGGATCATCCCTAGCTATATCATCCCAGCCAAGGCTCTGTCTAGCCAGGTCTTAAAAATCTCTGAGGATGGAGATTCCACCACCTCTCTGGATCACCTGTTCCAGTGCTTTACCACCCTCCTCTTTAAAAGGATGTTTCTTGATATCTAACCTAAACTTGCCTTGCTGCAACTTGAGACCATTGCTCCTTAGCAGCATTGTACTATGATGTAAAAGTCACTTATATTACTGTTTGGTTTGTACTTCAAAGGCCAATGTACACAAGTATTTTTACTAGTTTACCATGTGTTGACTTAGGGAAGGCTACTTGTAGAAGTGGAAAGAGAGTTGAACATATCTTGCAGAACTGAGCTTTATGCTGCTAGTTTGAAATACACAGCCTGTCAAACACAGGATGATTGAAGTAAAATAACAAAATAGTAGCTTCCATTCCTAAAGTTCATGTGTCCCAGTGCCATGGATGTCTTGGGTAGTATAAAAAAGCAGAAAAGACATATTTTAATCAGTTTCCCTCACATGTAGGACACTGAGAGCACAGAGCAAGCACATCTAAACTTGTGTACCTGTTGTAAGAATAGAATTATAATTTAATATGTGAATAATCAGAATCATGTGTCCTATAAATCAGGCATTCCAAAATGTTGTTGCAACACACAACACTTCTTTACAGTTAGATTCTCAAGGAAAACTCCCTTGTGCATTAACAATCAAATAGCATCCTTGTGGCAAGTAAAGTGATTACTCACATGGAAAATTAATATTGAGAAAACGTATTTTAGCTTTCCTTTAAAGAAATGTGGAGAGAAAGTAAAGCCAACAACAATTCTATCTAGTTAGATTTGCACAAATCATCAGAAAATGCTCATCAGTCTATGGACCAGAATGTAGAGCCAACATGGGATATTTGAAAGTACAGAAGAATTGTACTTCCTTTTCCAACAGATATAATCCTTGTGTATATTTAGAAAAAAAATCTTTAAAAAAATGCCTAATGTTAATTCTTGTTAGTATTGAAAAGTCTGTTCAGATGTAGGAAAGCGAACTAGAATTAATTTCAGCTAATGCACTATATGCAGAATTCTTAAATATGTTCAAAATTCTATTGATGATGCAAGTAAGTTGACCTTCAGATCTCAGGCTGAGTTTGCTGGGTTTGCTAGACTTGTAATTAGGGGAAAAGAAACACTTGCAGTCTGAGCACATTTGATCTGGAGGACATTTGAGAGATAACAAACCTGGATACAACTATGTTATTTTTACAGAATCATTGTTCAGAACAAATGCAGTTTGAAGTTAAAGGATTTTCATGTTCATGTAGATTGAAGTGAGTTCAGTAAAAGGAACACCAAAAATGTGAATTAAAAGGACAGGAAAAATTTGTTGTGGCTATATTTCACCTGGAAGATGACCGTAATTTAGATGTTGTTATTTGTCCTAGATGGCAACAATGTCTGGAAATGATAGCTGGGAACACTAACCAGGTGTTTGCATCTATCTGTCTCATCCCATTTTTTCACTTACTACTACTCCCAAACTGTAAGAAAAGTAGCTCAAATAGTATGTGTCTATTATTTGGGGAAGAGGGGGCTGGGCAGAGACAGGGAAATAGGAGTGGTGTTTCTATGGTTCATCTTATATGAAGAGAATGTTAAGCAAGAGAAATGAGATTTGCATTTACTGGAATATGATGAAAGTCATGGTTAGGCTTGTCTCTTGAGAAAGTGAATTTGCTAGTTTACGTCCACCTCCTTGAAATTGTCCACCTAATCTGGCATAGCTACACTGTGATTCACCAATGAATCCCTTCCCTGTTTGTACGGTTCTTTTGAATAAATAAAGGTGAGCATTATGTAAGTAAATATGAAATATTCGCTGTATTGTTTTGGTCCTCTTGCTTTAATTATTTGCTTATAGGCTTCTTGAGTACATAATGAAAACTGTTTCATAACCTATTGTAAGTTTGCCCTTATTAAAGATATTATCCAGTATCTTCTTCGTATGTTGTTGTTGTTTCAGAAAATGAATGTAGTAATGAATAAAAGCATCTTTATCAGTTCATAGTCCTTTCAATGTCTCTACCACTTTCTGTTTCAATTTCTATTCAATTTCCATTCCTATTCAGCTAGCTAATAATTGCCTTTTGTTAAGCATGAATGTATTTTCAATCTATACTCAGCCAGACAGATTACTTATTTTTTTATGTTAATTTGCATTTAAAACAGACTAAGACTTATGAAAAGTCCCTTTTAAAGAAAAAGGGAAAACAAATACATGTTGCTTTTTAGACAGAAGGGACGCACATGTACCAAAACACTTGCTTGAGAAACAGAAAAGGAGTTTCTTGCAAATGGCCAAATAGTCACTTCCAATTCTTTCATTTATTTATTTTTTTTAACTTTCCTGGCAGCTTGTTCTTTTTATTTAGAACACTTTGGGCTTTAACATGCTATCTACCAGGATCCCCTGGAAGGCCAGTCTGAGGAAGAAAGGAGTCCAGGAGTGCTGGCTTTTCTTTAAAGAAAACTTTGTTGCAGGAAGACTAGAAATAAACCATCTCAATGTGCAAAAAGACTAGCAAGTATGGCAGAAGACCAGCTTGGCTTAGCAGGAAACTCTTTCTACAAGTATGTCACCAACAACAGAAAGATCAGGGCAAGTGTGAATCCTTTACTAACTTGAAGAGGCAACCTATCTTCACAGAAAAGATCAGCTCCCAGACTACTGTAACTGGCAACACAGTCAGGGGAAGAGGTGAACAGCCAAGAGTGGTGAAAGAACAGGTTAGGGACTCTTGGGGAAATCTGGATGTGTACAGGTCCATAGGGCTTGATGAGTTGTACACAACAGTGCTGAGGTACTTGGCCAATGTGATTGCAGAGCTGCTGGCCATCATCATTGAACACTCATGGCAATTGGGAGAGGTCCTGGACAATTGGAAAGGGGCAAATATAGTGCCCATCTTTAAGAAAGGGAAGAAGGAGGAACCAGGAAATTACAGACCAATCAGTCTCACATCAGTCCCTGGAAAAATCATGGAGCGGGTCCTCAAAGACTCTGTTTTTGAAGCTTGAAGGAGTAGAAGGTGATTAAAAACAGTCATCATGCCTGAACAACCTGATTGCCATCTCTGATGAGATAACTGGTTCTGTGGATGTGGATAGAGCAGGGGACATGATATACCTTAACTTTAGCAAGGCTATTTATTGATAAGGTCTCCCAAAACATTTTTGCAAGCAAGCTAAGGAAGTACAGGTTGGTTGGATGACTGGACTGTAAGGTGGATAGAAAACTGACTAGATCATTGGGTTCAGAGAGTAGTAGTCAATAACTGAATGTCTACATGGCAGCTGGTATCAAGTGTAGTGCCCTGGGTGTCAGACCTGGGGCCAGTTTTGACCAATATCTTCATCAACAACCTGAGAAATGGGATAGAGTGCACCCTCAGCAAATCTGTGGATGACACCAAGTTAGGGGAAGTAGTGAATATGCTAGAGGGTTGAGCTAAGAGTCAGAGACCTTGACAAATTGGAAGATTGGAGCAAAAGAAATATCATGAGGTTTAATAAGTACATGTGCAAAGTCCTCATTGAAGGTGCTTAGGATAGAACAATCCCATGTACTGATACAGGATGGAGTCCAACTGGCTAAGCAGCCACACTGAAGAAAAGAACCTGGGTGGGTTACAGTGGACAATAAGCTGAATATGAGCCAACAGTGTGCCATTGTTGCAAAGAAGGCTAATGGCATACTGGAATTCATTAGTAGTAGCATTGCCAGCAGATAAAGTGATTCTTCCCCTTCATTCATCACTGCTGAGGTCATATCTGTGTCCAGATTTGGGTCCCCACCACAGAAAGGATTTAGACAAATTGGAGAGAGTCCAGCAGAAAACAACAGAAATTATCAAAGGGCTGGGGCACATGATTTATGAGGGAAGACTGAGGGAATTGGTCTTACTTAGTTTAGAGAAGAGAAGACTGAAGGGGTATTTAATAGAAGTTTTCAAGTAACTGAAAGGTGATTCCAAAGAGGATGGAGCTAGCCTGTTCTCAGTGGTGGCAGATAACAGAACAAGGAGCTATGGTCTCAAGTTGCAGCAAGGGACATTTAGGTTGGATATTAAGAGCTATCTCACAAGGAGGTTAGTAAAACACTTGAACAGGTTACCCAGAGTGATTGTGCAGTCTCCATCCTTGGAGGTTTTTAAGACTTGGCTAGATAAAGCCTGGGTTGGGATGATATAGTTGAGTCCTGCTTTGAGAAGGGGCTTGGACAAGATGACCTCCTAAGGTCCTTTCCAACCCTAATTATCTATGATTGTATGATTCATTTAAATCAGGCTTTGTTCACTGTCCAACAGTGCTCTCAATAAATGGAAAATATTCCCCAGTTATGGCAAGAAGTCCAACTCTTTGCTTTAATCATCCCTCTCCTTCTCCTCTCTCTTCTCTTCCATCTCTTCCTTCCCCTAAGCTAGCCTTCCTGACCCTCCCACTCTTGTTTCCCAGTTCAGTGCTGTTGGACACCACATATACAAATCAGAAACTTTATGAACATCACCACTTACAATAAGTGTAATTAATATGATTTAAAATATAGGCTCTGAATATCATTTCAGCTTATATTAACAAATGCCAATAAAAATGCAAAGGTTCTGCAAATATATATAAATAACTGAAGAACAGTATTTACATAAAAGCCTTTCAAAATACTATAAGGATTGACTAATAGTATCAAAGAACTTTGGAACATGCAGTTATCATTAAAATCTTGCGCATGTGTAGGATGATTTTTCTGCTCCCTACACTGATTTTTTTTTTTTTATCCAAGAAGGAAAGAAAGGGCTGAGGGCAGAGATTAGAGGGGAGAATAAGAAAAAAAAATATCAATGATGTATTATGTCTGAATTTGTAAACATTAATGCAGATACTTTTTACAGACATTTTAACAAACTTTCAGCTTGTTTACAAACTTTAAAGGAATAGTGACAGTTTATAAATCACCTTCTTTTAGAAGCTCTTCTTAACTTTACCACAAGAAACACTGAGGAGAGAGAACTTTCTTTATTCAGAGAAGAGAGGCTAAGCAAGATATATATTTAAACATCAGAGAGTGCACATGATTTTTACATGCTTGCTTTGCTTCATCCCTAATGGACTGTAATGCTTTGTTCTCTGGCCTTTGCAGAATAGAGGGAAGTAGTAACCTCTGTCTTAGATTTTCTTGTGTTTCAGTATTGTGAGAGGCTAGAGACCTTTCAGAGGTCCTTAAGGAAGAGAGTGAAGTAAGAGTATTGCCAAATCACAAGAAGTTCTAAAAGTCACCATACATCTCTTTTCCCTTGTGGATAACAAAGGGTTTTGAGTCTGCAGCATAGTAGCAATATACCTGAGTTCACTTAAAATGAACTAACTTGAGTACTGGAAGTGGTCAAGCCATGGCAATATAGGGTTTTACATGGGCTAATTGAATCTGCTGTGAAATACAGATATTCATGTAGGACTACTGGCTGTATCCCAAAGATTCAACTCATTTTTTTTCCCCTGAAACTTTTAATAACAACAACAAAAAAATAGCCTGTGAGAAATGGGTAATGTCAGCTCCTGGCTGACATTACATTTATCACATGATTAACATGCCACATGTTCAACCTATTTATCATGTAATAAAAGTATGCCATAAACCAGCAAAAAAGGAGGGCTGAGGTGGGGAGGAGGAAGGCAGAGTTGCCACGAGGCCACTGCCAGCACTGGAGGCGAATCCTGGAGGGGAGGGGGGCACCTCTGCAGTATATGGGTCATGTGATGAGAGGCTCCTGACCATGATGAAGTTGGACAGCCTAGCTTTATGGTATATTTTTTAATATTCAGAGTGCATTCTATTCTTTAAAAAATCCTTGGAGCGTTCAGTTTGTGGTAAGTCCTTCACTGGTTGTGAACTGGGGCACTTTTGGGAGTATCTATGCTTCATATATTGCAGAAACTGGAAAGTGTGTAGTGAATGAGGTAGGGGATTGTAGGAAGAGAATGATCTTGGGATCTTACAGTAATTAAATGCCTCCTTCACAGAGATGCACATGCCCCTATGGGTATACCCTATGGGAGCATTTAACTGGATTTTATCTTTACCTCTGCCATTGAGTTCCTATGTGATGCTACACATTGCTCTTAAACCCAACTTTTCATAAGGGTTTGCTAATTGTGTATTCTTCATTTTCTCAGTGCCTCACTTGATATTTGATTTTTAGAAATGCTGAGAAATCGCAGCTAGAACTGAAGTTAATGGGAAGTGTGCTTGTAATGTATAAGATGCCATATTGTGATGAGTATTCAGATCGACTTGGATTACCTACCCAAGAAAGAAGTACTCAGTATTAGTAGATGTTTTTGACTAATGCCTCATCTCTCAACCTGTAAAATTAGAATAACAAATTCTTACTTTACAAGGTTGTCTGTTCATTTTTGTGAAGCACACAGATACTATAATGATAAGTACCACAGAAAAGCCCATAATGAAATTAGTACTTCTATCTTTAAGAGAAGGGTTTGAATAATGTGTAGTAAATAAGGCATGAGGGAAACATACTGAACAATGAGGGTAACACCAAATATCACCTAATTGCTATCATTTCAATTGAATGAAGAAGGAGTTATTGGGAAAAAAACAGTGTGTGATCATGTAAATAAAGACTGTGTCATAATGGGATGCACAAAGGGGAAAAATTAAGGTTGCACAGGCAATCTTAATTCTGGCATTTTTTGACATCGACTGCATTATTTTACTGGTTTTAAACTGGTACATGTGTGCAATTCCCTAGGTTTTTTGAAAAACCAAAATAAAGACACAGAAAGCCCTTAATGTGGCATGCTATTTACACGTTTCATCAGCAGGATACGACTGTATGTTCACCACACACTCTGAGAGAACTGAAAGCAGTGGTAGATTGTCATTCTCTACATGGTTCATTGGCAAATAAAAGACATCATTTTCTAGTATATTTTCATAATTATGTATTGTCAACAGCATAATTATGATGACATTCAGGAAACAAGTTCATTCCAGAGCCTGGAAAAGTGTATGCTTTTGTAGTCAGAGAACCATTTCTCCATTAGTTGCAAAAGTACTTCTTCTGTCCTACTCCCTCCAGTGTCTCCCTTTCTCAGTCCTGTCCATTCCCCACATCTGATTCTTTGTGCCAATTCAGTTGCCAAACCAGCAACTTCCTGAGTCCAAGTTCCTGTTCTTTAGACTACTTATTCCAATCTTAAACCTTGGGTCTATTCATTTACCTTTCTTCCATACTTATCTAACAGATGGCTCCTGTTTGTTCTTTAGCTTCTCAGTTCTTCCTTTGTCCTCTCCACTGGCTTTTAGTTTGAGGCCTCCCATCCATGTCCGTCATCCAGTTTTAATCTCACCAGTCAGCCATGTCTGCAGCTTCCCGCTCCAGCCTAACACCAGTTGGCACCTTTTCCTAGTTTCTTTCCCCAACCACTTCTAGGTTTGCACCCCATCACACTGGTGTTTTTGCTTAGACTTGCCTCCACTTCCCATGCTCCCTTCCATTCCTATACTTATTCTTGGTTCCATTTTCCCAGTTCTTCCTAGCCAATTGCCTCCAATAACCAAACCCAGACTCCCCTACTCCCCGAAGCTCCTAGTCCCAATCATGTTGTCCAACCTGTCCCAAACCCAGTTATTCTTCATTCCTGACCTTCAATCTCAGTTTCAATTTGCATCTTTCTCTTACCCCCAATTTATATCTTAATATCCTCTGAACTCAAAGCAGAGATTTCACATTGCCTGGTTAACAGGTGTGGGGGAGGCAGGAGGACGGGGCAGAAGGAGCACAGTAAAGACCTTTCTCTAATTTCCACTGATTGTCTGCCAGAGCTGTGAGCAGTCTTTCTGTGGAAAGTTGGCAGTCACCATCCTGAATGGATTTAAGGGAATATGTTCATTTCTTTTGATGAAGATAGCATATGAACAGTCCTGTGCAGGTCTAGGGAAGGATAGAACATTGCAAGTCAGTATGAAAAGACAACATGGACAACGTGTTCAGCATTAATAAAGAAAGGGATCTTCAGCAGTTTTACATGCCAAAAGCATCTCCACAAATCAGGTGGAGATTGGGGTTTTTTTTTCCAAAGGCTTATAAATTGCTCAAATGTAGATAGAATATTCATATGAACAACAAATTGTATTTGTCTGCATAGGTCACTCCAGCCTACTTTCACACCTCTTCCCCGAAGGACAGGGGCACTAAAGCTGTTGTTTAAAGAACAATCCTCCATAATTCTTCTATATGGATACAACAATGTATTTTTCCTTTATTTTAGCCATAGTCATTAATTGACTTTTCCCTGAAAGTCTTCTCTCCTGCTACCCTCATCTGTTAAAAAAAAAAAAAATTGAGGCAGCTGCCACCATAATTCCTGTGTGGTTACACTTTGATTTGGTTTGGTTAAGGTTTATTATGTAACCATAAAAATGGTTAGATTAGTGAAGTTATAATCCATTTATAATAGGGTCTCCTTGGCAGTGCTCCACATACAAAACCACATAGAGAGCTACTAATTTCACATACAGAATACAGATGCAGATACAAACACATTTTTTCTAGATTAACCTTTTTAAAAGAATGAATTTATCTAGCTATCTTTTTTAGCTATTTAGGCAAGTCATGAACACATGAAATGATAATTGCATCAAACTAAATTTGTTTGACAAAAGCCGAAGCAACAACAAGTTGCTCACACTTTTTATGTAACCTTTCAGTCCCTAATATTATATAAAAAAACTAAGTAATTAAACCAATTTGGTTGTCACTCTTCCTCTTTCAAACAATATATCATAGGTCAAACTATTACATTCTGTATTCTCTAAGGATTAACCCATTAATCTTGATTGGCAAAACATCTATTTTTTGCCACATGTGGGCACAAAAAGGAATTAACAAGCATAGTGACCTAAATAAATACCACCTTTTCCCCATTCCCAGAACTTCATGAGCAATCAAATCTGCTTAAGTCAGTTTTCAAACTATATTCAGTGTCATAGTTCTTTGTGATACTGAAGCTGCAAGAAAGTAGATTAACTCTATATATAATGCCCAGCAAGCAACGGATTAGCGCTACCCTAAACAGTTATAATCTCAGATGCTGCCATCCTCTAGCCAGTTAACTCAGCTATTACACTTTAGGAAGGAGTAATAATTGTCCGGGGAGGTATTAACAAACATCATTGAAAGCTAGAACCAGAATCCTCATAGAGAGAGAGATAAGTCACCAGTAAAAAAGTAAGTAAGCCTGAGTAGGCTACCATGGACATTACATTAAGCACTTTAACTTATTACCATATTTTGGCTCTAACATATAGGAAATGCTCCATATTATGGACTAAGGCCTACATCCAGTCAAGGACTTATGACCCACCATAGCTTCCTAGGTGGAAATAGGCACAAAAGCTGCTCTTAGGTATGTTCAACTGCTACATTTACACTACCCTCAAAGATCATGAGCTAAATGACTGGGTGTGCAAGTGTTCACAGGGCTTAGTTCACCCTAAAATGTAGTCCCTGATTTAAAGTTAGTTCTCTCAGGTGACCCAACCTAGCAATGGTTAACCCAGCCTAGTAACTACTTGAATGGACCTTTGAATGGGTTGGGTTTTCCCAGCCCTGAGGCTCTGCTGTTTTCAGCATCCAGTCTTGACTAGGATGTTTCCCACTCTCACCAGGACACCCCCAGACTGGGCATCCACCTCTCTACCCTATGGACCTTCTAGCTCCAAGAACCCACCAGCACACACTGACCCTGCCAGTCTCCCCACCCCAACGTGCCTCCCTCTGGCTGCCTGCACAAAACTAAGACATCTAAACCTGAGCCAGATCTTTCAAACACTTATTCACACCAAGGGTCACAGTAGGGCAACGGCCCTAGACTTTAGGAGGGCTGACTTTAACAGGTTAAGGAGGATCGTTGGGGAAGCGCTGAGGACCCAGAGGGGAAGG
>JAGPOW010002514.1:5886591-5904874 GCA_030014935.1 Caiman crocodilus | reverse complement strand
AATATTAACTAATATTATCTATTTAGGCAGAATACCAAATGCCTCCAAGAAGCACACATCATTGCTTATTAAACCCTCTGGTTCTGGCTGTCACAGTCTAGCTCGAGTTTGATTAGCAAGTCAGGTTTAGAAAGCTGTGCCTGGATTAAGAGAATAAAAGTTAGGTTCCTGGAGTCTGAGAGAGAGAGAGTTGGCATCTCACCACTCAGCAAAGCTTGAACCAGTTGAGGTTCCTAGGTGTTGTTGGAGCTGGCAGACAGGCAGAATCCTCACCACGATCAATGGAGAGATTCCTGCCAGAAAAGGAGTGGAACTGGTGCAGCTTTGGATGCAAGCACCAGGACAGACACTTGAGCTTGGGGTAGGGGGTTTTGTAGAGAACTAACAATGGCTCAAGGGACAACACTAGGTTTGTTCCCAGTAAGCAATGGCTCATGTGCTGGATAATAGGAACTGATCACTCCTGGCTATGGGTGGCACTATTCTGAGGGAGCTCACAAGACAGACGGGGCAATGCAGTGTTTTGGATACCAATAGAAGAGTCATTACTAGAATTGGTCTGATAAATGCTGAGTTGGGTGTGTGTAGATGTGGACTGATTAGCATTTGGAGCAAGTATTCTCCAACATGCAGAGCTCCCCTGGTTTTCTGATCCCAGAAGTCAGTGCAGTCCTTGCTTTGGAATCTCTGTTCTCCATCCTGATTGCTAATGAAGGTGAATACCTATTCCATCTCCCATGTAAATGAGTTGTCATCTGTTTCCATCTTGGGTGCAAATGAGACCAGGGGAGTTGCTTCACTCTTACCACCCTTGTCTGGAGGGCTTTAGGTGCGTCTCCCACTGCATCTTCCTTGTCTTTTGAAAGTTCTTCCTCTAATCAGTTCTTGTTCAGGCAGAGATGGGGAGGGGGAGAGCTCTTTGTGAGTCAGCCAGGCTGTTTCTTGTGCCAGGGTTCCCTAAGAACATAGAGCTGAGGGGTAACAACTGTCCCTCCCTTTGTCCCATTCCTCCTTGTTTTGCTCCCTGAGAGGGTTCCCCATCCCCATCCCTGTCACTTGGGAAGTGTCCCTGCAGCCACCATGGACTGAGGGCAAACCAGTATCTCGTGTCATACATCCCACTGGAAGGGGGCTGTGGGCCTTGGCATCCCACCTCCTGACTGATGACACCTCAGAAGTGAAGACTGCATCCTAACCAGATGTACATTGACTCTGATGACAGCCTTAGGATGGGTAGATATAGAATTTTTTGAGTGTTTGTATTGTTCTTTTTTTGTTATTACTCTATCAATAAATTCACCTGTTATTGACTGGCAGGTGCTGTAGTCAGTCCAAGGGTTGTGCCTGCCTGGAACAAAGGTATAGGTGATTGGTCCAAATCCAGTGTCAACAAAGAGGTGTCATCTCTTTATTCTTTTCTAAGAGCCATGCCCCTTGGCTAGACTCTCTTATAACACAGTCGTTCCTTCCTGGTACTGTAGTACATGTGCAACTCTATGTCCATGCTACATCATAAACATCTAATTTGATTGAAATATGTGAAATGAAAATATTGATAAAAGTAAAATTGATTAAAAAAAAAGGTGTTTCAATTTCAATTTAACAAACTGAATCAAGACGTTTTGATTTAGGAACTAGCAAAATGTTTGAATCTAAAATGTCAAAATAAAATATTGCAGCATTTATGAATTGATACTCTTTATAATTTGCCACTTGATAAAAAAGCTGTAGTATTTTGACATATAATCCCAATTTCAAAGAGAAGACTATTTCTGAATATTGGAATGTCCCATATTCCAGAAAATTGTGTATGTGTGAAAATAAAGGTCTATAATAAAAATGTTTTGCATTCGCAGTGATCATAGTTGTTACTAGTTATGATGTCACCTAGACCTAAGATAAATTTGCAGTTGGTCAAATTAAATATAATGCTCTTATATTTTTTATATTAAAATATTTAATATATATATATATATATATTATATTAAAATATAAAATAAAATGTTTATATGAATGGGATAGGAAGAAAGCAGATATGACAACTTTTATATCACCTGTGTACTATGTTTTAATTTTAAGTTTTAGTCCTCATACAAACAACACATGTATCTTGTAACAGCAATTTAATTTAAAAAACGATCAACCTTTCACGATAACATGATAAAAAAGTCACGACAGCAATGATTTATTGAGAATTTTATCTATTCAGCTAAAATCATTAAATAAAAATTAGAAGTTACTCAGATATTTGGATACCTGGATAAAACATTCTGGTTTTGCCGCTAAATGTAAGAGAAGGTTCTATGGGGAAAATAAGGTTATTCCAAATAATTCAAATAGTTCTACTGATCTGTTAAAACTCATTTTGTTTAGCATCTTTCACAAAATTATCTCTGAATGCCGTGCAGAGTTAAATAACACAGATTGCATAGGATAAATGAGAGAGAAATTAAGAAGTATAAGCAAAAGAAAAATGTGATAGTTAACGTGATATTTGAAAAGGAAGAGAGTGTGGCTGAGAAGAAAAAAGATGGATATTTTTCAAGATGACATCAGTTGTAAAGATCTTACACAAACAGTAACCAGGTTACTAAAACCCTCTGGGCAGATATAGAAAACAATGGTCCAATTCTCAAGTTAAATCCTTTAACCCTCAGTTGTCCTTTAAGTGGATGTTTTTAGCAGCTGATTAGCTTCAGCTGGAAGTAGTTCATTATACCAAATCTTCACCCCCATGAGGGTTTTTTTGATAGTCCAGGAATGAGACCAATGCATGCTTTGCTCAAGCAGTCACTAACCAATGGGCTCTTTTAGATAGTGGTTCTTCCTATCTGATTGTTGCCCAATCCAGGGTAAGAGAAGGTTGAATGTTTAAAACAATTGTTCAAATGAACAAGAGTAGAGTGTTGCTGAAGTCTAACTCAATAGACTGACTCCCTGGCAGGAAGTGTTTAACAATGTTGGAGTGAATCCTAAAATTAATGTGAAACCAGAAAAAATGGAGATGAACGTGACAAAGCTACGTTTCTTTGTAAATGTGACATTTTGCCTTGCAAAATATCTGGCAATCTGGGATTTGGGGAAGCAAGAGGGAGTAATATCTGAAGTCTTTATGCCAGATTTTCCTCCTGCAAGTAGTCTGACTGAAGATAGTGGGATTTAGTCATCTTAGTAAATATGCAAACTTAGGAAACAGCTATAAATAATTTATCACTATATGTAATAATTCATAACTCACTATCTTACCTAAAATGTATATATGGTATATTTAAGCACAAATTATATCTTCTCATAAATATTTTCTGTAACTCTTTTGTAATTCATCATAATAAATAAATAATATCATAACACACAACAATGATTCTTTTCTATACAATTTGGGAATAAAAATGTATATCTATTTCCCAGTGTGACACCTAAAGATTAATCAGTTTCTAAAGATGAAAATACCTTATGCTAGTCTGTTTCAGACTAAAACAAAGTTCTTCATATATTTTAAATGAACTCTTTACCTGCTGCTCTAAAAGTTTGAGAGTTCAGATGTACACCTATTTCTATACCAGTGTGCCAATGCAATTTTAATATTAACTGGTGGTCATTGCACACTCTGTGTTTCATTTGTGTGTGATAAACAATAGGTGAGTGGAATGTGTGGACCATCTGAGCTAAGAGACAGAGTAAATAGGACTAAGATTAATGGCCAAGACCTGAAACTACCAGCCTCTAGGGTCTAACTTGCTAAAATGTTCTATAGTATACTCTATTCTCTTTATGCCTACAAAACAAAGAGTCTGCATGCCAAGTACACTACAAAATTACAGCATTTTTACACTTTTACTTAATGTCTATTAAACTTTCATACATTTCTTAGCTCTGAAGTATGACAGCAAAATCTTTCAATGTGCTAGACTTCCTGTTGCTTTTTCTCTTGTGATAATTGATACCAAAATCTAAAATTTCAAAATCATGGGGTAGACACATTAATAGGTTTTGGAAAAACCTTCTAGTACCAAGTCATTTAAGACACATTAACCCTAGTGAATTCCAAATCAGGCAATACTGTGTTACCTTAGTGGAGCATAATAGTCCCTAATTAGATTTTCATATGCTTTGTCCTGTCTAGTTTTAATAGCTTCTTCCATTTTGTTCTGTAATCTAATCCATCTATCAAAGAATGTTCACATGGTAGGTAGGTATAAACAAACGTGGACAATGAAACAAGTTCGCTCTCTATAGATCGAACCAAACAATAATCACACAAATGAACACACAAATACACATAACTATATTCATTATGAACAGTTCAATCATCAGGACTTTGGTGGGTATCATCGCGTCCTGGTCTCTCGAAATATTGTCTCTCTCTGGTCTAGTCTGCATACGTCTCAACGGACCTGCAGAGAAAGAAACTCTCAGAAAAAAGTTAGTCATCTCATGTTACAAAATTATTAATCAATTTCACAAGATGATTCTTCTTCTGGTTCCTCCAGACACTGGAATCCCAGCTCATAAGCCAGATTTCATTGGCCCTCATCTCCTAAAATTCACAACTGCTTCTTGGAGAGTCTAGAGTAGCACAGGAGGAATCCAAACATGGCACGCTCCTGCGGTGCTCTCTGTGTTGGCTGTGATCGTTGCAGGCTAGACTCATACAGTCAATGCTCCAGTTCACTGGACCCCCTCTGGTCTGGCATCACGAGAGCTTGCAGTCGCAGCAGTTGACACAGTATGTCACCTGCGGGTTGTCTGGCTAGTGGATTTAGCAGGATTCGGAGGGCAATGACAACTCTTCCTGTGTATGCTTCAGTGCAGGTTTTGATGCCAGTTAGCATTATTGGAATGGCTCCAGGATCTTGCAAATAGTGCAGAGGCCACGGTCCTCGCTGCTGGGCTGTGGTCAATCCCAGCACGTGCAATCTAGGATTCCATGTGCAGTGCTAGATACCGATGATCACTAACAAGATCTGTTCCACGCTGACCTTTGGTGGGCATCCTTCATACCATGCTTGTGATCTCTGGCTAGCTTGACCCTCAACAAGCGCTGGTAGTGGGATGGGCCAGTGAACGTTTCACGTCACCATGTTGATGTCAGTGGCTTGTCCTCTGCTCCATGAGGTCTGTCTGGTTAAAGAGCTTTCCTCATCTTGGTCCACTAAGTCGGACCCGAACTTCCATCCACATAGCTAGGGTTTCATCTGCTTTTATCTTGGACCTCTTGCACAAGGCTTGCAATTTGGTCCAGGTCCTGGCGTGATAGGCATCAGCAGTGGTGCAGGCCGCACTCTGTGCTTCCATCACTCAGCTTCTCACTGCCACGGGGTGTGTGGCCATCTGAGTCGTCGCTGCATCTGATGGGGAACTCGGACGCAGCGTGTTTCCTGTTGTCGCCTCACCAAGGCCTGAGGGGGGGCCTGTGGGGATCAACATCATCTTGGGGGGTGGAGTCACTACTTCTGCCCACCCACTGATATCTCCGCCTTTCTCTTCCGTCTGTCCACCGATAGCTCCGCCCTTCTCCTTTACCCCTCCATGGCGGCTTCTCTCTGTTTCGCCGCCATCTTACGATGACAGGGGACCTAGGCTTTTCTCCGTAGCTGCTGGCTGCTCGGCCTCATGAACAGAACACAATCGGGCCTCCAATTCCACCTTCTCCCTCATCAAAGTCGCAACCATGCGGAACATCACATGCAGCATTCTCCCCTTCCCATATTCTGAGCCAGTCCCTTCAATCGTGGAGGAACCCTCCATCTCCACTCCTCCGTGGAGCTCAAAAAGACACTCCAATTCTCCCAGCTCAAGCGCCATATCCAAATCAATTAGCGCTGGCTCTTTACTCTCCTGCACACAGCGCAAGCAGCAAGCAAACTCTCAGCTGAGGGCGATAGTCTCCTTGTCTGTCTCTAGTCCGGGGGAGGATTCGATACCCCCTTCCTCTTGGGGTCTGAATAGAACCCGCTTGCTCCCCATCACACATCCAAACGCTCCGGGGTGGAGACATACCTTCCACTCTTTTGCAGGTTCCTCTTCTCCCTTGAGCAAGATGTAACCACTCACAAGTCTTCCACCCGTTCCACCCACTTGAAGGTAGGCAATGTGTGCGCCTAACTCCACAGCGTTCAGCACGTGGCGTTTTCCGCTACACCAGGGACAACTCTCAACTAATTCCAACTCCATCGCATCTTCCCGGTGTACCAATCCTGTTCATGACACCATGTGGGGGCCGAGAAGTGGGCCAGAATGGGGCCGCCAATGGAGAGGAATTAGGCACAGCACGCGTAGTGGTTGCAAAGAAAAAATCTTTACTTACAAGCTGCAATACAGGGACTTGTGTCGAGGTATGCAGTGTAGGCGCACTTAGAAGAGTTGAAAACAGAAAAGAAAACTGTGTGGCACAGTAGAGTACAGGGTACGTTGGGAATATGTCAACGGGGAGTCATTGGTGGTTGATCAGGCCCCAATGTGGTTCTGGGATACAAATGAGGTTCTCTTCGAGCGTGCGAATCTCTCCTCCATACATGTGGGCTCTCCTCCAACTTTGGTGGGTACCTCCCAAACCTTTTGTACGGCCAGCGAGCAAATTGCTGGCCGCCATGTGTGCATAATTTACACTAAGTCCAATCAAAAGCATGCACTCAACGGTGCAGCTGCAAGCTTTTGGAGGGAGCTGATTTTGCACCAAGGACTCTTTCCCACCACAGGGGAAATCCCTGCACCAGGTACTCGCAATGTGCTAATACGCAGCTGTGCCGAGGCATTTTTTAACCATTTAGCTCTGACGTTTCATTTTCATTTTGTTGTTTTGACCTCAAAATGAGTTGAAACAGTGTCAAAATGAAATGGCCAACAAAATTTCACACAGTCCTAATGACTACTATTAGAATATGTAGGTGTCTGTGGGTACATCCTCATGTACTCTTTACTGATGTAACTGCTGCAAAGCTCGCCTATATCTATACCAAGATATATGTGGGGTTATTCCTTTTAATCCATACAAGGAACAGATCTTCCATTTATAGACCTTTATATCACCCACACAAAGGAGGCGATCACCAGGAGTATTTGTAGTGGCATTCTTTCGCAGATCCTGTGACACATGTTCCATACAACCTTTATATCTTCTGTGTAATCGTCACTAGCTCAGGGGAGACATAGAAGAAGGAATACTTTTGGCACAGTTAGATATAAATCATGCTCTAGGTTGTCACAAACATAGAAAGTAGGACTGAAAGAACTCATGTCATCAGGTCAATCTACCTCTATTAACAGTAGTTTAATCATATAATCCTTTTTCTAAATTTGTCTTTCTTCAACTTGGAGTGAGTTAGTTTTCTTGCCTTCACTAGTGTCATCAAAAAGCCGCTTCAGAACTTCACTCCATTAATTATTTTAATCCTTCTATCTAATATCCACTTAAATTTATTCATGGCTATTTTATGTCCATTTGTTCTTTTGCCAGAATTGTTTCATGATGTAGAGGACTGTCAGCCTTTGTTTTCAGATGAACAAACTAGGTCTTTTAGACTCTTCTTAGGTTCTCTACTTGATCATCCTAATGAACCATTTCTTTCCCTGATCCAGAATAAAGTTATCCCTTGTTGAACATGGGTAACCAGCACTGTACACAGATATTAATAAAGTCTTTGCAGTCTCATATTTTTACTGATGCTACTCATGATATACTTGTTCTGTAGATAAACAGAAGAGTTTATTTTGTAGTACCTTTTACTTGGCATGTCTAATAATAATTAATCAACATTAACACACAGCTTTTGGTAAAGTTCATCATAAATAACATTTTTAAGGTCTGGTTTCTAAGGAACTGCACTTCCAGATGTTTAAGACTGAATTGATTCATCCTTGGGCTTTTAACTATGCGTACTTAGTTCAGAGGTGAATGAATAATTAATGTATTGTGACACCAAGTTTCCCATTCTTATTTTAAATTATTAGTGTAATGCCCACCTGCATTTACTAGTTACATGATAATATGCAAAAAAAACCCCAAACCTAAAACCAAAAGAATCATTCCTAGGATCAAAATTATTCAGGTCTAAAATCTAGTCTTCCAACTAAGATTGAATATTGGAAAGAAAATAACTTGTCCTTTGAAAGAACTATTTCATTTGCCTGAATTAAGAGAAATCTTTTTTAAAAGTGAAAATGTAGTTTCCAATTATAATTTCTAAGGGTGGATATTGCTTCATGTTACAAACGATGCATATACAAGTCTCTTATTAGACATTTAATGTAGCTGAAGCCTACTGTTCCATCTGATCATTACCAGTTGAATAAAGGATGTTAATGTTAAGACATGACTACTTAATTAGCACTGTCTACTGTATGATGAGATGCCAAACTACCAGCAGCAAATGAGTTGTAAAGATGATATTCAGATAAAACAATTAGGTTGTCTCACAAAGCTCTGGTGCTGGCACTTGAAGTTAAATAGGTTCTAAGGATGTTTAAAATCTCATAAGAAATATAGAGCTTTCACAATGCAGATCTAGGTATTTTCTAGCAATGGAAGGTTCCGGGCATGAATTATTTCATGAATTTATGCAGTGAAATAATAAGCATATGGAGCACTATTTAGGAAAATTAAAAAAACAAACAATTTATTACAATCTCTCAGATGATTGTGTTATTGAAAATTGCTATGCACACAATTCTTATTTAGGAAAAGTTTGAGTTTTAGGGTTGAATAATGTGAAAATAATATCGTGATGCAGGAACACAAGCACCTGATTACTCTTCTGTTCCACCTGCCCATGCCATGTGTTACAGCAGGAGCATTATTCTGCTATATCACTTGCACCCTTCATGAGATCGGGAAATGGTCATAGATATGACAAGGAATGGACAGAGTCATGACTTTGCTTTACACTACATGAGGCAACATATGCTGCGCAAGGTAGAGGGTTTGTGTGAAATAAATTTGCCCCTGGAGCAGGTAGAAAATAGAAAGCAGACTCTGAGTCACAATCCACTCTTTAATCTGCAATGCACCAATGCACTATCTCATATATGAGGCTTGTGATAAGACGACAATTTGCTGCACAGTTTTATTCTGTATCATGAAGAATTCCTTGCCAACAAGATTGTGCATGATCCCTAAAATACACTCACAAATGCACATTTGACATTTGTGAAATGAAAAATCTTATCACCTTAGTGAGTTCATTCTAAACAAGTAATCCTAAACTCAGGGGTCGGGGGGGAAGGGAGAAGGGACATTAATGTCCATGTGTAGGGTTTTGCTCTGTTATCTAAACAGTGAATTATTTGTTGAAAACTCTAAACAGTGAATTCCCTGGTAATGACCAAATGAAATATTAAAGAGCTTCATTATGATGTGGGGAATGAAAATGTATATAGTAAGAAGCAAACCTTCTCTAGCAACTTGCAAGACTGTAGAAGAAAAATAATTAGAAAAGGGTGGAACTCAGTAGTTTCATTTAATAGTGTTTCATATGACCATTTTCTTTTGGTTCACCTCACCATCGTGAGCCTTGATATAATTGTGGAGTTCAAATGATTAAAAAACTCAAGTAAAATTCATTAAAAGTTGATAAATCCACCCTGCTTCACTTCTGACTAGACAACTGAAAATATTCATGAACTGACTCAGGTTAGCTCAGAACATAGTCCAGGATGATTAGAAATTGGACATTAGCCTACTCTGAGTTTTCAGTTGCAAATTAATTCTGAAAGAAGGGAGTTAGATTTGTTTAAAATGTCACTCACAACTGAAAGGGTACTTTAACATGTCTTTTCTATCCCTAATATTTTTATAGTAGCTTATGTTCTTTTTTTGCTTTGTGCTTTAGTAAGGTGAAGCAAAATGATCCTCAGGCATGTGGAAAAGAGCATGTTAACTGTACTGTACTCTTGCCACAATGCCTTCTGCTTGATCAGCTGGATCAAAGCTCTGTTTTGGGAGCTTGTATTGAAAAAGAGCAGCAGGTCTTCCCTTCCTGTAGGATTAAATACATTTCTTCCCAAGAATCACTGTAGTAGGCTTCAGAGTTTGCCCAAACATTATCCATTTAGGAAACTTTCAGTTTTGGCTGGGATTTGGTTGGGGTTTCAGGAAATTAGGAGTCCAACTTCCATTGAAAATATAAACCAAAAGGACTAATGATGACTAATTTTTTTTTCATAAGAGAGCCGATAAATTCTTCTTAAATAAAAAGCAATTTTGCTTAGCAGTTTCTTTGCTTTTCTAATCCCAGATTATAATGGGATTTAAATAGTTATATTAAGGGGAAATGCTATCATTTTAAAACAGTTTAAATACGAAGTTTAAACACAGCCGATTTTTATACTCAAATGCTTAATAGTGCATTTCTATGCACTTATTTCTTTCCTCTTCATTTTGGATGTTTTATTTTGTTATGTATGGTATGCATTACGTTCAATATGCTACTGAGAATCATTTGATCAGCATAGCTGAAAGCATGCTGACCTAACACTTTTATAACCAACAAGCTGTATAGAAAAAAATCAGTGAGAGTAAATTAAATGCATTTTGAGCCTTGGATCAGTTTAACTGCATATTGTACCAAGGAAAGAAGAACAGCACAAGGTGTTACAATACTTAAACTAGTGTAGTGTTAGCTTCTATTCTTTATCTGTCGAATGAGAAAATAATGATGTGAATAGCAGCAGCTGTTCATGATGTTGTAAGTGCAAGATGAGTTGTTTCAATCCTGCCTCCCCCACTGAATAACCCTCACAGTCAAGAGGTAGGATGCTACGGACAAGACTATGAATATTTATTTGCAAAGAGGCAGTGAAACAGCTCCCAAATGTGAGGCTTCAAAAAGAATTTTTGAGACACTGCATTCAGTAGTTGTCCTGGACTTTCTATTTCCTTTACTGCCCAGGCATTATGTGGCTTAGAATTTTTTTTACATCTCACCATTATATACAGTACAATTAAATAAATTAAACAGAATGGGAAGACTGAATATTTTTATGTGCATTCTATGAGTTTAACAATTTGAATGGAAAACACAAAGTAAAGCTTTTCAATTTGACTTGAATGGCATTTTACTGGCTGTTTTTGTTCTTTCAGTTCAAAAGCTTCAATCCTGCAAATACTGACACTGGCAGAGTCATTCAGGCTACTCAGCTCTGTGTACACATACATAAGGCCTCAATTCTGAAAACACTTATGCATGTACTTTATTTTACTCAAGAAAGAAATCCTATTATAGCCGATGGGATTATATTGTATAACAGCCGGTGTGTGATGCTTTTGTAGTACTTGTTACGGATATTCTACAGATATGCTTAGACTTCATGTTGTCTCTCTTTGGTATTAGCCACTAAAGCTCTTTGACCCACCTATCCATCAAGCAGAAGGTCACTAATGTTCCCCAGATTAGCTTGAGAAGATTCAGAAAAATATTGGTGTGTCTGAATTTTGTGCAGTCATTGCTTATATATTTTCTTCTGCCAAGTGTTGAACTGAATCCTCCAACCCAATTGATTCATTTATTAAAATTAGATTTGTAATGGACAGCTTATTCTAAACAAGAGCCCTGAGATGAATGCAAAGTAGCAATCAGACTAGTTTGTTCCCAAGTTTTTTAGCTCTGTGACCAGAGATCTGTAAAAGTAAACAATGAATATCTGTTAGCTGAGGTTCAAGTTAGACATTTGATACCTAGAGAAAAATAAGTAGGAAGGTGAATGAAGCAGTAGTCACATTTCTGAGGAATGAAGTCAGTAGATTGCAAGTGACAGGTTCAATTACTGGCCTGTGGACCAATGACACATCCGCCTTAAACTCTGAGAAATGGGCAGTGGAAAAGGGATGAATAACTCTTAAGATTTGGAGAAAATATGTAACCATTCAGGCAGAAAATTAGCAATTACATTTCGTGCCATCAGTAATAAGTATTTCAACAAAGATCTTAGGTTAATGTCAGACTGTGTGACAGTATATCAACCATTACACCTGTGTTCAATCAGCAACCACATCCCTCAACGTGATACTGAGCTGTTTAGTTCAAATGTGGCTTGTTCAGTGATAAGCAAAATGGCTGACATCTGTTACAAAAGTATTCAAAAGCAATTTATTTCACAATTGTGATGCTGGCATTTGAAAAGAATTATGTTTTGTACAATTTGGGCTTTAGCAATTTGTCTCTATGTGCTTTTGTTTTGATTCCCTCCCCCTCCCCCCATTTCTTAGAAACTGATACAATCAGCTAAATATAATCACTGAAGATATAATGGTGAAGCAGGTCATGAATATGATTGCAGAATTCAACAAAGTACAATACTGTGCACTTACACAGTATCTAACTTCATCACTGTTGCTGTGATGCAAAAAAGAGATGTTGTAAGAAAGGGAAACTGATCCTTAGGTCAGTAACCATACTGAATATAATATAAGAAAGGATAGCTCTCAGAATGCATAAAACTATTTTCAGTTTTCTCTTTATGTAGTAAGCTGAACATTTGAGACAGAGTTTCAGAAGGGTTGAGTATTGGCAAATCTCTGCTGTCTTTGAAATCTCTGATAAAACTCCGATTGACTTGCTTAGAAAGAAAGTTTAAATTAACCCTGAATATTTTGTTTTATTGACAATTCCACTGCCAGCTTTAGTAAGTAATACTGATTTTAACTTTATTACCACCAGCAAAGTTGGATTGCAAATTATGTGAAATTATATTGCAAACTAGCTGTGAACCACCTAACTGGTAGTTGCAGCACTGCAGAGCTCAGTATGGGTTGCAACATGCAACTGAGATTTTGAATAAATACTTAGGCACCTAGCTTGCACTGAGCTCATTGGTGCCACAGGCACAGTTATCAATATCTTCATGACATAGTTTAAAACTACTTCAAATATATCTGTATGATGTGCTGTCACACCTTTCACTGCAGTGCAGACATAGATAGATCCTTAGCATGCTGCTCTCCATGCCTCTGTGAAAAAAGTAAGGACTACAAGTACGAAAAGAACTACTATATAGTAGAAATACATAAAACACCTTTATATCCAGAAAGCTGTAAGACATCTAATCAGCCATCCTACCTCTAATATTTATGTACCTCCCAGCTCTACAGTAAATATTGTTTTACACACATACCACATTCCTTCAGCTCCAAGGAGAACAGAAAATTTTAAGTATTCTCTTGCTGTTCAAGCCCAGTAGATAAAATTAAAGTACATGTACTGTATTCCTCTAACTACACTGTAGAGATTATGTTGCAGGCGCTTCTATTACCACCAGGTGTAATGAGGCACAAATCAAGCAACAACAACAGAATCGTCCTTATACTTGCAGTTGTCCTGAGCAAATATATGGGAACAAAATAAGCAGTAAACCTACTAACAAGGTGTGTTGATAAATATGATCCATTCACTCTCTATATCAGAGAAGACTGTGAGCTACTAATTTGGTCTAAGGTCTATTAGGTTATCACTATGGGTACGCACTTCCATTTTGGCCAGTGCAATGAATAGCAACAGCATTGCAGCTACTTGTATGGAAATTCTGATTCATATCATAAGTAACAATTTCATGGTCTTCTAGGAAAGAAAAAAGAAAAGAAAGAAAGTGATTTTTGAGCTGACTAGAAGAAGCAATCACTGTAGTTAGAAAATTTTGGAAAAAAAGACTTTTGTTTTTAATGTGCAATGTCTTTCCAGCCATGCATTCAATTACAATTGCATTCAAATTAAAATGCAGCAGTATAAAAAGCAGCAGCTGTGCTGTTAGAAAATATTGGGAATGAAGTTAATCTAATCATGTATTATTTGCCTTTCAGCCTTAGCTTTAGTTAGTAAATATCAACCTATTGTTTTTCTTATTATATTGGTCCCAATATGTTGTGCCAAAAACTACAGGGTAAATGCTTGCTTGAAAGAATGCTAGGCCAGCGTTTGTCTGGCATTAAGATACTCTAGGCAAGGGCTAGAAAGTACCCATCAGAGATGTACTTATAATAGTCTAATTCCCAAACTGTTCCAGCCTTAGTCCTGATAGAAGTTAAAGTAGCATAGGGGCTCCCAAACTTCATAAAAACTGCTAAAAAAATTATAGCAAATAAAAAATTGCCATTAGGAACTTTTCCTTCCTCCTTCTCACCATTATTCACATCTACTTTTTCCTTCCAATGCACCATCTATGTTAAGAAGGTGAGAATAAGAAGGAGTATTGCCATAGAAGCCAGTTTTGGGAGTTTACCATCATTTTGAGAATTAGCATTCAAGAGGAAATTCATATTTTGACTTCTGCAAACAGCTTATGTTGCCCAGGTAACATAAAAGAGGGGGAAGCTGGGGCTGAGAATGTAACCCCCTGATTTATAAAGGATTCTTTTATATTATTAAAAAAAAATGCAACGATACATTTTGTTGTTGTTCCAAGGCTTTGTCTACAGCGTATGCACGTACATTCCCTTCTAATATTGCAGTTTTTAGCTAACTGTACATCACATTCTTTGTATAATACAAACACCAATCTACACAGTTGAGCTGTGATCTTGTTTAATCTCAGAAGCCACCAGCATCATGCTGGAACCTTCTCTATATGTTGGGTGTGTATGTGGGTAGGTCTGTGTGTGGGCCTAGCTTCCTGCTTCCTGGCAGAGCCCTGGGACCTGCATGTGGCAGCAGGGAGTACGGAAGGCAGGTGGTGCACAAGTCCCAGGAGCTGCACATGACACACAGGGAGCCCCATGCAATAGAGGCTGGCCAGCCTGGCTTCACTCCTTGCCCCTATGTGCAGTTCCTGGAACTGGCTGGAGGTGCGTACTACCAGGCAGCTGTTCCTGTGCAGGCCACAAGTATGCCAAGCCCCACTGCCTGCTGCTGCAGCCACCCGTGGAGGCTGTGCGCCATGTGGGGGCATGTTGGGTGGGGTTGTGGAGGCCTCCTTCACACCCCACAAACCCCACATACCTACACACTGCCCACCTGAGTGCCACAGTCTCACTACGCCGCTTGGCATGGTCCTCCACATTCCCATTTGCCTGAGCCCCATGCTGCATGTTTCCACCCAGCTGCAGCTTCCCTACCTGCTGCCTGGAGCCAGCACTGCAACAGGGACACAAGGAGGAGCTACTGGATGCCAAGCAAGCCATGCAGGTCCTCTGGCAGCTACAGCTGTGGCAGCAGCAGCCCTGCCTAGAAAATGTGCCAGGGTCAGGGCCCTCCCATGCACAAGGGTAAGAGTGAAGCGCACAGGCTGGACAGGGTACAATTAATTGGTGGGTGTCCACAGGCTGGATGAAATCATCTAGTAGACTAGATCTGGCCCATAGCTATATTTTTCCTGCTCCTGGTCTACACTGAGGTTTATTAGCCAGAGCTGTTAGGCTGTTAGGTTGGTGAACACTTAGTCAAGATGTCACTTATGAACAAAGAGTTTTCTCATCCCAGTTCCCTGAACAAAATATGCTGTATCAGCAAAAGGGCATTTTTACTGCAATAGCTCTGTCTACCCTTAGGTTTTTTCTGACAAGGCTATTTCAGTGATGGGCTTGCATTTTTGTGTTTGTTTTCTTGTTTTTAATAACCCAATGGCAAAACTAATAAGATTTTTAAGGGAAGATCAAGCCTAACTTGCATGCAAACATCTGTTCCCATGAACAATTTCTGCCTTATGTAAGAATCAGCAAATGATTCACCTCTATTCAGGGCCTCGGTTCACCTCTATTCAGGGCTTAAAATAATGTGCATCGGTGCATGGAGGCACACTATCTTTTGAAATCCATGCAAGATCTGTGTACCTACTGTGAATCTGAGTCAATTGCTTGAACGAACACAACTTACCATTTTTGAATATGTGACCTAGTATAGTACATCTGTCCCTTTTTCTAGCTACTGTTAACAAAATGAAGAGCTGCCTCTAGCATTTCTGCTGGGGTCAATGAGTACAGGATTGTGGGCCAGCAGTAACTAATTTGTGAACCTACAAAATGTTTTAGTAAAAATGTTAAAAATGTCAAAATAATGAATGATAAAGCAGGTGAAGGGCAGAAATGGAATAATTGATTCAATGTACCAGAATTCTATTTCAGTGCATGAAAATATAACTAAAAGCGAGAGTGTTAAAGAATTTTCAGATATGTGCAAGCCTGAATAACCATTCATTGACATTGTAATGAGGGAAAGAGATCTGTATCTGTAATATATCAACAGCATCTCTCAAAATGTTACTTTTCTACATGCCAATGCTGCTGCATTGTTTTCTTTGGCTGTCTGTTATTCTTTGGAGACAAAGATGACAGTTGCAAAATATATAGACTATTAAAACAAAATGCATTACAATAAAATATGTTCTTCAGGTAGCTTTTAAGTTTCAGTTTAAGTTTTTGCTATGCTTAGAGAAGTTCTCATAGAGAAAGTACTAGCTCTGTAAAACCCACAAGGAAGCTCCAAGGCAGTTTCCAGAATGAAAGTGGGAGGGCACACAGGACAAAGAATGCACAAGTATAAGAAACATGTCCCCTGCTTTGGTAGTCATCCTCTGCACCTGGGCTCTGTTCACACAGCTTACTTCAAGTTGTGTGAATGAAGACTGGGAAGTGGAAAGTGTAGCCGGTCACTGGCTGGGAGCCGCGTGGAGAAATCAGTGTAAATAATTTCAGGTGGGGGGAAGGACAGGTGAAAATGGTGGGAGAGAGGGGTTGCCCAGTCAGGGAGGAAGTTGGTGTGGGGGCCGAGAAATGCTGGCGGAATGGGGCCGCTGATGGAGTGTGGAATTAGAGCACTAGACATGCGGGTTGTTGGAAGCAGAAAAACTTTATTTACGGTCCTTAGGCTGTGGATACGTTCCTTGAAGTTACAAAACTCA
This sequence comes from Caiman crocodilus, assembly GCA_030014935.1. Lineage (NCBI taxonomy): Eukaryota > Metazoa > Chordata > Crocodylia > Alligatoridae > Caiman > Caiman crocodilus. Next base: position 5,888,053 of record JAGPOW010002514.1, on the reverse strand, counting down.
AAACAGGAACTCACGCACTCAGAACCTCACACTCACACAGGGTATGGGGCATTGGATGAATCTGACCGGGAGATGTTGTTGGTTGATCAGGCCTTCTTTGTGGCTCAGAAACGCACGTGGATGTTTCCTTACAAGTGTCCCAGCTCTCCTCCGGTTTGGGCGGGCATCGCCCAAGCCTCTTATTCGGTCCGTTAGTCAATCACTGACCGACACGTATGCATAATTTAACGTATGCCAATCACGAGCAGCTGCAAGGTTTTGGCAGGCTCTGATCTTGCACCAAAACTTTTCCCGCGCCACAGGGGAAACTCCCTGCTCCCGTGTTTATAATGTGTCCAACACAAGCTGTGCTAAGGCATGTCTTAACCATTATGCACAGACGTGCCCCCTTGCCGAAGGCACAGTTTTGTCCACAGCACATTAGGACCGGTTACATCACACTCACACTGTTGTACAGGTTTACATTGCAAATGAGCAAAAACAAGAGTGAAACAAGTTCGTTCTCCAATGATCTAATCAAATAATATCCTAACAGAACATAACTACACATCAGTACATTTGTGATGAATAGTTCGATCATCAAAATTTCACTGGGCATCATCGCGTCCTGGTTTTCAAAGGCTCTTCCTCTCTCTCAAAATGTTCTCTCTGGTCTGGTCCGCACACGCTCTTTAACGGACTCGCAGAGATAACTCGCTCTCTTCAAAAACCTTTTCCTCTCTCTGATTTAGTCTGCATACGTTCTCAGGGGAAAAATTAATTAGCTTACTGACAGAAAAATTTAATCATTATCACAAGATGACTTTTCATCTGGATCATCTTGACACTGGAACCACATTTCATAGGCCAGGTTCAATTGGCCCTCATCGCCTAGCACTCTCACCTGTTGGTGAGCCTGGAGTACCGCATCAGGAACCTAAACATTTTGCATTCCTCCAGAGTCCTCTGAGTCAGTTGAAGTCGTCGCAGGGTTGACTTGCGTGCTCGATGCTGCTCTGGGTCGCTGAACTCTCTTTGACCTGGTTTTACCAGGCTTGCAGTCGTGGTAACTGCCTCAAGAAATCACTTGCAGGCTGTCCGGCTAAGGGATTCAACAAAATTCAGAGAATAACTGCAGCTCTTCCTCCGTATACTTCGACACAAACATCAATGCTTGTCAGCGTAACTGGAACAGCTCCCGGATCCTGCAGGTAACGGTGAGGCCACAGTTCCTGCTGCTGGGCTGGTGACAGTCCCAGTGTGTATCGTCTCAGGTTCCACGTACAAAAGGAAACTCCGATGATCTGTAAGATCTGCTCCACACTGACCCTCGATGGTCCTCCTTCATGCCATGCATAGGCTCTCTGGCTGGCCTGACCTGCAACAAATGCTGGAAGCAAGATTGGCCAGTAAAAATTGTACCTGACCATGCTGACATCAGCAGCGTGTCCTCTGCTCCGAGAAGCCTGTCTAACTAAGGAGC
>JAGPOW010002514.1:5864378-5876462 GCA_030014935.1 Caiman crocodilus | reverse complement strand
CCCCCCCCTTTTTTTTTTCACTTGCCAAATGAGGGCTAGAAGAGAGACAAGCTTTGTGCAGAGGTGGTGCAATTAAAAAATATTGACAGCCTCTCAAAAGCACACAGGATGGCTAACCAACACAAGTATAGACATCAGAGACAGAGACTCTGCCCAGCATCACACTTTTTCTGGTTCAGGTGGTCAGAAACTCATAACAGAACAGAAATTCAGAGCACATAGACTGGTTTAAAAATGGTGGACCCTGGTTTAAGATAGACCTGGCTCAATGTTGTATCAGTCTTAAACAATCAAGGTTAGACTAATGAATTGAAATCAGTGGAAATCCACTCAAATCAATGGAGGTCACTATCTACTGGCATCCCTGGTGTCTTTGTGGGCCCCTGCTAGCACCCCTCTCCCCCCCCCCCGTAGGGAGTCACACAGGCTGCAAATACCTGTCATTGATGCTGACTGATGACAAGAAAGGGGATGGGGAAGGGGGGCTAAGCCATGCCCAGCTCCCTAGTACTGCACTGGCTCATAGGGGGCATAAGGGCTCCTGGATGGATGTGTCAGAGCCCACTGAGAGACCCCTCCAAAGCCCTGTAAGCAAGTACACTGGGATGCAGATGCCTGTCACTGATTTAACAGCACTCATTAATCTCCAGCAGCCTGGGGAGACTACAGCTCATGCTGGGAGGTGTTCTTGAGCACCTCCAATCTACTGACTTCAGCCAGTGCAGGCAGCCTGTGTGCCCCACCTTCCCTCTCCCCCTGCCCCCTCCCTGACCTAAACTAGGAAGTTTACAGAAACCTGCATATGTTTGGGTGGTTCTACCTTGGTCTTTTTGAATGTCTGTACCTAGCTTCTGTGACCATCTTTCTGTGCTCAAATGATCCTCTCCAAAAGCTGCTCTTTTTTCTTCTCTGCTTTAGGCCCCCAGACAGGAATGATGTCAAGCATACAAACATTAAGCCATAAGGAAAAACTAGAGTTGTGAGCTCAAGTTGCTACAATGAACCAGTTAGGGTGACAAGTTAGATTAGGCAACAAAAATGGTTAGGGGGCTGGGGCAAATGACTTATGAGGAGAGGCTTAGGGAACTGGGCTTATTTAGTCTCGAGAAGAGAAGACTGAGAGGGGATTTAATAGCAGTCTTCAACTACCTGAAGAGTGCTTCCAAAGATGATGGAGCTGGACTGTTCTCAGTGGTGGTAGATGATAGAACAAGGAGCAATGGTCTCAGGTTGCAGAAAGGGAAGTTTAGGTTAGATATTAGGAAGAATTTCCTCACTAGGAGATTAGTAAAACACTAAAACAGGTTACCCAGAGAAGTGGTGGACTCTCCATCCTTGGAGGTTTTTAAGACCCAGCTAGACAAAGCCTTGGCTGGGATGATGTAGTGTAGCAAAACCCCCAGTTTCTCTTATTTATTTATTTATTTTAAAATTCAATCTCTTCCCTTTCCCAATCATTTCTGACTTGTACTCTCCCTCCCTTTTCCCTATAGATAAGTATAAGTAAGCTAACATGCAGGATAAGCTTTAAACATTTTTATTTTGGTAGAAAGTTTTTGGTTTTGGATAGCCACTGTTGTATATTGTACTATTATCATTTTTGTACTGATTTTTATTGTTTCATATGGATAGTGTATGGTTTAGGTTTGTAAGTGAACCAAAGTCATGTCAAGTTTCCATTTTATATGTCAAGCCTCCATCTTTTGTCCTCTGCCTGGGCATCCCATGTTGCAACTGTATGAGTCACGTACCCCTCCCATGTAAATTGTTTCCCCAATGAATGAGTGTGATTGGCAATGATGGAAATACAATGGTCACAGGCCTCTACTGAATGGCCTGTAATGACTGGACCATCACCTCACATTGATTCACCCAGGAACCATGCACCTTACCTAGGACCAGCATTTGAAAGGCAAAGGACCCTGCAAAACCAGCAACTCTCACCATTACAGACACCTGAAACTGCACATCCCTGCATGGAGCTCATATGCTCAGTTCGCCAAGGGCTGACCCTTGCCTGGGCATGCCTCCTGTCACTAGGGTCACACACGGTCTGCCCCAATAAAAAGGGGCAGTGAAGACAGACCCATGGGGAAGGTCATTTCCATCTCGACAGCACCATGCCACACTACCTATCCACCCAGAGGCCCTGCTGGTGACCCCGCTCCTGGACAACATCTACTGGACAAGGACCCCTTCCAGCCTGGATAGGCAGATATTACCTGCACACCTCCTCCTACAATTTGGACTCTCTTTCTGTCTCTGACTCTCTCTCTCTCTCCTCATGGACCTCAGCCCCTGCACCAAGCCTCTCTAACTCCTGCTGCCATTGTGTGTGGGGGGGTTGTGCAGGGGAACCGATCTGGCATTGTGTCACCATCTCCCCTGTTCAATAAAACCACTGTCATTTGCAACCCCTAGTTGGGTCATGTTTTACTGAATCCCAGTCCCCTTCCTATCTTAAATTCTAGCCTTATTCTCTCTCTCTCAATTCCAGACCCCACCCCTCTTCACTAGTTTCCTGATCTCCTCTCAATTCCTACTGCCTTTTCCCTGTGACTTTCTCTGCTTTCCTGCTGCCTCTGCTGCCTTTCAGTCTCTCCTGCTGCTTTTTCTGTGATTTTCTCTGCTGTCCATCTTTGTTTTCAGGCTTTCCCTGGTCCCCCTGCAGCTTCCCAGATGCTGCGGTTTTCTCCAACTCCTACTGCCCCACTCTGCAACTTCTCTAGCTGCCCCAGAGCCATCCTCTGACTTCCCTCACACCCAGAGTCCCTCTTCAACGCCCACACTTTCCCTTAGTCCCATTTTTCCCTCTCCCCATCTACCTTTTCAGCTTCCCCATAGCTCTGGCTCCAAACCCAGCCTCTGTGCTGGCATGCTTCCCTGTTCTGCAGGCTTTGGGCATTGTCTTTTAATCAATTAAGATCAATTAACCTAAAGTTACACCTGAGCCTCAGTTCTTCAGTCCAGGCCCCTGCAGTGTACTGGTTCTAATCCTCAACTCAGTGACTTTCATTTCCAGTAACTTTAACTCCCTATACTTCTACTGTTTTGCCTTAACCTTTCCCCAGGTATCCCAAGTACACCAAGCACATGCATTACATACACATCACAACACCCAACTTAGGAACTCACCTGTGTATATGTGTAGGTGGGTGGTGTGTGTGTGAATTAGTGAATACACATATATATACATATATAGATATCATTGTTATTGATATCTATATTGATTGTGTGTGTGGTATATAAATTAGTAATCCACATATGCGTATTGGATGTGCAGATGTTGGTAACTGGTAACTGATTCTGTCTAAATGTGGTGTGAATAGTGTGTATGGGCTTAAACTGGTGATAGGTGTGCATGAACCTAGACTGGTTATTTTTAACGTGTGTGTATCTGAGTTGCTAGTGGGAATGTGTGCATGTGTATATGTGTGTGTGTGTATACATATGTGTATATGCAATCACTAGCATTATGCGCATGATATACAAATTAGTGATCTATGTCTAACTTTTGGGATGTATAGTGTATGTGCTTGAATTGGTAATAAGTATGCATGTGGCTGGTTTGGATGTGTATGTGCCTGAGCTGGTTTTGTGTGTGTGTGTGTGTGTGTGTGTGTGTGTGTGTGTGAATGCACCTAATTGATTTGTGTGTGTTTTGTATATGTGCAATTGTGTCACACCCTCCTGTCTAACAGCATAATATTCAGATCCTGAGAGTTGGCCTAACCCCCACAGGGCAACAGTAATTGGGGATGGTTCTGCTTTGAGCAGGGGTTGTACTAGATAGATGGCCTCCTGAGCTCCCTTCCAACCCTAATTTTTCAATGATTCTATGAATTCTAAATAACATGACTCATCAAATTATGATCAATATATGGCAGAAGTGGAGTGTTTCAATTTCAAGGGCATAAGAACTTCTATATGGGGTCAGACTACAGGTCCATCTTGTTAAGCACCTTGTATTTCACAGCAGCAGAGAAGGGATTCTAAGAGGAAAGTGTATGCATATAGTGTTTATTTGTATGGATCTAACTGCTTCCAGCATTTTGATAGTGCAGCCACAAAATAAAATTAAATGGTTGACGCAGTGTATTAGGTTTCTCAGAAAATGCACCACCCCTCTTTTAATTTCACCAAAATTTAAATCGATTCCCCCAAAATATTCAAGTTAAAAAAATCAGTATTCTGCAGGAAAAAAGGTCATAGAACTAGTCATATAAACTGTGTGTGTGTGTGTGTGTATATATATATATATATATTTTTTTTTTTTCCCACTGCTCATGACAGATTTACCACACCATGGAGAATGTGAAATCCCTCTTACTTAGAATGACTTACTATCCCATGCTGTGGCTGGGCCAGACATTCTCTATAGCCTTTTCATTAGCAGAACCAGTTTTTTAAGTTGGTGTAAGGTTACAGCTACTTAAGGTCTTGACAGTAGTATATAAAATGCATACAAAGGACCCAGAACTCAGTGAACCTGATCAACAGAAATTATGTATGAAATAAATGGATAGAGCAATGTAGGTTCTAGCACCAAATTTGTGTTTGTTTTGAGGATTATTACACTCATAGGTATGAGTGTAAATAGGTATGAGGTGTACTCTTTTGTTTCTTTTATATCTTTTACTTCAGAGAACTTGAAATCTGGTTTTTTTTTTTACTAATCTTCCCAGAGGTACATGACCATGTTGTCCTTTTACCCTACACTTCTGCAACTGGGTCAAGTGTTTTGCTGCCAGTGGTTTGTCTCTGTCCTATTATATACATAAGAACTAAAAGGTGAATATCATATTTGCTGTTACCCAATAATATCTGTGTACCTGTCTTTCTCTCCTTATTGTCTAAGAGATAGTTTTGCTTAATGATTGCTTACTTTGGCTTGCCTCCTTTTTTTTAGGCAGCATAAATACCACAAGGAAAAACTTCACCCTACTTCTATTCTACTACAGCACCAAAGAGAGAGCAATATGCTTGTCTCTTTCTATCATTTTTCCTCAAAAAAACCTCTTGAAGCTCAGCAAGAACGTACCAAATGTGTTAAGTGATAATAATTTATAATTAGTTAATTATTTAAAATTACTTAATGTTTCCAATCTAAATTCTCCTTTTGAATTTTTTTTTGTTACATCAAGATCATAATAAATTTTTCACTTTTCTCCAGTCAGTGTCTGGTAGAATGTTACAATCACTAGCACATCTGGAAAACTGGCAGACTATATTTTAAATGATTGGAGTTACATTGATCTATAGGTTTCTAAGACGGCAAAATGCCAAAACATTAAACTAGCTTTCCATTTGTATTATACACATAAAGTAATATAGTTTCCTTCAATAAAAATGAAAAGTACTATTTATTTATTATTTAGTTACCAACACAGTTTTCTTTGTTCATTTTTCTGTATACTGTATTTCAATGTTATTTATTCCTGGATGCTGAAACCAGGGAAATGGTCTCAAGTCATATACCAAATCCTGATAAGGAAGTAGATAAATATGTCGACTATTGACATTTATTATTTCGTAAATAGCCAGGAATGTACCTTAGTAATAGAAGAGGAGGGCCAGAAATTACTTCAAGCAAGTCAAAGTAAGTTTTAAATAATAATGCTGCTATAGTCTGGTTTAGATAGGCTTTTTAATATTTTTTAAGGATTTCATGAAATATAAAGCTATCCAAATTTCATTCCTAACAGCTATTAATCACCTTTAGAAAATGCATCAATGGACATTTTTCACAGAAGAAAAAGGGAGAAAAATGAGGCTATTACACTCTGGTTAAATGCACTGTGCTAAAAAAAACCAAAGACATGAAAAAAGCAAGGCATTATTATGTTTCTGTCCAAGAAAGGCAAACTAACTAACTAACTAAAGAAGATACTAAAATTCCATGTGATTGGCTCATCTAAGGAATCCTGGTATAAGAAATGGACCAAATTGTGACATGGAAGATGCATGGGGATCTCCTTGCCACTGTGAGCTCTCTCTTTCCCTGCCCCCCACTGCCCTCACTACAGCCCTGGTATGGCAAGGAGCAAAGGAGCCACACACGGGATCACTTTGCTGCTGCTCACTCCGCACTGCCCCAGCAATGCACCTCCTGTGTGCAGGGCTGCAGTGGTAGGTGCAGGAGGTACATCACCAGGGCAGGGTGGCGGTTGAGCTTGTAGTATTAAGGAGATCCCTGTGCAACCCCATACAGCCCCAGTCATGCCAGATCATGCCTGCAAAGCCTGTGGAGGTCCTGGGGCAGAGAAGCAGGAAGGGAGCCCACACCTGCAGCCTGCTCCTGTCCCATATACAGAGCTGTGAGCAGTGTGCATGACAGTGGGGAGCCACCCTGCCTAAGCCCACAGCACACCAGGAGCAAGGGCAGGGGGCTGCAGACCTGGGTCTATAATGTCTTTTGTCTGGTGAAAAAAATGACCCTGTAACCTAACCCCCCCTATTTACATTAACTCATGTGGGGAAATTGGATTCGCTTAACTTTGTTTCTCTTAAAATCACATTTTTCAAGACTCTAACTACAACATTAAGTGAAGGGTATCTGTACTTCTCAACAGAATCTTCTGAACATCTCTACTGTCAATCTAACAAACTAACAGAGGTGTTAACTAGAACATTACTTGGACTGAAACTTTATATGTTGACTATTCCCAGACGCTTCTATGCGACACCAACATGAGATTCGCTCTCATTTCAATACTTTTATTTAGAATTAAATTCATTTCAAACTGTTTCAAAAGAGTTGAGAATAAGGTCTCTAGTAATGTGCATATATGTAGATTTTCATATATATCCAGAAAACTGGGTGTTGATATAATAAATATATGAAATGAAACAACATGCATTTTGGATTAATTCATTATCCAAAATGTTCATGGAAGCCAGAGTGAGCCTTGTAGCTTCACAAAACACTGGAGAGAGTTAGGAAGTTTTGCCAATAACTGACAGTCTTGAGATTTAACTATGATATATGTTACTTCATAGAAAACATGACCTGCATAAAAAGTATCTGATATTCAGAGACAGCAGATTATAAATTTAATAAATATATCCTGTTTTTTTCCTTATTTTGGAAAATAAACATGTAAGAGCTCTTAAAAGACACAAATAGTGGTTAGGTGTTTAAGTCCACTGAATTCATGTTCAATCATGTTAAAAATGTAATCCATATGTGAAAATGACATATATATTAAAAACTGAAAACTTTGGAAAGTAGTTCTGCTAAGGAATTTAAAACCCTTCTAAAAACAATAATTAAATATATAGACTTCTGATTGTCTAATTATTTCAAACCATTCTAACATAGAAAAATGTAACATTTTGGACACATGATCTATTTTTTTAACCCATAGAAATTTGTGATCTGATGATTAAGTAAAACAAATAGCACTTAACAGCATATGAAAATGGCAAAATTGAAATTCATTAATACAGTTGCTGAAGAAAATTACACATTATGATGAACTGATGAACAAATGTAGTATCAGAAATGGAACATTAACGAAAGGAAGAGATTTTTCACTTTCTGAGGTAATTTGATTGATCACTGTTGAAACTGAATACTGTATTCAATACTAAATTGGCTGAAACATGATCCTGTGTGTACTTCTGACCAAATCATCATCCAATAGATTCATAAATCCATTTATATAAGGAAAATGATGAATCTATCAATGCCATGCAAAGGGTCAAAGTTAAGATATTATTAGTACCAATTATTAACAATTATTAATAATTATAGCTGCTGTACTCTTCATAAACCTTATATGGAACTGAAAGGAAAAACAGAAACCCTCTCAGCCAGCTGATGCTTTGTTCACTACAAAGTATTATTTGGTAAGTCATATTCAAAAACAGTCATGGGGGGCTAGCTTTGTTTTACAGAGATTATTAGTATCAGTGATACACACATCTACACATGCCTCTTTTAAGTGGGCTTAGCTTAAAATCATCATTATTAAGTCATGTTAAGGACATGTGTCTACACACACGTCCTTAACACGTAAAAATGATGATTTAAGGCTATGGGAGCCTAAATTTGATACCCGCATAAAGCGCATATAGGCACAAATAGATAAGTTACATTAGCACATATGCAGATGTACTAATGTGAATTAATATGGTGTGCATCACATTAATGCACATTAGCTCATCAGCATATGTGCATATATGATTTAGCTATTTATGCCTAAATTTAATGTACCTTAATGCACATTAGTATGTCCACGTGTAGATGCACACCTAAATCTCTTTAATGCACCTTAAACAAAGGCACATTAAGTTTAGGCGCATGTAAATATATGTGCAGATATGCCGATTGTTATGTTCACCTGACTTTTGAAGCAAAGAAATAAAAATGGTCAATGATAGCCTAGGTTTAAAAGAAGAATGCAAGAGCAGCACTGCATCTTCAGAAGAAAATTACTCCATTCATTTGACTACAGAAAAAATTCTAGCATTTATGACAGAGAAAATGAATTTATTGTCATAAAAAGTGAAAATAAATATGCAAATAGGAAGTAAGATAGTAATGGTAAGGATACATTAACTGATTCTACTAGCATCTTTGGAAAAGTTCACCAGTTTAATAAATGTGTTGTAGCTTCATTCTTGTATAAAGCCATTTCCTAAATGGGGGTTTACCTCTGCCAGTATTCCTAGGCCTTTCAGTAGTCAGCTAATAAACCCCCAAAGTCTCCATGTTTTTATAACATGGCACAGCTTCTATTTTCTATATACAAGTACTGATCCTGCTTTGTTCATTCTTCAGTGGGCCCATCTACATGTGCAAATGCTGCAGGATTCAGGGGCAATCAACATGGGTTTTAGGGGCAATCGAAAGAGGTTCATTAGAGGCAGGTCCTTTTAAACCAACCTGGTGACCTTATATGACCAGGTCAAAAAAGCCTTGGATGCAGGTGTCGCAGTGGACATAGTCTTCCAGAACTTTAGGAAGGCCTTCAACCCTGTTTCTCACCCCATCCTCATTAAAAAATTAGGTGTCTGTGGCTGTGGTGTCAGTGCCTACACAGTCAGATGGGTTGCAAATTGGCTGGAGGCCCACACCCAGAGAGTGGTTGTGGATGGGTCATTTTTGACCTGGAGAGATGTGAGCAGTGGGGTTCCCCAGAGCTCGGTCCTCTGGCCTGTGCTGTACAATATCTTAATTGGTGATTTGGATGAGGGGATGAAATGCATCTTGTTCAAGTTTGCAGATGACGCTAAGATGTGGGGAGAAGTGAGCATACTAGAAGAGAGGAACAGGCTACAACTAGATCTCAACAGGTTACAGAGGTGGGCAGTTGAGAATAGGATGGGGTTCAATACTGACAAGTGCAAGGTATTGCACCTGGGGAGGAAGAACCAGCAGCATACCTACAGGCTGGGGAACTCCCTTCTCATCAGCACAGAGGCAGAGAAGGATTTTGGAATCACTACTGATTCCAAGATGAACATGGGCTGCCAATGTTGGGACACGGTCAGGAAGGCTAACTGCACCTTGTCATACATCCATAGATGCATCACGAGCAGGTCCAGGGAGGTGATCCTTCCCCCTCTATGTGACATTTGTCAGGCAACAGTTGGAGTACTGCATCCAGTTCTGGGCACCATACTTCAGGAGGGATGTGGACAGCATTGGAAGGGTTCAGAGAAGGGCCACTTGCATTATTAGGGGGCAGCAGGGCAGGCCTTATGAGGAGAGGCTACAGGATCTGAACCTGTTCAGCCTCCACAAAGGAAGGCTGAGAGGGGATCTGGTGGCTGCCTATAAACTTGCCAAGGGTGACCAGCAGGCTATGGATGAGTCCCTGTTCCCCCAAGCATTACCTGGGGCAACAAGGAACAATAACCATAAGTTGACTGAGAGTAGATTCAGGCTAGATATCAGAAGGCACTATTTCACAGTCATGGTGGGTAGGAGCTGGAACCAACTTCCAAGGGTGCTTGCTCCTACTCTGAGGGTCTTCAAAAGGAGTCTAGACAGCCACCTAGCTGGGGTCATTTGACCTCGGCATCCTTTTCTGCCCATGGCAGGGGGTCAAACTAAATGATCTGCTTAGGTCCCTTCTGACCCTACCAAGTATAAAACTGTGGATTTACTCCAGAGTAAATGAACCAACCCTGGCAGACATCTACACCCATTTGGGAGCAGATTGGTTCCCACCCTGCTCGCCCCCCGAAGCAATCGGGGGAGCTGTGTCTTCCCTTAGGTGTTAGTCCAAGGGCTGACAGGGAGCATGGGGCCAGGAGACAGCTGTCTTCTGGTGTGGGCTGAGAGATTGCTCCCTGCTCCTGGGAGCTGCCTGCTGCTGGGGGGGGCTCTGGCATAGGAGCCCAAACAAGGAAAATGTCGTCCTGCCCCACCAGCAGGGAGACCCTTGCCTTTGCAGGCAGTAAATTAACTCCCAAGTAAATCTAATTACTGAACAGTAAGAGTCTGCATATGTAGACGGTGATGCTTATTGGGTAAGTCTACACATGTCACTGTAGGACCTCTGTTACTTCATTGTCCTTTAATACTTCCTTTTTGAAGCACTAAATGATGGCACATCAATAACCCATGCTGCGCCGTGTACCTTGCTGTAGCAATGCACTATAACAAACGAGTGCATTGCTCTCGTGACATAACTGCAGCATCACTGTTTGTGACCGCCTACTCTACATCATTGTAGTGTGTTGCTGTGGTCACTTAGCATCACATGGAGATGTACTCACTATGCGGTAATTTGCTCTAGTGTTCAGTAAAGCATCTCATGTAGATGCATCCAGTATGAATGCACACCTTTATGATGTCCCATTATGTTGATTGTCATTCCCGTCTTAAAACTAGCTCAGGGTCAGATACATCATTAAAAAAATGATCTTCATGATGTAGAAATATAGATTAATACAGACTAGTGGTTCCCTACCATTTTCAGCACTAAAATGTATAACTCAGACAGTTATGGTTCTATTGTGTCTCTAGGGTTTACTTAGGCTAGAGAAATAGGGGTTTTACTGTGTTTTTTCTTTACAGCTCTAATTATGTGTACTAATGAAACCATCATATTATTCCAAAGGCTTGCTGAGTTACAAATATTGAGAGTGGGTTTATTGGAGTCTCCTGACAGGTTTACAAATTGTGACATTTGGAAAATATATTAAAAATGTAACTTCCTATACACCAGTATTTAAAAAATAATATTGCTTGAAATTAAATGTTTTATAGACCACTTATTATGGTGGCATTTAGAGAGATATATTAGTAGAATACAGTTATTATAACCATTATAGGAAAAGAGGAAATTAAAAAGATGATAATAATGTATTTTGCATATGGCAACTATACCTAGAACACTGGGTAGGCACCATTTTAATGTCTATTTAAAGTAATATAAATAATTTTGTTTTCAAGAATGTGCTGAACCTGGCAAAGGAGGTTAAAGACAAGAAGAAGAAGTTTTATAGGAATTTTGTCCAGAAAAGGAAAACCGAGGAAGCTGGGGTCCACTGTTGAATAACCAGGGGTAGCTCTCAACAGAAGAAGCAGAGAAGGAGGAGTTACTCAACAGCTATTTTGCCTCAGACTTGACAACATTACAGTGTAGTCAGACACCTAATAAGGATTATTTGTATAAGGAAGGCACAAGCTGAGGGATGAGATACCAAAAGAGGCAGTCAAAGAGGTTTCGATGGATTTGAATGAATTCAAGTCAGCAGGGCCAATGAATTTCATCCCAGGGTGCTGAAGGAACTGGCAGAAGTGACCTTGAAGCCCTTGTCAATGATATTCATGAAGTCATGGGAGACAGTCAAGGTAACAGAGGCTGAAAAAGATCCAACATAGTGTCCCTCTTTAAAAATGCAAAAATGAAGACACAGGAAACTACAAACTGGTTAGCCTCACCTCAGTACCTGAGAAGCTAGTGGAACATATCCTAAGGAAGTCCACTTGCAAGCACCTGGAGGAAGAAAGGTGTATCACAAGTAGCAATCATAGATTTACTAAGAACAAATTGTGTCAAACAAATGTGATCTCTTTCTTTGTTAAAGTAATTACTTGAGTGGAAAAAGGGAATGTTGTGTATA
>JAGPOW010002514.1:5837965-5864278 GCA_030014935.1 Caiman crocodilus | reverse complement strand
TATATAGTGTATCTGGACCTTAGCAAGGCTCCTGGCAAGGTCCATCATGACCTTCTCATAAACAAATTGGAGAATTGTGGGCTGGACAAAATTACTATAAGGTAGATAGATAACTGGTTCAATAAATGGAACCATGTCAGAATGGCAGGAGGTTTCAAGTAGAGTCCCACAAGGGAGTCTGTGTTGGGCTCAGTGCTGTTCAAAGTGTTTATTAATGGTTTGGATGCTAGCATAGAAAGCTTCTTGAGCAAGTTTGCAGATGACATAAACTGGGAAAGATTCTAGACTTTTTGGAGGACAAGTGTGGAATTCAGAAGGATCCTGACAGATTGGAAAGCTGGGCTGAAGCTAGCAGGATGAAGTTCAGTGTAGGCAGATGCAATGTGCTACACCTTGGGAAGAATAATTATGAATACAAATATAGAATGAATGGCATCTGCCTGGATGGTGGCACTACACAGAAGGATCTGGGCATCTTGGTAGATCATGAACTCAATATGAGTCTAAACTGTGATGCAGCCACACAAAAGGTGAATGGAGTTTTGGGATGCATCAGTGGAAGCATTATTTGCAAGACATAGGAGGTGATATTGTCTCTCTGCTTGGAACTGGTTAGGCACCACCTTAAGCACAGTGTGCAGCTTTGTGTTCTACATTTTTAAAGTGAAGAAGTTTAGAGAGGGTTCAGAAGTAGGTGACAAGAATGACAAAAGGCTTGGAAGGCAAGTTATATGAGAAGACATGGAAGGAACCAGGCAGATGCAGAAGACATGCTAAAGAGTAGACATGATAGCAGTATTCAAATACCTGAAGGGCTTGCTATAAGGAAGAGGGAAAACAGCTTTTTCTCTTGCTGTGGGGTAAGACACAGACCAATGGCTTACAGTAAAGTAGGCTTAGATTGAATATCAGGAAAAACTATTAGAACAGGTTGTAGACTTTCCGTCACTGGAGGTATTCAAGAGAGTGGACAGGGATAATGTAGGCATAGGTATGCCTATGTTCTAGTATGGGTGTTTCCTATGCTCCTAGGCTCTGCCAGGTGCTTCATGGGCTAGGAGGGAATTCCCATCCCACACCCCCTGCTGCTTATATGTTTGTGGGGGGGGGGAGTTTATGAGTTCCTCAGAGGTATTGAGTGTTGGCAACAACCAAGGGTTGAGGTTTTGATGGGTGTATCATCTCCTGCTGAGACTTAAAACAGAATAGTGGTTTGAGAAATAATTCCTTCCCAACTTCATGCAGCAATCAGCAAAGCCCAGAAGCATGAGAAAATCCAGCTAGGTTCCTTCCTAGAGGGTCTTGCTCCTCTGTTCAGGGTCAGACCAGTCACCATATTTGGGGTCAGGAAGAAAGTTTATCCCATAGTTAGTTCAATATGGACCATGGGTTTGTTTTTCTTCCTCTGTAGCTAGGTGGTCATCTTCTTGGAATCTCATGAGTACATATTAACAACTGTTGCAACAGCAGGAAACTGGTCCCCCTTCTTTACCTGTAGCCAGTTAGGATGTTAGGTCTTGTTTTGTGTCAGGGTTGCCTGTGTAGTTTTGTCATGAGTTTAAACCAGTGGTTCCCAACCTCAGATTATGACCCAAATGGGCACAATGCTGGCAGCATTACACACAAAGGATAAGCTGTGCTGTATGCCAGAAGCTCCCCTGCCCCCGCCTCTGGGTTGCTGTCACCACACTCCACTCCCAGCGGCGGGTTGTGGCAAAAAAAAAGTTGGGAATCAATGATTTAGACAATGGATTTGTATTGGATGGTTTGGATATGAATGATTCAGCCTCAGTCAGGGATTTAGACTAGATGATTTATGGAGGTTCTTTACAACCCTACTTCTCTATAATTCTACTCTAATAATTTAGTATATGTAAGGATTTTTTTATATAGTAAAATGTATACACAGGCATTTGTTCCTGCAAAATACACATCTATGTAAACAATTGCGCATGTACACAAAGGAAAGAATTTGGAACCTATATCTTTAACTATAGTTCTTAATAGAAATTTACCAGGAAAGCAAAACAGACTAATTATTTAGCATATTTTAAACCAGGGGTGTCACACATGTGATCCATTGGCCAGAGATATCTCTTAGAACTGTATGACCTAGCCTATGAGGTAGGTCTCTGAACCCATTTCATGTGGTAGCCCCAGCCCTGTAAACTGCATGTGGCACAGGGGTGAATGCACACAGCACAAGGGGTCATTCCAGGGCACATTGTTCTGGGGCTGATATGGACTGGGCTGTGTTGGAGACAGCACAAAGGGCTGGTCTGGCAGGGCTCTGCATTCAGCATGTACCCTGTGGCAATCCCATGCTATATGCATAGCCAGTCCAGCTAACATGCGATATGCAGCACATGCCAGCCCCAGAGGGCATGCTGTGCATGTGGCACATGAAGCCAGCATGGGGTGTGCACTGCTTATAGTGTGTGAACTGGATCTGGTGCTGCAAATGGCTCAGCAAGTCTGGGGTACAGGCTGCATGTGGTTCCCTGGACTGATCCTGTGTGCCACCTGCACCTTCCCCCCATGCTGGCCCCACAAGCTGCATGCACAGCAAGCTCTGGGGCTGACATGCACATTGGTACAGGACAGGGGATTGGTTCTGGTCTGGCCTGTAGATAAGCCCAGTGACAATCATCTGGCCCAAAGTGCCAGATGAGTTTTCCATCGCTGTTATAAACACTATACAACTTGATAATGGCATGAGGTATTGCTGCAATGTCAAGGAAAATTCATCCTGCAGGCATGTTAAGTCAATGAAGGCTAGAAAGAGAATACTTGAGTCATATTCCATCTAAACACTGTGTACTCTATCATCAAAGTACTATTTAGAGCCAGCAGGACTGTACTAGCATCACTACAGTTCCTGGAAGATTAGGCTCTTACTTTCCTTTGCTTCATTATTCTCTTTAAAGGCTTCAGCTTGCTCAAAAGAAGAATGCAATTAGGAATATGGAGACCATTTTCAAAGCAGAGAACATTTTTCAGTTTCAAAATAACCTCAATTTGATAACTAAAGTGGCATAATTATTAAATGTTATTTTCAACAAGGCTTGTTTTTCTTCTCTAAATGGTATTTAACATGTCAGTGCACAGAAAAAAACTGTGAAAGGCACCCTCATATATTGAGTTCCATTTATAATTATTAGGAAGATAACTTTCAGCCTGTACAAAGAGATCTGAATTGACTCTGGCATGGTGCACAGTACCAAATCAGAACCACTAGTAAAGTTACTGAAATTGCTTCAGCTCACTAATTCTTTCAATGAACAATATTAATTGGTGTAAGATAAAAATAAACACAAATTATATTTTCAACATTTTAAAACAAGTTTTGAAATGTATGAAAGTAAAGCCTTATTGCACCCAGGTTACAGCTGTAACAACCTGCACTTTAGCAAGCTTTCTGACATAACTGTTTCAGTACAATTGAAGGACATAATTGTTGCAGTACCACTCTGTTAGATACATTGCTGGTTGTGCCATAAGGAAGGTCTTACTTGATAAGCAGTAAATCCTGAGGGAGTTTTGTGATAAGTACACATGTCCAATCGTACTGGGAGGAAGCTGAAAAACTCATGTCCACTTTTGATTAAAGTCCTGATCCAAAGGCTATTGAAGTCAATAAGAAGATCATTTCTATGGCCTCTGCACCAAACTTTAAATCCACTTAAACCTGAGCTGAAGACCTAGAATAGCACTAGCTTGTTGGCATTGCATTTATGACCCAGATACGTTATTCTAGGTGGAGCCAAACTCGCAGACTGACCATGAGTTCTCGATACAATAATAAGCAAATGTTATTGATACACAGTGATAGCAGGTAAGAATAATGCAGGCAAAGCAAACAAAATACGCCCCCCCATTCAATATCTACCAGTCCTAAGACTGTTGCAGGGGGAAGGTATGTCTGGTCAGTGCACGAGCTTCACCCTGTGGTTCTTTCTTGAGTGTTGGGTGTCAACAGCCTGGAGATTGAGAGCTGAGGCCCACTCCCCCAACAGTGAGGTGGGTGATACAGGCTGGAGGTATGCCCTCGGTCCATGGTGGCCTTAGCTTACCCACTCAGAGACCCTTTGCTCCTTTGAAAATCCTACTTTTGTATTCTTTCTCTCCTCTGAGGACTCTTCATCTCCAGGCATCATTGATTGATCTCCCTGTGGTCAACATACTGTCCATATTCTGTCCTGCAAGCATAGTCCTTTGTTCCAAAAAACCCATCACATGCACACATCTACTGGTATCCTAATTTAATCTTTCCACCAAAATCAGAAAACCCAAGCACTCTGCAGCTGGTCACTGTGACCTGGCCAATGCAGCAGAGTCCCCTATCTCATGTTATGGAACATTATTCAAATTTCCCAGCCTATGTGTCTGCCCACTCCAAACACTATGGCTTTGAAAGAAACTATCACAAATACACTTTTTAAAACTAACAAACCCTTGTTGTGCCCCTGTATGATTGTTCTAATTCTTTACCTTCAAGACAATTCCTAAAAGCAAACCTCTAAATACAGGAGAGCCTTGCCATTTGTGGGGGATGCATTCTTGTGTCCCTCACAAATGACAAAATCCATGAATAAGGCACTGTGTTTATGAACACAATCTGCATTCATGAATGCAGTGCCCCTGGGGGCTGGAGGGAGGGCATGGCTGCACTGGTGATGACCAGAGCATAGTAGTGGAGGTGCCGTGGCAGCCTTTGGGTGGTGGTGGGAGCCCAGCGGGGGCAAGTGCAGAGTTCCTGAGGAGCTCCTTTAAGTGTATTTAAAATGTGGGTTTGGCATTCATGAATATTTGAAACCATGAATGCCAATCCCGCAAATAGCGAGGGTTTCTTGTATCTCTTTCTAGCCATCATAGCTCACTGTAACCTATTCCTTACTATTCATATTTCTCATCTGTATCATGTGTGGTTATTATACTTCAGTCTCAGAATGAAAATAATTATCTTGACTTGGGTATTTTGCCCCAGCAAAACTGTACAACTGTGAGTCATTTTTAGTAATGAATATCTTGGCTTACAGAAGACTGAATTGACTTAACTCAATTAACAAGGTTGAAGATCCTCTCACTCCATTACTTTTCATGAAGCTGAATTTGAGTTCATCTACTTATTAAAAATAGACCATTTTTTGACTTTTACATAATGGTTCTAAAATGAAATGATTTATGTAGAAGTGAAACAGTGTGAAAGAAGAAAGGTTTGTCAGACTATATAAAATTCTTTAAGACCAGTGCATGTCAGTGTAGCTGAAAATGAGAGCACATTAGTTGTATGTGTCATAAGTATCTTCGATCCAAGACAGTGACGCAGCTAGTGCCAAGAAAGGGAAGATCATGGATGAAGAGATCCTTTTTATTTCCAAACAATACAATATTATTTTAAAAATCAACATATAATGAAGAGCCAGTTGTTAATTTTATATCAACTTCCAGTTATTTTAGTATAAGAATAAAGTAGCAAAACAAAAATTTTAAATGGGTTCAGCTTCAGGCAACTTGATCAGATTAATTTGGAAAATTCAACTCCCATACAGGAAGGACACCATCAAACTGAATATAACAAATTAGATCAGTGATTCTCAACCAGAGTTCTATGGCTGCAGGTTGCCACACAGTGTTATCAATGTTACATGTGCAAATGTGATTTGAAAGATACTACCAGAGATTTCTAATTGGAATCCAGTGTTAAAAATATTTTAACCTGTTGTGGTCTTTCTAAGTTCTTTTCAACAGAATAATATTTTAAATCTATCTAAAAATTATCCCAAGAGCTGGCATTTTCTAAGGCATGTCTTGAGTCTAAAAATTTGAGAATCACTTCCTTAAATTATTAGAACTGAGAAAATTTGGAAGAAGCAAAAGTCTTAACAGTTAATTTACATTCTACATTTGAATGGAGTCTGTGAATAGACTCAGCTTCATTGTTTTGTTACTGATCAGTCACATCAACCTTATGTGCTGCCTCAAACGGCACTCACCTGCATAGTCTCCCTAATGCTCCACAAGAATATATTCTACTCATTGTTAAACAGTAGCAAAAATGAAAGTGAATGTGGATGAGGGTGGTGGGACTAAAAATTAATGTTTCTTACTACTGTTCAGTAATCTACATAAATATCCTTTTGAACAAAACAGAAAAACTAGGATGTGGGAGGGGGAATATGTTCTCTTTTACCTAATATGTTTTTTCTTTTTGCTAATATGTTCTTTTTAATCTACTAATTCAAGGGTGCTTTATCAGAAAATTACTTGTAACAAAATTAGCCTATTTAAAATATACATGTTATCATCAAACCATTCAATAACTAGCCAGCCAAAACATTAAATGCAATCTGGAGCATCACTTTATCTTTAGAACCACTAAACATTTTTGAAAGGCTTTTTATTGTTGGATACATCAACATTTTTGGCCTTGATTCTTCTTGGCATCTAGCCTCCCCTCTGTTGTTTCCTTCCTTTATCTCATTGTTGGACTGATTCCCACACTGCATGCATTTTCAGTACCCATCATGTAGTTTTCCTTCTGAATATGATCTTTTTCTTCTCTCACTTGCTATTATTACCTTGCTTTGAAGGACTACAATGCCCCAATGCACAGAAAACCATGCATATAAGAGAAGTCTGCCAAAAATTATACTGCAAAGAGAAAGCACAGTCTGCACATGATCATACTGTAGAACAGTACACATTAGATATGTTGCACAGGAGGCAGTGGGCAGAGGCAAATGGAGCATGACAACACTAATTATGGGCAAGGGGAGGGTGCTGGAAAGATTGCAATAGTAATAGCTTGAGTTGGGATAGTCCATAGAAACAGAGGAGGGAAATAAATCAAAATACAAATTTTCCCATGCATTCTAGTCAATAGCAGACAGATGGTTACTGACCAGTCAGTTTGCTGGTTCTCTGAGCAATGTGCATAGCAAGAATGATGTGGGGAAAGCAGTTCACAGAGGCTATGTATCAGGTTACCTGTAGATGGCCAGTCTTCCCCAAGAGATACAGAAATATCACCATGAAATGAATAAATGAAGCATCAATGAATAACAGAAAGATTTATTTCAACAGTGTAAGAGAGAATTTTCTCAATAAACACATCTCTGTGTTAACGTATGTGACCAGCAACATAAATGAGGGAAGAGTGTGGCTCCAGGCCGAGGTTCCAACTATAAGGGGCAGCCATGTACCAGGCAGTGCATTGTAGGGGATTCATGGAAAGGTGCTTCTTCCCCCTGAGAGTTTCTCACTGCAGGTGCAACCCTGTGTCCAGTAGCATATCTAGGGAGCTGTATTTTTTTTTTTTGTATTCCAATCCAAAAACAAAGTTAATGGGACTTTTGACATGTATTTTATTGGGAAAAGGACTTGCACCCTCTAACTCTACTGTGCATGGACAAAAATTCAGGGGTGATCTGGAGCAAGATGTTCTGCTTCACAGCACAAAAGACCATTGTTTCATTTTAAAAGGTATGGGGAAAGGAACACTCACTTGACAAAGCAGGAACAGCTGCTAGTCAAGGGAAGTATCCTGTTTTCTGAACGCCTCCGTTGGTGTTACAGGAGAGTTCTATGTCCGGAAGGAAGGATGCAGTAGACAGTGTTTTATAGCATGGGGTATAGCCCCTAGCTTTTGTAATAACAATAAATGGTTGTGCCCTGGATATTACTTTGCTGTCCTCTATAATGGCTTTACTAGGGGCAAGACCTGATTGTTTTAGACATCCCAGTCATGGATACTTCACTAGTGCTCTTATTCCACATTCCTTTTCACTCTTTCTAAACTGTGGCAACACTATTTGTGTGCAACAATGCTGCCATTGAGTTCTAGGCATTGAAGACAGTTTCATCCCTATACGAAGATCAAGAAATAGATTAAAACTTGCTTTCCAGTTGCAAAAATGAATTAAAAATCCACCAACTACTAAGCCATGTCTATCAATTTGCATGTGTGATAGATGGAAAATACTGTATGTATTCATGGGTGTTGATTGTAGCTGTGTTGGTCTAAGGACATAGGTAGATAAGGTTCTTTGGGTAAATGTGATATCTTATACCTTTTGTCTGAAGAAAGGTGTTTGTGCCCAAAAGCTTGCAAAGTATAATGTTCAATCCATTCTGATACAAATGTCAGTAACCACCTTTCAGTAATAACTGTTTATAACTTTTAATGGTGCCCATTATAATAACCTCTCTTTATGCAAACTTACAAACAGGGAAAATTGGTAAGTGTGAATCAACTAACGATATTCAATCTCTTTCCCTTCAGTAAGTGGGTGCCAAACTATTGTAACACCCCTTTTCTCACTGAGATATGTAATGCAATCCTAATTTAGCTTTCACTTACTGTGGGGTAAGAACCTGCATATAGTCTATTATTGTAAAGCAGCTAATGCATGGTAAGGCCCCATCCCATTTTCATATTCATATATTTATAACTTTAATTTATATTCAAAAGTAACCTGACTTGGAGACTGGGGGTACTTGTACACGTGATGCCATTAACATGTACACGTGATGAAAATCCCATTTTTTTGTGTTGTAATGGCATCACAGTGTGCATGTGCAAGACTTTTTGGGGTTTTAAATGAGTGGGTATAGTTTAGTTTCCAATGTTGCAAATTGCAATGATGCAGTTGTCACCCTCTGGCCATGGGAGAGGTGGGCAGGCTCAACAGAAAAAAAAGATAGAACCCCTCACTGCTTCTGCCTTCAGCAGGCTTCTGAGATTGGCAGGATAGCTGGTCCCACCTGGGAATGAGATGCTTTGCCTCTGCAGCAGTGCAGGAAGGTGGCAGGAGGATGGCTGGGTTTGCTGGTGGCCAGAGAAGGAATCAGGGACAGTGTACAGGGCACTGAAAGCCTGGGCAAGCTGCTAGCTGGCTGGGTGCTGCCTCAGCTCAGAGGTACCCAATCCAATGATTCCCCGAGCCTATACAGGCTTCCAGCACCCTGTGCACTGTCCTTGCTGCCTTCTCCAGCCTCCCTCCAGCTGCCTACTTGCATTACCCCGGGGCAAGCCAGCCCATTTCCAGGTGGCCCCACGAGTCCTGCCAACTGCAGGACCCTGCTTTTTATGCAAAAGTGGAGAGGGGCCCAATTCTTGCTGCTGTGGAACCTACTACTGAGTTTAGTAAGAATTTTCACACTTTGGACATGTCAAATCAGGTCCTGTAGGCATCTGTCCTGGGTCAAGTTCTATTCAATATTTTCAATTTGATTTGCATCACTGAAAAGAAGCCATACTTACAATTTTTATGGGTGAAACTGAGCTGGGAGTGGTTAAATATATTTTGAAAGGCTTTAAAAACTTAAAATGATCTTGGTAAATTGAAGAAATAATCCAAAATCAACAAGATGAAATGTGATATGTGCAAATAGAAATATGATGCACCTGCAAAATGCTACACTTGTGAAGGAGAAACTAAGCACACAAATAGAAAATGTGAAATAACTGAGTAAGCAACAACAGTAATGACAAGATTTTAGGGTTATACTGGATCACAAACTAAATATGAGTCAGCAGCAAGGTGAGGCCAAAAAAAATGGAAAAATGAGGAAATCTCATTCCTGGAGGTATTAATATAGGTATCATAACAAGCAAGCAAAATCTGGTGTTGCTGAGACCTTAGCTACCATTTTGGGCAGTACAGTTTAAAATATAGACAAGAGATTAGAAAAATGACATATAAGGAAAGGTTGAAAGAATTGTATTTGTTTCCACTAGAAAGGAGAAGATTAAGGGAGAATATGATAATGGTCTTCCAACATGGAAAAAGATATATAAAGGAGGACAGCTATCCATTGATCTCCATGTACCGGAAGATGCCTAGGAAGCAATTAGCTTAATTTGCAGGAGAGGAAATCTAGGCTTGATATTAGAAAAAATTACTAACTCTAAGGGTGCATCTACATGTTTCCCTAAGACAATGTAGTGTGCTACGTTTTCATATGATGCACTATGGTAATGTAGTGATCATGTGGGTCTACACATGATTGCCAGCTATGTCACCACTGTGGTACTCTTCCCCCTGGTATAGCAGGCCATTACAGGAACATCTAACCATGTTCCATGTGCATGGTACAGTAACCATCCATGCTGCGCCTTCCTTCTGGAAGTACTAAAGCTGTAGCAACGTTGCCATAAGGCAATGTGCAGATATGTCCTAAGGGCAGTTAAGCACTGAAACAGTGACCTGTAGAACTTGTGGCGCCTCTTCCACTGGATTCAGAATGGATTAGTCAAATACATTGGGTATATTCTAGGATACTTAACATACTCAGAGCAAAAGACAGGCTGGATGAACACCTGAGGTTTTGAGACTGACATTTATATCATTTAGAAATAATAGTGTTTAGGGGAATGAAAGTATCCATAATATATAAAAATACCAAGAATTAATACAATCTGTTATTTTTTCAAGTTTTCAAACGGGACCCATATGCTTATGTGTTAGATAGATAGATAGATAGATAGATAGATAGATTAAAAGCCCGGTTTTCCAGTATGAATAGGGAATGGGGGTCCCAGTAATCTAAAAATTCCACTTATCTGATGCACAGAGGTTTATGGCTGGATGTGGAAGAGGGGATGGGAGAGTGGAGATAGGGGTGGCGGTGGCCACACGTAGAGTGGTGATGGTATAGGGTGGTCAGTAGCGTCAGTGGCTGACTCGTACAAGCATCTTCCTGCCCTCCTACCCCACATGTGATCGGCCTTGCTAGCAATTCCAGTTAATAAATACCGGTTAGTAAAATGCTGGATAACAGGGCTTTACTGTAGATATAGATATAGATATAGATGCTTTTCTCAATGTATTTAAGCAAATACAATTTGTGTCACTTTAATTTGTAAATTATCATGTTGAAAATATACATGCACAATATCTGTCAGAAAACCTTCCCATTTTAAACTCACATTGAATACATGCAACATATATACTACAACATATTGAAATAATGAGGAAGCAAGCTGTAAGAAACACAGATGGTCTGAGTTGTTCAGATCACCTTGTTTACTATGCACACCTTAATTTAGTTATCAGAACAGATGTGCCTACTGTACAGTGTGTAACCTCCATTTCTTCTTTTCCTATTAATGCTGTCAAGTGGCTATATGAACAACAGATACTTAGATACTTTATATCCTTTAGTCAGTCCTGGGTAGCATATAATTTATTATTGGCATAATGTGTCCATTTACATGAATAGCTGTTCGCATGCAGAGCCCAGATCTATAGTGTACCAGAGTCTTCCAGTTCATGAACTGGGTTATGCCACCTGGTGAAGGTAAATTCATCTGTACCTGAAAGAAGTTGGAACAAACTGTCTGCAAACTTTCCTTTGTTATAGTAGCAAGTAAAGCTACAAGTAGATTTAAAAAGGCAGTTAGTTTTTTCTTTTAAAATTATTTTTGACAGAAAATCAGAAATACAACAAAAAATTTTTTCTGTGAAAGGTGGCTTCTCTCCATGTAAAACAACTTTTTAATCACAACACTGAGCAGGCAAAACCAAACCAAAACAAAAGAAATCAATCCAGAAATCCCAACAATCTTCAGAATGGGAGCTGTAGTTCAAGTGTCTCACTGTCATCCGCTTCTATCAGCAAGGTTCCCTGGATGAGTTACATTGTTAATAAGCACCACAGCTGGGGGTCCCATTTTGTAGTCTGGTCAGGGAGCTTGCCCCTATGGGATATAGGAATATAGCACATCAGAATTCCAACTCCTATAAGCATGATGGTGGCAACGTTGAGTCTTTTTTTTAACCAAAAGCTTGAAGCTTGAAAATATTTCTTGCTTCTTTAAGAGGAACTTTTTTTACTTTAAAATTTTATATCCCTAAGTCATTTTTTGTTCATTTTCTGAGAAGTTCTAATGTAATTATAATAGTGATCCAGATTTACAATACTAGTCACATGAAGGTCATTAAAGAGACTCCATGACATTTCTGAAGCTGCCTTCCATGTCTGCTTCTGCAGGCCCATTGCAGCGAACTTAGTGAACTTTTCAGCAGTTTACAAGGAGTGTATATTTGTCAACAGTCCTTGCATCTGTCTACTACACTTGATGTTAAGTGATACAGATATGCATTCCTCATCCTCTGAGTACTGCAATAAGAATAAGCTTATTAAGGAAACAGAGATGGGATACAGTTTTGTATATTTTGGATGGACTTGGTCTTAGAAGAGATGGGCTGTATTCCTAGCTCTGCCCTTAGCCTAGTAAGTACCTTTTTTATTCCTCAGTTTCTTCATATATAAATTAGGGATAATGACACTGATCTTCTCTGTAGAGCTTTCAACTTACAAATGAAAAGCACTGTATAACAATGAGACCTTCTCCTTCCCTGTTCTAGCCTCCTCTGCTAAGCTACATTTTCTATACTCTTTCCACTCCAGTTTTTTTACCCATCTACTTGTTCGTGCTGCACTGACTCAGGAGGTTTGGAATTTGTACCATCACCAGGGGTAAAGAATTACAATTATTTATTTATTTACTTTTAATTAAAAAAAGCAAAATTGTAAATTTATCCTAGCTATTTATCTTTAAAATAAATTATTTAAGAGGCATTGGCTGCTGGAAAAGAAGATAGAAATCAGCACCTGGTGGCTAATATATTTTTAATATGTTTTTGGCAAGGGTACCTTTTTTTATTGGTGGTATATGTGACCTGCTTTTTGTATTTTCATTCAGCACTGATGTAACCAATAAGACTTTAAACATCAACACTTCATTGGAATATTATGGCATTATTCTCCTATACAAAAAAACCAAAAAAAACCAGAAATCAAGTCAAGCATTTTAATTCAATATCTATAAGCAAATAAATTTGTTAAAATAATTCATTCAAAATTACATTTCAGCTACAACTAGGTTTACTGAAGAAATAGGGCATGGAAAGTCAATAATTTTCCCAATAAGGATTTCTACATGAGCCTGTAGTAACCGAGGGAGGTAGGGATATGAAATATCTCAGGAGGTTAGGTTGACATTAAAACTGAACATAAGAGAACACATTAGGATCTGGAAAGAAATTCAGAAAAGTTGTAAAGTATGCCAGGTTTTGGTTTCACTTGATCACATACAAGACATCTAAAATGTGGGAACTTGTAAAGCTGCATAACTTTATTAAGCCATATATGCATATTCTTTGTTAAATATATCAGTTGTCAATGGGATAAAAATATTTAACTTAAACTTGTTAAATAGTCGTATTCCTTTTAAAATCAGTATACATCACCCTGAAATATAAGGCCGTCTTTGTAGTAGAAAATTAAGCAAATATTAGAATACTTGGAGGACCAGCTTGGAAGATCAGCTATTAATATCAGCCATTTTGTGCATATCGTATAACCTGGGGTTTGATTTCTTTTTATACTTTATGCATTTTTCAGATCCAAAATGCATTGCAAACAATGGGTACATCTACACAAGACATTAACTCCTCAGTAGCCTAATAACACTGTACAGTAGCATGCCAGACAAAACCTGTGCTAATATGCTACTGTGCTGTAGTTTTAGGCTACTGGATAGCTAGTATCTGAAAAAAACCATGCATCGATGCTACTGCATACTAGTGCAAATTACTGCACATTGATTTAGTACTTGGTTATCTAAGTACTAAACCTAATATGCTGTAACTACGGACCATTAATGACCATGTAGACACACCCAAACAGTCTGATTCTTAAGTATTTCTTGAGGCCAAAAAGAAAAGGAATATTGATAAATTCTGTATTTGATGAACACCATTCTACTAGATCTAAGTAGGACATCAGCTATGTTGGCAAGAAAAATCAGATAAACTGTAATTTCCTGCTTCTTCCATGGTTTCACTTATTTTCTTTTCACTAGGAATTTTGCTCAATCTGTTAGTCTCCCTTACACACACTCGTACTGTTTTGTTCCTGGCAAAGGGCACTATAAATAGTAAGTGGGCTGTGGTTGTGTTTGTCAGCAAAGAGGAAGATTTGGAATTTTTGGGGTTAGATTAATTTTCTCGGGAGAATTGGGAGTCAGGTCAGGTGGATTCTTGAATGAAAGGTAATGGAAAATGAGCAAGGCAAATAAATCTATGTGATTTTGATGACTGAAATTTCACCATTTGAACTGTGACCCATGGAAGTATTAAGCATTTACAATAGGCACAGGACCTTTTAACATATACAGGCATACTCAACTGACACTGAGTCCATTCAGGATTTTGGACAGCTCTTGTACACATGAAGTTTGCTCAAATCCATGACAAGAACCTATCACTTCTATTCTAATATTAATGGCTGTAGTTTAGATTCTTATGACAGTAGCTTCATAATAACATACACAACTCAGATATGTCCTAGAGGAACATTTGAATCAGGACTGAATATCTGTATGAATCCAGAAGGCCATAAGTGAAGGGTTTTAAAGTATTTGACGTGTAAATCTCAAAAAGCAACTTAAGTAGTATGCAGATAAGTCAGTTTTACCTTGAATTGAATGTCACTTTGTGATATGAATCTAGAATCATTTGAATGAAAAAGGTAGCATAAATTATTCAATTTAACATGTCATTGGAGCATTTTTAGCAGATATGTAAACCACATATGCAACAATCTATAGTTTCCTCAAATACATTTTTCTTTTCAGAATGATCAAATTATAAGAAAGAAAAGCTAAGGGATTAAATGGACAGCATGTACAAGTACAGAGTGGCAAGCAGCTTTACAGCAAAACCTAGTGCCTCTGGGTTTTGGAGACTCACCCATAGTCCCTTTCATGGGGGAAAGAAAAGCAATTAAATTATTTTGTTAGTCTACCCACACAGACACAGGTCGATATGTTGTTCCATTCCTGTATCTCTGTTCTGTTCTCCAGTTTACATATCCAATCAATCTCTTTGCCTTGTATGATTGATCAAAGAAGAGTACAATGTGAAAGGAGAAGCTTGGGAGATATATCAACTCCAATGTCATTAGGGATGGAGGCTAAAGACACATTGTGCCATACTTATTGTAAAGCTGAATTACACAAAGAAAACAAGAAATGTAGGTCATTAATCCATATTGCAATATTTTTCTTTTTTGATTTACTATTCTCTGATGAACAGCTTCCTATATATTGTAGCCCATATCCTGGCATTCCCCCACCTCTTGTTCCAATGATTTTCAGAAGCCATCATGCACCATGGAGATATTATGTGAAATATGAAAATTAGTTCTAGAGGAATATAAGAAAAAATAAAAAGTTTTATCAATAATAATAAAGACAGTATTCCCTAATTAAATTATTAAGAGTATTACATCAAACTTGTTTTATATAACCCAATATTTCTCCTGGCATTGCCCCACCTCTTACTCACTCCAGTGATATTCAGGTATTATGATATTGCCTACTTCATATCCACCTGTAAATAGGTTGCTTAATATGCTGGTTTTTGCAGGCTCCTCAGCTAGTCCTCCCAAATAAAGCACAGTCTTTTTGCAACAAACAAACAAGGAAAGACAAACAAAATTAATCCCTTCTGTCCTGTTCTGGGCACTAGGTGGGGAGCCCTTTGGCTCTAACCTTAGTGTAGCAGCTTGGCCCCTTCCTGGCAGCAATCTTTTTCTTTGCTTATAGGCTGTTCTCTTACCATTTGCTGCCTTTCTGCTCTCTCTCCTGTGGATTTAAGCTACCAGTGGGACACTCTCATTATCCAGATGCCCAGCAGCTGGGTCTGACAGTTCAGCTTTTAAAGGGACAGACTGCACTGTTACACCATCATCTCAGATTCTTTATACATAAGGATCTACTCAGTTTGTAATTTTGCAATTTTCACAGAAACCATGAAAACTGGTGTTCTCTGTGATATTGTGAGGAATTGATAGAAAAAAAATCCTTATCTAAATAAAATGCTGGCTTCCCAGTGGGAGCCACCAATCACTGTAGTCTAGCTTCAAAGTCTGCAGGGGTACGGGGGGTAGATGTCACTGGCTCAAAGAGAAGCCACCAAGATGGCAGCCATCCTGTCTTTCCCCCGCCACTGATTGGCTGAGAGAGTTGCCTTTTGTGTGGTCCCGTCTCTCTCTGCCAACCAGAGGCAAGGGGCAGGACCACCTCAAAGGCACCCCTTTTGGCCAATGAATAGTGATAAGTGGGGCCCCTCTGCTAATCAGCAGCTGAAAAGTTCATGAAAATGGTATTGGGTGCCATGAGTTGTACACCCAATACCTGCTTCTGTCAATGCAGTGGTCCTAGCTCAGGAGCACAACTTCCTTTGTGGTCAACAACAATTCAAAAGTTACAAGGGTGCAATAGAGAAGTTCAGAGGTAGAGAAGTGGGGCAAAGAGCCCACAGGCCTAAGCCTACTACCCAGAACCCAGGAGGAAATTTGCCAGAGGTCTGAGCCGGCAACTAAGAAGAAAGTTTCCATGTTTGTGGCCAGCAACAATCCTCTAATTACTAGTCCATAATATGCTTATTAGCAAACAGAACCAGCAACCAGGGGGAGGGCTAGAATAATATGATTTGGATCTGCAGAACTGGTGCACCTCTTTACTATACTTGAGTTGATACTCAGGCCAAAGCCTGTGAAGAAAGCCTCCACAATTCAAGTAGTACACAGAAGAGAAGCCTCAGCAGTACTTGTAGCCAGCAACCAGGAGGAAGAAGTTATATAAGTTCCGTAAGGGTAGAATGTAAAGCAGAAGGGTATATATCTCTTCTCCAAAGGAATAGAGGGACCTAGGGAGGAGTTAGAACCATGAAGTGGGCATTTCCTCCCCATGGGGACAGAGGTAGGGAGGGCACATAATTGCCTGCCTTATGCTCAGTATCCGCTTTCTCCTTGTAAATAATTGAACAGTAATTATAAATTTATATAACATAAGTCTATATAAAATAAGTCTATATCATACATTGGCTATATAGATATAGATATATATAAGAGGCCCAGGATATGTGTTATTTGTGATCTACCTGCCTTGAAATGCTGTGATAAGGATTTGAACCATTACAGTTATTATTGACCATTAATAAATCATCATTAATATTACTATTACTACAAACTCTTATTGATATACTACTACTGGGATTATTAGAAGTACCTGTTATTATAGTATAAGTGTATATACGTCAGGATGAAAATCAACTATAATTATAATGCATAATAGTACAATTGTTGAGAGAATCCTGAAGGTAGTGTTATCATCCTCTCTTTCTTCCTTTGTCTTTCTGCCTCTTGTCACACAAACAGCCTATGGCTAGAAGTGGAAGGGGATCTAAAGACTGGAGGCGGGGAGGATAGAAAGAGCATTGGAATTCATATTGGTGCCTCTTGTGCACCTCGCATACCTTCCTTCACACCCATAAAATTCCACCAGTCATTTACAATAAATTTCAACTGAACAGTGTACCCCCCCAACCAGAGTGGACCCTGTCGAGGTGCAGAGCATACCGACAGCGTCAGGAGGCATGGCGCCCTGGCATGGACACAAAGGTGGCACCATTGGTAGGTGTGAAGGGGGCACCAGCACTTCACACTGCTTGCCCCCTCCTTCCCTGTCACTGACAAAATTGCCACAGAAAGTGTCTTGCCTGCGGCATGTGTGGTTGCAAGGGAAGTAGCACCCTGGGCTTGTTCCCTGGGTCCTGGAGACCCATGGTAACCATTGGTGCAGGCCTTTGGGCAAATTAGCACCCCCATGCCGAATTGATCCTGTGTGCCATTGCAGTGGGGGAGAGAACTTTTTGAGTGCCCATATGCGAGGCTGGTGGTGGTGCTGAGGAATTGCCCCATCTGCTCTGCCCATCTCTGCAGGGTCCCGAAAGTGCTGTGCCTGGGATGGTTGCTTGTATTCACGCCTACCTAGGGAGGCCTCTGCCACCCTCAGGGTACAGGCAAGTGTCAGGTGTCACCTACCAAAGGGGCCATATAGCACATCACCATACCCTCTTTCAAGTTGCACACTGCAGAAGTGCAGGTATTAAATAAGGCTCAAAGCTTCCTTGCACCTCATTTGATCAGCCTACAGTCTTCTTGAACCCTGGATTCTCATTGCTGTGCCCCCCCCCCCAGGGGTAAGTCTCATGACTGGAATGAGTCCTTCTCTGCCTGCACTGTGCTGTTGTCCCTCATCCACCTCAAACCTCCCTCATCGATGCACTGAATGCCCATCCCGACTCTTCTGCTTCCCCAATTCATAGTCCTTAAGCAGGACAACCCCCACCCCATCAGCCTCATTTTGGTGTGGAAAAAAAAAACCACATTCTTATGCCGGGCTGGAAAAGAGCATGAAAAGAAGGTGAAAATGTTTTTAAAATCCCTGGGTTTGTGTGCAAGCAAAGCAGGCCTTAAACTCCATGTTGCTGCCCCCGTCTCCTCCCCGCCCCCCCAGCTTCACTTTCGTGGCTGGAAAATAGTGTGAAAAGAATCTTGAAAAGGCACATTTTCAAAGTTTCCATCTAGGGGAAATGCAAAGAAGTGTAGTGAAGGGTGAGCCAAAGAGCCTGGGAAGCCATGAGCCCCTGTGGGTGACTTTGCAAAGAGGTAGGTGGCTTGCAAAAAAGCAAGCCAGGCTGCTGGGGGATGACACACCAGCCTTTGTAAAATGCTGGTGTGCAGGCCAGCACTTGTGTGTTGCAACCCACCCAGGCAGCCCCCCTGTTTACCTCTGGAGCCCCCCTGTGTAGCTGTGTAAGAGAGATTGCCAACCTCTCCCTCCTGGCACCATGCAGCAGGCAGCAAGAAAAATTAACAGAGACAAATGAACCAAAGCAATGAATGAAATCCACCTTCACATCCAAGCAGTGTAAGGGTGACTATGGAGACAGACACAGGAAGACAGGAAACCTTGAGGTTTTATTGTTTGCAACACACTATTATAATTACTTGTGCTTCTTTACCTTCAGCCCACCATGACCCTGACCTGCCCCTGTCTCCCTGAAATGCAATGGCACCCTCCTGGCTGTGCTGGAAGTCATATGGCCCTCCTGTGATGCCACTGAGTTAGGGGGAACAGATTTGACTGTAATTATCCACTCTTCTTGAACAGAGGCAAGATGAGCAGACTGACTTTTACCTTTCAGGCATTGTACCTATTATTTAAGTACTTCTGCACACTCTGAAACGCAGCATTGAAAGGGGCCTGTGACCTATGTAATTCAACATGGGACTTGTTGACAATGTCTTTCAAATTTCACATGGTGTTTCACACTCCCTCAAGGATGGCATCCTCCTTACATGGTGACTTACAGAGTTCATCCCACCAGGCATCTGCATGTTCCACTCTAGCTGCTGAGGAGTCGGCCAAAACCTCAAACAAGGTTTTATGGGACCATCTTTGCTTGCTGCAAAAATCTCTGCAAAGCTCTGCTATAGTGTGAGCGGGCACCATTCCAGGCAGCCCTGGATCATGGTGGCTGATAAACAAAGAAAATATCAATGGTTGTCTTCCCCCCAAGAAGAGGAAAGTACACACTTCCACCACCACCATGCAGTACACAAAATCCCATCAGGCACAGAAACAGATGCCACAACAGTGGGGTTTCCAAGGGAGGGCTCTCACCAAAGTCCACTCACCTATTTTAGGCTAGATGCTTGCCTCAACTTTTCTATATTTAGTCAGTCTCTAGCACTCATTACCTTGCCTGGGAGATTTCCTCTTTTTATCTCTCCATTTTTCTATACTACGTTTTATCACTTCGGCCAGCTGGCCAAAGCCTGCCACAACATCTTGATGGAACTTTCCACACACCCATGATCTCTTCTGCCACGACTTGTTGTTAAGAAAGGAAAGTGTCTCAGAGCACTTAGGTGCCCTGCTCCTCAAGAGGGAAAAACTACCAGGGAAAGAGCCCTAGCACTGAATAAGGAGCCCAGCTGTGGGTTGCTGGGGCAATCAGGGAAGGCCAGCTGACCAGAAGGGGCAGGGCCCAGTTCCCTTATAAACCCTAGGGGCTGGGGCCAGAGGCAGTTCCCTGCCAGCTGCCAAAGAAGAAGGATCTCTCTGCCATGAGAGAGAAGAGAAGTCTGACCCAGGAGCAGTATCTAACTTTGCTGAGAGATAAAGGTCTCTGGTAGGAGTGAATGTTGTTATGGCTGGACAGCTTCAGTTTGAGTTATAGCCAGAGGGTTAGCATTTTGTGTTGCTGTTTGTTTATCACTGGTGGTTTGGGTGAGACTATTAGGGGTTGGAGGAGACCTCATAGGGGACTCACAGTGGAGTGGGGACCCCAGCGCCAGTAAGGATGCAGCATCCTGATAGGGGACTCATAGCGGAGTGTGAAAGCGGGATCCACGAGGGGTCTGGGAGTCCACAGGCAGAGACTACAATGAGAAGTGACCAAGAGGGCATAAAAAGGCAGTCTCCTAACATATTTTAACATCAAAGACGTGGCAAGTGAGAAACGGAGGATGCCCTTGAGCCAACTTGGCATGGGAAGGGACCTTAAGGAAATCACGGCCCTCCTGTAGGACCCCGCCTCTGACAGAAAGAAATGCCTGGAAACTTTTGACTTTTTTGGTCTTCAGGTCTGCCTCAACCTTGTTCATTCAATCGGGTCTTAATTCAGCAGTCCATGCAGCCTGCCTTGGAACTGTCTAAATGCTTCTTATGTCTCTGGATCTGACCAATCAATAGCCATGTTGAGCCTGGTTATCCTCCACCAGGCTTGTAGCAACAAAATGAACCTACCTGTATTTAACCAGTTTTTTTGCTCCTGACCTATGGTCTGGATGGTGGCATCTCACTATCCTGATCTATCTTGGAGGAATCCTCTCCCACTCCAAAGGAAATAGAAAAGAAAACAAACTGGGACTTCACCTGCCCTTTTTGTTTAATCTTTATGACTCTTTTCTTTGTTTATCTCTCTTCTTAGACCTACCATTAGGGTCTTTACAGTACCTCCTTCCCTGCTTGTGTCTCTGGACTGCCCCAGTGCAGTTTCAGTTTCCCTGAGAGCTGCTGCTTCAGAGTTTCTTTTCCAGCAACTCCCTCAACAGAGCTGCCCCTATGAAACCTGTTCCTAGCTGCTCCCTCTGTATCTTCAGTCATCCCTGCTGCCTCTCTGGCTGAGACAGCAACTTCCAGTTCCAGGCATTCCTCCTTTACCCGCTCCAGGTGTCTTATCTTAGGGTTCATGCTTACTCCCCCTCCCCTCTGGAAACACCAGGAGAAGAATCATCCCTGCATGGTTTTTTGCAGCCTTGGGGCTGGGACAGCTGCTTGCAACTCTGGTGGGTTAATTTTTGCCCCCTGTGACTCTTCTCTTTCCTCACATGGGGCACCACTCGTACCGCCCAAAACTTACAAGTACTCATTTTGGAAACAGGTCCATGGCTGCTACTGCCTGTGCTAGCTGCAAATAATTAATTAAAGCAAATAATTAGTTTTGTGTCTGTTACATTATAAGCTATTGAACCCATCATGTACCACCACTGAAACAACATGGTGACTGAACTCCAGCAACACATGAATTTCCCTCCCTCCCCCAGACCCCACAAACCCAACCAGCACAATCCCAGGCATTGCCTGGCAGTGGCAAGAAGCACATTACAAGAGATTTACCAGGTCCAGCATGTTCTTGGGCCTCGGTAACAGTAGATGATGTATCGGCCACATGGGTTTCTTCCTGACCTACCATCTCCTCTACTAAGTGGCACTAAATGTATGGTGACCGACAGTTCTTCCTGTCACTCATCAGGGAGCAGGGAGCAGTCTGTGTACAGTTGAGACATGATCATGGTTTCACCCTCAGGAAGGGCTGCTGCCGTCTCCCCCTTCTTCCCAACCCCGGTGCTTAAAGTCTCCATCCCTGGGTTGTCACCCACATCCTTAGAGACAATGATGGACAGCTTGCCATAAAAGGGGACAACTGTGTGACCTGCCCCACAACAAGAGTTCACATCTTTGGCTCTGTAAAATGCTGATCTCAGGGACTTCATCTTGCACTGGGCCTGTGTCCAGTCACAATTGTGTCCTTATGCCTGTATGCCTTTTGCAACATAAACAGGCTTATTCCTCCTACTTTTCAGTCTGTCTATGATCTTTTGTTTCTTTGCTCCTTTGGTGATTAAGTTATCCAGTTCTTTCTGGGTCCAATTGGGTCCATGGGCATTGGAGTATCAGCTTCCTGGGCTCTTGGCTCCATACTGGCATAGTGAAGCAGTTCACGGTCAATAGCACATGTGATTTGTGACAGGAGGCAAATTTGGGGGGGGGTGAGGAGAGGGGGCACCTTTATACTCAGGCTGTGCTTGCTTGAGGGTTTCAGAAAATTCCAAGGATTATGAAGTCATTACTTGTAAATGTCAAAACACCCAAAGGTGAAGCACCCAGTTTAACAACACAAAAGACCTGGTGATGGGGTAAATAAGGCCATTGTACTTTGGGATGGCTGCTCAATGGGCTGGAATGTTGCAAAAATGGATACCAACCTGTAATGAAAACAAAAATGCAGCACACCAAAAAAAGCCATGTTAAAATGTTTAGGAGCTCTACATTAACTGCCATGTCATCTACACATGCCCTAGGTCTCTTACTACAACATCATCTTATATTGTGATCATAAATTATTCTGTAACCCACAGGGTATTTTTTCTGGCTCGTTTAAGGCCACATATAGGCATTACATTTTTACTGGGAGAATCTCCCAGTAGAAACCACAAGCATACAGGTATTCGCACAATGTTTTTGGATGGGAATAAGAAAAAAAATGCAGTTATGGAGGAAAAATAACCCATTTCCAACCTGAGAGAGGTCAATCCCAGGACTCAGGAGGAGAAAAAAGGCTTCCAAACTTCCCCACATCTTCATTCCTCTTGCCCTTGGCTTCTGGATCCTCTTTGGCTCTTCCAGTCTTCCATGCCTTCCTGAAACTGGGGTCACCACTACGAAATTTCCTTCACTGAAAACCTGTTCAAAGTAAGGGTAAACATTTCTGGTTTCTTCTTCCTCTCTGGTCATGGTTATTTTGGCACATGCCCAAATTTTACCTCTCATCTTTACTTCCATTAAAGGCAAAGGAAAGCAGATTTAGATACAATTCAAAGTGTGAGAGAAATATTAAAGCAAGCTTGATGTAATGTTCTTAAACATTGAGCCAGTAAATATTATCTTTATTATTGATAGAGATTTTGTACTTTTCTTACATTTTTCTAGAATTAATTTTGATATTTCTCACAATATCTTCATGGCACATGTATTTCCAATTACATGAGAACCTAGAGATTGGTCCCTTATTGTTTTATTGTGTCCTTAATCTAATATGTTTATACAAAACAGCTATGCTTAAAATTTATCTAATGCATAATCAGAATATCTTTTTATTTCATATTTCAGGCAAATGTTTAAACAATAAACTATTTTTTCTATTACTCTAGTAAAATCGAGATTCAAAACTAGTTTCATAGTCCTGACATTCTGTCTCCATAACACAGATATTGCTTTTTAGTAGTATAGCAAGAGATTCATAAATGCTGATATTTTATTCATTGCCAATTAGACCAAGAATGTTTGTGGCACACTAATATCTCTTTGGAATGCAAACTGATATATTTTCTTTGAGTTTTTCTTTCATTGGCACTATTTTAATAACTGATTACTTTTAGCTTCCGTCAATGTTATTTGGAATGTCTTAAAATTCCTTTTGCTAACAGAATTAAAGAAGGGGATTGAGAACTAAGCAGAAGTATTTCAGACATTGATTTAAAATATATATGAAATGTATTATGGGCATGAGGGAGATTGCTGGAGCAAAGTGTTTTGACTATGAATCCAAATTTTCCCTAATCTCATGGGTGTTCTGTTTTAGAATAGATTTAAAAGTCCTGAACTATGAAGTTAGGATCCAAATTTCTCTCCCAATTTTATCTAGGTTCAAGGAAACATTGAAAAAAGATTTGCAATTCAGTTTATGTCCACATCTACCTTTGATTTATCTGTATCTGTCTCTCTCTATAATCTACTCCCACTCAGTTGCAAATTGAAAATATCATTATAGCCATTACAACATTATTAGATTTCTGTGACAACTGAAATAGTCTGCAAAGAACTAATACAAAAGATATGTTGGTCTCATTTACAAGTCCTTATTTTATTTAAAAAGTTAGTAAATAGTTATAAATAATGTTTCTATAGAACTGTGGTTCTCAGTCTTTTTAGACTCAAGGCACCTCTCTCTAAACTCATGAAACGCTTCAGAAAATGCCAGCTTTTAGCTTTCACTCTTTTTTTTTTTTACTACAGAAAAATAATATAAACTTTTTTGTTGCAAATAATTCAGAAAGACCAGAGTGTGGTTTTGATAGTGTGTGTTCCTGTTTAAAATCTTAGTGTTTATCATGCCTAAGTGTTTACATTCCTAATAGTGCTATTATTGTGATGCACCTTTAAAAGAATCTAAGTGCACCCCGGGGAGCCATAGCATCCCGGTTAAAAATCACTGCTACAAAATAATATATCCCTCTTCCTACCGAATTTGTAATATAATTTTGTGGTGTACTGTGCCCAAATATGGTTTCTCATGAGGTCCTTTCTAATGATATTATTCTAAGTTAGATGTTTGAAATGGGTGCAATACTATCTTTGAAAGATTTTATGATACTGTCCGACATTTACAAAAATGGCCTGGTAACTACGGAAATATGGGTTACATGATAAGAGACATGTAATGTAGTGTGACATCAGTAGAAGCAGAGTATGCGAAAGCACAACTACTGGTATGTTTGGTGTAGATAGCATCTCTCTTATTTTTCCTTTTTTTTTTTTGCCATTGGGCTGCCTGCCAAAACTGATCGTCGTAAGCAGAGAATGTTAAAAATAAAAAGTATATCCCCCTTCCTCTAAAATATGCTCTTTTGTTGTTGTTCCTCTCCATTTAATTTTCTCCTTGACTAAAACATTCTCTGGCCACCTCTCTGCTCTTTCTCCTGCACGTTAGGATTGTAACAATGTTGAATTTTCCATAAATGATGACAACATTAAAAATGACCACTGTAGAAGGAGTGGGCAAGAAACAAATTGCTATGTGTTTGGGGTTTTTTTAGGGAAGGAAGTAGAAAAAGACAGATGGGAAAAATGAGACGTGAATAGCTGAAGAACGATGAGCTAGTAGAGCTGTATGGAGAAAGAAGTTGAACTCTAAGGTGCTTTAAATGTACAGCTAGTTTGCCTCCTCTGTTTAGATGATTAGAAAAGAAACAGTGTCCAGAATTGAGGAATTTTTTCTTCATGGATTAAGATAAAATGGATTTTGGTGGCCGAAATTTGCTCAGAGCCAATCATTAGTGGCTATCCTGTCTCCAGAATTTACCTGTTTGTTGCAGAAAATACTCATGCTCCTCTCATTTTCTTCCCCCAGTATTTACACCTATTCAAGATTAAGACAGGTCTCCCCTGTTTCTATGTAAGCAAAATGGAGAATACTAATAGGCTTTTTCTCACTGTTTCTTCCTAGCACTCTGGCTGATAAACCACCCCAAAGGTGGAAAGTCCTTTATAGTTTATTAACAGAGAAAAGGTAAAACATGTCCTCAGTAATAGCCACTGTATTTCCTGGGGAGCTATGAGAGGAGTTGTCTCTCTCTTTTCACTGCCATCTACCAGATCTTTCCTTGAA
Organism: Caiman crocodilus; assembly: GCA_030014935.1. Taxonomy (NCBI): domain Eukaryota; kingdom Metazoa; phylum Chordata; order Crocodylia; family Alligatoridae; genus Caiman; species Caiman crocodilus. Next base: position 5,838,680 of record JAGPOW010002514.1, on the reverse strand, counting down.
AGAGTGTAACTTTGCACTGCCTCTAAAGCTGGCTAGTGGTTTAAGGTACCACCTGCTACCTGCTTGGTAATATTTTCAGAAACACTGTAGCAGAACTGGTGCCCCTCGTGGCAACTCAGCTCCTGAGCTGCTCTACCTCTAAAGTAGAGCAGCTCTAAGGAAAAGGTACCTCTAAAGGTAGCTGCTGTACCTTTTTCTCTCACCTACCATGCCTTGTTCTTACTAATAAATTGGAAATGAAGGCTGCTCAAGGTTCTTAGAGTAAGCCCTTTAGCCTGTCCTCTTGCTCTGGATCCCTCATAGTCCCTGTTGCTTTCAGCCAGTTTTCCTGCTAGATGGGGTCGCTTGGCCCACATGTGCCCCCAAGGGCATCTGTTGCCTTATGGGCTCATCATAGTATCATAATATCATAGTATCTAGGGTCAGAAGGGGCCTAGAGCAGGCCATCTAGTCTGACCCCCTTCCAATGGCAGGAACGAGTGCCGGGGTCACAGGACCCCAGCCAAGTACCTATCTAATCTACTCTTAAAGATGCCCAAGGTAGGAACAAGAACAACTTCCCTAGGAAGTTGGTTCCACATCCTAGCCACCCTAACTGTGAATTAGTGTTTTCTAATGTCCAACCTAAACCTGCTTTCCAGTAACTTGTGACCATTGGTCCTAGTTACCCCTGGTGGTGCCCGGGAAAAAAGAGCCTGCCCCATTTCCTGCTGAT
>JAGPOW010002514.1:5808863-5837865 GCA_030014935.1 Caiman crocodilus | reverse complement strand
TCTAGTGGCCCTCCTCTGGACCCTCTCGAGGCCGTCCACATCCCTCTTGAAGTGCGGTGCCCAGAACTGGACACAGTACTCCATCTGCGACCTGACCAACGCTGCATAAAGGGGGAGAATCACTGCCTTGGACCGGCTCAAAATGCATTGTTGGATGCACGATAGGGTTCGGTTGGCCTTCCCAACCACCGTCTGAGATTGGCAGCTCAACAATCATGCCACGATCCCATTCCACCTCTGTGCTAGCAAGAGGGGAGCTTCCCAGCTGGTATGTGTTCTGGGGGTTGCTTCTCCCCAGATGAAGCACAGCCTCCAAACCTACCCTACAGCTGTGCCCATGCTTCATTGGTGTTTCCAATCATAACTTAAGTGGGTACTTTGCCCCAAACCACCATGCCACCTTAGGCCTCCACTCCCTTGTTGGGGCTTTGGCCTTCGTAACTTACGCTCCACTGCTTTGGCTGGTCCCTTTGGCCCACTATACCAGGCCTGGCTTCTAGGACTCCTGACCTTGTTTCACCATCTTGGGCTCTTAACTACAATCCTCCCAACCTCTGCCCCTCTCTGGGCTGTGGACTCTCTAGCCCTGTTTCTGCCCTTCCTGGGGTACAGGTCCCCAACCCTTCTGTTCCTCACATAGGCTTTCATCTCTGCCCATCTCAGGCTGAGGTCCCCTGGCCCCAGTCACTGTCCCTCTCTGAGCTTTGGGTTCTTTAGCCCTGTCTCTGTTCTTCTTGAGCTATGCTGCAACTTGTACCCTACTCTAGCAATCTCCAGCTTCATGTGCCTCCCTGGCACTCTGAGACCTCATCTTGCCCCTTTCTAGTCCCACCAAAACCATTGGTAAGACTCAAACAAAACACAGAAGCGGTCAGATTATAACAAAGCTCCTAGCCAGTCTGACAACTGTTCCTGTGCCTTGGGTCCTATCACCCTTGCACCAGGCATTCAGGTCTGGCTGGCATTACTAGGCATTCCAGGAGCCAGCAGAGCCTCCACAGCTCTATAGAGCAGAAGCTCTTCACTCTGTCATTAGCAGGGTCAGACTGACTGCCTGGTCATGAGCAGAGGCTTTAAGTCTCTCCTAAACTCTGCCCGTTCTGGTCATGACTTTATGGGCAGTCATGGAAATTTCCCCTTTCTACCTGATGACCCGTCTGTTCTCCCTGATGGAACTAAGCTCATCTATCTGCAGCCCTTTTTTTCTGGGATGACTCCCTGTCTACCCTTGCTGCATTTTACTGTTCTTCCTCCCTCCCTGTGTGAATTACTTTCCCATAGTTAGCGTCTCCCTATACCTTGCACCCTAGTCTGCCCGCTGGCAACCATTTCATTAGCAGCTAGCTTGTTTCCTAGCTGCCAGTCCTCCCTAATTCAGCTCAGCCTGGGACTCTTTTCTCTTAAAGTAACAGGAACCTTCTGGCTTCCTGCTGCAAAAAACCAAAGAAGAACCTTAAGTGGTATCTAAAATCCAAATAAGAAAATAAAGCTTTGTGTAAGAATAGGACATTTATTTCTCTTACCAAATTTTAGGACATTTTGATCTTTGGAAGACTAATTATGTGTGCCAAAGGCATATTAAACATTAGATAAGCAATAGAGAGTTCCTTCTGTGGATTATTTTAATGCCTCAATGATACTACTGAAAATAAAAATAATAAGTGTTCAGAGAAAACTTTCTGTGTCCTACTTTTATGTCAGTTTAAGAAACCACATAAATGTTCAACACTGTGGAAATGAAGGCTGGAATAGAGAATGAAAAATAAACATTGGTAATGGCTTCTGGAAAGGGATTAGTAGGAAAGTAATAAAAATCACCCTAATGTGAGTCTCAGACCTGTTCAGTTCAGAATCATCAAAAGAGTTTACTCTTTCCCTTACGACATGTTGAAAGTAAAAATCATTAACTTGGACAAGTCAAGGGATGGAAAATACTGTTCATTGCATTAATAATATTCTTGCTGTACTATGCTTATTATAACACTATCTCTGCTATCATGCTTAGGTGTGTTTTTTTTAAGAGACACTTACATCAATGGTACAGTAGGTTAAAAATCTAATTTCTTAAAGTAGAGGACATGTATTTCCTGCATTAATTGATTTGAAAAAAATACAGATGTTGTAAAAAGCAGTTCAATATAAGGAATATATGCTTGAAATGCTCTCCAGAAGTTGGAATAAAGCAAGTGAGCATTTTATCATATAGCACCAGTGAGGACAATAAACTGGGATTGGTTTATCATTCTAGTCCTCTCACTTCAAAATGAGAGATTAATCTGGAATTTGTTTCTCCCTTACATTTTTTTCTTGATTTCCTTATGGAATATATCTTAGTCATGCTTTTGTCTTAGGGTTTTCAATATGGCTTCCTACCTAGGCTTAAGGCCCATTTGTTATGTGGGACTAAACATGCTTTGAATAGAATCACATCTCAACCTAATGCATTTAAAATGAGCTCCTCTTTAGGTGGCACAACTTAGGTTACAAACAAATGAACAGAAAACAGCAGGTTAAAATGGGGCTGTGAATTACTATGTTGGCTTCTCCCTGATAACTGTCTCTTTATGTCTCCTTTACCCTGTGGTAAGTGAAAGTTAAGCCACAGTAACTTCAATATGGTAAATGTGGTCACATTTAGGGCTGTCCATAAAGAAAAAAATCCTGTAAAATATTAATGTATAATTTCAAATGCTTATGAATACTGCTCTTTTTAATAGTGATGCTCTAGCTTACTCTTGGAAAATCCACTTCAGTTCTGTGCATCTTTGGCTTTCATCTTTGTCTGGTTTTTTTTTTATATAGATGATAAAAACTTGAGCAAGCATACATTTGTGACTATGAGAGAGATTTTCAAAAGCACAAATAGCACTTAGGTAAATTCCATAGACTTAAAAGTCAATAACAGGTGGTATTACTGTCTTTGAATATTTCCCTGTACAGATTTTTACAGTGTTTAGCAGAACACAATTCCAATTTCAGACAAGGCTTGTTCATGTAACACATTGGAACTAATTGTGTTTCAATAGTTGTGTTGCTGTAGTAGAACCTTGTGGCATTCACATCATTTACATTAGGACTCTTATGAGATGCACAGATTTTTTTGCTTTTTTCTCATGTTGGATCAAACATAGAGTTAGGAGAGAAGTTTGACAAGCTTTTGGGATACAGCACCTTTCTTCAGGTCAGGGAAAGCAGCAGATAAGCTAAGCTAAATAACAGAATAAACAAACAAGCTAACTATGGTTTATATTTAATGCCACATAAATGAAAGCACAGACATTGTCTATTCCTTCAATGACTGCAGTAGGAGAAAAGAGAGGTGATTGAAAGTAGCTTCACAACAAGAGAAATGCAGTTCAGTGGATATGCTAATAATGTAAAAGAATGAGGCCATTTAAAGGGGGGGGCTGGGCACAGCTATTGCATCATATTCCCAATTTCAACAATATGGGTTAGAAGTACTTTCAACAAGAATGATCTTTTATTTAAAAAAATAACCATTTTAACATGATCAGGCACAATTCCCATTAGATTTTTCTTCAGTGGGAATTAAGTGAGCTAGGGCTAGGAAAGGCTGTGGATGTTCACGCAATAAGAACATTATCTAGTCACTTTACAATGGTTAATGTGAGATTTGCCATAGGACCTTGGCAGTTATATTGTTAAGATAGCTATATTTAAAGAAAAATAGGTTATTCTGTAAGAAAGTTTGTACGTTGTGGTGCATATAGGTGGTGTGTATTATAGTGGAAGATGGGGGGAAAGTCACTTTAGGTACCTCTGCAGATCATGAATGTTGTGAAATGTTCTTTACCAACCTGGTTCCTAGGAATTTTATTTGGTAATGATTCACCAGGACCATTCATGCCATTAAGATTATACAGATTGTTAAGATAGAGGCCAAGCTACCTGCCCTCGAGCCTAGTCTTCCATTACAACAGAACTTGTGACACACTGCTTACTCTTGAATTAAGAGCCACAATGAAGCACAGTATGATTGTGTTTTGCTTGATTCTGGTAGACATAATGCACTACAGGATTAGTTTTATTAGGTATTATCATTTTGATACATTTACATGCATAATAAAAAGTGCACACACAAATGTATGCCTATACAAAAGTTGTACATGTAGGACATAGCTGAAGAAGATAATGGTTAGATAAGTCCATTTGAATTTATTATATGTAGTGAAAACAAGACTCTTAAGTGTTAGCAGCAGCAAAAATAATCATGAGCTGGTGAAAAAAAGGTTCAGTTGTTTGTTTTCTTGTTTACTTTAACACTAAAGAAAACTGTTTGTCTTGATTTCTGCAAACATGAACACAAGGAAAAACACCTGCCAATGTATAGTTAAATGTAGAGACTGCATATTTATTCAAACATTAGCCAATAAGAAATTATTCTTTGAACTATTTATTGTGGAATTTAACTGGTCGCTAATGTTCACTGCAGAAAGATAAGGATGGATATAATGGTACAGATGTATACTCTGTATAGCCCCCAGACTTCTGCTAACCCTGGGGGGAAGCCAGATTCTAGGCAGAGATGGGAATTGTGAGGTGAGGGTGCTTCCTAGAATGAAATAAGAAACATGGAAACCAGCTCCCTCCATGCAAGATCATACTCTAGGACAATAAGAACCAAATTTTGTGGCAGGTGTGCCACAAATTAGTCTTGCACTTTTCCTGAGTGCCACCCTGATCCCTTTACCCTGACCTACCTGCTGCTCTGCTTTCTGCTCCCTGCCCTATCTGCTGTCCTGCCTGTCCCCTTCCTGATTTACCACATGCCACAAACACATGCTGCTCATGCCACTTGTGGGAATCATGCTGCAGAGTAGCTACCCTTGTTCTAGGATCATTACAAAGTAGTTTGTTGAGTTATGGGGACTTCATATCAGACTGTTTCTTGATGCACCCATCACACTGAAACCAGTCAGTTTTGACATCTTCCTTGATACTTACAGATTCCTAGAAAGATATTCTTATTTACCTATTTCTTGAGGTCCCACAAGACATATTTAGGTTCCTGACCTCCTCTGTCTAACTTCAAGGTTTGCTAGATTTACTTTATCCTATAAATAGTTTATGAAGATAAACTAAATTTTTAAATGAGAAAAAAATAATTATATCTCCTTTACTCACAGTTATTTTTCAACCCACATTCTTTCATGCCCAATTAGACTTGGAAAGTCTGCTTATTTTTTCCCTAACCTATGGGGGAAGTATCTCTGACCAGACAATGAAACAGGAGAGAAAAACCTGAAGTATGGAGACTAGCTGCCTCTTTATCTTAATGATAAAACTAACGGTCTTTACTGTGTGTAACCTCCTGGAGAATAGTGATCGCCTACCGCTGAATGGATGGTGGCCATCATTTGAACTTGCAGCATGCCCCTCTTCTTTTGTTAACACAGGTACATAGATCTGGGAAATTTAACTGGGGTCTCTATCAGGATTACCAAATGGCCTTGTTTGTGCCTAATGATGTTAGCAGACAGTTTCTCTTCAGTAAAGTAACTGAACTGTGGGCAAACACCCCAGTTTTTGTAAAATGATCTTACCTCTTCCATAGGGTTAATTAGTCTCTCCATTCCCAGTCAAGCCTGCACAGCCCTGAGCACTGCAAAGTTAGCTCACCTGTTCTCTCTCCAGGCTGCATAGCTTCCCTACTACTTCTAAACCAACTCAGCTGTTCACCTTCAAGTGGGCAGGGAAGGGCATAGCTGGCACATACTCAGCTCTGCCCTTTCCATGACCAACCACTGAAGTGATATGAGCAACCCTTTTATGTCTTTGGTAGCTAACAGTTGGCTTGGCTCATCATCCAAACTCCAATCCATACCCTGAAAGATTAGCCTTAAAAACTGCCTTACTTACTGTTGCATCACTGACACTACTATAGACTTTCAGGGATGAATCCCTACAAGTTAGAGAGTGACTCATTTGTTTTCAGGCATCTAATCTGTGAACATCACCAGCCTTCAGATAATTTATGCACTACAAACCTGATGTAAAGATTGGAGTTTCTCATCACTTTTGTGCAGAAGGAAATCCCAATCATTCAGAATTTACAATTGCTAATGAAAAATGGGCATCATGCTAGCTCCACCACCAACTGAGCTGCATGTGAGGCTCGGACTGGCCCCAGGTGTGGCCCACCTTGGAATCTGAAATCTGTCATGTAATAGATGGGATATTTCTGTCTGAGCATGATGAACATCCAGAAGTCTGCACAGTTTGGCTTGTAATGGTAATTCCTGAAATCAACTGGTCTGAAAGGCCATCAGCAAGGATACATATTTTGTTATCAAATATATACTCATCTTGAGGACTGCAACAGAAACACTTATGTCAAAGACCTCCCTCTCTGGGACTTCATACTGAATTAACCTTCCAAGCCCCTACCATTATGTCATTCAATAAGTTAGTCTTCTGTTTTAAAGACTGTCACCACAAATAGTTATGACCACTAGATGCATGTTTTGGCTCTACTCTGGATATACTATTCCTTCAGTCATTTCTGAACTTTTCTGTGCTTCAGTCCAGGCTAAAACCTGAGCTACCTGCCATATTCAAGTCAATATGTGAATGAGCATTTAAGTTCCCTGCTCACCCTCCTAAAAGGGGATAAATAGATGTAATGTTTGGGTCTCAGTATTCCCAAATGCACATATACTTTCAGACACTGATTTAGGACAGAATTATGAGAAGTGCAAGTCAACATATTCCATTAACAATTTCCATAGGTATGCTTTTCTTTCCTTTCTTTCTGTCTACAATACATAAGATGAGCTCTTCTGTCCCTCAGACTTCCAATTTTTCTGAGCCAGCTCATACTTCAAGAGCACATTCTGCCTTTGCTGCTTTAATAGAAGTCATATACAAGGCTGAGGGCAGAGTTTGCACTAAGTATTGTATTTTGGATTGTTTCAACAGATGTTATGACAGAAGGAGACATTACTGTTTGCCTAAAGCACTCTTGCTCTTCTGTGAAAACCCCCATCAGTTACATTAGCTTGTACTTCATGCTTGCAAAAACAAAAAACGTTCCACTTTAGTTAAAAAAAATTAAATTTTGCTACCAAGATTTTTTTAAAAATAATAATGAATAAGTAAAATTTCAAAATAAATTGATTTTAAAAAAATGTTAACCCTAAATGAAAATTCAAGCTTCTTTGCAAAAGTTGTGCTGTATTTAAAATTACCTGGCATAAGTCATGTTTAATTAATTATACTTTATTCCTCTACAGTGAATTACAATTTGCAGCAAAACTAGGAAGCAAGTTGTGAACTCTAAACTTATGGTAATTTGAATGCATTCTTCATCTAAGGGCCTTGTTACACAGTAATTTTGGGCACCTTCTTAACCCTTGGATTGTCCTCATATTAGCACCTAAAAGCAATTTTAAGCACTCATTATGCAGCTCAAAGTAATGCCACTCCAAGGTAGGACGATATCTTGTCTGTGTTACCCAGCATATGCTACATTAAAATGTAGCAGTCTAGGCTATACGTTAGTATGCACACCCTACATTCCCCCATCCCCTGCTGGCCCAGACTGAGCCCACTGCCCTCCTTCCCCACCCCACTTGCTTGAGGCAAGGGTTAACTTTCCTGCTCAGTCCGCAGTTCTGCCACTGCTCCTTTTTGGGTGGGCTCAGCTGGGAGAAGAGCAGCATCCTGGCAGCGGCTGGGGCTAGGCAGACAGGTTAACCATTCCTTGCCTGCTCCTCTGGGACAGGTAGCATGGGCAATCACAAGTAAACAGTGAGGGAAGCAACACAGGAAGCCCCAAGGACAGGGGCGGAGTAGATTTGGGGGAGGGGGGGCAGGGAGGAAGCCTGTAATGGGAGGAAGGGGGATTTTTTGCACCTTTCAGGCATCCAGGTCCCTGCTGGCCTGAAGTGTGACTGATCCAAATTTGAGTTAGTACTAACACTGATCAACATTTGTGCAGCTCACAGTGTAAATTGTAACAAGGCCCTAACATAGTACATGAATCAGTAGTACAATCTATAACCAAAGAGACTCAAGCTAATGTGAAATAGGTTTGATAAATGTTTTGCTTTTAGTAGAGACTTGTTCACATGGATATTCAGCAGAACGAAAGAAAAACATGCAAGATACACTGATCCACTACACTTTTAAAACTGTATTTATCTTAGCATTAGTTTAGCCAAAATAATGTAGCCAAGTCAGGTTTTGGTCTCACTCTAAGGTCAGGATAAATTCATTTTATGCAAGTACCAGAGGCTACAGTGTGTGGCTGTCTCTTCAAATGAGCTTGAGTTCACTGGCTTATTTTGCAACAAAGCAGCAGGACTTCTTTTAACTTGGCTCTGTTCCTATAGAAAGAAAATTTTGGCTACACAACAATAGAGATTTCCATCTCTGATTTGCTAGAAGCTTAAAAATTCCAAGTCAGCTCAACAAAAGCTGTTTTTAAATATTTAAAATGAAAAAAAAAGTACATATATAATAACCCATACCTACACGTTGTCAACAGTTTGTAAAAAAAAAATGTTGAGAGAGTTCAGTTGAATTGTATTGCTTTTTGTGCTCCTACTCATTCATTTTTGAGCCACCTGATGGAGAGTGGAAATTCAGTGACACTACAACAAGAGGTCATTTTCTGCCTCGAGAACCTCCTCATTAAGTTTCAATTATTTTGCCAGTTTGTACAACAGTCTTTCAGTCTTCCTTACATTCCTAACTCATGTAGGTGGCTAATGTCTCTTCACATATGTTTCACAGCAGGTTCTGAACTATTAGAGCACTTACAACTAAAAGTTCTTTTTCAGTAGAGCATGTAAATGTGACCCCTGTTGGTTGGTGTTCCTATAGTACATGATAAGAATCACTGAATCAAACACTTCGTTGAAGAAGGTGAACAGCAGAGGAAGCCATTGTCATTAAATCACATTACAGTCCATGATACCATAGAAAAAGGGAACTGCACATTAGGCGCATCTCAGTGAAACTATCTGTTTATCAAGACTAGCCAAAAAACATGATTTCTATTTACTGAGAAATGTTGAAGCTTTGACATTTGTTTTGGTTCCAATATAGGATAAATCTTTCAACATTTTTCAGGGAAAAAAACAGTAAAAGAGACCACCCAGTAGTTGCAGCAATCAGCTAAGGTAGGAAATCTAGGTTCAAAGCTTAAAGTACTGACTGATTCTGGTCATAGACTTGAACCTCTGATAATGGACTTGAATGTGTGTGTGTGTGTATGGGTATGTGCACATGCGCTCATGTATGTTGTTCTCACTTAAAATCTGCTGCTTATTTTGCTCACAAAGTCTGTTCTAAACTGAAATAACAGTCCTAACAAAAGTAGTATCAAAAAAGATGTGTGTTCTTAAAACCATTTTGTTGAAAGTTCCCAAGCAGTTTTACTGCTTATATTAACGAAAGCACGAGTGCTGACTTTATAACTTTCTGATACATGTTTGTAAATTTTAATAGAAGATATGGGCAAATTCCATATCTTTGAACAGACTCCCCACCAATAAGATACTGAATGAAGACAGCTTTAATTTTGTTCAAGTTTTTAATCTGATTTTCTGCTTTCCTTGTTTCCTTCCAGAATAGCATGTCTCAGTAGTAAAATCCCTAATGAAATACTATACTGAACATATAGTGTCTCCCCAGGTAGAGGATGAGAGACAGAAAATTAACCATACATGAAAGATATTGCTGCATTACCTAGTATGCTACTTGAAAGGGGTAAGATACTGTGATGAAGAGGATGGCAGAAGAACCTAGAATAAAAAATAATGCCACGATGTATGCAAATGTGTGCAAAGACAAAATCAAATTTTAGATTTTTTTTTACATTTTTCTATGTAATGTTTAACTAATACTTCCTTCTCAAAACTATGGCCTCCTCTACATGTGCAGGTAAAGACACAATGGGACCTATTGCACAATTCACCCATTTATGCCTCTTGTCATTCCACATGTGCATGGCAGAAGGGTGCAATTGTGGGATTGCACATTAGATCCCATCACACCTTATTGCGGATCCCAGGCTTCCACTGCACAGGCAAGAAGCAAGCTCCCATAGCTGGGAGCCCCACACAGTTGAAGGGCTCCCAGCTGCAGAGCCCTTGCTATTCACCCATAAGGGTGGAAGGATCACTACAGGGGTGATCCCGCCCACCCTGGTGGTGTGGGACATCCCCCCCAGTCAGAGGTTCACAGTGATCCTCTAGCCCCAGGGGTTTCCTGCATTCCTAGGACAGAGTGGGGTTGCACTGCTGTAATCCTTTCACTCAGGGTTCCCAAACCAAGGAACCCTAGGGGTTATGGCAACCTCAGGGTCCAGGGGTTTCACACTATGCATGGTACACCCCTGCTGTTTGGGAACCCTGTCAGATGATGGGGCTCACAATTGCAGGAGAGACCGATACACATTCAAATTAAAGGTCAATAGCAACCATTCTGAGGTCTAATTTTATAGCTGATTAAAGCTTTTTATTTTGTAATAGCTACTTTGCACATGAGCTGTTCTCCAGGTAACTGTGCAATTAACCAGTTAATTGTGCAATAGCTATAATGTGTAGAGGGGCAATGAATGTTATATTTTTTAAGTGCAGATGGAAAAGCACACCATGTTACATGGTGGCTCTGTGAGCAGAACACAGAACCGCTTTCTGGCTGTCCAATATCATATAATGGCTCAGAGATGTAAATCAATTATGTTGTGTGTTTACTTCTATTAGGTCAACTGTAACTTTTGTTATTTAGAGCACTCTTACAAAATTCCACAAGTTCTCGCAACATAAAACTAGCAACATGTCAAAAAATAAACACTGTATTTCAGGTTAAAATACTGTATTCCTTATTTTAGTATGTTTCCAAGAAAAACAATAAAGTTAATGGATTCACATATTTCATATAAATTGTTTCTGTTAAACTATGTGCAGAGTGATAAGTTAAAATAATTACTAGGCTCTATTTTTTTTTCTTTGTTCAGTTTCAAATGTGGAGTTTAGATATCAAATACTGGTTAAGTTTGACCTTACCCTTAAAAAAAAAATCTGCATTCAGTTACAAACATCTTTTAATTATCCCATATAAATGCAAAAATGAATTTCCATAGATGCATTAATAGTAGAATAACATTTGAAATTATTAGCATATTTTAACCTGAATTTAGAAGAATGAAAAGCTCATGCTGTGCTAGCATTTCTCATTCTCATAACACAATGTTAAACATCTTATTTTTCAGAAAGATGCTGAGCCTCTGAACACAAGTATCTGATAAAAAGGTTGATGTAAATCACATTGTCATAAACCTAGTAAATAAATGGACCAAAAAGGCTAAGGTTTCACCTGTAGATATAATTTCTCACAAAGGACAAATAGAAGTGAATGCAAATGTGTTTTCTTTCAAACTGACCAATGCAGTCATTCCCCATATGGCATAAACTTTAAAGAAATCACTGACGGACATACACGTATTTAAGCCCAACACTTCTTATATCAACGCTCTTAAAAAAGCCATTGTTAGTATTAGAAATAAACTGATTGACTAATGAGGATAATAAACACATTTGAAATAATTTATATTTGTTTAATTTTATTTATTTCAGATGTATATCCTGCCCTATCCAAAAAGCTAAGAGTGGTTTACTATAAACAAAGAAACAATGCTAACCCAGAGATAAGAAACAAGAGTAGGTCAACCAACACCTAGCTCCAAGTACTACTGCCCCCCCAAGTACTATTTGTGTGCCTAAACTTCCATACAAGAAAACCATCTAGGCAATCCAAATCATATTTATCCATACCACCACAGTCCCAAGAGGAGATCCCTCAACGCTATCTCCCATACTGTCCTTCTACCCATTCTCCTTCCAAATCCACATCTTCCTACAGAGGGGCTGTGGCTGCTCCCCATCCCACCCCCAAAGCACAAAATTAATGTCTCAGTTTTACTATTAATGAGAGAGCTTTAATTTTGATTTTAAGAGGAAAGGGCTCCTTTAGAGAAACCCTTTTCCAGAGCAAGCACAAATTGAAAATTAAGCATTAATAAGAAAGAAAACCTTGCATTAATTGAATAGCTTAATTAAGAACAGTGAAAAAAAGTCATGGACTGATGTGACATCACGTAAGAGCCAAAACATTCAAAACTAGAATGAAAAGTTTGTAGTTGAAACCTGTTTTGAATGATTATTTTTCATGGGATGAGGAATTTTCACCTCTTTTCAGACACAATTTTTCTGGAGGTATCTGAAATAAATAGCTACACACACAGGTCAAAGGGAGCAAACTTCACCATCATGACATCCTTTGTTTCCTCTTTTCTTGGGACGCCATGATTCATCATCGTACCACTAGGCCTTCATCATTCTGACCATGAAAGTTATCCTAATTTGATGAGCCAGGATGACCCAGTTCTCAGAAGGGACAGGATAGAAAGGAAGCCAGAGATAATGTATTAAACTCAAAGAGGTAATTCAGCCTCTCCAAGTTCTAATAAATTAGGAGAGGTAATTCTAACAGAATATATACCCAAAGACTCATCTCAAGTCTATTACTCCATAAATATTCTTACTTCTCTGGCAAGTCCAAAATTTCCTATGGCAGTGGTTCTCAACTTTTGTTGTACTAGGACCCATTTGTACACACTGATGGCCAGTTCTGACCCAGTAAAAAGTTTAAGTAGAAAAAAACCCCCTGGCTCTGCCACTGCCTCTCACTCCTGGCCCAATGTCCCCTGCCCCCAGCCTCCCAGTGTGTAAGGAAAAGGGTGGGTATGTGGGGGAGGATGTCAGGGCCCCCACACACCTCCAAGCAGCACCTTGCAAGCTGGGACTCTGCAAGGTTCCAAGGGAAAACCCATGGTTTCCAATGTTTTTCTCCTTTAAAGGTGAATCCAGTTTTAAAGCTTGTTGATCCATTTTTAAAGTTTGTTCATGATCCTTTCCTATATTCTCACAACACATGGGTTGAGAAATGCTTCCCTAAAGCATAGTAAAAAAGCTCATGTGACTAAAATCAGAGTCAGATTTCTGAATTAGCAATGAGAGAGAGCGTTGTATGTGACCTGTTTCTTCTTTTGTTCAAAATGCATGTTTTAGGCCAGCCAGTGAAAGAATTTAAGGGCCAAAAATGGTATCTGCCACTTTAAAACTTGAGCACTCCTAATAGCAGAGACACTTAGAAGATGCCTCCCCCCAAATTCTTAACTACTGGCAGTTCTTCTTTTGCACAGTCCCAGAACTGAACCATCCAGAGAGGTTAAGTGTATATCTACCAGGCCTAAGCCATTAGGATCCAGATAGAGCCAGGCCTAACATGTGCTTTGATCATGCCTAATAAACAGTGATGAGATTGAACCCCTTAAAAAATGCTGCTGCAGCTCCTCATTTTTTTCAGTATAGAGAAGAAATGGTACCACCGGTCACATGTGAGCCTTGAGATTATAGCATTGCCAAGTTGGCACTGAACACCTTGAAAACACACTTTCATCTGAAGGCCAATCTATTGCTGTTCTCATAAATTCACTATTTCAAAATTTAAGTTTCCCTTTTTTATGGAAATAATTCAAATACAAAAATAATGATCAGTGACTTAAACTTATTATTCTTATATTGTTATATACTTTTCATGGACTAAGTTATCATCCACCCATGGGATGCCTAATTTGAGGAAAACATTATCATGAAGAATCAGGTTATATTATAGAATTTAAGTCAATTTAGCCTTAAATTGATCTATTTCCATCAACATCAGTAGTTTCTCACCAAGTAAGAGCTCCTTCATTGTTAGTACAATGTTACAAGCTGGTCTTATTCATTTTTATTTATTTCATTTTTTTTAAAACATTATTATAGTTTAGCATAAAAATAAGATAAATTGTTCAGCACAGGACACACATCCATCTAAATTCAGATTAAATATACTAATAGTTTCAAGTATTCTAAATTAGTGAATATATGGAAATTTGTTTTGCATTTATTTAGAATTTTTAAACGTATTTGTTAGCAAGATCACACGTTTTTGGAGGAAATGGGGTTAAATTTAAACATAATCAGAACTCTGGTATCTTAATTCTGCAACAAAAGATACTGTGGATTCTAGAACAATTACTTCAACATGACATGTAAATTAGCAGTAGTTTAGATAAAATATGCACCAATTGGTGTAGTGAAAAAGTAACACATTTACTTTATAGCAGTAGGGATTTGAATTTTAATGATCACTAAACTTTTAAACAACTCTTATGTCTCATAATATAAGATCTATTATTCTTTTTTCCACATTGATGCTTTTTAAAGAATATATTCAGGGCCATGTGTATAATGCAATTATGTGGCTGTGCAAATAACTGTATAATTTACTTTTTTCTATGAAGATACTTCATACATTTTCATTTACAACAGAATATTAAAAAATGGTTAATGCATTGCCGTCTTCATGTGATTGCTTGCCCTTTTTTCTGCCTTATCCAATCTGTGCAGTATTCTGTATTCTTCTCACAAGGTGGGGCTTAGGATTTTTTCTTGTTCTTGCACTTGCACCTGCACCTGCATTGCTGCTTACAAAAGAAAAAATACAGGAAGAACTTTTTAAGCATCAGGATAACACCTCTGAACTTGTATGACAAGAAGCAAGCTTTGATTTCAAGTATAGTACTTCCAGTCCCTACTATTACTTCTGTTGAGCTATAAGGCAAGTTCTGTTATAGACACTGAAAGAAGCTCAACTACTTTAAGATCAAAAGATCAGAACAGAAATTTAGACGATTATAACAGAGTACAAATAATCCTGCCATAGTTGGAAGTAGATTTTTGTCCAGTTTCTTATTTTAAACATGGACGAGGGAAAATGATTGACGAAGCAAATTGTTACTAATGGATGTAGGCACACACAAAAATCCAGCGTGGTTAAAATAGATCCATGGACTCAGACTGAATACTGAAATGAGTAAAAAACGCAGAAACACTTTCAACTGATTCCAAATCCAGCTGTATTGTCCCTATAACAACTGTATCCATACTAGTCCTTGTGATGACATGTGACTCTCTTGAGATCAGTTTTTATGCTACTCAGTTGTAGTTTACACACCTGTGCTAAATAATCTTAGTAAATTATGTAGAGATAGGAAGGCCAGATCCAAATGATTCTTCAAGTCAGCAGTTTGTCCTATTACTCTGAATTTGTAGAAAAATACGAGGAAGAACAAAGTTCTAGGCAAAAGATCTCGAGAACAGCTTTAGGATATAATACAGTTTTTGATTCCATGTTAGAAGAAAATAACTTCTTTTTAAGGTTCCATATCTGCCAAAGAGTCCATGTCTTGTTTCTGTCTGCTTTTAGTTATGCAAAACTATAATACCAGCCCAGAGATGGGAGTAGACTGTGGATCTTTGGCAATACTTCCTTAAATAAGAGGACCAGTTACAGGTGAAAATGTAGGATCTTCAAGCCTCTCTGGACTTTTCCTGTTCTTTTGCCTGACAAGATCTTCAGATACTTCTGATATCATCATTAGAGCTGGTTATTTTCAAAATTTCAGTGAAAAACAGGACATAGTTCAACCAACATTTTTCTCAGAAATTAACTTCTCATTGTGGTTATTTTTTTATCATCTGTAATCATCAAACACTCAACTCTAAGATTTAGATTATTTTTTTTCAATTGTTGTGCTTCTTCCATTGGTTATGCCTCCATATCTCAACCTTGACTCACCTTCAACTGAACTGTTCAGCCTCCCATGGTCCCCTTCCTTCTCCACCTCTTTTCCCTCTTCCTCTTTTGTTTCACCAGTCTCCTCTCATTTCAGCCAAGCTCCTTTCTCAAAAATTGCCTTAGTGTTTTTGTTTACAAAGGTATTAACACATGGGGAAAGGCTGAGACCTTGCTTCCCAATAATGTTTTGGCACTTTGGAGTATAGAATAAGGAATGAATAGTCTTAAAGTTGTTCTCATGAACCCGATTGCACATGGACCTGAAGACTGGGAAAAATACCTATGAGCACAGAATCATTCTTACTGACACAATGAGTTTCCCTAGTCATGTCATGCAATGAGATGCATTGGGAATTATGTTCTTAGTTCCAGGGTGGGTGAGCCTTAACTTCAAAGCTGGTTTCCTGTGTCTATTCCTGTCTATGATTCCCTGGAATTTATTTTCCAGCTTTTTTATGAGTTCTCTGTATTCATTTATATTAGTGAAATATTTATTTAAAAAACCTGTTTTTATGCTTTTTTGTGAGAAACATAAAAGTAGAAACAAACAGTAGAATCGAACAAACGTTTCTACTGTAGATTAAAATATCAGACAGTACAAGGAAAAGCTGTGAGTCACCCAGTGTTCCTGTTTATTTTATTAGGCAATGTAGTAATGGTCTAGTGCACAGTTAAAAGCATTCTAGGAAGCAGAGGGACATTAAATACTGAGGGCCCAATTCTCACTTACATTAATCTCCTTTGCATGCCTAAAACGGTGAGCAGAGAACTAACCAGGTGTATGAATGGTATAATGATGATCAGCCCAAAACATCCCCAGGATAGCACACAAAAAGTCCCGCCTAAACTAAATAACTTTGGAATGATGCAATCTAAATTTGGACAAATTGGCTCAATGTTCTTCAAAATATGCCATGTCTTCTGTTGCTATGGACTTCTTTGAGCCTAGCAAGGATTAAAATATTAAAAGCATGACAGTGTTTAATTAGCTTAGTACATTCCTTGGGCACATCCTCATGAGTGGGAATGTGCGTTTCCCTGGGGACAAAGAGCAGTGGCACTTGGGAGCTCCTGTGCACGTGCACGATGGTGTGCGGCTCATTGGAATGTTTATATAGAAAAGTCCCGATTAACAATTTTGATGGTTTCAATTAGCTTGTTTCTCTTCCGAGAAAAAAAGAAAGTCACTTTAGATGGTCTTGAGTTGCTGCCGTTAGCAAAATCTTTTTGTTTCCTTTAAGACAGAGCAAAGTAAATACACCCATCAAAAAAACAAAACATAAGGAAGAAAGAAAGGAGAGAAAAAGAGAATGCCAGTCCATCCTCTGCTGTTTATCTTTGCTGCCCCACCTATCTGCTTGGCACAGTACATAATCTTATCAGCCACACCAAGACCTAGCAAACTTTTACCAGTGAGGAGCTATTTAAGGCATTGATTTTAGCTTGCCTTTCTGGTCACAGGCTCACATCAGTTTTGCAAAACATTTATCTTGGCTGGCTGAGGTAGACACTTTAGACAAGACAATAAAGAAAAAGATAGGGGTAAAAAAGATTTTAGACACCAGAGTAGTATGATTGTGAACTGTTACTTGGGAGGAAATATAATAGGCTGGATCCAATTAACTACTAATTCTCCCAGAGGCTGCTGGGAATAGGAAGTTTTAGTTTATTTCAGAGGGAAAAGCAGCATCCACACTGAAAAAACCTAAAGTTTGTAATGAACAATGAAATCGCCTCACCTGAGAGAACCAGGGTGAAGTCAGCCAGGCAACAGCATGGGGCAGCATAGCTCCTGGGAGATCATGTGATACAGGCAAAATAAGCCCTTTTCTGAGGAGAGCCATTTTGGAAAGGGGAAGATGGCTCCCTAGAGATCATGTGATAAGGGCAGATGAAGCCTGCTCTGGAGGCAACTGTCTTGGGGAAAAAGAGAGCCTTGGAGAAGTCCAGAGACTGAGGGAGAGCTTGGCATGGTGTTCCTTCCCCAGAGCTGCTGGAGCCTGAAGAAATCATGGGCTATGCTGCAGGCTGGAGGGTTACAAAGGTCAGCTGCAGTTCCTTTCTTGCTCCTTTCCCCCTGGGAGCCCTGTCCAAGCTGCTTGGAAGAGCACTCAGGTCCTTCTGGAGATGATATGTGTCCCCCAGTGAGGAGGACTCTTCTCCATGCACCTCTGTGGTATGGAGTGCACTAGGGGAAGGGAGACCGAAGAGACAATGATACAACTCACCATGAGCTCGGGATGGGAGGCAGAGCTAGGGGATGTAGCCCTGCTCATATAAGGCAGGGGCCTGGTGAGAAAGAGTTAAGACTCAAGGGAGGGGGTGAACTTTGACTACTTGGCAAGTAGGGGTATGTGGGTGTGGGCAGGGGATATTGTCAGGGTTACAGCCCAGCCCCTGCCCCCTGTGTGTTAGAGGGTGAGGGGCTGGGCAGGCTAAGTTATCTTACAGGGATTTTGGCAAGGGAGTATCTACCTGCAGTACAGAAACCCCTGGGCCACCTTGTGTGACCTCACAGCAAGGGCTACCTGTGTGTCCCATAGGAGGGGCATGGAAGCAGCTCCACCTCTCTGGGCATTCAGTCCAGGCTACCTGTATACACATATCATCTGAGGTCATCGTCACTTACAATGTTGTTTGAGGGTGTGAAAATTTTCTGACAGTTGATCAGTTGCGTATTAATTAGTTTCCTTTTCTTTAACTTTTTGTGAATTAAGTGTGCATAGTTTTAAATCGTGTAGTGTCCAGTCAAAGGTACAGGGACACTAGGTGCTTTCCTGTGAGGGGAACTTCTCTGGTTCCAGGAGGGTGGTCTATTTGGGGCTGTGGGAACCTGCAGGGATCCAGAGTTGGGTTGTGGGTTGTGGCATTGGTGGTAGCCTTGCAGACAGGGTTAGTGTTGTAATGGAAATATAAGAGGACAATTGCTGCAGAGGTGAGACAAAAGGCTTAGGAAAAATAAAGTGACAACTCAATGTAGACTGTATTTAGATTCCATAGGACAGTGTTTCTCAACCTGTGGGTAGTGACCCAGAAGTGGGTCACAAGAATATATGAAAGGGTTGTGAACAACTACATTTAAAAATGGATTCTCCTTTAAAAGAGAAAAATGTGGCAACCCATGGCTTTTCCCTTGAAAGTTGGCAGAGTTTTAGCCAGGAAACTCCTTATGCAGGGTTTAAGTCCCAGCAGGAGCACTGGCACACCCCAGGACACTCAATGCCTTTAAGGAAGGCTTAAAGAAATCCTTGCCACTACCCCTATGCAGCAACCAACAAAGCCCACAAGCATGGGACATATAGTAGAACACAGACATAGCTATGTCTACATCATTCCTGACCAGTGGCTATTCAAAATCTTCTTGTACACCTCCAGTGATAGAGTCTGTATCTTCCTTAGGCAGTCTCTTCCACTGCTTCACAGTTCTAACAGTGAAGACATTTTTCCTGATATTCAGTGTAAACCTACTTTGCTGCAGGGTCAAGTCATTGATCAGTGTCATACTTTCTTCAGTAAGAGAAAAAAAGTGCTTTACCACTTCTTTATGGCCACCCTTCAAGTATTTCAAAACTGCTATCATGTTCTTCCTTAAGTGCCTCCTCCACAAGCTGAATATGCCTAGTTCCTTCAGCCTTTCCTTATATTACTTGCCTTTATTATTCTTGTCAATCACCTCTGGATCCTTTCTAGTTTCACCACATCCTTTTTAAAATGCAGAGCCCCAAACTACATACAGTACTCTAAATGAGGCCTAACCAATGCTGAGTAAAGAGGCACTATCACCTCCTGTGTCTTGTATTGAATGTTTCTTTCGATGCATCCCAAAACTGCATGTGCACACATAGACCTGTATCACAGCACAGACTCACATATTGAATCTGGGATCTACCAAGATGCTCAGATCCTTCTCCATAGTGCTGCCACCCAGCCAGATGTCACCCATTTTGTAATTGAATTTTTGATTATTCTTCTAAAGTGTGAAAAGGTATGTGGGAAACACAGATGAAGGGGGAACATGTAGAAATCACGTGAATGGCAGTGCAGAATGTATTACTGGTAAGGGAGAGGTTATGTAGTCAAGATTGCACAGATCAGAAAAAATGTCCAAGGGAAAACTGTAAGAACATGGTCAACTTACCACTTATTCTGGGAGTGCAGGTATCCAATGAAGGTTTAGCAGATGGCAGGGAGGCTTGTGAAGAGAAGCCAGTGGAGTAACGCATTGACATATGAAATGGCAATATATGGACTGGATAAAAGAAAACAAATGAGCTGGTAAATGAGACTCTTGACACTGTGTGTGAGAGTGGCCATCTGGAAGAAGCAAACCCTGTTGGTGCATAAGGAACTATTCTTTACATCACGAGACTGTGTGAAGCTGACTGTGCACAAATTGTGAATGTATATTGAAAAAGATGAAGAGGAGCTGCAATGGGTGCAATGAAGAAGGGGAATTTAAAAGACTGGGGAACACTGTTGGGGGAAAATGCTGAGCAGAGGGAGCTGAGGCAGGAGGAATAACAGAATGGGTTGGAAGGACACTCTTGAAAGCATGACAGGTAATGCTATTTCAAGGGACGTGGGTGGTAAGGGGTACATGCTTGAGGTTGAGTGAAGTCTGTTGGGAGGTTGTCTGAGAACAGGTATAGAAATGTTAGTATGATGTGAAATAAGAGGTGATTTTGTTCTGTTAAAATGTATACATTGGGGAAGGGAGGATATATCTCACCAAGGCGGTATGTAAATAAGAGGAGAAGATGATGCCAGGGAATAAGAAACATGCAGATTGATGAAACTAGATGTCAGAGGAAGTAAACAAGGTGATTCTATGTTAGTTTTGGAAAATATTTGATGCAAAGTGATGTAAATTGATTTGGTTTAAACGTGGGGAAGCGGGGGAGATTTTGATATAAGAAAAATTTCTTTTACGGATTATTCGTCCTGTGGTGTAGCACCTTACGTTGTCAGGTTTGCAAATATATTTTACAAGATAAACCCAGTTCCAACTAGAAATCCATAGCTATGGTCTTTCTGAGTTCTTTGCAACAGAAAAAAAAATGCTCTATTATTTCTTTGTATTACAAAAAAAAGAGTGAAAATAGAGAGCTGACAGTTTCTGAGGGATGCCACGAGTCTATCCAGGGGTGCCTCGAGTCTTAAAAGGTTGAGAACCACTAGTCTAATCCATCTTTGGGAAAGGAACTATTACTTTTACTTTCCATGACATAATGCCAGATCAGCTACAGCCACAGAGACCAATGTAAGATGGATTTGGCAAGGGTTTTGTTTGTTTTTTTTTGAGGGGGGTTCTTTTTTAAACAATAAAGGTGTAAGCTTGCTTTAGCTTTCTTTCTCCCAATTATGCAGCCAAAAATTGTGTCTTGCCTTCTCATTGACGGTATACTGTCATGAACTGAGATACTAATGGATACCGTCATTCTATTCTGTTCTGTTCTGTTCTTTTTAGGATATTATGCTATCTTCATCACCATAGAGTCTGCTCTGACCTGTTTTAATTAGAACATGAATAAGCACATGTACAGGCAGCTTAAACTTTTTTAATAGTTCAGTATGCAGCATGACTAACAATTGGTACCTGTAGTTTGTACTTTCTCTCAACTTGAGAATTGTATGTACAGTGAAGTGTTTTGTTTTGGGAAATTGTGTGGGTTTTTTATATTCATTCCATTCCATATTTATATCAACAGAAGACAAATTGCATTATATACAGAAGAGGATACAATTGTGAGGTTCCTCAGATCGTGAAAGGATTATTTCCTCTGTGTCACTTTGACCCTTAAGTAACCTTTCTATCTTTCACTGATGAGTTTCCCCCTTAAGCTAAGAAGTGCCATTATCCTGAAGAGTGGGATTGTTGACCATGATATATGCTGAAGTTTTAGTAAAATGTTCAGATACAGTTCATGGCTATGATATACCCTAAAGTTATATACTAAGGCCATGAGCTTTACTCTCTGTTCTATGAAAAGACAAGGAAAATAATTGGTTTAATATGCTCACAGTATCTTATCTTGATGAAATGTGTTTCACATTAACTACATTACATGATTCAAATGACAAACCTCTTTTTATGAACAGGAGCACTTCATAAAACAGCTGCAACAATGTCTCTGCACAGATCTTATACTACAGTTACAACTTATATTTACTTAGTCTCAGTTGCAGCATTTGAAATCCACACAAACAGTTTGGATTCATAAAAAAGTCAGAGCTCACATTATGAACAAGTAATCCGAGTAGCAGCAATGAAAAAACATTATTCTAATGTCATGTAAAATGATAATGTAGGATGGGGTGCCCAACCTCTGGCCCATGGACCATATGGAGCCTACAGAGCCATTGCATCTGCCTCCAGGGGCTCCCAATGGATCAGGAAATTAATACTGCTACACGTTCCCCACTGCCAAATTTCCATGCCCTCTCCCTCCGCAAAGCCAGATCGGGGCAAGACAACACCCGCTTCCCTTCAATGGAATAGCAGCAAGGCCACATCCCCTTCTCCCATGTGGTGTAATTGAGTCCAGACAATGCCCCTTTCCTCCAAGCAACTGAATCAGGGCTGGGCCATGCCACCTTTCTCCATGTGGCTGGATCAGAGTCAGGCTGCCCCCATTCCTCATGGCCACATGAGGACCTGCAGCACCTGCCTTGGGTATTGGATTAGGACTAGTGGCCGGCTGGGGTAAAATGTTGGGCACTATTGATCTAGGACAAGCGTGGTTACTTATAACTTTTACCTAAAGGAAATGAAAATGAAATGTAAAAAACAACTGACATCCACCACAGCTGACCAAAACAGGCAGCAAACAGGAAATTAAAATTGTGGACTGATTCTCAAGGACTTCAGGACATGGTGTTTAAGTGTTCCTTTAACCTTGTGCCCTTTATATTCTATTTTATTCCTTTCTCTGACACAGCTAGGAATCAAATCCATAAATCTATTACAAAGAGTCCCCTAGACTTTTATTGTATGAAATCATTTTAAGAGGTGTAGAAATAAGTGTTTGAAGAGTCTATTGAGATATTTTTTTCCAGTAGGATCTCCTTCTATAGCAGACCCAAGAATGCTGCATAGTCTAATTCCATGAAAAATAGCATCAGGCAATTAATTTTTAGTTTAAATTAGGGCTGTCCAACTTCCCTGTGCCCAGGACCCACCCCTGCTCCTCTGCTACGTGAGTAACAATGGTGGCACCTGGCTCCCAGGAGCCCCATAACCTGCACAGGTTGCAGAGATAGCATCAGCCAGTATACAGCCTCTCCTACCTTTCGGCCTTCCCCGCCATGTGTTTGTGGGTGAGGAGGCTCCAGGGGCCCACAGGCAACATGTTGGCTGGCTGCATGCCAGATGGACAGTCCTAATTTAAATCCCAAAAAAACAGGAGCTGAAAAGGCACTGTTTGGGTACACCTGGCATTGTTAAGCCAGATCCCACTCCAATAGAGAGTAATTGAAGTCTTGCTATGAAACTGAACGAGAGATGGATGAAATCATTCTACTGATAAGAATCTGTATTTCAAAAGTCTCTAAGAGATAGAACTGAGTGAAATTTGGAATTTCTATTCCATCGTATATTCCAACATTTGTCTTTTTTCCACACCATGAGAATAAAACATCACAAAATCTAAATTCTGAAAAATCATATTTGGAAAAATCAAACATGAAATGTTTCAGTATTTCAAAATTAAAACATTCCTTTTGGTTTATTTAACTGTTCTGAAATACTTCACTTTAAATGGTTTTACTATTAAAATCCATTTTACCATAGTGGCACATCGCCTATCAGAACATGATGATCTTACTCTACCAGGGTTTCTGCCTGGATGATATGATCCAAAACATACAATGCCTATGTTATTCCTCTTATGCAACTCAAATTCAGATACAGCATGGAAGATATAACAATATCTAAGCAATATAACATAAAGAAAATGTTGTTTTATATATTTATTTTCCTTAAACTGAAATGAAATATTTCAGGTCAGTTAGAATGCTGACATATTTGGATTTGGCCTGAATTAATTTGAAGTGAAATACATTATTTGATTTTTATCACAATAGCATAAAAATACACAAAATAAATATTTTCTCACTAAGATTTCTGATAATATAGAAAATGCATTTTTTTCTACCAGAAAATCTGATAGAAAGTCCTGACCAGAACTAATGAGAATGAGAGCAAACCAAAGAAAAATTAGTTACTGAGAATTCTTATGAGTCTACCAGATAGATATTCTTAGAAAATATCTAGAATATTTCAGTATCTAGGACCTTGCAGCTATCCTAAGTCTCTATAAATTTACAATAAAATCTTAAAATTTGGGATAATAAATCAGAGATAAGGCATAAGAGATGCTAAAGACTACCACAATATTTTGCAGTAATTTTGCTTATTAATGGGACTTAATAACTTAAGGGTAAGGATAAAAATTGCAGCACACAGAGATAGCAAATGTATAAATAAATATGTCTACATATTCCCTTTTGAACAGATTTGACCTTCATAATAGTTTTAAATTGGAGAAAGTTATGCTCAATATTGCACACAGATGACTATCAAAATATACATCCAATTCCTGTCTTCTGCTAAGATTTTTTTAATGAATTAAGGAGTTCAAATACATTATCAGAAAAGAGCACAGCTCAGCAGGCATTTAATTTCAAAGAGCAATACTTACATTTTCCCAGGATTTTGTTACATCAGACATATGACATCCAATAACATTTGTCTCAGAGTCCATTTGACAGAAACAAGAAGAAGCTTGGATGACCAGGAATCTAGGCAGACTTGGATGTTAACTCCATACCAATGCCCTATGTAAAGGGCAAAATAAACTGGAAATATAAGAAAATGATTACAGAATAAAAATTAAATAAATCTTGCATAGTGATGCTTGTGTGTGTGTGTGTGGACACAGCACTGCTTGCTATATTTAGTGTCTTAGGGCATTTATACATGTGGCCCAGGAAGCAAGGGGGGAGAGGCACTTTAATTAGAGCTGCTTTAATTAAAATGCCCAGTGTGTTACATGTATCCATGTCCCTACACTGAAAAATGGTAGTGGGGATTGGACAAGCTTTAAAGTGCCTCCACCACCATTTTTCAGCACAGACACACAAATACATGTGATGCTGGAATCTGCTGGAGCACAGTAATTACCATGCTTCAGCAGACTCGGTTAATTACAAGACATCAGAGCAGCCTCAATGTATGCACTTAGATACCTAAAAGCCACTTGGGAATCACAAAGGGGAAAAAGGCTCTGGGTGTATTTGTTTAAATGTAGTCATGAGATCACCAACTATGGGTGTGGGCCTCTATGCCCTGTTGACATTCACTGGTCTTCTTTCCTCACAGGCCAGCACCAGTCAGCATAATTAGGTTCATTTCCTTTCTTGTATCTCACCTCCCATGACTTTGATGACTTGATTAAAGGGAGGAGTGGTGACTCCCCAGCCCAACATTGACCTGCACTTACTTCACTGTCAGATCCAATTTATTCACAGAGAAAAATAAAGTAAATCAAAAAAACCCTTGCTGTCCACACCATGCCCTTTCTCTGGTTACAAGGGCTCAGGGACACCTTCTCTCTTCTCCTGGCCTTCACCCCACAAGCGTCTGACCGCTGAAGCTGCAAGCAAGCGGTGTTTTTTTCCCCCAGGAATTGACACCACACCATTTCATATTGACCACTTGCAGCATCTAGTTAGCATGGAAAACAAAAGAATGTCTCTCTCCTTTTTTTTTCTCCTTTTAGGTGTAAGCTCTTCCAAGTTCTCATGACCGGATTGGTCTCTTGCTCCATTCTCAGGGATTTCAGTCTCAGGCAGTGGATGGCTATACACCCTACCTGCCAGCACGATCTCCTCTCTCATGTCCCATTCTTCGGGACTGGAAATAGTCCTGGCTACTTAATTAAGCCAATCCACCTCACCCAGTAAAATGACAAAGCCAGGCCAAGTTGGACTGGGAGCTTTTGGTGCAGCATAGTCACACTGTTCCAGCTAAGCAAGTTCCCCTGGCTAGGGGCCCACCCTGAGTAAGTAGTCTTAGGCTCTTCATAGGAGGATAAATTTAAAGAGCTTTAGCGCTATGCTTTTCTCCTACTAATCACTTCTTAAACTCCATTCTTTATCCTGTAAGTCTAAATACTGCAATTACAAAACTGCTAAGATTTGAATTTCAAATAAGAATTATAGAACTGCTAGGTTAATTTTGAATGGAAAGGAGCTGAGGTGATTGGACTCATCTAGGAGCATTTTAGAACAACCACCTAGATGCCAAATCCCACCTAAACTCTGCTGCTATCTGATTCTGTTTGCAAAATCCATCAGCTCAGTTATGAATCTTAATTCCTTACATAAAAAACAAGCAAACCACACACACACATTCATGCACAGGTGTGCACACACACACAGACAGTGGCTCCTTGAAACCGAGATCATACACGTAGCTTAACCAGTTATCTTTCACCCAATAATCTAGTAGTTTAAGGGTGTGTTGTTGTAGCCATTATAGGTTAGGAAACATGTAAGAAGAAAGGTGTTTTTGGTGATAAATTTATTTGACTACTGGATACTTTTTACTATATAGTAGTTTAGGACATTTGTTCAGGGTGTGGGACAATGGACAACTTCAACAAAAGTGGTGGAGGACACCCACAGCCCCTCTTAAATCAGAGACCATTGATGAGGAGCCTTTCCTATGAAGTAGGTGACATGATGGATTAAACTCCACCTCAAGCTGAGTACATGTGTAGTTCAGGTCTTTCTCTTCCTAAATAGAAACTGTAATGACTAAACTATTGGGATAATGGTAGGTAGGTAGAGTTTCTCATTGTACTGTGCTTTATTTTAACTGAAATTAGTGCTGCTATCATTTAGATCAGGGGTGGGCAATTATTTTGATCGGAGGGCCTCTTACTGAGTTTTGGCAATCCATCGAGGGCCGCATGACAGGCAGCCAGGGGCAGATAAATATTACTTTTCTACATTTTTAGGGGCCGGGGCCATATAAGCCAGATAGAATGGCCTGGTGGGCCGTATCTGGCCTGTGGGCTGCGTTTTGCCCACCCGTGATTTAGATACACTGGTTTATCTCCACTCTGAGTAAGTTGGATCCTAACACAATATAAGCATATGGTTGCCCATTGAGAAAACAGGAAAGCTGTGTTGCCCTCAGAGGTTAAATAAAATTATTCGTCAAAGGCAAGTTGCATATTTTGGGTGTAAGAGTCTGCTAGTAAAAGGAAGTAAATCCAATCCATTGGATTAAAGTTTTCCTGAATGCACGTCTACTAAAACAAATAGAATTATATTTGGGCTTACCATAGCCATAGGTTAAATGTGTTTATAGAAAGAAAATTTGCCACTGAACAGCATAGCAACCTTTCCCAGCATTTTGTGTGGGAAAAGAGCATTGGAGAATATCAAATTAGACAGGGATTGGTAGCACTCTTCACACTGAAAGAATACCACTTGAACTGCATGACGGCAAGGGCTAGCTTTAAATCTCATGGCACATGACTGAATGCATTTACAATCATCAGGGAAAGCAATGAGTAAACCTCAAATAATGTTACAGATACACTTTTTGAATAAGCATCCCAAAGTGCAAATGTCTAACCCTATTCATTGCGAGAACATTAAGATAGATACAGTGTACAGTAAAAATTAATCAGTTTTAATTAACCATTTATCCATGTTGTGTTTCTCATGGATTTGTTTAGCTTTAGTGGCTGATCCTCAGCACAGACTGAAGAATTCTCAGACCTTTATAAGTTTTATTACATATAATGGAATTTAATAATAAATAAGATAGCTATATAGTTTTCAATATTTGAATGAGTCTATGGTAATATAAGGTATTTTTATTAATCAGAAAGAAGGTTATTCAATAGTTTTGGCAGAACCCTTACATTTAAGAAATCTAACTTCATCTCCTTGCTCACACATACTTCCTATACAAGCTTGGACATGTGATTTAGCCTCTCTTTGCTTCATTCCAACATTTGCAAAATGGAGATAACAGTAATTCTTTAGTTCAGAAGTAAATATGCTGAATGTTGTGCAGTGCCTAAACACTATGCTTTTGTGGATTATTAAAAATCTTAGAGAGATATCAAGAAATCTTATATCAAAGTGTAATGAATCCATGTCTTATTGGAAAATATTATTCTAATTCTAAATAAATAAACTAATTTATTCTAAACTTGTATGGGGAGATTTTGATACCAATATGAGGCTATGGATCTTTATTGATATAATATGGGTTAGTTTTGTAATGATTCTTTATATAGACAACAAATTAATGGGAGACAGGAATCAATATACACATAAATTCATAGGCCACAACTTTATAACAAAACTACCATTGTTTGGTAGATATAACCATTCACTTAAGATATCTATGAGAAACAGCTGATTTCCTTTTGAAAAAATAATTTCTTCCATAACAAACAGGCCTGTATCATCACCCAAACAATGGTACATCAGAGACTGATTAAGGGTTGAAAATGAAAGTTAGAGGCTTGACAAAATATTGTTATTAGTACAGTTGGGCACCTCTGAGAGAGTAAGAAAATAAAGAGGATCTTCACAGAAACACACCAAGAAATAACAGAAAGCCAAACAGATCCTGGGAGCATGACCCTAAGAAAACCACAGAGGGAACTTTTTGGTTAAGTGCTGAATGAAAGGCTTTTGGAGCTAATGGGAAAGAAACTACCAGTATGTCTTCTTATGTATTTGTACATTCTTGGTAAATTAACCATTAGTGCCAAGATACTTCACTCCATAAACAATTTTACCTTAAGGAACAATCTGTCAGAGCTCAATGGTTAAAAAGTGTTTCAGCACAGCTGTGTTTTGGGTGTGCCGGTGCAGGTATTTCCCCTGCGGCGGGAAAGAGCCCTCGGTGCAAGAATCAGTTCCCGCCAAAGCTTGCATTTGCAACGTTGTGCTCATGCTTTTGATTAGCCTGTCATAAATTATGCATACGTGGCAGCTGGCAATTGGCTTGCTAGCCATATAAAAGGCTTGGGAAGTTTCCACCCAAGTCGGAGGAGAACTCTGCGTGCGCATTGGGAGAGATCCCCACGTGCATCTCGGAGCTACATTGGAGGCCTGATCAACCACCAATGACTCCCTGTCAATGAATTCCCAACGTACCCTGTACCCTGCATGCTCGAACAGCATTGCTGTGCCACCTGGTTTTCTGCTTTTTTGTTTTCTGCAACTCTACGGAGCATGCCTACACTGTAACACA
>JAGPOW010002514.1:5778415-5801926 GCA_030014935.1 Caiman crocodilus | reverse complement strand
GATATCTGATCTGTCTAGCAGCCAATAAAAGGGAAATCAAAGCCTAGTGCGGGAAAAAAGAAATTAGTTAGAGTCCGTTCGTTCTCGCCCTAGGGGCCTATCGGAATTAAGGCTCCGGAGGTGCAACAAATATAAAAATCCCTTTCTTTTGCTAATGTGTCACCAAGGCCTGTCTACAGTGCTTCTGGGGTGAGCCCAGGACAGCTGCCAAATAATATGTTTCACTCTCTCGCTCCTATCCAGCGCACACCAAAGCCCAGAAGTTAGTGTGCTAGCTTCCAGAAGCTCTGAATGTGTATCTAGAAGCATGCTTGAGGCAGAGACTCTGAAATCTGGAAAAGGAGCTGGCTGTGCTTTTGCCTAACCTCCAGGATATGGTACTTGCTGAATAAGTACATCAGTTGTTTTTCATGGTGGTGGTCCCAGGTGTTGTAGAAAGGCAGTAAACAAGCTCTAAGTCTATGGACAGAAAGCTTATAGGCTAAACTGGCCTTATAGGCCATTACCTAAATCTGCAATGGATGTAGTGATTTAAACACAGAATTAATATAAATTTCCTTCTGAGGGGAGCAAATAGAAAACAGTAATTTCTGGCATGCTCAGTGACAGTGTGTCAATGAGTAACTGGACAACTTTCCTCCAAGGAGAGATGTCTTTGGAAAGTCTAACCACTATAATACCCTATGAACTTTACAATAATGAAATAATACTTCAGACATAGTTGGTTGCCCCACAGAACCACCTTTATCATTTTCAAGCATATTGTGAAAGATATGCAGAGAAGCTTGAATCTGTACAGCTTGAAGGCTGTAAAGAAAAAGTATTTAATGTGAAAATTTGTGAAGCATTTGATTATAACTTTCCACAGCCTCACAAATAAGACATTTCATTGGCAAAGAAAGATGCTAGTGTTACGATATTAAACTGACCAGCACATAACAGTCTGGGAGGGTGCTAGGAGGTAACAGAATTCATTCATACAATAAAAGGTAGAGAAAATGAATAACAAGTAAGAAACGTCAGAGCAATTCAACTCAGACTGAAAACAAAAAAGAGAAAGATCACCTGGGATAGTGAGATCTACTGTGTGCCTCTTGATGCACATGCAGGAAAAATTATATTGAGACAAGTTTAAAGAATGGTATAACCTCATGCATCATATACTTTTATCAAAAGCCTTTAAGATAGCTATCAGCTGAGATAAATTTAGCACCATTCTAATTGAGTTGCCTCTTTAGGTTTATTTATTTGAAATCATGGATGCAAGACATATGGACCTGTTTTCAACTCAGTGTGGTGCTAATATGTAGGATGCAAAAATAGAGGCATATGGAGAGAAATGACGCTAACAATGTTTGCTGGCTACCAAATGGCAAAGAAAGTAAATTCCCTTTACAAAGTAGTAAATTACATATAAACATTAAAATAATATATAAGTTTACACGTGTTATACAGGTGAAATGGAGGTTTATGAAAATATCGGTGCTGATAGGAACATTATTGATTAAA
The DNA here is from genome assembly GCA_030014935.1 of Caiman crocodilus. Lineage (NCBI taxonomy): Eukaryota > Metazoa > Chordata > Crocodylia > Alligatoridae > Caiman > Caiman crocodilus. The sequence goes on along the minus strand of JAGPOW010002514.1, from coordinate 5,800,417 downwards.
TGAAATTTCATCAAAGCCAAAACATTTTGGTAAGATGGTTTCAGTTAAGCTTTTGTCAGGAATGCGGTGTGGACTTTTGAGCAGGGACTATAGAAGTTTGCCTTTTTCGACTTCCTTTTTCGCCTTGTACATTTCATTTTAAGCTTTTTCGCATTAAATCTGTCTGAGTTGCCCATATTGATCAAATTCTTTAATCCTACTCTAATTTAAGCCAATATGTGGTTTACTTTAAAAGGGGAATAGTCTCTGATTTGGCAGAGCTGAAACACATGCCTAGCTTTAATCATATGAAGAGTACTAACAAAGCTGATGTAACCACTTACATGTCTAAAATTATACACATGCTTTAATACATTAATGAACTAGAACCTCAGTGGTCTTGGGTTATGATAATAATCCATATTATTTTAATATGAAGATATTAAGAAACTTGTTGCAGTGCATAGAGTGAGAAGCAGTGTTTTATTTAAAGCACATCACAATGAAGCACAAAACTTTTCTTGCTTATTCTTTGCTAGCAATTACACAGCAATGAAGCTCTTCCATCATGCAATTAATATATGTAAATTGCAATCAGGGGGTTGTTTTTTTTCTTTTTTTGGTAACCATTTAGTGTATAAGACAATGTATTTTAATTTAAATGAGATTTTATGATAGATTTCTTTTGCATCCTGTAAATTCCCGTATGACACCACTTAGCATCTATTAATACAGTGAAAATAGCATTTTATAGCTATATTTCAGAAGAAAGGTACATAACAATATAATATCAATTTCATATAAAAAGAGGATGAAAGACAGGTTTGTTGAACAAATGCATAAGCAGGTGATCAGGAAGTAAAATGAGTATAACCAGAAATATTTTAAAAATCAATAAATTTAGCATTGTGTGTTCAGTGACCCTTTAATGACATGATGCATCATTGTGAAATTCAGTTGTATGCTACGGATTTCAGTCTGTCACCTTGACAAATCCACTATTGACAAATGAATGTTTGGCAAGGCTCCACTAAAAAAAAAAAAAAAAAAGTAAGAAACTGAAAAGAAACAACTTTCATGCAAATACTTCTAAGTGAGAAAATCTAGTCAGTCTGTGTGGTAAGGCAATTTCTAGTCTAACAAAGGAAGGAAAATATGTTTATCTTAAAAGGGTAGTTGTCAGTTGTCAAATTCTTTTTGTCTAAAATTCATTTTAAATACCAAGCATTCTGAAATGTCATTTGCTTTAATACATCAGAAGTTTTAAAGAACTATAATATTAGCTTTCACACATTCACAGTTGGGGGCATTAAATCTAACTAATTTTTATGCTTTTAAAAATGTACTTCTAAGTTAATATTAGCAAAAACTTTTTTTTTAAATGAGCATTCTATTTTCAATAATTAACTATGGGAATCAGAGTAATCTAATATAGATTTTTTTCATTATACTTCATAATTACTTTGGCAAGTCATTTTCATCCTTTATTTCAATTTTTGTTTTCCATCTTCTCTATTCTTACCTACTGGCACCATTATTTTGGCTCTTTCATTCCAGTGTGAGGATAGTCAGTTACTTCGAGCTAATGCCATTGTTGCTATGCGGATTATGCAACAGATGCGGTTGCTATGTGAAAAGGTCATTGATTTGTTTCACTGGCTACAGAGCAGGGATAACTGGGCTAGAAAATAAAACATTTTTGCTTCAGAATTGGAAACATATCCACAGCCCTGCCAGTTCTTGTGATTGTATGACAATTATCATGATATTTTATGTTTCTAGTCAAGAGTCACCTCCTGTATCCATGTGAGAAAATTAAGTTTTGTGGTCCTCCTCGTTTCAGAGAAAAGATTTAAAAAATATATCAACTATCAGAAGGCAAATAAAAATGCCCTAAATATATTATTTTGCAAAACATTCTGGGCATGTCCTGATGAGTGTGCATAAGCAGTGCGTGGTGCCTCAAGCCTGTTTGAGGCACAGCCAACCACATGTGGTACACATATATACCAGGGGTAAAAAAATGCCATGAAAAAAGGGCCACAACACATATGGCAGCAATATGCACCACCAGAAACCAGAGCCTGGCTGGTGGGAGGCATGCTCTGGTTGCTGACCAGACTCTGAGCAGCTGGATTAGCTCCACTGCTGCCCCAGGAGGCTTCTAGGATGCTAGGTAATGCTGCTGGGGCCAGCACAGGTTCTAATCCCAGCTTCCCCTAACTCACTGGGTCAATTTGTTGTGCACTAGAGTGCATGTGCAAAGGCATGTCTAAGGATAAATATGGTATCATTGTTATTTTTCCCACAGGAAATGCATGCACCTGCATGAATGCACTCGTCAGGACGTACCCTTTCATTTTAAAATGAATCTCATCTTCATGTTTTTTAAGATCTTAAATCTTATTTTTTTTTACATTTTGGATGGGCAGTACTGCAGAAGAGACCCATATTCTCTCTGGTGTTGTGTCTCTGTCAGTGAATAATACTGCACTCTTTCACACAATGTGAATTTAGTTATGAAGGTGAAACCATTAAACTAAGCGAAAGGTTTCCTTGTGAAGCTAGATAGGGATTATTTTATTCCCTGTCAAGTGCATTCATTTAACTAGTTGGTGCAATAATTAGTGTAAAAATGGAAAAAAAAGTGATACCATAGGCAACACAAAATGGGAGCGCAGGGGGACACGTGCCCCCCTGAGACTGGCCATCACTGAAGCTGTCACTGGTTTCTGTGGGCAGTCGCTGCCCCCCACCCCCACCCCCAGCATGGCTGCCGGTGGTTCCCGTTCACCGCCACCAACAGCATGAACAGTGGCAAGTGGTCCCTACTTGCTGCCTGCCACTTGCCACCCATCCCCCATCACTGCGAACATCATCATGGATGACTGCGGGGAATCCCTGCTTGCTACTGTCACACACCCACCGCCGACACTGTCGCTGCCTGCAGGTAGTTGCCATGCCCCCCAGCCTGAGGAGGCACATATCATTCATGACTGATACTTTATTGATGTAGTGCTATATATTGATCTTTATTGGTATAGCACTATATAACTGCTTTTAGATACAGCCTTTCTTAGGGGCAGTCTGGAGTTATAACACCCAAATGTGAGCAAAAGAGTTGCATACTTTTACCAGACTAATAGTTAAGTTCCCCTATGACCCAAAATCAGAGAGAGAGAAGAGAAGTTAAGATAAATTTTAGGCATTTTGGGAACTGAAAAAATGAGATGCTTCAAACTATATATACTACAGCAATGTGAATTTGTATAATTTTTAAGACTCTAAGATATTCTACTAATGATGATAATTGTAAGTTTCAGGACAGACTAATAAATGATAAATACCAAATGATAGATCTGTGACACTGAAACATTTCAGATTACTACTTAGAGACACTCGAAAATGTTAATAAAATGCCACCTGTTTTAAACAAATTTACAGTCTGTTTCTTTTAACTTAGAATATGCCCATTTATGAAAGACTTACAGTAACATACTTACAGCAACATGACAAGTAAAAGGCAAAGATAACTTTTTGACATAGCTATCCTAACAGTTTGCTATTCCTTGCCCTTATAATGGAATTCCTCTCTCTTCTAGATAGCCAAAGGGAGAGAAATATGGCTGTCTTCAAACAAAATGCTTCTCTCTCACTGTAGCCACAATTTATTCCCAGAGGGCTGTACTGCCCATAATTCAAAAGATTGATTGCTGGTGCAATCCTGACTCTGAATATTTTGTGCAGTTCCTTGCAAATCAATCATAGAGCTGAACCCTTGACCATGTCAACTTGTCCTTTTGGTCAGTTTCAGCAGAATAATTATATAAAGTGATGTACAAACTCAAATTACATATGCATTATTATAATGATAATGCCAAATTCACTATGTTATGAGAACTATTGACATTTTTATTATAAACTATAGGCCAAACTTTGCTGTCATTTTTACTTATAGAACCCTGTCAGGACACAAAGGAACACAAAAGCCTATCATATGTGAAGCTGTTCTTAAAAATGCATGTGAACTCGAATGTGAAGTTCATATTTTACAATACTGGATAGAACAGATTTTATATTCACTCAACTGAAAAAAGTCCCATTTTAAAATTGACTAATATGTGTAAACTCTTCAAGTACTGATTACTGAGAAACATTAATTTGTCCAATATTTGGGATATGTTTACATTTTTCATGAAGAGATGGTCACATATTCATAAAAAACTAGACCACTTTATCTAGAGAAAACAGGCCCGTGTGTGTGTGTGTGTGTGTGTGTATACTAGGGCTGTGCAAAACAGCACCGTTCCATTTCACCTTGAGTTTCAACAGTGTTACATCCGTAGGTATTATAAGGCTTGCTCGTGCTGCCCTGTGCTCATCTGCCTACAGGTAGCAACAGGTTAGACCTTGACTCTGGATCACCAGGTCTTCCGGGAAGTGGATCTTATGTTTTTCTCACCTGTCACAACTTTGATGACCTATATATTCCTGGGAGGCAATGCCCACAGTGATCCTGCCTGGTGTTGACCCCTGTGTGTTCGGCGGGGCTTCAAACCCCGCTTTACCCCAGCCTAGCCTCTCCAGATGATGTTTTACGATGTTCTTCCACAGCCAGGTTGCAGTACTGTCTGTTGTAACCTTCTCTGCACCCCAGGATGTCCTAGTGCCTCTTTTGGGTACACCTTTCCAGGGTCCAGTCTTGGCCTGTGCTCAAAACCAAATCAAAATAGACAGTAAAAGAAATCACAGAAAAAAACCCCAGCTGCTTCTCAGCCTTCCTGTCAGGCTCCGGCAATGCCCGCCCCCCCCTCCCCCCCAAAAACAATCCCTTAATCCATTCTCTGCTGTGTGCTAGTCTGCCCTGCACCCCTATGAACATACAGTCTTTTTGGGGTCTCCCCCTTGTGCAGGAAGGCTCTACCTGTGATTAAATTTTTCCCTTCCGGCCCTCCTCTGGATCCTGTGTTAGAAAAACTCCAGTCCGGAGATTCTCTCTGGCTTTGTGGGCTCCCTCGCTCCAGATCCTCAGCTGCAGCTCCGCTCTGGAGATTCCCACTAGTCACTTGTTTGCAGGCCTTCGCCTGCCTCATGGTCACTCCCACAGCGTTCCTCAGGCCTGTTCTTCAGTTTCTGCCTGTCAAGACGCTCAGCTGCTCCCCTCTCCCTGCGGCTTGCAGGGACCTGACACCTCTTTGCCCCTCTCCAAGGCCGGAAATAGCTTTGAGCAGCCTCCCTCCACCAATCCTGACTGAGATGCTGCTTCTGAAATTGAGTGGGTATTTTCCTTCCATTCCAGGCTGCAGCTGCAGCCCTGCCAGCCCTCCATGCTGTAAGTTCTGTCTCACTCCTGCACAGACAGTTTGACAGAACAGTGTTTGGTTTCGAATTTCATTTTGATTTGAAACAGCTCTTCTGTTCCATTCCATCAAAACAGAAAGGCTGTTTCAACATTGTTTTGACATTTCGTTGGAGACAGGAAGTCAGCCCAGCTGCGTGGACTTCCCAACCCTGACACAATCTAATGCCAGGGATGGGAAGAAGCTCAGCTGGGCTGACTCCTGGATCGTGATGCCATCTAGCCCTGGGGATGGGAAGTTAGCCCAGAGGGGCTGAGTTTGTTTCCCCAGCTCTATGGTTGAAATGTTTTGACTTTTGAAATGTTTTGACTAGCCTTGTTTTGTTTCAAGGCTCTTTCGCAGTCCTTTGTTTAATTTTGATTTTGTTGTTTCGACCTTGCAATGAATTGAAAGTGTCAAAACAAAATGACCAGCGAAATTTCTCACAGCATATATTTTACCTTAGCAAAATTTCCCAGAAATGGGGCTAAGTTTGAATTCTTCACAAAATGTGTAAAACTGAATTAACAATGGCTTTGTAATTTATTTAGAGTTCTTGTAGCATTTATCAATTCCATCCAAAAGAGATGTATCAAGAGAGTCAATTAAGAATGACATTTTCCTGTATAACACATTTACTAAAATTAAAATTATCATTTTATTTATCTTAGGACATTTAAAAAACTATTTTCTACTTAAAGCTGCTCCTTACACATCATTATCAAAACAGGGCTGTGATTTGTGAGACTGAGTCTACACCCTCCATACTTCAATTTAGTTAAACCAGCATAAATTTGGCATCAGAGACCACAGAGTCAGATGAATCCTATGCATCTGTTGAGACTCTTGTTTATACCTGGTTATGTTTATGGACTTCATAGACTAGAATTTCTGTAACTTTATGGAGTAGTTAATTGGTTTATTTATAAGGCTCTTGAATCTTGTCAACTAGGTTGATATTTTTAGCTAAATTGTATTTGTTTTAAAAAAAGTAAATTAAGGATATCTCTTGTTAATCATGTGTCAGATAGTGGAGCAAGGGTACCACATAATGCTCATAGGTAATACATTTGGTGTCCTTAAAGAAAATAATTAAAATGTAAATGAATGTGGGGTGTGTCAATCAATAAGTGGTGGCACTGAATTAATTCCTCTTTCCTGGTAAGAGTATTGCAGTGCAGAACCAGGAGGTTTAATTTTGCATATGTTTTGTAAAAATATTTTCCTTGGGTTCAATTTATATAGGATTGCCATCTCTGGATATTTTTTATTCAAGATACATATTTGAATGGACACTAAAAATCAATGTTAAATTTCACAGTTTTCATCATAAATTATAATTGTGTTCTCTCTTTGGATGCTCCAAGGTCATGTTTGTAGCTCCCGTTTCCTGCTATGGTCTTCCTGCCAGGGAAGTGGTCAACCGTTCTGTCTTCAAAACTCCATCTATGTTTCTTTCAGGCAGACATTCATATCTAGAACTAGTCCCCTCTTATAAAAGCTTATTCAAAGCCTATTGTAGTTCATTGAATGATTCCCATCATTCTAATCCCACATTAAGAAAGCCAAAATGTAAGGGATATGGTTTCCTTAGGTCATACTATAATTAACTTAGCTGATTTGAGAAATACCCCATACAAGCCTCATTTGTTTCTAGATGCTTAAGGAAAGCTGTCATAAGCCATCAAACCCAGGCCAGGGCTGAGACCCTCCTTCCATATGAGGATTAAGGGGCTCAAGAAAAGTTTATATCTTCCCTGCTTGTAAAAGAGTTTATGAATATCAGTCCTATTTCCCATCTTTTGGAGATGCCTTCTTCTAGGTCAGTTTCCAACTCTGGTTTCTCCCGGACCCCTTCATGAAACAACCACCTGTACTGGACACAAGACACCTGATACATTACAACAGCTATAATCTCTTTTCTTAACTTGTCAGGTGTTGATAAATTAACATTCTCAACACTGATACAACAATATTTACATTCTATAGTTAAACCTTCAACAGAATTTTGGGATTCATGAAGAAATGTATTTATTTTTATTCATTTTTCACTTCTGTTTCACTTTGATGTATCTACTTCATTCCATTTTTCAGTTTATTATAAATTCAACAATTATGGAACAGGTCTGGCATCCTTACTCATACTGCATACTGCCTTACTCCATTTGTAATATCATTGAGTTGTTTGGTTGTAAAAATGCCACAGACTCTAGCCTTTAAATATAATACCCCCCCTCCAAATATTAATTTGCTAACAACAACAAAAAATGATTCAGCTGTTTTTTATTTAAGGATTTTTTTCTACTATAAGGGATATCCAGTTAAGAGAATTAAATGTACTTCCATCTCTCTATGGATTAAAATTAGTCCCAAATCAGTCCTTACTTGCAGTTTTACTGTGCTGTAAGGCATATACATGTGTCTTACTGTGCAGTAACTAATTGGGCATAAATTTGATACCTGCATGGTGCAGGCATCAAACCTATACTCAAGTCAGCAAAAGTTGCCATATTTTCTGTGCAGTACAGGTGTGCATATGTAGATATGTGCCCATACTGTACAGTAATTACTGTGCAGTAATTTTGGTTACTGTGCAGTAAATGCATACATGTAGACATGCTCTTTGTCTCTTTCCTATCTTGTTTTAAGTGGAAAATGGCCTAAATCATTTGTAAGAGTTAAATAAATATCTAAACTTAGAAGTGTCAATGCAGTAAGTTTGAACTCATACATTTTTCTAACTTTTTGAGCCAGGCCTAATTAGCAAATATAAAAAATTGGATATTTGCCACTTCCTGAATAACCTGGGTGATAATAGAAAATAAAAATGTTTGGCAAAAATCAAACTTTAGAGTCACAATGATGTGGGGGCCGAGAAACGCTGGCGGAATAGGGCCTCTGATGGAGTGTGGAATTAGGGTGCTAGACACGCAGGTGGTTGGAAGCAAAAAAAACTTTACTTACAGTCCTTAGGTGGTAGGCACGTTCCTTGAAGTTACAAACTTAAACAGGAAATCAGGCACACAAAAGCTCACACTCACGCAGGGTATGGGGTGTCGGATGAATCCGGCGGGGAGTCGCTGTCGGTTGATCACACCTCCTTCGTGGCTTGGAAATGCACGCGGGATCTCTCCTCATGTGTGTCCCAGCTCTCCTCCAGTTTGGGCGGGCATTGCCCAAGCCTCTTCTTCGATCAGTGGGCCAATTGCCGACTGACACGTATGCATAATTTAATGTGAGCCATTTGCAAGCATGCACTCGCTGGTGCAGCTGCAAGGTTTTGGCAGGCTCTGACAGTGCACCAAAACTTTTCCCGCGCTACAGGGGAAAATCCCTGCTCCCGTGCTGGCAATGTGCTCAACACAGCTGTGCCGAGACATCGCTTAACTGTTTTGCACAGACAAATGAAAATATTTTAAAACTGGTAGATGAATCAGAGGATTGGTAATTGGATATAGAAACTTTCCTCTCTAAGTTATCATTTGAATTCTGTCCCAAGTGGGGAAATTGAGCAATAAGACAATCTTACTCTGAATTTCTCCTGTACTGCCACATATTGCTTAAGACATGAACTAAGGCTCTATTGGGCCATTCTCATGCCTGCTGTTTTGGGCTGTACTTTGCATTTTGTTTCTGTTGAGTGAATAATCATAGAGAACAAATTATAACTCATAGTTAGACAGTCTAATGTGGAGATACATCAGCCACACATTAAAAGAGAGCTATCACTGCTGTTCCTAATCCTGTACCTATTACATGAGTGAATAGAAAAAAACTTTGATTCCTGAGACTCTCAACCTAGCCTTTTTTTAAGCACTTAATTAAGTGCTCAGATACTATGTTAATTAGTTGACAACACAGATAAATAAAACCAGAGGTATATTTGACAGCTTTGCATTCCCCCTGTGTCCCCATTAATTTCCCTCACAACTTATTCCACCACTTCAAACAACGAGTTCTACCAAACAAGAACATCTCCCTACCCACAGCCTTATGTCATGATCCCAGATAGCTCCAGCCCCAGCTGCCTTCTCAGTATGTTTGGGGCAGCATCTTTGGACCCTGGTCCCATCAGGACCAGGTCAAAAGGGGAATTAAAGGAACAAGGATCATGCAGGGTACTTATGCCACCAGACTCCTACCCCCTTAACCTATCTTGTGGTGACTCCAATTGAAACTCTCTTCATCCCTTTACCTTCAGTGTGAAGTGATGAGGTTGTTATCTACCTGTGAATGTTCGTCTCTCCATGATACAACTGCAGAGAAAGTCAGCAATGATGTTGTCTTTTCCTGTCCGCTGGGTTATGGAACGATCATAACATATCTTCTGTCATTGTTGGGCTTCTCTCAAATTTGATTGACAAGTCACTGTGCCTTCTGTAGCCTGTCACAGAGCTTGTGGCAATAGTTCTCTGCTTCGACCCTGAGTTCCTCAGCTCTCCCCTACTCCTTCCAAAGTACTTGCATTAACCCTCTAGGTGCATGGCCACATACCAGTTGGAATGGTAAAAAATGGGTCAATTCCTGTGGGGCATCCCGTATAGCAAACAACAATGGTGTTAGTAATGTTTCCCATTTGTGTGTATTGCATTGGGTGCACTGATGGATCATGCACTTGATAGTACCTTTCAGATGCTCAACCAATCCACTGATCTGCGGGTTGTATATGGACTTACAAATATGTGTTACACAAGGCTCTCATTACCCCTGACAAAAAATTAGTCCCTTCGTCAGTCAGGATCTCCCAGGAAATGCCTACCCTGGAAACTCACTTCAATAACCACCACTTCGGGAAAACAGGTAGCATAGTTTATGTTCACCAAAATGTATTGGTTCCCCACATTGCTCTTTGGGAGAGGGCCTATAATGTCCAGAGCTACTCAGGCAAATGGCATTTCTACCATATAACATCAGTTGTAAAGGGGCCTTTGGGGGGCTTCAGTCCTGAGCTCTCTGGTACTCTGGACAAGCTGCTCTCTATCTTTCTATGTCCTTCTGAAGACCAGGCCAAAAGAAACTCTGCATAATCCTTGCCTTAGTCTTTTTCCACCTGAGATGCCTTCCTAACGTGGTGTCATGAGCTAACTGCCACACTAGCCTCATGTTCCCTCCTAACCTGGTATAGAAGGCCACCTCTTATCTCATACCATATATCTCTAGAGGAAGTGCCTTCCTTGTAGATCTTCTTCCATCAGTCTCTGGGCCTACTGAAACTGGGAAGCACTTGTCACTTGTTCCAGATTAATACCTTCATCAATACCAATGGTATACCAGCTCACCCACCCAACGTTTGCTGCTCTTTATGCATCTTCATTCTTCTTTGGCTACCTGTACTCTATCAAGTACATTGTATATGGGTTTCCACTCACTACCTATCACCATCTCAAATGTTAGCTTCTGACCTAGCCCTACTCTTAATTCTTGTTATATTCCATCATTTTTATAGGTACATAGAGACTATTAAAGTGTCTTTCTTCACCAAAAATACAATTCATTGTGAGTGGCTCAGCCCACCAGACGCCACTCTTACGTACAAGGTGAGCATGAATGAGTGACTGAGAACATCCGGTGTCAAGGGCTGCTTTCATCGCACACCCCCCTATCCAGGCTGTAACTACATGATGTTCCCAGCTGTTTTCCTTACTTGCTATACCAAAATGCAATCTGTTGGTTCCACCTGGTCATCCTCTCCATTGTGATCCCTGGCTGACTTTGTAAGACCCAATATCTGGCCTAAGTCCCTTAAAAAATAATGACATTCTTTGGTGGCTCGCCTACCCTTCCTAAGAGAGCTGACCTCCAAGTCTCTCACTATTGGATTAAATGTCAAACCCAGATGGGGTCCACCTTTCTCTGGTGTTCCTTGTCAGTATGTCATCCCTACCACCAGGGTCCTGCCAGCTGCAGCAGGTTCCTTCCTTTCTCCCTTTTCTGGCACCATTGGTGCCTTTTAAATCTCCCATGGTGGTCCAGTGGGCTGATGTCATCAGCTGCATGCTGCCTATTCAGACTGTGAAGGAGCTTATAAATTGGCAGAGCTGTGCCATGCACGATTCCAGCTTCAGCTCCCTTCTTGGTATGTATGGGGCAGCCTCTTCAGACCCTGGTCAAAAGGGGCATTAAGGAGGTGGGGATTGTGCTGCTATACCTGCCAAAAACCATTACCAGCTAATTCTTTCTGACCTCAATATTGCAACTGCTTGAGGTCAGAATTCAATAACACAAAAGTGAGAACTTTTCTATGTCTAAAATCTCGTAAGTTTATAACCTATTGTGTGACCAGGTGAGAACACTGCACCACTAGAAAACACAATTCTTGTGACACCCTTAGGGTGCCTGTGTGGCTCAGCAGTAGTAGATTTTCATAGCATTCTGAAAACCTCACTTATAAAAATAAGTTTTCTCATTATCACAGTAGTGTAACAGGGCAGAGGGAATGGAGGAACTGGGTCAGCAGCCTTGGGTACCATTTTGTGAGGAGCACAAAAGCAATTACTACTACAGTGGTAACTGACACAGCAATCAGAATGACAGGATCTTTCACTGTCCTATGCATCAATGGCTACTCTGGGGCACAGATCTGCCCTGCTATGCTTCTGCCTGTTGGAGATTCAGTTGCTGTCATAGAGCCCTGTACAGATAAATCCATGGTAACTGAACTATCTGAATTTACTAGCAGAAAAACTAAAGGAAAGTATCGACTGATATATTTTTTTAACATTCTCTTTAACATTCCTTAAATATGTATTCTATAATACATGGAAGGTATACAGAATATCTAATGGGTATACAGAATATCTAATGGGTATTTTATCATCCCTTTGCTGCGATGTTTTCACAAGTCACTGTTGACCTCCACTTAGGATTATTCTGATCATATCAAATGCAGGTTAATAAAACCTTGATACCATAATCCTATATTCTATCTAGTGACTTGGCTCAGTTTTTGTATTGCCCACAACCATATATCTATTTGACAACTATCATTTGCTATTATTTGATAACAGAGTGACATTCTTGTTGGTATAATGCTTATTGCTATTCCATTTTATTTTGTATTGAATGTCATTGTCCCGCTTATGATTGAATACTCAGTTTCAGCTATATCTATTTTAGTTGTTTTGGGAAGGCTAGAAAATGTTGATGCAAAAGGAAAACAATTTACTACAGAAACTATTTCTTCTAAGTAGTGCTGCCCAAACCTCAAAAATTTCCATGGTCTATTTGCTATGGATAAGCACACTGAAATTTGATACTTATCTTCACCTTATAAAAATGTATCTGAACCTTTTGAAGCAATGAGGCTAGTGATCTCACAAGAACAGGCACTCTCACAGGTTTTCCTGTACTTTCTGTTTTAATCTACATTTAAACTAAATCATGAGAAAACCTTTTCTTGAGGAATGTCAATTTCCACTTCAAGTTCTAGAAAAAAATATATAGTGTGAAAAGGCACTCAGAAGTCAAACAAAATTGCATTTCATTTCACTTATTGAACATTCAATTTTGGTTGAGTTTTAACTTCTTTTGATTTTTGCATTATTCAAACACATTCACGTATCCATAGTTCCAATTTGTTTGAACTCTATCTTTCCATTAGGGCTGTTGCTTGGACAACTTTGAATGAGTAATTCCATTTTTTCTCATTCTATATCATAAGTCCTACATGCCTGTGCTTTTATTCACAGCAAGTGGTAAATCAGAAGGAGCTTGCTGATGATGACACAGAACCAAAGAACAGCCTCAGAGCAGCTAAATGTCAGACAGTCTCTGACATAGCCAGTGAGACTGTCACCACTCAAGGCTACAAGTCAGAAAGAGTTGCTTTTCATCAATCTATACAAAGCAATTTTACTGAAACTTTGAAAGCTGTGTCTGTTGAGGAAGATGAATCTAACTGTTTTCCCCTTCAGCACTACCATGTGTTCTTAAAGGTCTTCACAGACTAAGTGGTCATGGAATGTATAGATCTTTCCTATATAAGGTTTTTCTTTTTGTGTTTTTTTCCCCAACTCTGGATTAAAAGTGAAATAATAAGTGTTATCACTGACATCTGACTTAAATCTATTTAAATAAGGAAATCAGTATGGTGTGGTTTAAGGCAGTTTGCAAATTCATCCAAACAACTCTGCCTCATATATGATATTATCCAGGGTTTATTTTAATGAAAAATCAGATTCTAGGAAATAATTAAAAGGGTTCTCCATGCCACACTGGCTAGTCCTTCAAGCCCTTCTAGAGATGTACTTGTTTTGTTATAACACTGACTGTTGTTAATAGTTGAAAGAAAAGGCATTGAGAAAAATTACAATATGTAACATCTGGCAATGAATCGTAGAATCGGATATTTTAGCTGCTAAGCATTATGGGAATGCAAAACAAACATCATAATTCATTAGGACATACCAAACAACACAGTTATCAAGAAGAAAGGAAAGGGCAGGCAATACAAGTGGTTCTCTGGCTATTCCTTTTAACACCTCATAATAACAATATATTATGAGTGTAAGCCAAATCCAAACATAAGGTTTGCCGTATTGAAATAAATAAATGCTTTACGTAGTCCAATAATATTCTCAATAGCAGCAGATGCCGGATGCTTCCTAGAAAACCACAAAGTCCCTACAAAGCAGCTAGATTTGCAAAATGATATTATGGTGTATTGTAGCTAGCTTGAAACTGTAATAGCTTTGCTTTCAGTGGACTGCATCTTTAATTTTGCTTCTGTTCAGAAACAGCAGCCACGCTGTCCTGAGAACTGCTGTAGCTTGTCAGAGAGTATATGCATACACTGTTTCATAGACACTTTCCTTTTGTTATTTTTTGTTCCTGTTTTTACTTTGACAATGCACTTTCTAATCTTTGTCTATGGAAATATAATATAAGTAAGCAAAACATTTCTTTCAGGTCCCAAAAAGTCCCATGATATACACCTCAAGAGGAGTGTTTGTGCCTGAAAGCTTGCAAAGAACAATTTTTTCCAACTATTTAGTTGGTCTAATACTGGGGTTGTCACCTGGGGATATGCATACCCCTGGGGGTACTTGGATTGGTCCTAGTGGGTATGTGCAGGCAGGCAGGGACAGAGCACCACTGCCTCCCAGGAGCAGAGACAGGGTGGGGAAATGGAAGCCATGCCCCTCTGTGGGGCAAGGAAGCTTGCATGTCGTAGCTGCTGCCACCACACACCAGACCGGTGAGCTTCCCTGCACAACAGGGGGGTGTCACTGCCCTCACCCCAACCCAGTGAGCTTCCCTGACCCACCCTAGCCCTGCTTCTGGGAGGCAGTGGTGATCCATGCCCACCCCACCATGTACCATCCCTGCTGCACTGCTCCATGTCTGGCTGCATGCTGCCCCCCTACCCCTCACCATGCTCGATGTTTGGCCACGCACTACCCACCCCCAGAACTGGTTTATTTTTGCTCTGCCCCAACAGACTAGCCAGCCCTTCCCAAGCCCACCATACTCCCATCCCACAAGCCAATCTTTGTGCCAGTTTCACCTTTTTCACTGGTGCTGGGAGCCAATCAAAGTAAGTTGGAGTCGGAGGAGGGATGGGCAGGACAAAAGGCGGTAGGCTTGCCAGGGGAATTGTTCATCTGGGGGTAAGGGAGTCAGGGGGATAAAAATAGCCCCTGGTCTGGGGTGAGAGAGTTCCCCCACAGATACTGATAGCCTTCCTGATCCTGCCAAACCCTTCCAGGTCCCATCAATACCTCTCTCCCCTCACAGACCCTTCTAGCTTCCTCAGTCCCTCAAAGCCTTCCATGGACCCCACATACCCCTCTGATTCCCTTCATGGGCCCCACTAGTCCCCAGTCACCCAACCAGCCTGCAGGCTCTGCTTGTCCCTGTATTCCTCCAAGACCACCTACTAGCCCCCCCATCCTGACTTACCTTAGATCAGGTGTCCATTTTTAATTTGATCCACACGCTCTCTAGCCTCCCTGAATGTCTATACATGATTAACAATACATTAAAAAAAATGTGCTTTCTACACTGGCACAAAATGTGGAGGCTTGTCCTCATGGAGAATGGAATTTAAGATAAAGAACACTGTGCTGAGATTAAAAAAAAATCCGTACCATAAACTAGAAGTTAGACCTGTGGCAGGGGAAAATACATATTTATATCTTTAATCAAAACCAGTCTTATCATACTAAAAGACTTTTTTTGTGTATAAATAAACACAATCTATGTTGCAATTCCCCATACAGTTAGTTGTCCTCCAGGAAAATGATTTTGTGAGTTTCAAATATGGGGAGATTTTCAATAGTACCTAAAGAATCTGGGAAAATAAATCATAATATATCATCTGTTTCTCATACCTATTCACCATAGCAGTTACATAGGAATTCATTTAGACAAAGAATGGATAGGGAAATATAATAAATGGGTACTAAGTAAAAGAAGCAAATTATACACATTAGCTGAATGAGAATTGGCTTCTGGAAACTGATAGTTAAACATGTCTCCAGTTGCTTGCTTATTTAGATTAATCTGAAGACGTATGATAGCAAACTCTATTTTAGACACAATCTCCTGGAAAATTATCCAAGATAATCTATTTGATAAAAAGAATAATATAAAATAAAAATAACATACATTTCCATTCTGGAAAAAAAGTATTTTTCTGAATAGTTAAGGGGAAAGTCCTAATATAACATATGGTCTTTTCTTCTTGCATTGATGTTCATGGAGCTATGATAAATGCCTGATCATTTTATCTTCTTTGAAGACATGTTTCTATATACATTTCTGAATAAGTCTAGCTTCCCTTTGAAATCTGCTTGCAGCAGCATTATTGAAGATATATATGTCCCCTAATCTGATCACAAGCATACACTGCATAGGCAATGAAAGTAGTGCCTAAGAAAACAGCCTGTAAATTTATAAGCAGAGAGAATATTTCTTTAAATGTAATAATAGCAGTCCTCTGTTATACATATTGTCTATTACTGATGCTAACATATAATATACAGCATACACCAGAAAGTAAAGTTTGCAGTTTCCTTTAGATGGTTTTTGACATAAATTGAGTTCTATTACCTGTAGTAAACTATAATGAAAACAAACCAATAGAGAATGCCTGGGAAATATAAGTTCCAAGTTCTGAATGAGTGAATCAAAGCAGTAGTATGCAATATTCAAGTCTTTGAAAAGAGGGTGGAATCCAAAAATAAAACTAAAAGGAAAACTTCAGAACAGAAGGTAATAGCTGAGGCATGAGTTTATTAGTGCAAAGGGTATTCAGTCATCATTTTAGGTAACTTTTTTAAAAAGGATGTTGAAAAAACAGAAAAGTCTTATGATTTTATCTAGGATACGAAAAAGTCTTTGGCGTTATAACTACATGCAAAGGTTAAGTAAGATATGTGTGAAAACAGGATTTTAAGGAAGGATATGACTGAGAAGTACACAGTTTTGAAGGGCAAAATGGGTGTGAATGGTTCAAAAACAGGAAACAAATGCAAGCTAAGAAGAGACAGAAATTAAGAACATTTGAGGGGACTAGATGATAAATTATTATATGAAAGAGAAAGTAAAGATGCAATAAACATTAACATATTAGAAAGTTCTTAGAGGAGGAAAAACATATTTCAATGGCAATAGTTATTTTTCATATCTATATTTCTAAATGGACTGCCTTGACTATGAGTATTAGAGTTTACAATGTAGAACCTCTACAAAAACATAGGATTGATTTGTATAATGTGATTTATCAGCATCCAAAATATATCATGGAAGACTTAGTTTTGGTTTCCTAGGGCAGAAATAATACATTATTTTCTGTATTTGCCAAAGGTAATCAGTTAGTATAAAATAGTTACAGGAATATGTTCTATAAATAATATAAAGGGACTCAAACCTTGTGGCAGAGGTGCTATCTTTTATTAGACAAACTAGATATTTGAAGTTACCGTGCAGTAATGCCAGTGCACATTTTTTGCGACACTCACTGCACAGTAGCCTAATATTATTGCATAGTAGTGTACAGCACAGTTTTTGCCCAACATGCTATTGCATGGTGTTATTAGCCTACTGCACAATTGCACATTAGGTATCTTGTGTACACTAATATTTTTTTGTCAGATGAAAACTGTTTTCATGTGTGTGACCTTTGGATAGTGTGAGAACATATCTCAGCAGTGCAGCTTTTTTTTTTTTATAACTGAACAAGTATATTGTGGGTAATGGATCACACTCCAGTTTATTGTAGTTATGCTAAAAATTAAATATACTTACAGAATAATGCAAAGTCCAATATCGAGTTAAAAGAAATAGATTGAGAAATTCTTCATCGTTCTAATATATTCATGAGTTAAATGAAAGAAATCATGAGCTGTCTTATAACAATTTATTCTCATAACAGGTAGGCCCAAGAAACATAATATCTCCATTTCTATCCCCCATTGTGTTTGTCTATTACTGGCCTGTCGGGTGTCTAAATCAAATACTAATCTTGCAAGTAAACCAAAATAGCAACCTTTGAATTTTTAATTTTACAGTCCCTAAAGCTTTGAAGAACCAATAAACATGTAATCAATTTTAATTTAACTCTGAACCCACCGCTGCGTTTACTGTAGATGGCCTTTAAGGGAGCTGAATCTAAAATAATTTCTTTATTTTGCTAATCCTTTGTAGTGATATCATGTGTTCTGCTACACTTTGTACAAGAGAAAAAAATATAAAAAGAAAACAGAGCGTTATTTAAGATGCTTCTATAGATGCACGGACCAAACACACAATTTGTGACATAAGATACTGAATACATTTTGTTAATGAATACTACGCAATTAAAGTGCTACAAAATAGCATTTAGTATTCTTCTTAGAAAAATACAGGCTATAATAAAGTTCTTCCCATGTGACCAGGAGCACAGCTGGGTGTGAAATTTGGCCAGTTAGTGCTTTAGAACTTCACTTTGGACAGCAGAATGGTCACAGATCATGTTTTAAAGTAGTTGTAGTGGGTGACTCCTTCTGTAAGGTAGGTCTTATATGGTATCTGGAAATGGTAGTGATTTATGCATAAGTACATTAGTTCCATGACATACTTTAATTCAGTCTATGTCTGTCTCCAACATCATTCATAAAGGTTTGTTCATAGGTCCAAACAAGCTCTTAGAGTACTAATCTATTGAAGAAAAGCACTTGCTCAGATTTCAGTTTACAGCTTTCTAGTGTTTTAGTTTTGGGTCTATGCAAAATTGATTTACATTAATTATTTTACAAGTAGCAGCTTGGACCATGTACAGGTGTTATATTTTGTACCAGGAGAATCATGACGCTCCCAGTAGAAGCCATGAACATATAGGCATTCAAACATCTTTTCCTGGAACAAAAATGGCATTTGTGAGAGAAAAATAATGCATCTGTAACCCAGTAGAGGTCCTTCCCAGGAAAATTCCTCATAGGAAAATGAACATCAGTACACTGACCAGGGCCCAGCAGGAGTCAAGTGGTAGGGAAATGTTTCCCTTGCCTTCTTGAGATGGGGATCACCCCAGTCTGGGGAGGACCTGTGGAGTAGCAGATATTCACCTCCTTCAGGTCTTGGGAGAAATCAAGTACGGGGTAAATGATTCTGTGCTTTTCCGAGACTGAGGTCACTGTGGTCTGGAGAAGGCATGAGGGGAAAAGCTGCTCCTGCTTCTCCTGTAGACCAGGAGGGGAGTGGAGGAGAATCCATGCCTTGCTTTCTTCCTGCTCCTCAGACCAGAGTTTCCAGTCTGTAAAGCAAGGTGTGGGGAAGAGGCAGACACTGGGAGTCTGCCAGGCTGCTCCTTTGCTTGGCTTCAGATCACTTGAAGCTAAGCAGAGAAGCAGCCACTCCTTGCTCCCTGCCTGTTCCTCAGACTGGCATCCCAGAGATTTGCACTGCTGCTTGAGTCCCCTTGGGAATGAGAGAACTGGAGCAGGGGGCTGTTTCCCACTTTCCACAGGCTCAGATCACTGGTTTGTTTAGCTTAGCAGACAAAGACAGTGAAAGTACAGGACTGGTATTTATAAATAATATAAGAGGGGGGCTAGAGTGTTGCTTATAAGAGCAAATCAGTAAAATCTGGATGTCCATAAGATTATGCTGGAAACTAGAATTTTTCCAACTATTAAAGGAATGAGAGTCTGGAATAACTTGCTAATAGGTGTATGGAGGACAAAAACAAAATAAAACAAAAATGATCTACTTTTAAGATAGAACTTAGCCAGGTTACAAAAGGATGTATATGAAATGTCTGTGATAAGAAAGCCCAACCTCACTAATTAAATGGGTACTTTCCAACATTATGATTAATACAGCGGTAAAAAACAATACCCTGTTTAGTCAAGATTAATGATAGACTGAATCTGTCTTTTTTTCACATGTATGCACACATGTTCACGACACATGCTGACCATGGATGTGGCTGGGTATACCTTTGAGATACAACCCTGGGGTGCCTTAACATATTTAGGGGTACCCTCCATCCCCAAATATGTCCTGGCAGTTGCATGCTTCACCAGTGAGAACAGACCAAGATACCCCAATGGTCATTTCTGTGACCCATGGTTTCTGAGTTTTACCTGCTTTATCTGGGTTTTGCCAGTTCTTAGCAAAGGGGATTATGCCAGCTAAAAGAATCACAGTCTTGTCTGGTCATTTGCTCAGAAAAGATGGATCCTCTCCTTCAGGAAAAGAGGTCTGCCTATACAGTCCTAACACTGTCAATCATTGAGTTAATAAGTTAAGAAAAGATTTATTATAAAAACAAGATCCAGCATAAGAAATCAGCAGCCGTATGTTGATATACAGAGCAATAAGAATACACAAACAAAAGAAAATATCAAAATGATTTTACCCTTTCCCTATGTCTTAGCCTTAAGTTCTAATGTAACTTCCCTCCTTTTAAAGCCAAAGTCCTCTCCCAGACAGTTAGCTTGCCTGTCCAACTAAGTCACTGGGGGACTAGAATATCTTATCCTCAGCAAACTTCAGACAAACTCTGGCTCCCAAGGCCAGGCTTAAGCACTCATACTTATCTGTCCAGTTCCATTATTCTATAGATTTCCTAAAGATCAAATATTGGGCATGCAGCCTCCTGACCCTCTTATATACCTCCATTTGACTAGACAGGCATCTTTACTGAATAATTTATTACTAAAAGGAGAGTTTACATTCTGTCAGACACTAAAATTACTATTCCAGTCTCACAGTTCTAACCAAATACCATTATTTCCCTTAAAAAGCAATTCCCCTACCTGGGTCAGGCCTTGGCACCTCACTTTAACACCCAATATGCATAGCTATATACATTCTAAGTGGGTACATATAGGCATTACATTTAGATCTACTTAACGAGGGTTAGGTAAATCTTAATACCCAATTGGGATGGTGTTTAAAGGGCTTAAATCACCTATTAAATGGCATGTCCAATCTACGTTCACCTAGGAGGTGCACTGACTTAAATTGGGGTAGGTTAGCCTGATGTAGGAAACAATGAACACAATCTCCTGAACACTTACATGCATTCCTGGTGCAGCCACAGGAATCGGAACTACCCTGTAACAAATTTTATAACCATGGAAATACATAAACAAAAAAATAACACAGCTTATTTTTAGCTCTTTACAGATACTCTATATCCATACACTATATCAAACTCTGTATATCAGTAAACCTAATTCAGAGAAACATGCTGGGCATTCCACAAACACTTGAAAATATTGTGGGTTCATAAAACATGTATATATGTGTGTTGCTCACATGCATACATATGAAAAATATATTAATTACATTAAATTAGGGTCAGCCATTTTTTTCTCATTAATCTTTATCACCTTATGGCAGCGTGATATCTCTCTTTGTAAGACAAAGCACAAATATTGGTATCTAGAATAAGTATTTCACTGTATATCTCACACCAAACAAAAATTCAGTCCTGCATCTATTGAAGTCATTTGCAAATTCCCATTAACTTTAATGTCACAGGACTGAGTTTAAATCCTGAAGTTCTTCCTCAGTTTTTACTCAGTCCTTAACAAAATTCCCATGGAATTTCATGGAAATTCCCAGATCACCTAAGACACGTGAATAAAAGTTCAAGATCTGACCTATTGTATCTGTACTGGCCGCATTTCTTTAAGCGTAAGTCTACTCCTATGTCACTGTAGCAATAACATAACTGCAGTATTCTTAGAGCTAATTTGTTTTCATTTGCTGTTCTTCCCTAAAACAACTTTTAATCCTAGTAAAATGTTCAAAAAGTACTTCAGCTATATAAAATTAACCTGTAACTAAGTGTTTAGAATATAGCATGGGATTCTCTGATGACTGCATTAATGAAGGAAAAATGAGCTGTAGTATTAGAAGATGATATAGTATGCAGTACAATGACTAGAAGAAAACAATGATATTGGCAATACTTGGTTCTGATAATTAATTCTAGTACTGTTCATATTATTGCAATTGCTAGCTGCATTCAGTGAATTTTATTAATTGATGTTTCAATGTCTAGTGGAGAAGTGGTTAGAGCTGGGTAACATCACAAAAATGTTTCTGCACTGTTCATATTTCTGAGTAATTTAGCGTCAACTATCATAGTATTATAGTATCTAGGGTCAGAAGGGGCCTAGAGCAGGCCATCTAGTCTGACCCCCCGCCAATGGCAGGAACGAGTGCTGGGGTCACAGGACCCCAGCCA
>JAGPOW010002514.1:5693977-5778315 GCA_030014935.1 Caiman crocodilus | reverse complement strand
AATGCCACAGCTCCCCATCTTTTTAATGAGGATGGGGTGAGAGACCGTGTCAAACGCCTTCCTGAAGTCTAAAAAGACTATGTTGACAGGGACGCCCGCTATGTTCACACTTCTGTGTGCCTGTTTCCCATGAATATTTGAGTGACTGAGGTTTGCTATTAAAAAAAATCACTAAAATCAACTTATGAGCTTGGAACAATTTCCACTGAATTCAGTGGAAATATGCCCATTGATCAGGCCTTACAAGGTTTCAATACCCATGGAAAGGCCATTTTAAATTAGTTATTCATAGCATTCATATAGTAAACCAACGTGATTTTAAAAGTGTTGCTTATCCAGTCAGTGAACAGAAGCAATACCAGATGTCACAAGTTGATAACACCACTCAAATTTCAGATTCCAGAACTGGAATAGCAAGGTAAAGATTTCTTAAAAGTGCAATCAATTCAGGCCTGAATTCACCCCCTCAATAAAGAACATGGGCCTTCTTCCACTGATCTGTTTGAGCAAAGGAGAAGATCTACTTTTTCATTTGTAGGACAAAGTGTGAAGACTATCACTGGCTATGTTCCTTATCAGTCAGATTTGTGGGGAGGAGGGAAGAAAAAGAATGAGACAAGCAGGAAAGAAGGACATCAAACAACTTACCAGCTGACCTCACATGGGCAGTTTTCAAACAGCCCTCATTGTTACTGCACCTAAAAGATTCAACCTGAATTACCATATTTACTTGAATATGAGACAACTCCCCACCAATCAGCATGGAGGAAAATCACCTCATCTTATATGAATCAGAGGGGAAAACAGACAGCTGCTGTGGCTCTGAGTCTGTCCCTGAGCCTGGGTCAAGGCCAGAAGCAGATCCACAGCAGCTTCCTGCCTCCCCTCTGCTTCCCCTCTACAGCTTCTGCCCACTACCATCCCCCTTTCGTTCCCCTTGTTGTCAGGTGCAGCTAGGCTTCAGTTGAGGCTGGGGTCTCTCCCAGGCATGAAGCACATGGAAACTCCTTTCTCTGCCTAGTCAGTCAGCAGCACGGATACTGCTGCATTGCCTGCCTGGCCAGTCAGCAGTACTGACTAATGCTGCAGGTACAGGCAAGGGTTGAGCTTTTAAGTGCTGTGCTCCAGGATGGGGAGACCTGGATGATATCTTAACACTCAAGTGGGGAAGGGAAGAGGCAGAGACTCAGGAGCTGAGGAGGAAGAGACAGAGATTGGGGGTAGTAGGAGCAGGGGCAGAGGCTGCGGGGGTTGGGGGTGTAGGTGGCAGGGCGGAAAGGAAGGCTACAGGGGGAAGAAGTGGCAAGGAAGAGGGCAAGGGTCTACCAACACACCCTACCCAACCTACTGCTTTCCTTGCTGTAGTGAGGGGGGAGAGAGTGTCATCTTATATTTGAGTAAATGCAGTATTTCTATGAGTCAAAGCTTCACTATTTAGATGCACTTCATATACATATTTGGAGCCAGGTAGTAAATCTTATGTGATGTATTTGTCTATGTTAGCACTTGCTAAAAACATATATTGCCACATAAGATATATATACATCCCGATAAGAAGGATGTAGGTTATACTTGATATAACTGGTATCTTAATTTTTATTTTTATTTTATTTTTATATTTACTTTAATTGAGAATCAAGTAAATAGACGTCACCTTTCTATAAATGCATGGATGTCTGTCAAACATGAATAGATTAAATGACTTTATACAGTAATATGAAAGACCGATTAAAAACAGCTTGAAAGCCTGACCATGTAAATTTTATTCAGTAAAGTTATTTTGATGAATGCAACCTTGGGACTACTTGCTTCAGGGGTATCTCATGAGATATGGGGAAAGATTTTGCTGCTCTTGGTATCTGTAAAAAGTGTGCAACACATAGAATTCAATCTTTGAACAGAGTTCCAGATTGTATTTGATAAATTATGTCTGTAGACATTATTTTTGCCTAATTAGCAAGTCTAGTATGTATCTTTTTTTTTGAAGAATCACAGCTAGAGATATGAACTACCCTTCTAAGCATTAATTCTTGACCAGTGTTCCAGTACTGAAGTCTTCTTTTTGCTAACACAGTATAACAGTACTACAAAGTTTGCATCACATTTTGCAGCTCCTCTATTCCTTTAAAAACGAACAAAACATATCCAACAGCTCATCTCTAATACAGTGTGGAGAAAAGATGCAAACACAGAGACAAAACAATTGGAACTTCATTTCAGAACAGATCAGCATGTCAGTGAGACCAGGAAAAATGCTACAAGCTCCCAGCTGGGAAAACTTGTAATTGCAACCAGCCAGAACATTGATACACAGATAGCAAAACCACTAACAAGGGGGAAAAAATTTAAGAGACAAATAAAAGAAGCATTTTCATATGTAAGACATGGACTATTGTAAATATGAAAAAGTGTTCGCCAGTAGCAGAAAGTTGAACTGGCATGAAAGAAATCTAAAACTGATTACTACAATGACAAGTTATGTAGATCTCCATAATAACACAGTTGAAATCCACTTCCTATAAAAAAACATGAAGTAATGACACTGGGACAAAATTAAGGGCAAAGCAATGTGCTACTAGAAGCTCACCTTCAGCAAAAGCAATGAAGACTAATGGTTACATTATCATAACACAAGTTTACATATTGCTTCAGAGATTCCACCAAGATAACCAACTACCCCCACCCCACAGCATGGATGGCAGTAGGAAAGCTGCAATATAAAAACTAATACTCCATTACAATGGAATGGAGGAAAGGGTATGTTGTGAAATCATTTCTGAGCAAGGAATAATTTGCATCTCTGTATGCTAGATTTAGGCACACACAGCCAGAAAAAAACCCCAAAAACCTAAACCCAGAACCTAATAAATTGCTTACAGAAATACTGCATATAGCAACAGTAATTCCACATGTATTATTGCAGCTGCTTGTTATTACTATTAATTTATGCTTGTGCTAAAGCTATAGGAATACAGTTTTCATGAAAACTACAGATCTTTTTATACTTTGTTCTCCTAAAGATTAGAATGTTGTGGGGGTTTTTTTTTCACCAAGGTATTCAAACTAAAGGTAGATTTAAATTATTATTGGATAACTCTCAAAAGGATCAGGTTTTCAGTTCAGAGAAGCACCCAAAGTAAGAATGTTTATGTAACCAATTTCTCAACTAGCTGCATCTCCTGCTTCTACAAGACTCAGATGGAAACAAAATGAGGGTGATTTTTAATATATTTTTTAAATTGTTTATTTGTTTTCATAAGGTTGAATATACAGCTTTGCAAAATTATTCTAGCTATTCACCTAAACAACCTACAACCAAGAATCAAACAGTCAAGAGGGATGAAGAACAATGACAGACACTCTTTCATTTTATGGAAGTGATTTTGCTGTCACTGCTGGCTGCTATTAGTGCAAGAGACAGAAATCAATTTTATATGTATCCATGGTGAGGGCAATAGTGACAGGAACAATGTGCAGGAAACTATAAGAACAGAAACTTTAGAAAAGATGGCAGTAAAAGGAAATGGGAAAAAAGGGGTGGAGCACCTGCTAAAGAAAAGCTGTAAACACCAAAACATGCTATTAATATTAGTGTCCGTTGGTGACAAAAGGACATGGAGTGAGACCATGGTACTGGGAAGGCTATTGTTGGGTAATGTTGCCTAATAAGTTAGTAAGTTAGTAACTTCTGTTTTGTAAGGAAAATGGGGGCCTTGAACATAAAGCATTTGAATAAGTGAGACACTGACTGTCCTTTAGCTCGTTACTATTGTTTGGTAGCATCATGCAGTACAAACCGTGATGCAACACTACTGCACAGTAGTAATGAACTATTGGGCAGTCAGCATCACCAAAAATCTGTTTGGGGATGCTACTGTGCAGTAACACCAGTTACTGGGCAGTCATTTAGTACTTGTATATGCAAGTCAGCATCTTGTGTAAATACAGCCAAGGTATCTTAGCTTTGTTCCTCCTACTTTTGTGAATGCAATTAAGTTTTCCATGCCAAATATTTGTAGATGTAAACACAAACACCCCACAGCTAAAAATATGCCACAGATAAGGTTAGTCATTTGGTGTGTATGCATTATGATAGTCACTGTTAACTATTTCAGATTCTCCTTTTTTTTCTAAAGGATGCCTGCCTCATGAAGGCACAGAATAGATCTGCTTCTGGAGGTATCAAAAAAATCTTGTGTGTGAAACTCCTCTTGTGTTTGTCCCAGATATGCAGGATTTCATCATAAATTCTGGTATATCTATAATGCCCCAAGGATTTGAACCCACAGAATATGATCCCACAACAAATCTGCATTTATAATACTATTTTTATTTCAGTAAAACTAGGATTTAGAATGTTAGTGTGTTATCCAATATAAAGACAAATTACAAAGAAGATTGCCCTTACCCCCAGGCTTCACAAACCAAGTAAACAAGGTTCATAGGGTTGGAATTATGAGAACCATTATGAAAAAACAAGGACTGTAAAGTGTACAAAACCTGGACAGAAATGCAGAGGATACAATTCACAACTTGCCTAACCAGTGCAAGTTTCAAAGGGCAATGTCAGAAATAAGTTTTGAGGAGGGATTTGAGAAGGTAAGGTGACAAATTCAAAGGGAGATTTTCTCCTGAATAGGAAGTAGCAGCATAAGAGAAACTGCAAAGGTGATAGAAAGAGAAGCAGCTGAACAACAAAGGTAACCATGACTGAGAAAAAGAAATTTGGAGTCAACAGCCTGTTAAGCCAGTGAATCTAATGGGTAGAGTAAGGTTTAAATGGTGAAGGGCCTTAAAGGCAAAGGATATGACGAAGTGAGGAGACAAAGCCGAAAGAAGGATGTGGAGAGGAGGGGATCAGTTAGAGCAATGAGCCAGGTAAATGACTCTAGAAACAGCATTTGGAATGGATTCAAAAGATTGAATCTAGCAACAGGGCCAGACAGGAAGAGAGTACAATTGTTCAGGTGTGAGATTATGATATGAAGTTTTGGACAAGTGTTGTGGTACTCTGGTAAAAAGAAAATAGCTTGCTCTGAACTATTAAGAAGATGCATATGACAAGTTTGGAAACAGCCTGAAGGTATGGGTTGAAAGAATCATCTGGTTTCAAGATTAATTGACTGTAGTGAGATACTGTTATCCACAGTTAGAGGAAAACTAATAAAAGATATGGATCAGAGAACATGTATTTAAAGCTATGCTGAGTTTAAAGATGTCAAAATGATAAGTCCAAAATGAGGAAGACAGTTCTTTAGTAGAGAGAGAAATTTGTCCTCCATCGGCACACTTGAAGCTATGTAATTATGTAACACACTGGGCATAGGAAGATAGAATAGAAGGCATTAAGATACTCACTATAGAGAAAAGGTGGAAAAGAAAGTGAAGAGACTAAAGGAGTGACTGGTTACAGAGGTAAGGGACAAGCAAAAAAGGACAAATCCTTGAAAACTGGTGGAAGACAGAATATGAAGAAGAATTAAGAAGAAGGGATTCATAATCAGTATACATTTACAGCTCTTTCTAGTTGCTGATAGGTCAGGGAAGATCAGAGCACAAATCCTGAAATTTAGTTAGGAAGTTGTGTGAGACTTGTGTAAGAATAATTTAATTTGCAAGGGATCAAGGCTGGACTGATAGAGAGGAACTTCTGATGGGAGTGGTAGATAGTTTATTGAATAAGGTTGAAGCTTAAAAAAGAGAAGAAAGATGAAATAGAACTTGGAGAGACAAAGTAACTCAGTGATCTTTCTTGATGGGGAATAATGAAGTGAGAGAAAAGAGTCTGAAAAGAATGAGGCAGGTTTAGGAGAAAGACAAGGGGGGGATGAGAGAAGGGGAAAACAATTATTTCACCCATAGTTCTTAATATCAAACTGAAATTAATGAATTAATTAATTTGGCTGTAAGGCTTCACAAGCAGGGTGTCCAGACTGTGGAATAAACTCCCTTCAGAGGTGGTGCAGGCACTTACCCTGGAGGTTTTCAAGAGGAGATTGCAGTCTTCTCTCTGGGGCCACATAACCCCAGCTGTCTTCCTGTCTAATGCAGAGGGCTGGGCCTGATGATCTACGTGGTCCCTTCCAGCCCCTAACAATCTATGAGTCCATGAATACAAATTTATAATTGTGGCCATCCTTCAGGTATGCATACCATAGATTAGAAAAAAAATATCCTCAAAGGTAAGTGAAATGCTATTTCAAAATAAAACTAAACCATAAAATGTTTCAGGAGCCCCTCAACATTGACATGGAAAAAGCAGAAATTGAGTGGTAAGAAATTTAAATGGATCACTCCACAGTCATCTTTAATCACCCTAGAGGTAAAAATTCAACTGTTGAAATTTCCGTATAATTTCTCCTTGCCTTGGAGAAATCATAATGATAGAAACAGCTATCAAGTTCATCTAAGGGTGAAGCAGGGTCTGTAATAAGGGAAAGGTTATATTTTTACCTATCTAACCAGCAAGCAGAAATTTTATCATGTAACTATGTGCCAAGTCATACATAACCAACATCAAGCAGTGAACAAGCCAAAGTGAACCATCAATTTTCACAACTAGTGTTCATTAATACAATCATGTTAGCAAATACATGTGAAAAGCAATACACTAATTTGGGAGAAAGTAGGTGACTTCATGCCCATTCAAATATTTAAGATGGAACTTTTTTGATTTGGGTGTCCATCCAAAGGAAACTGGTCTGATACCATCTATTCATTCTATACACACATAACCCAGTAGTATCCATACATTTAAAAATAAAAAAAGAAGTGTCTACTGAACTAAGCAATGAATATGCAATGTGCTTAAAAATGAAAGGTTCTACATCATAGGAAATTTCTGTTTTTTGAGCCATACAATCTGAAGGGGAGTTTCTGTAACAGAGAAACTTGCACATCAAGACACGGAAGAACATTTTTTTCCCATTTCAGGAAAATTATTGACATTTCATAATCTTTTCTCTTCATGAATCAGGCTGAAAAGTAAAAATGTCTCCAAAATTTTGCAAACTGTCAACCAAAAAAAAATTCATGTGGGTTGATCACCATACTTTGTTTCAAGAATTTCAAAACATTATGTTTAGATTTTTATTTTTTTTACTAAAATTAGCTAATCCTCTTTTTGTTTTGTTCAAATATACTTAAACAGCATTTCAACAGTTCTGAAACTTATTGCTCAATTGTTTTGAAGTAAGATAGCTACCATATCTGATTATTTTCTCAACATAATTCTTATCAGATGAACAGGCATTTTTGAATTAAAAGAAAGAAAAATTGCCAAAATCTCACCAAGCAGTCAAATTTATATGCATTTATTTCTGAGAGACAGGAGCTAGAAAGCTTGCCAACCTAATATTCCTGTACTTGCAGAAACGTTTGTCTCGTTTTGTTTTAAAAGTATTTAAGACTTTCCTGGTTATTTCACCACCTCATAAACCAGCCTCTTAACCCTAGACAATAATGAAAAAGTAGCTTTTTGTTGGCCTTCATAATAACTGATTCTCCAGGGGTGTGTGTATGCATACTACCTCATCCAAGAGGTATTGCTGTTGCTATGATATAGTGAGCCAAGGGAGCTCTAAATAACATATTAATATGAGAAGCAGAAAAAATGTAGCTCTTTTGTTGGGCTCATGTTCTTTCTCATTGTGCTGGAGGGTCCCCAAAATTATCTTTCAAAACTTAGGTGTAGTATTTTATTCATCATTTATTTTGCTGCCTAGGGTTTGGTAAGGGAAGTGGGGCCAAGTTGGAAGCTATATGTAGATTCTAACTTTCTCTCCCAGGGAAGAAGTTGCTTTCTCATATGTCCTGTGAAGAAAATTCTCGTTGATGTGCAAGTTTTGCAATGGCATTTCTTCCTGTTTCCTACCTGTTAAGTTTTCCAGTAAAAAAGAAAAAAATAAAAAAGCTTGAGAAAGGAAAAACTAATGTCAGATGAATAGGCATATCATATTGCACTTTCTTACCTTTGCAGAAAAATAAGCTTTAAAAAAAAAAAATCTTCAGCCCCTGGGGTGAACTGTGAGACTTGAAAAGTGTGAAGTTATTTCTTGTATGTGCTGCCAGTTCTTTAAGCACTGCCCAAACAAATGCATTTTACTCTATCCGCTACAGATGTTAGTTTTATGGTATGTATGTGTTATACTAGTCTATCAAAATAAAGAAAACATTTGGAATCTATATTAAATGCCAGCTGCAGGAAAAGTCCATGATATGGTGCAGGACTACAAATAAGTGAGAATTTAAATGGGAAAGTCCTATGATGGGGCAGACAATTCCAGCAGCTGGCACTAGACCTTAACCTAATTGAATCAAGGCAAATAGTGCCAGTTCCCCACTCATAATTGTATTTTAGATAAGTAAACATTTCTGTCTTTTAACTCCATTAAAAACACATTGAATTTTGTAATACTAGATATGAAAGCTAAGTCCTACATCTCTTGAACAAGGCTATGATGTGAATTTGAGGCTGCGTAAAATATCTTCTTCCTAAAGACAAAAATAACAGTTTATGCAGAGATTTGTGTTTTGTTTTTACAGTATATGGGTATATGTATGGGTGCATGGAAGGCAAGTTTAAACAGAAATACTTTAAAAAATGATCACAAATAAGAAATCAATTTTATGACTGTGTGCGCAGCCTGTGGCTATTTACAAGGAAATCTACCAACTCTCAATAACGCAAAAACCTTTGTGAGAGATGCAGTGCCACAGCAAAGTCACTGAACCAGAGAAATTCAATTTGCCTACTGTAAAGTCTGTTTTGTCTGTCACAGAAACTCTAATTTAATCCAAAATTACTTTCTGGATTCAGTCATACCAACCATGGAAGACTGTCCAGTGTCTGACTGGACTGAGGGTCCTGAGTAGTATCTTTGTTACTCTGTGGGCACATCTACATGAGACGCTTAATGCTCAGAGAAGACTAATTCTACTATGCATTAGCACAGTGGGCAAAACCCTTGCTAATGCACTGATGTGCAGTAGATTTAGTTTTATGCTTAGTAGCTTTACCAAAAAGACATTCATCTATGCTAACGTGCAGCAGCACCAATTTGAGCACATTAAGTTTAGTTCCTGTCATTACAGGAACTAAACTTAATGCGCCGTAATTATGGTGCATTAATGAACACATAGACATGGAGCATGTCTACATGTTCATTAATGCACCATATGTGTGCTTTACTGTAGAGTAGACTAATTAGCTCCACAATAAAGGGCCACTGTCTACATGAGCACCAGCATAAGGGTGCAGTAAACTAAATAAATAGTACCATGACAGTACTATCCTACAGCAGAGTAAAAAACTGTGCTGAAATGCAATGTAGATGGTGATCAGGCAGGGGCCAGATTCCTGGCTGCTACCTAGACATACAGCTTTGCAGGTTCTGTACCCTCCTGCCCAGCCAGCTTCTTCACTACCTGATGCTGCCACCTGGAGCCTAGGACTGACCCGCTCACCCCCATGTCCCCTGCCAGCCTGGGTTTGCTCCACCTCAACTCTAATTGCTGCTGTCCTGGGTGCACGTGTAGATACTGTGCCTGGGAGCAGTTTACTCTGGCTCAATAGCTCTGGAGTTTATTGCTTTACCTTAATTTCATATGTGATGAACCCTGTTACTTTATCTGGAGACTGGAAGCAGTCTCCCTTTCCTCAGGGAGGGCTTGGAGCTCACGATTCAAACCTTACATTCCAGCAATTGCTCTCTACACATTTGAAATTTGCTTCACTAATACAGTGGTGGCATAACCTCCAACTGAATGTTTTCTGTTTTAAACTGTTTTTCATTCAAACTGAATATAAAATTAAGGAGAGCACAAACTGAGTACAAAGTGAGACATAATAATGTGTAAGTGTACAGTACGATGCCTTATTCCCTTCTCAGGTATGAACCTGTCAGACAACTGCCCACACCCAACATTTGAGATACATTATGTGGATCTGTTTTGAATAGTGTTCTTAAGATCCATTTGATAGATATTTAAAGGATAATAAACATCACATTTGGACTTTTTTTTGTTTTTGCTTAGTGGTACACAATATGGAAAGATCAATTCCTACCTTTTGAAGCTACTCTAAACAGCAAGTATAAAGTTTTGTCTTATTTTGCAATAGGCATATCAGGTCACATAAAAGAAATGTTAATGTGAATTTTTCCCAAAACTTAGACTCAACAGAAACAAACTTCTGCCCTTTTTATGTAAAAAAGAAAAGTTGACAATTGCCTTATTAATTTTGCACACCTTTGAACTTCCTTGTTTCAGCTACTGATACACTATGAGAAAGTTAATACCTCAATGTATATCTGCTCAAATCTCAACAGTTTCACTTCCTAAAGGTTTATATTAACATTTTTCTTGGATTTCAATCAGTATGCTTTTTACCCTCTGCACCGTGGGTTTGAATGAACTCAAATTCTCAAAGCAGTACTCTATCAAAACTGCTGACTATCACTTGGTTTCATGTCAAAGCTTTACAAAGCCATAAATTTCTCATAATTTTGATACAAAAGCATAAGTGGACCCATTCTCATTACAGTCTAGACCCTGATTTTTTTTAAAGTTTCCCAAATCAGAGTGTACCTTTCAGAAAACCTGGTTTAAGTTTTGAGATCATAACAAAACACTAAAGCAAGTTTTAAGTTTCATTGCAAATATTTTGCAGAACTGTGCATATAATATTTTCAGTACAGTAAAAAAAGGTAGGAGGTCCTTTGTGAAAGTTCTTGAGGGACTTTAACCAGTTTTGTAAACTAGAGTAGCAGGGATCCATTTGGGTAAGATGCTTACCAAGGCAAAAACTGAAATGAATTACTAAACAATTTGATGTATTCCCATCACGAATTCAGTAACTAACATTTGCATAACATGCATGAATAGATTAGGCCTTGAACCTACAACGGCTCCTGCGTAGATAAAGCTCTGTGAAACAACAGACCTTCCTGAAGTGATTGGATCTGTCCACATGATGCTATTTTAGGATTAAGTCTTAGGGTTTTAAGTGCCATCATCAGGCAGAAGGTGTGAAAGCAAGTCTGGATTCTTAAAATGTTTATGTAGGAGGAAAATGAAAAAGAGTAGAGAAAATAATTTACAACAATTTATTTATAGTATTGTAACTTCAGCTCTATAGACAACAGACATATTAGGGAGGAACCACAAAGACTCAGGGGCTATATCTACCAGAGACCTGGACTGTACAGTTGTTACTATGCAGTCATTTAGTACTTACATACACAAGTACTAAATGACTGCGCAGTAACCAGAGTTATATCACAGTAGCATCCCCAAATGGCTTTTTGGTGACGCTGACTGCACAGTCATGAAGCATGACCGCACATTCACACTTTGTGCCATGGAACACTACTCCACAGTAGTATTGAGCTACTGCGTAGTCACAGTCTCATGCAGATGCAGCCAGTGGAGATCAAGTAACAATGCTAACTAACTCTGTATAACATGTAGGCTAGATACAGATATACAGATGTTCAAAAATCCCAAGGCAGAATTGATCTAAGTTACACGGATTTCTTTAAGTGACCTATTTTACATCAGTAGTGAACAGAACATACATTCAACCTTTGGTGGAGAGGACAAATCTTACACTGGTTCTGCCACTGTTAAATCAGTCTGTGTGTGCTGGACTTCTGCTCTGTTATGGGTATGAACCAGTTTCTGATTACTTATACTAGTAAAAGTGTAATGTCTGTACCTGGCCATAAGCTCTTGTTCTGTCTACACAACAATGCCTCTTCAGGGTTCTGATAGCTTCTGAAATAAAGAAAACAATAAAGCCACTAGTTGGCTCATGGTATTTTTACAGGGATACTATACTGTTTCTTTTGCATGGTGTGACTTTTGCCTTTTATTTTGTCCATAATTTGAAATATATTTTTATTTAAACGTATTTAATGTTTTTTTTCAGTGAATGATTCTTGGTCTGCAAGTTATTTATGTCATTTTGAATATTCACAATTCATTCTGCTTGATTAACTTATTAAATTACATGTTCTTGTTTCTGCCCCTGATTGGATAATATGATTAACCAACATGCTTTCAACTGTCAGGTGTAAATTTTACAATTAAATATACCATTTAACATTTATTTTTGGCAAAAACATGAACATTCAAAATTAAAACTCACTTTTTGTCATCATGACAGCGTGAAATATATCAAACTATGGAATTTAATTTTACTATGTGCTGAAAGGATTATGCTTCCATGGCACTAGTATGGCAACCATGTACGGATGAAGGATTTTGAAAAGCAGGATGCAGATAATGTGGTGCATCATCACATATAGCTATTACTTTTTTCACAGTAAAAAGAAGCTTTAGTAATAGGCAGGGCCTTAGGACTACATTATTTAGTTTCAGATAAAAGTACATACATATAACTTTATTGAAAAATGTATTAATTTGTTAAATAAAATATGTTGTATTAAAAAACAGAACAAACTAGGCAAAATAAACCAAAAAAATGTTGTTTCTTTAGTCCTGTAGTGATTATAATTAAATGCACATCTTTCAGATTTATAAAACAAAGCCAAGCCTTCTTGAGCATCCTGAAAGTACATCCAGTACTTCACTGAAAATTATTTCCACACCTGAGTTAATGTTTCTTCACCTGGGTTAATTATTATATTATATTATATTATATTATATTATGTTATATTATATAGGAACCACCAAGTGACTTCATCATTGTTGTCTAAATAGAAAAGTTGCTACCATTACCAAGCCACCTCTACATATGTGTTTTACCAAGATTAGTAATTAGCTGACAAGTAAAGTGTCACCATCTATAAGTGCAATGGTATTAGACTGCAATAAACTAATTAACACTACCATAAGATACTACCGTCAAGGACAGTACTGTCTTAGAGCAAAATAATTAACTGCGATTAAACACATGTGTAGACACTGACCACAGGCATAAATTGCACTCAGTCAACTCAGGCAGCAGAGGGCCAGACTCCTGCCTGCTGCCTAGCTACATGACTCTGCATTTTCAGTACCCTCGTTCCCCAACCAATCTCTCCAACACCTTCCATTGCTATCTGGAGCCCAGAGCAGAGCAGGGCAGGAGAAGACCTGATATAAACTGTTCTGCCATGGCTCAAATTGCTATGTCTCTGGTGCATGTGTAGACATGGTGACCTTGACCGGGAATTAGTTTACTCCACTTCAGGCTGCTCCAGCAGTTATTGCTTCACATCAATTGCATGTGTGGATGCACCTTCAGCTTTTTTTTAAATTTAGGATGGACCAGGAATGAAAGGAAGATGCAACTGCACTTAGGATCCATTCCTGGGGGTAAACTGTTATTCTCCATTCTAGCAGTTTTGCCAAGGACAGTCATTTGGGGCATTTGTACACACATTGGATTTTAATCCTTATTTAATCCTTATTAAATGAAATAGATGTATAAAATTTAAAGTTGTTTATTTTGGAGCATCTGTGTTTATATGTACTAGGTTTTCAAATGTATTAAGCCTTGGAGCGTCACATCTATGTTTACACATGCTAGGTTTTCAAATGAATTAAGCTGGGTGCCTGGCTGGCCCTGCAGGGGAGTGGGACAGTCCAGCACTGTGCACCCCCCTGTGCCCATGCCCTGCCACACAGGTGTTGAAGCAGGGAGCTGGAAAACAAAAAGAAAAAAAAAAGAAAAACCCACATCAGAAAAAAAAAGGGAAGCAATTCAAAAGCAAAAGTTTTTAGAAGGGGTGAACTACAGAAAAGTTGCAGTGCCATCTGGGGGAGAAAGAGGTACATTACACATCTCTGCTTGCCTTTGTGTTTGCACACAACAAATCCATGGACATGATGCTTTAATTCCCAGTGAGCCAAACTAAACTACATCCCTGGAGTTTTAATTTAATGCACAAGAAGGACTTTTAAAGCATCAGAAAATCCTGCTAATGAAAGCAGACATGCAGTTCCAGTGCATGAAAGAGCAAAAATTGTGACATGTACATGAGCCCTTGATGCTGTATTAAAGGAGCATCACCAGAAGTAATGAAGGCTCCATAGTGGAGTCACCAACTTTCAAAGTCTATGGAATAAAGATACACATGGAAAACAGTCTTGCAATGCAAGTGTTCACAAAAATAGGTAAGAAGGACTGGCTGAGATGGTACTTTATGGCTGGGCTACAAAGAGGGAGGTTCTACTAACATGTAGATTTCTGCTCCATGTAGGGGATAGACATGGACAGACCTAATGATTTTCAGGAAAGAGAAAGGAAAAGGGATTCTATCCGTTCTGAAATCATGATGTACCCCAGACTCAAAGTATAAGAAAAGATTAGTGAAGGGTATATCTAGCCCTTTTGTTAATTTCCATAAGCTACAATACTCAAATGTTTTAACAACAAAGTCATTGTAGTTAGAATTCCTTTGCTAAGGTTTCCTTCACTATTTTCCTGAAGGAAGTAAACACTGTTCCTGCAGAATGTGGACTAAGTTCAGAGTGACAGCAATCTAGGTAAAAAGCTAAGTGTGAGTTTTAGAATCTAGGGAATCTGGATAATGACATCCAATGTTCCACAGAAGACTCTTAGATAGGAGGTCTGCAGTTTTTAGCTTGACCTGGGCTAAGTACAGACAGTCAAAAAGCCTGAGGTGGAATTGATCCAATCTTTGTAGGTTTCTCTAAGCTGCATAGATTGGGCCATTAGGGAGGAAAGCTCAGCATAGTCCAACTCTGCCAGGCTGCAATTACCCCAGGCCTGTCTGTCACGAACCCCCACCTCACAGCCATGGGGGGATGGGGAGGAGAAAAGAGATGCTCCTTCCCCAGCCTGAACCCGAGCTGCCCTACAGATGGGCTGGTGAGGGGGTGAGGTGAAGGATATTGCAACCTGGCAGAGCTGGGCTGTGGAGGGGAGGAGCCACCTCTGTAGGGTCTTTCCCCACATGCTGTACAGGCCCTGTCTTGGGGGAGGGGGGGGCTGGCACCAGGGTCTGTCCCCCACTCTCCCCCTCTCCCCATACCACTGTTTCTGAGGCTGGGGAGCAGAGGCTTTGCTGCCTCCGCTCTGTGACAGCCTGGGGGTGGAGCCAGGCCTGCTTCAGTAGAAGCAGATGAGATGTGGCTGAGGTTAGCCTGCCAACCCTGTGAGGGGAATTTATTAGGGGGATG
This sequence comes from Caiman crocodilus, assembly GCA_030014935.1. Taxonomy (NCBI): domain Eukaryota; kingdom Metazoa; phylum Chordata; order Crocodylia; family Alligatoridae; genus Caiman; species Caiman crocodilus. The sequence goes on along the minus strand of JAGPOW010002514.1, from coordinate 5,763,165 downwards.
GAAAGTATCCTGAGATGCCAGGAGATTATACCCTAACTTGATTTGGGAGGAGATCTGGAACAGAAGTTAAATAGATGGGTTTAACCTAAACTGATTAATCTGATACTATACCCATCCAGAGCTATCTTAAACCAGATTCTGCCATTTTGAAACCAATATTTGTGCACTGACTTTCTGTTCTGTTACAGGTTTAAACTAGTTTCTGATTACTTATACCAGTTTATATGGAATTTCTGTCCCTAACTCTAGAGTGTCAGCGGAAGAACAATTGATTAGGCTGTATTTAGACTGAGCTGGATTGGAAGCATGGCAGAACCAGGAATGGTTTTCACTTGCAACAGCCTGGTGACTGTGCAAAAGGGTACTTTGCTAGTGTGTAACAATATTTTTTTGTAGCAAATGACCAACACTCAAATATTTTTGACAAAAAAGTCAGTTTTAAAAGTATGATGTAATAAAAATCAGCTTAGCATTTAAATAAATATTCATGGATTTTTTTACATGATTTTATTCATCTCTCTCTCTCTCTCTCTCTCTCTCTCTCTATATATATATATATATATATATATATATATACCTACTCACTCGTTTTATTATAACCTTTTTACCCGTTAGCCTTGCTCATTTCCTAGCAAAATGGCCTGTGGGGTTTACCGGACTCTTTACAAATACATTATGCTTAACTTGCACAATTTCATGGGCATACTACACTTCTTACTGAAAAACTTTCCATGCAATCTCCCTGGTCATTGCCCTTTTTCACTTAACCTTAAAATGTGTAGGAAGTGACTGATTTGAAGAATGCCTTGATATCTTTTTATGCATTAAAGCATTTTATGCTTTAACATTTCAGAAAGGTCAACTAAGATGAGGGGCATGAGTTTATTTTTCTCCTCTGGCTTCTTAAATTATTTATTTTATTATTCCTTTGTGGTTTTATTTATTTTGTTTTATTTAGTTTTTATGGTACTGGTCTTTGTCTTTTTGTCCTATACACAAGCTCACTACAAAAGCATTGGTCTGCACGTTTTTCCTCACACTCAAAATTATCTCTAAGAACACCACCAATGTAAATTTATTTTAATACTGAATATACAGATTGTGAATGTTCAAAGGAAAAGTTTGACTACTGCTTTTAACATTAGATTACTTTTCTTTATGAGTTCAAAATGATTCAAGACTGTGTTTACCCATCAAACACAGTGCTAATTTTAGTGTGAATATTAGAATTTGGACATTGTATAAATACATTTATCAATGCAATTTCAAAGCTTTCCTTCCTATTCTGACTATAGACAATTCTGGCTATAGACATTTCTAAAAGGGGACATTTCAGTGGCCTGCACTGTGAAGTTTTTCAGCATGAAAGTAAAGATGGCTATTTGCAAAAGCATCCAGGATTCTTACTTGTGTATGTTCCCATTTTTGTGATATACTTCTTAATTTTACCAAGTTTTGATCCCAACCACTTCAATTCCTTTTATTAAACTTAAGAGTATTTTAAAAATAGAACATTTTCAAAATGAAAAGCTCCAATCCTGAATGGAAATTTTGCTTTTAAAATCATCAATATTAATAAGAAAGGAAAAATGGTTTTAAAAAAACAGGTAAAACACCCCAAAATTAAACAAGGGATTTTATTACAGTTGACTGGTTTGGAAGAGTGGTGGGGAGGTGGGGGTAGAAAGAGGCAGGGTGTGGGATTCTGGTTTGAACTCAAAATATTTTGTTACGGGTTTTTGTTTGTTTGTTTTTGTTTTGCTAAAAACCCTAAAAAAAACTGCTTCAGTTTGATCTAAACTGATCTTTTCCCTCTGGTATTTCAGGTCATACATTGAATCAAAATCCACTATTCACTCAACAATATGAGAGAAACTATTGATACTTTCCCAGGGCTAGAAGTGCCTGAACATCACATGCTGTTTCACATTTTATATCACCAAGGTATATTAACTAACCTGTGTAAATATAGTCCTAAATTAATGTTTTATTGATTGATTGCTTGTTTTGCAATATCCTGCTACATGAGCTGACACATAGCATTGTCCCGTTGTGCTAAAGGTGCTATACCAGGCTTGTGTGAAGGGGCAAGTATTTGCTTCAGATTTGGATTCAGCCGATTTAAAACAACAGTGATTCAGTTTGGTGATTCGAATCACTGTTCTGATTTGTTTGGGCCGAATCAGATCTGAAGATTCAGCACCACTTCAAAGATTCAGCCATAGACTAAACAGACAACAGTCCTCACCATGCTTGACACAGCTGGCTGTGTGGTTGAGCATTGCTGCCTTTGTAGTCTATGGACAAATCTCTGAATCAAGCCAAATCTTTTCTGGATCAATTTGGAGGCTTACAGTTTCATTTGGAACTTTTAATCAGTCTTCTGAGTCAATTTAATTCGGATTCAGAGATTTGGCCACCAAATCAGGCCAAATCTCTTGAATAGAATTGGCTACTGAAGTTTCACACAGCCCTTGGCTACCCTACTACTTGTTTAGGAGAATTGGTACATCTCTATTCATTGCTGTTCTACAGCAGTAATTGTGCACTGTGGATACAGCCCAGGAGATTGCAAAATAATATCTTACACCTTTATGAAGAGAAATTTAATTCTTCTTTAAATCAGTTGTTATTTTGTTTAACACACCTTTGCACTGTCACTTATCTCTTACTCCACAGCATTACAGACAGAAGGGATATTTTAGAAATACTGATTTGCAGCATGTGATTACTTACTATAGTAATTCAGTACAGTTTTAGTTGGAAAGGAGACAAGCCAAAGATATTAGAGAATGTGTTTAGATGTTCCTTTATATTTCCCCAAACTGATTTGTTTCTTAATTTCCTTCCATCTGTAGGACCCACAATAAAAGAGAGAGTGTTTACTGTTCTTTGTGTTTGCAAACCCTTCTTAGTATCATGAAAAATGAATTCTAGTCCACAAGATTTATTTGTTCTCCTGTTAATATAGAACAGCATGAGGGCTTTACAGATGTGACTACTTTTATCATTACACATTTAAATTTGCCATGTGTCAATAACAGAATGAACCCTTTAGTTCCAATTCCTCCCTAACTAGCATAATAATGATACATTTTACCCAGACTTCTTGCGACCGATTGTCAAAATGTACTGCAAATTGCACAACAACCAGTTTTTAAACTATGATAGCATCAACTGATTTTTCATTTGAAAATGGTAAATACTTTTAAAACATAAAATAAGCTAAATATTTGCAATAAAATCTGAAAACTATTAAGCCTGGGAAGAAATTTCTGAGGCTGCCACCTTTATATCACTATGTATATTGGAGAGAAAGGGAACTGAATGGAACATCAACATTCTCTGTTATTCTGTTCTGAAAATAGGCATCTCTAATTTGTACAAGGGGAAATATTGCTCCTGTTGAAGTCCAGTATGACAATTTTTTCTCTGGCTTCTGAACTGGGGCTATGTTGAGACACTCATCTATTTGTCTCTAAACTCATTTTACAAACAATGATATCATAAATGAGGAATGCTACCATCTGGTTATCTAGTATCTTTTCAATTTTGTGATTTGTTTTCATTCTTTTTATTCATTTTTACCTCTGTTGATTCTTTTGTGTAGAAGAAAATTCTAACCTTTGTTCATTGAATGAGCTTTAAAGTGTCCTGTTATCATTTTTCAGCAGAGGGACACTGATACACATGACACTAGAGACTGCTGGAGCATGTTAATTTTGCATTCCAATTTTGCATGGTGGATTTACAACATGTCAGAGCAGCCTTACTGCACATCTATAGGAGCCCTTTAAGACTGATTCAGTTGCCAAAACTAATTCAGTCATCTTTTTTCCCTCCTCTTCCTTCTCCTCATGGAATCAAGGAGAGGAAAGGAAGAATACTTCCTCAGCCTGACAAAGGGTTTGTGTACACAAAAGCTTGCAAAAAAGAATTTTTCCAACTGTTTGAGTTGTTCTAATGAATGATATCCGATTTACCCTAAGAAACATGCCTGCCTATTGTACTCTCTATATTGTTCTGTGTACTGTATATAGATCACAGTGAGCAGGTCTACACATGATGGTAGACACACGTCTGTAGGCAAAAACTGTGACGCCGCCATTACATCACTGTAGCAATGCACTCCCTCATTATAGCAGGTTGCTATGGTGATGTAGAGGCTAAAAATAACCATGCACCACTGACACGGTGCAGTCTGGGCTGTTATTGTGCCATCATTTAGTACTTCCAAAAGGCGTCTTAGACACAGGTGTAGATGTGCTCACTGAGATTTGTACCTACGGAGGCAAAGGTCATCATTTTATCCAATAGAGCAGTATGGCTTACTGCCAGTAAATGCATTAAAAAGCAAGTTATTCTGGATGATCTTAGAGCTCAAATCTCAGCAGGTACATTTTCTTTCATTTGGATTAGTCATAAAGGTTTAATGGCACAAAATATCAGCTGTTATACATAGCTCCTTTTTTCCCTTAATATTCTGTGACAGGTGTTGCACAAATGCATTTCAACTTTAAAATGCTGCAAAATAACAGTTACACCATAATGGTAAATAATCTTTTTAATAACCGAGTGTGTTAATGAGCCATGTATTGACTGTTACCACCCTATTCCACCAATATTCCCTATTTGTTTAATACTGATGCTTAGATTTAATAGATAGTGATAGCATCATTAGGTATGTTTTGCACCTAGGTGATACTTGATTTTACTCATTTCACAATTATTTTGCTTGGGTTCAGCCACCAGAAAGGGAGTAAATTCAGCTGTTTCATTTATTATTGGTAATGTTACATCTGTGAGCAAATTATCTGAACACTGGATTATTATCAAACACTGTACAACATGGGACATGTTCCAAAAATCTGTTTTTGTAGAATTTTTCCATTTAAAATAGCCTAATTTTTTCTGACTTCTTCCTTGTAACTCCCTTGTAATCATAGGGAAGAAATACAGAAAAATAAAGAGGGACAGGAACAAATGAAATAAAAAAGAGAGTGTAAGAACATTGTGTTCTAAAAGTGAAGATAGTTTATAAGTACATTCATCAAATAGTTAATTCGGTAAGTTTCTCTCTCTCTCTCTCTCCCTCTCCCTTTCTCTCTGTCTGTCTTTCATTCTGTCTGCTCCTTGCCTTGTAACATCCCCGGCTGCTCCAGCTGCGGTGATGCGTCCAGCGGGTCGAGGCCTTGGACTTTGTTTCACGTGGGTCGACCCCTAAGGCCCTCCATGGGTGTCTCCACTGGCAGAAATGTAAATATGTAAATAATTCTTTGGCTCGCTATGGTTTTTAGTCTAGAGTGTACAGGCAGGCCTTGCAGGCCGTGAGCCCAGGACCATGTCCGTGAGGCCCAGGCGTTCGGACCAGCCTGTATATACTCTCTACTGGCCCCAATTTGTCACCTTCCCTGGAATAAATGCCTCTTAAAAGTCAAAGTCTTTCTTTCTGTCTGTCTGTCTCTTTCTTTTAGCTTTAAGACCTGTTTGTGTTAGTAGCCTTAAGAAAGATCCAGTACTTCTAAAAGCAAAGGACCTGAAAACAAGGAAGAGGATACAGATGTAGAAAGAGCCCTTTGTAAATGTCTCCAGTTAGGCACAAGATCCCTGTTTTAAAGAGAACACTTGTTTTTCATAGCCTTCCCCATTCATCATTGTCAGTTCATGGCAAGCTTTCATTGCACTATGTCAACTGTATGTTGTATAGCTTCAACTTGAAGCTTGTGTGCACTTTTCACTCCAGGTTAGTGCCTGGATTGCACACACCATCCCCCTACACCTCCCCGCACAGCTTCCCTGCAGCCAAGAGCTGCTCCAGCACCACCACCCCCCACCCTTGGGCATGTGCTTGCATTTCTTGAATGTCTAACCACTTGCAAATTGGTTCAATCTAGGCAAATTAAACTAACCTGCAAAGATTGAATCAATTCAGGCTCCAGCTTTTGGAATGTTTGTCTCTAGCCTTAGACATCTCCCAATAGAGGAAGCTTGCAAATAGCTCAACTATCTCTTTGTCTTTAGCCAGATTCCAAGATAATGAAAAATTCCCTTCCTGGGTTCAGTCATAACTTCAGTCATAATTCCATCCACTCCCCAGCCAGAGAGGTTGACCAGGTTTACTTTTAATAACTCAGGGACTAAATATGGTATTTTTGTAGGTAATTACAGAGCCCCCCCTGTTACCAATGACTTGCACAGCATCAGCCTACATCATCATGTCATCTCTTGATCTAAATTTCAGACCTATTTACAGTCACCACAGGAAAAAGTACTGAATCAGTCCCTAAATCTCATGGGGCCTTTATGCTTAAAATATCTCCCTCAAAAACCCAAAATAATTCTCACCAAGCCATACAAATATTCTTTCAGATAATTGCTTCCTAGATACTCATCTTGCCTTGTCATCTTAAATTTACTTTGTGACTGAAGCCTAGCTGTGAACTTTGAGAGGAATTTGCCACCTGTTTGTGGGCCCAGTTCCTACACAGTTATCGACTCTTGTGACTCAATAGCAAGAGATAAACAAGACGAGCTGAATATATATAAACCACTGAATTATCCAGCCCAAATGGAAACTACATACTCCATATGAAATCAGCTCCTACTCTTATACCAGCATTAGGAATCAAATTCTACCATTGTGCCAGTTTAGGAATAAATGCATAACATATTAGACACCTCTGCCAAGCTGTGCTGTAGGTGTAATCTGTCCAGTCCTAAATGAAAGATAGCCAATGATCATGAGAAGGGTTATTTGGTATGTGGAAACCCTAGATTCATGTCCTAATTAAAAAAAAAAAAAGTTTTTATACAACATAGAACATATCCAAATGAAGGGAGACTACTGGCTAAAGTATGCAGCTGAGATATAAAAAAATGGCAGAACTCTCAGAAGAGTGATCCGCCACTGGTGTATCAGTTATGATGGAGTCAATCTCTTTCATGGTTTTTCATGGAGATCTTTAAAAGACCCTGTGACCTGGAAAAAAGAATCTTGAATTGATTCACAAGAAGAGAAAGCCAATTTTCACTCAGTTGTATCTGCACTTGAGAATGTAACTTCTTGGTTGTGTACAGAAGTGCTCTGTAAATGTTTTACAGCACTGTAATTTAGACCACTTTTTTTATAGCACTATAAAGTTACAGCACTCTTAACATGACAGAAGTGCGGTATTTGGTGGGGGGGGCGGGGAAGGGTGGAGTGGAGGGCTCAGAGCCTCCCTGCACTTGCCAGCCTAGAAGGCAATGAGTGCTCTATAGCTTCCTGGGGCTGCAGGAGACTGTGGACAGCAGAAGACCAATGGAGAAGATGGAGCTGGGATGAAAGGCTGTTACTCAACCTCTCATCTTATCCGGCCCCACTCCTCCAACAGCACTGAGAGCAGCAACTGCTTTTGCCACAGACTGGGCAACAGCTCTCATCCAGGCTGACAGCCCAGCTCCAAGCACGTAGTCCCAGCCATGCAGGGTATTAAGGTAGAGAGAGGGAGAGAGAGAGAGAGAGAGAGAGAGAGAGAGAGAGAGAGAGAGAGAGAGTGTGTGTGTGTGTGTGTGTGTGTGTGTCCAACTGAACCAACCTCCTTTCCCCCAGTCTTGCCCAGCTCAGACACTGCCCTGGCTGCAAGCCCTAATGATGGCCTGGGGACCCCAAACACAGAGCCATCCCCTCTGGCTGCAGAGTGAGCCATATTCCTGGGAGTTAGGATTTACCCTTCCTTCTCATCCCTCCTAGTCCCATCTGGCTTGATTGATGCCATCTCAGTTGGCTGGTGGGAGTAGGGTGGGTTGCCAGCTTTTGTAGGCTTGACTAGTGCTCCCAGCCTACTCCTGGTGGTTCTGGGAAGCACTAACCAAGCTTGCAACATCCATGGGATACTGCTGGAATTGCCAGACATCTGACCAGCATAGAGAAGTTATTTAAAGTTCTGTAGGTTGCTAAAGTGCTATAAAATACAACGCTTCAAATTTAATACCTCATATAACAAGGGTTATATTAACCCTTATATTAACCCTTTAACAAGGGTTAATTTAAAGCGCTGTATTCATTTTTAAAGTGCTGTAAAGCCATGCCCTTCTGTTAACTCATTGCAATAAGTTGCTTTAAATGGCAAAAATACAACTTCTGTATGCCCCTCTTGTTGCTACAGAAATCACTTTGGCTTTTCCTCTCATCAGGGGTATATTTTGAACTGTTCCTCACAATTGTCCACTTTTGGCTAGAGACCTTGCTGCAGCAGTACTGAGTTATGTTTCACTTACCATGATTTCAGCAAGTATTTAAGGTGCAATGACACTTGGGCTGCCTCATTTCACCCAGATTCATTTTGGATACAGGCGGTCCCCAGTTAATGAACATCCGAGTTATGGACATCTGTACTTACGAATGAGCTGCCACAAGACCTATTAATTTAGAACTGTTTTTTGAAGCTGGCGAGTTTCGTGCCCCTCCAGCTCTGGGCTGGGGAAAGCAAGGTGCAAATGAGATGGGGATGGGGCTTGGGACTGTCTGGTTGGGTGCAAATGATTAGCCGAAAGCTGCGGGCTGCCCAGGCTGGTGCGGGCCGGGAGGGGCGCAGGGTCCCACTGGGCGCTGTATCCATGTGGCAGTGCCGGGACCGCACTTGTGCTCTGTGCTTGGCTATGAGATGTTTCTAGCTGGTTTTGCAGCTGGATGGCTGGGTCCCTTCCATTTTTCTTTCCCACCCTCTCACCCCCACTTTCGGCTGATGCTGTCCTAAGTCATTGTGCCCCTGGGTGAAGCCTGGTTTCTTCCCTCGCCTCCTCAGTCACTAAAAAGGTATGTGTTCCAAATTACATACAAAATCAACTTAATGGCGGTCTCAGGAACGTAACTCGTTTGTAACCCAGAGACCGCCTGTATTGCCTACAGATATATAGACCTGCCCCTGAAGTGCAGATACCAATGGTTTACCTGAGCCCAATCTGCTACCCTGTTTTTAGCTACTTCCTTATCTCAGTCTCAGAGGTATAAAGTGACATTAAAGAAGCTGCTGTCCTATTTCTATCCCTTCTATTTCTTTATTATCATTATTTTTTATATTTTTGGTCTGCCAATGCAGACAAATACCCTTCTATTTCTGGTTGATGGGGTTATATTTGTTATGGCAAGGAACCTTGATCAGGAACTTTTCCTGTTGGATCCAGATTGCCTCAGCTGAGCTTCCCTATGTTTTTTCTATCATAGCCTTGCATGGGCCTGCTGGGTCTACCCGAGGCTGAGACCCCAGAGCAGATGCCTACAATTTCCAGAGCTGTTACAGGTACCTGTGGTCTATAACTTGGCCTTACAGAAGAGTGCTCTGAGCCTCACTTCTAGAAGCCTCATTGCTTCCTTGGTCCAGTAGCACACCATCATGCAGACCCACCTCTTTGACTCAACTTGGTCTACCTAGCTCTTAGCCAAAGCCCTGGTGGAGTAGTTGGGCCTGCACTCTCTTTTTCTTTATACCACTTGACTTAAGTGCAAGCTGCCCTCTCTTGGCTGCCCTAGAAGACCACTCCTAACCCATGATAAACCCTCCCAATGACAGCTTGCTAGATAACCCCCCTCTATCACTTTCTGTTTCTCCAACTGTGGACAGTGTTGAAAGTGGCAAGCCCAGCATTTTGCTGTCCCTTCATGAGAACAATGATGGGATTTGCTTTGAGATCCTGTCTAGGAAAGCATCATACATGTTCACAGTTATGCCTGTGTCCTTACTGCCTGCCGTGAAATGACTTGGAGGCAGCACCTAGTGGCAGCAACACTACAGCAATGCCACCGTGTAAAAACTACCCATTGCCAACTGCACTGGTGACTTCCAATGGTGGCTGTTGCATGGGGTCCTGGCCACAGGAATTTTGTCCACTACTTAAACCCGATGGAGTCAGCAGCCTGCCCTGTCAGTGAAGAGGAGGTGAAGGACTTCCTGGATTTCCCCTGGCTGTAGTTGCTCTTTGCTGCTGTCAGCACCCTCTTTGGTGTACTGGGCTTGGACTTCTCCAAGAATGGTTACATTTTCTCTCTCTCGTACAAAAGCAGCCAAGAAAAGTGTAAGCTCCCTGGACAATTTCCTGATGCCTAGGCCAAGTTAATGACCTTGAAAAGCCCCACAAATCAGCTCTAAAAGTGCCTTCCCCCTCTTCTAGTTCTTGGTCTGGGCACATGTAACATTTAAATTTGGACACATGGCCTTGCAAATAAAACATGGACCAGTTTGTGTCATGCTGGAACATGAGCAGGCACTCTGCAGAGATGGATAGCTCGTCTGGCAGGTGTAATCGCATAAGGAACATGGGGGAGAGGAGGAGGTTTTAATCTATGTTTCAACCTATACTGATATGTTGTTCTTTGTTGCTGACAAGTGTTCCATGCTTGCCCTCTAGAGGGCCATACACCTTTGCCGTTTCACAATTATTTTTTTAATATTTGCATAATACCTTTTTAAAAGTTTAAAAGTTATTTTCTCTTCAAACATTCTAAAAAGCAAGTTTTAATTTATCCATATACAGTTTCTTTCAAAGGTACCTGAAATGAAGTGTACTCCAAAGGTGACAAAATATACATGATAGTTATTTCTACAGTTTCCCATTCTATAGGCCAAACTAGTTTACATTTGATTGTAATTCCAAAGCAAAAGTGAAATGTTTTCTGGGGATTTTTCCTTTCCCCACAGAATTATACCAAGAGGAAATTGACATTCCTCCGTGATCCCTCTAGGAAATGTTCTCACTGAAGATTTACAACATTAGATCCTCTCATCTTGTACACAAGATAGAACGGAGGCATTGGGAAGTCTGTTATGGTTCTCTGATTTTCAGGCATAGATATAGCTATGAGACACCTCTAAGACCCTTAAGGAGGTCAAAATTGTGTTGTGCCACCTATGTACTATTAGAGGCCCCTATGCAAGTAGAGAATCAGCACAATATAATTTTAATGATGATTTTCTCATTTATTAGTCTCCACTGTAATACAGATGCTACTTCAAGGAGGCTTCTTTCCTCTTACCTAGGAGTTTTAGCCAGAATAACACCCAAGCATATTTCTGCTTCACATCTCGTGCTACCCACATACATCCACTTCTAAAATATTGCAGGAAACAAAATAGGATCCTGGATCCTGCTTCTGCTGCTGGGCTGAAAGTTTAAAAGTTCCAAGTTGTTTGTTTGATACCTTTTATTACATCAACTGAGTATTTGGGAAAAAGTTCTTAGGAAGCTTTTGGGTGATATTTTTTTCCAAATACTCAGTTGGTCTAACAGAAGATACCACATCTAGTCAAAGAACCTTGCCTGCCTATGGCTTTAGACCAACACAGCCACAACTGAAAACCCAGCAAGTTGTTTGTTTTTTAATAAAGGGAAAATAGTTCGTTTCTTTGATCTCCTTTTTATAGTGAAACTATTTTGAATCTAACTGTAAACCTGATCATAATATGCATACATTTGTCAATGATATCTTTAAAGTCCTAGCATTGAACTGTAGAGTAACTTTTGAAATAGGTACTACTTGGTATAATTAAGGCTGTCACAATCAAAGCCTTAAAGTATTTAGAAATGAAATCAGATATCAGAGTGCTGCAGACCTTCAAAACTGTAGCCAAAACACAGATTTCAAAAACCAATGAGAGATTAAATGCAGTGCCCCAGACTGAAAAGTGTTATCAAAGCTAAATTATAGATAATGTTCCCTTTAACACTATAATCCTGCACTATAATATTCCCATCCCAAAACATAAAGTGATGTTATCCAACACATTCCAGTGCTGAATGAAGAACCTGTATCCAAAAAAAAAGTGAAATATAGCAAATTAAATGCTTGAAAGCAAGGATTACAGTGCAATGCCAAAACAAATTGTTGTGACTTGCTTTAAAAATATATGGAGGATTCTTCAAATATCATCAAGGATAAGTCATGATATGACTTGCAGGTTTATACATCATTGCTTTTTGTTGTCACTATGAAAAATAGGACTTTTTGTTTACTTAAAAAACTGAAATGTCATGATTCTGGGCATGAAAAATGAGGCGGGAAAAAATGAGCGTCCTCCCATTTTTGAAAAATGTTTTTTAGTTTTTCTGGGTTTTACTGCAGCAAAGTAAAGAAGAGAAAAAGATCATGTGCATTCATGGAAGCAGACTGATCTCTGCTTACTCAAGAAGAAAAATAACAATGGGTGGGTCACTGGGGATAAAATGACCAGAAAGACATAGGGAGCTGATGACAACAGGAGCCAAAAGCAAGGTATTGAACCAAAAGCTGACCCACGTTTGAATCCCAATAGATACATAATGAATAAATGCATGGTGAAATAATAATCATCTTTCATGATAGAGTGAGACTCCCTAGCCAGAATGCATCTGTTAATAATAAAAAAATTCCCTTCTGGAATGAGAGTTTAATAGTTCTCATTCGTGCTTTAAATAGTAGATCACAGCAATAAATCAGCATTATGATTTTAGGGGGTACAACTTATGAAATATAATATATTGTTTCTGGCATTTCATTTACTGTAAAATCATTTTTTAAATATTCTGTAATATTCATGCTTAGAGGGAAATTGATCAAATCATCATGCAAATACTGGAGTGCAACTAACATTAATCTTAATTTTTTTTAATTTTTAAAAGCTTATGAAAAGTAATGTAGCTGTTGTGATGGGAAAAGAAATTATTTTGATGGATATAAAAAATTGGTAGGCATGTGCGTGTGTGTGCATGTACATCCATTATGTATACAGATAGGGTCCAATTCTATAAACATGTGACATTCACAACATTTCACTAAATTAATAGGGTGCATTTGTAGACAATTGTTAGATTACGTTTCCCCACTGCATAGTAGCAAGCCTTATAAACTTGTTCTTTTCCTTCTTTAGATAACTAAATAAAATGCCTTAGCATTTGCCTTGTCTGCAGAGGTACTTGGCTTAGTAAGTATAACAAAATATTATTTAGGTTTATCAGCAAAACCAAATGAAACAATAACATAATCTTGGTTCAACCCTGAACTGTTTTGTTCAGTCCCAAATAAAATGTGTCATTTTCTATTCTGGTGATTAATCATTTTACATTTTTATGTTTAAAAAATGGACACTTTTTAAAACAAAGCAAAATAAAAGGCAAAATAAATATTCTGGCATTTTGATACTTCTCTCCCCTTCATTTTGGGAGGCAAAATTATTTAAGGGATTTGACCTTAAGGCATAAATTCAAATTGCTATAGTTTTGGTGCCCCCAAAACTGATTTTATTTAAGGGATTTGACCTTAAGGCATAAATTCAAATTGCTGTAGTTTTGGTGCCCCCAAAACTGATTAAAAAAAAATCATCAATTTTTTTTCAGCTCTAGCACTAAGTAGAACTTGAGTTTGTATATTATTATTATTATTACTTCTTTGTAACACAGTATAGATACAGGCCAGTGGAATAATATGTATATACATATCTAGAAATAAATCTAAAGAAGTTTAGGGAGGCAGTTCCCTGCGCCCTTCTGGCGGTGCATAGTCACTTGATCCTCTGCTCCAAAAACCTAAAAAAGAATCTATTTTAGCTTTTAACAGATCTGGCCTTTGTTGACCTGTAGAGCTTTTTGTCAATCTTCTGCAGCTGCAGCTAAACTATACAGTTTAAGAAGAGTTTCAGCTCTCATTATTAAAAACTGTTTAGTCTTTTTCCCAGTCAAGTAAGTTGTTAATTTAGGTTCGTGGGCATTTCTTCTACAGTACGATGTTTATGTTGGGTAAGAAGAGGGAATAGACCTGAAATTGTCACTCATATGTATACTTTTAATGTTAGATATTCAAAATAATTTTGCTTTGTCTTTCCCCTGAAACATGGATGTCAAAGAAATTGTCTGTGGGACAAATTCAGGCTTTGAAGTCCGATCATCCAGGCTGCAGTGCTACCTATAGGTTTTGGACTGGACCTGCACACAACAAGCAATGTGCCTTGGCCCCCAGTTCCAGCCCTGAGAACTACACATGGAGCATAGGGCTATAGGGCTGATCTGCTAAGAGCTGCACATGGCATGTCCAGCCCATATACTGGTCCTGCATCATTCATCCAGCCCAATGGAACTGGTGAGTTTGATATCCCTATTCTTAACCTTTAGGTGTGCCCAAGATATATATATAGCTGCAATGCTAATGGTGAATAGGAGATGATTATGTCAAGAAATAGATTGAGTTGACGAGATTAAGAGTAGAAATCAGAATCAGTTTTGGCTGCTATCTTGGAAAGAGGCAAGATCTGCCTGATTTTATCTAACAGAGGACGGTGGCACCGTAGTCACAACCAGTTCTGTACAATATACCCAAATGCATGCACATCTTTCTGTGTTTAATTGTACAACTAGAAAATAACTTGTTATGAGCGAACAATACTGATACTTACAAGATGGAATTATGTAACAAAATAATATGGCATAAGCCTTGATCTGCTAGTACCTCTTAGAGATACAGGGCAGATGAATAAAGATGATACCCATTTTTAATAACAACAATATCTATATGTTGTGTAGTACATTTATATATACTCTGATTTTCCCCCATGTTCCTATGTTACTAGTATCCTTAAATTTTAAACTATTTGCTAAAGGGATTGTAGAGCATATTATGGGCACTACTTGAATGGAAATATATACTTGCTGGTTTGACTACAGACTGACATGAATATAGAGAACGCCAAAAGATTTGGCTATTCCAACAGGGGAAGAAATACGGGCCCAGGAAGTCATTTCCAGGAGAAGTCTGGGAGTTTATATCTTTCTCTTTGACACAGATGAAAAACTAGTTACTAGCAAAAATTACAAGAGAGAGGTTTCCTGGTATGTTCTTCTAATAACAGTTCCTTTGCATACTGAACTCACTCTCATATCATTATTTCAGAGAATTGTACTTGCTTGACCTGTCTCTTAATAAAAAGATACGATAAGAATGAAAAAATGCTGTCTCAGCTTCCCTTGCCCAAATATTAGACCAGATCTTGAGCTAAGATAAATCAGTGTAACTCTAATAATCTCAGCAGAGCTACCCATATTTACCTTAGCTGAGAATTTGCTGGTTTTTGAAGCAGAAGTTTACAAATCAATACAATCTCACATTCCATTTTATCAAGAAACAATAAGAATTGCATGTATATCTGATTCTTCTTTAGTAAGTATTGGGGTCCAGTACTTCGACTTGCAAATAGTCTGACTTTAGCTAACCTACATTTCTAACTACTACATTTTATGTCTTTTATCTGATGGCTTAAATAGCAGCCTGAGATCAGATAGCTTTTTGTTATATAGGTGTTTCAATGACTACGATCTAATTTCCTGTTAAATTTCTCTTCAATAAATTAGAGTAATCACCTAAATCTCTCACTAAAAGGTTTCATTTCTAGATAGTTGTCTTTGTGACTCTTTCCTGAAATCTGTCCAGTTCTTCAACTTCCTTTTGAAAGTGACAACACCAAATTTGGACACAACAGTAATGGTCTCTTCAGTGCCATATATTGATGTGATATCATCTCCTTGTTTACACTTGATAGTCTTTGATTAGTAAATGTAAGGATCATGATTCCTCTGTGCAGGCCATTGTACATAAAATATTATTTTATTACCACTCTACCAGTAATTGCTAAGGGTTTATCAGCAAGATAAATCTTTTTTTCCAAGATTATTGAAAAAATGGTAATTTGTATTTGGCTAATGTCTGCGATCTCAGATTCAGTTAGAAACATGCTTACTTATTGATAATTTCCTTTTCTTTATTAATGGAGTCCTATATACTATGACATGCTTTTTTCCTAGGCTTAACATCAAATTAATCGGCCCAAAATTACACAAATAGTCTCATTTCATGGTATTGGTGCTCAGTATGTCTCAAAATCAAGTGATTTATGTAGGAGCTTGTTTTAATTGCTTAAACTCAGTGATAGTATTTAAAAATATTAAGTTAGCAATCAGTGATGGACAGCAATTGATATATATAATAATAATATACTTGAACACATTCAAAAGAAATATGATCATACACAATTCACAAGGTAAACTATATTCACAAGAAGCATTTGAGAATGAGTTATGTAATCAAGAACAATAAACAAATGTGAAAAAATAGTCCTGCTATCATATAATTCACTAATAGAAAGCTTGCTTAAACTGTTAAACAATTTGGTAAAATTATCCTGGTCAAATTAATATGTTTTATTCTTAACTTAAATGGTGACATGTCATTGTGCACTCAGAATTCATTGACAGTGCTACTAACAGATTCTTGTTATAATATATATTTTTAAAAGAGATAGCTAACAGTGAAAACCTTCACTTTTTATGTAGTGTCCCCTCTAATATGTTTAGCTTAGAATAAGCATGTTGCTTAAAGTAGGAAGATTATTTGGTATGCCATTAAGAAGTGCATATGCATTAGAAATATGCATATTCTGTATGTTCATTACCACTTCTTCTGTGAGACAAATGTTGGAAATTACAACAGGCACCTGTAAGAAAGATATGCCCAGGAGTTTGAGTGATGCTGTTGATTCTTTTACCAAAAAGGCCAGCTGCAAGTAATTTTGCTTGGGTTTAGCTAAGAAATAAATACATTAAAGAGAAAATTAACTGAAAAACTATATTTTCCTCTCTTTCTTCCCTTTTTACCCACTGCATATCTCCATGTTTCACTCGATTTAAATTTTTCTTTTATACTATTAAAGAGGGTTCTGTAACCTGGTAGGCAAGATTTGAATGCAACTCCCAAAATGTTCACTTCTTAGGTAAAC
Source organism: Caiman crocodilus (assembly GCA_030014935.1). Classification (NCBI taxonomy): domain Eukaryota; kingdom Metazoa; phylum Chordata; order Crocodylia; family Alligatoridae; genus Caiman; species Caiman crocodilus. The sequence continues at coordinate 5,746,393 of JAGPOW010002514.1, read as the reverse complement.
TGTTAGGTTCTGTTTAAATTTCCTGCTTCTCTACTAAATTGCCAGTATATATCTATTGAAGTCATTGGAGATAGTGGATTTATACCAGGTCACATAGCCAACGTTCCTTTAATTTCTCAAGCATATAAGAGTTGGTTTACCAGCCACTGGCTGCGTGCAAACTACCCACACACATCTAAGTGGATTTGACAATTAAATTCTATCTTTGATGATTAAATTTCTATCTTTGTCCTTCCATGTATTTTCAATCACATCCGTTTTATTGCTGAATATCTGTAATATCATTTTTTACTAGCTTAGGATCATTTCAAGGTTTTGACTTTAATAAGGAAAATATTAAAATCCATATGAAAGGTCCCTCTCGAGCCTGGAAGCTGAACCAACTAGCATACCTATATTTCAATTGTCAGTGATACACAAAGGAATGATGGCCAGCATCATATCTGGCCATCTTGATTCTCTATCACAAATGGTAGGTACTTGTTCATAGAAGAGAGAATTGGACTTTAATTATTGGTTTTATATAACAGTTATTTCAAATTGATGATATCCAAACTAAGGGCAAGAAGTGTTTAGGATAAATATTCTTCTTCAAGTGGCAGAAACTGGCATAGCTCCACTGATGACAACTGAGCACCTCATGTTTATACAGGCAGAGGATCTTTTTCTTTGTGTCCTAACCTTCCTCCTAATGAATAAATTATGCATTGACCTGTATAAAATGTGTCTGTGGCCCAGAGAAGTGGATGTTTTTTTCATTTTATAGGAATGGAATGAGGACCTTGAGCTAATATTATAAAGAATACCCACTAACATATAGTAAAAAGATATTTCAGGAGAGTCAGCATTTAGCCCATTGCATATATTTTCTTTGAGAGAAATCATGTCTATTAAACTGATTCGCTGGAGTGCTGAACACCCCCAATTCCCATCAGAGTCGATGGGAACTGCAGGTAGTCAATACCTCAGAAATGTAGTTGTATCTTGCTGCCAACTGTGTTAATTCCACTCTGAAAAATATACTTATTAATGATGGATTCTCTTAATTGTACTTGATTAGAAAATACTTTATATGCTATAACTGTGTTGTATCCAAAATCCTTTGGAGTGAAAATGCTAAGTAACACAAGATTATTGAGATATTTTACTAGAAAGAGCTAATAAAAAATGGTAAATTTAATATATCAATTTCCATCCTCAGGATGAGACTTATTACCATGCATAATGCATTCCAAAGAGTGGATACTATAGCAGAGATGAATAAAAGGTTGTTTATAACCAAAAGATGTTCTGAGCCACAAATATTAATTCATAAAATTCATCATATATTGATGCATTACTCTTGAAACTGCTGACCAAGGTCATTGTGCTGTCACTGAGAGCACAGAACGGAATAATTGTTAAATGCATTTTTCAGCAGTTATGAAGAAGTGGCACTAGAGAGACTATGAATGTTTATGCAGCCTTTTATTTTGTATGCAGTATTGTTTACTCTGCATTATGTCTTTTACTGTGTAATAAAATCTTTAATTAACCAAAACTAGTCTTCAGTTATGTATGAAGTGCAACATAGCGTATCATAAAATTAGAGCAAATACAAACTTACTGCATGTTCCCAATCAAAGCCTAGAGAAGGGCATCATGTTTTGGAAGTAATAGAGATCCATTTTCAAAGCTCAGCACTGAATGCCACTCACTCTTCATTCTAATGCTGTCTTGATGGGATTCATTTCTAAACTAATGAAAAATGTGATTCTGGGAGAGAGAGTAATTAAGAGCCAATGCCCAATGGTTATATTATAGATGTGAGAAACTTCACAGATAGTATTGAGAGATCTAGCTAATCCCTGATTTCTTTGTTCAAACATCAGAGCATGTGAAAGCTGTAACTGTTGACCCAGTCTTTTGGAACGATGTGCACCAGGGTGGCATGTATGAAATATATAGCTGTATCTTGACTGCCAAGATCATATAAATTGATATTGTCAATTTACTGTTGTTGAGAGGTTTAATATACAACTTTCAGCCTCATTCTCATGAATGACATTACTCTTTTTTTTGCTAAAGCTTCTCATTTAAAAAGTGTCACCTCAATGCATGTTTTGTTGTTTTGCTAACCTGTCTTGTTCCATAAATATTTCTGAGTTCTGAGAGTATGGATTTGCCTTAGAAAAAAGCTAAGTTTTTTTTAGTTTGAATTCTTTGTGACTTTCAGATATAGAATTTACAAAAAATAGTTTCTGCTTGATGCTAGTGATGTTTAAGGAGTATTATCAAATTATTCAGTTTATCATCAAAGGAAGAACTATTTTTTCAACTTGATAGGATTGTATGATTCTGTGATTATATTTGGGTAGGATTGTCTTTCTACTCAGCAGACCTGAACCAAGCACCTTTTTTTAGTTCTAAGAAGCTGTGGTGCCAACTGAGACAAAACAATATGATTCATCTCAGCAATGTCAATGGGCCTTGTCTTTTCTTTTAACGTATTGAAAAATAACTATTTGGGGGCTCACTGGTTCAGCAGGAAGCATCTGCTTTTTATAAGCTTCATGAGCTTTTCAGTTCAAAATGCTACTTTAAATGAATTGAGGAGATGAGAGAAACATTAATTAAGATAAATTTCCTTTAAATAGTCACTGGCCTCTTTTGAGAGCTAATTTGTTGGTTTTGCATCTATATGAAGAAAATAAAGACTACAATTTCACTGGTAATAATCTCCATGGTATATTTTTTTCTCTTACAAACAGTAATGTGGCCAATAGTATGTGCCTCTAATATAAGACATGATACTAAAGAGAACTGGTAAACCAATAATCTTATATTCTAATGATATTTTTCCATATTGAAATTAAACATATTTTCAAAATGTACGGTCTTGTTGTGTGTGAAAATCAGTTTATAACACATGCAGTAGGCTAGATATGCACTTACCTATCAATTTGCATGCACAATTACCCAATTTGCATGCAGAGCCATGATGCTGTTTTTGTCACCACAATCCCTCTTATTTATGGTATGTTAACAGATAAGTATTGAGAACTGAAATATGTAGCAACTATTGATATTTTTGTGGTAAGAGTGGCCACTTTCACTGAATGAATAACCAAAGTGTAAATGGTCTGTTCATACAAAAATGGTGTGAGGGGCTTTTGAGCATTCTCATCTGAAAATCTGCCCATGAAATTTTTAGTTAGATTTGTTCCTATGAAGAAGGGTGGGAGTGTTTGATTAGCAACACAGATGTCTCTGAGATACTTTATCTACTCAAACAGCATAGATAGTGGTAGTGTAAATGCCCTGCATCTATACTGCCAATATGCTTCCACTCTGTTAGGGCAGATCATTTTCCCTGAAGAGATGATTCTATTGTCCAGTGATGTCTTGACTTTTCTTATAAGCCCATCAGTAAATCAGGAATATCACTATATAACCAGTTTCTAGCTTCAATTTTTAAGCCTCCAGGAAAGAAGGTAAAAGTAGGAAGCAGCCAGGCCAAGACTTTAAATACATTTTCTCTCCAAACTATGAACATAACCAACAATTTCCTTTGACCATACTCCATTTGGTTTCTGTCTCTTTCTATGTTTTAGTTCAGTGACTCTCAAGCAGAATGTGGACCATTCCCACCCCCTTTCCCCGTCTGCTCTGGCCATTTAGCAGCTGGGAGCTCCCATGCAGATGGCCACAGCTTGAGGGGTGGGCTGGAGTGGAGGCATGGGGCAGTTAGGCAGCCTTCTGAGGTAGTTAGTGCCCCACCTGCTGGCCTGGGCCAATGCAGGCTGCCTCCATCTGTTGGGTTAGGGGTGGGGGGGAAGGCTCTAACTCATGGTACTCTACATAAAACATCATGAGTTAGAGAAGTGGCCTAACATCTGTCTGTGCCCTCTAGGACTTTGATATCTAGATTCTATTTTAGGTCCCTAAATCTGACCATTTGGTATCTCTGAGCTCCCTAAAACCTGCAACCACCTGTCACCTAAGCCTGGAGTCTCAGAAGCCTGTGTTTCCATTAGTAAAGTCTTGTCAGTGCCTTACAAAACCAGTTAAGTTCTGATGGTGGAGAGCAGCTTGGCACTGAGTGTTCAAATAAATCTTGGTGGAATTGAGAAAGTACGCATTTCTTCACCTATCTCGCCGGTCAATGTGACAGTTAGTATTTTCAGAGGCTACTTTACCTGCCTAAAAGACAGCAGGAAATGGTGGTAGTGCTCTCCTATCATAATCAACCATCTAGTTACTAAGTCTTCGACTAGAGGTGTATTGACATAGATAAGTTACATTGGATAAGAATAAGAAAAGTAACTTCATAATACAGACAAACTCATACACTTGCTTGAGTTAGACTTAGTTTGCTTTGAGTAACCCAAATGTATTAACTTGAGCTGGCTGTTGCAATGAAGACAGGTCCTTAATAATACTAGAAAAAGTGAGACTGAACTATCATTTACTTTTTAGCAGTTCTTAAGTACAGCTTCAGACAAAACACTAATAAAGAAAAACTTTCTATAAGTATTCTGTACCTGGAAGTATTCAATTAGGAAAGCCTAACATGATTCCAGAAACTCAGGGCAGCCTTGTTGTTCTACACCCAAGATGAATCCCTATGAGCTACGATGATCTAAAATTCTGTGCGTTTTACCAAGACATTGACAATGTCATTCTGTACACCCAATAGGTTTTGTTTTGGACATTTGTTTATATATTAAACAGATTTAAGTATTCAATTTTCTATTAACACTTTCTCCTTGTACAAGTCTATATACTGTCTTTAGGTGTGTGTGTGTGTATGTGTATGCATACACATACATTTATAGATGCAAAGCAAACATAGAATACATATCTATTCACATTTGGAGTATATTGTATACACTAACAGCTTTATATAATTATTACATTGTAGAAATGAAATGTGTATACGTACTTGGCATTTTCTGCATAATATTTAATTTTTAAAAATGCTGACACTTAGCAAGTAAACTTAAACAAAATACTGTCAGCCATCATTGGTAAATTTTGCAATAAATCACTTCTAAATAAAATATTCAGCATATGTTAGGCTTTCCACACTGGCAACTGCTCAGAACAAAACTATGCCAAATGTTTTATGTTATTTTGTTTAATTAATAAAGCAATTGGGATTCAATATTTGCAAACTAACATAAACCTACAAAAATAACTGTGAAATTGTTTTATTGGAAAGTCAATTTTCTGCTATCTCTGTAGGGTTCTTGAAACTTAATTTCAAAATGCAAAGGTTAAATAACATAATTTCAATAACACTATTTCCGAGGGAGAGTTTAAATATGTCTTATATACACTGATAAAAAAGAATAATCGATAGAAAGTCATTGCTTTGTTGTCAAATTAGAATCAGTAAATTAATTTTGCCTTTGAATTATGTGCAATTGAATTATACACGTTAGTCTTGGCAATATTCCTTTTTTTAATTAATGTTTTGTCAGATCATCAATCTCACTTTCTCCCTGTGTACTAATATCTTATTGGTTTTGTATTTACTTAAATCTACCTCTTCATTCTTAAGAAGGATTCTTATCTCATTTATTAAGATAAGTGTAAATGGAGTAACAATCCTCAAGAAAAAAATATGTTGTTCCACACAATTTAACAATCAGAAAACAGAACAATAGTATCCAGGACTGGAGTGTGGTGGTATTATTTAACAAACCTGCAGATGCCTGCAACTAGAATAAAGGATTGCGCAGGTGATGCAGTATGAATAACGTGCCTAGTATAATAAAACATTATGGATGGTAGCTGTCTACCCTTTGAGGCATATTTTTCCATTAAGAATATAGAGAAGCAGATGATTATCTGACCTTTTATCACTAAACTGGGTAAGTAGTGTCTTTACCCTCTGGACAGATGGCTTGACCACTACAGGGATTTTATTTTAGCATTGATGTGGTTCTTAGGAAAACTAAATTGCATCATGGATGAGTGACTGCTGGGATCTTCCTCTGATATACAGCTGAGTTGCTAACTTATGAGGCTAGGTAGATCAGAACTAAGCTAAATCAAACTCTTATATAATTGGTGGTAAAATCAGAAAATAATACAATCACTTTAAAGTTACCACCCAGTAATGTGTCTTAATGGCTCCTATAGCATAACATAACTAATCTAGAACAGGGTACAATTACATATAATCATTTGTTACTGAAACTAGGGGTTCTGTTGTCTATAAAACAACTGATAGGGTCTTAAATTATTTTTTTCTCCAAGATGTAAGCAATGTATGCATGGTTATTTGCAATTAATAATAACAAGACCCAGTTATGGCAATCACCTAAACACATGTTCAATTCATATACATGAGTATATGAATTACATTCTATTAATTTCTCTTAAGTATTTGAGTTGAATAAAACTAGTCACATGCATAAAGCTAAGCAAGTGTGTTACTGTACAGAATTGAGGCCCACAAGAAAACAATGTATAAAATACTACATTATCCATAGTAGGTCAAATTATAGACTTACATTTTATTTGCATTACCGAAGTTTGAATAGTCCATAATGCTATTTTTTGTAAACCAAACTAGTTGTCATAAAATCAACATTAAAACTGATGAAAGATGTGGAAACTTTATAAGGTTACCATTTTAAGTAAACCTCACACCAACAATTGGCTGCGTTTTACTGCAAGACTTGTGGAAAATCTATTTTTAAAACTGAATAAACAGTATCTAGCCTTAAAGGAAAGAGGCATATTATTACTGAAAATATTTTCACTAACAGAACCCCATATCAGCACTCTGAGGTGAATTAATTTGGTTTAGCAGTACAGACTGGAGAATAATGTATCAAATATTTAACTCTCAAGATTTCTTTTCAAATGTATCCTAGTTAATAAGTTTTTGTTTTCTATAAGAGTTCATGGCATAATTCAGTATAGTTATTTTTCTTAGTCCTTTCTTTATAATAAAACCTTTTTTAATGGAAAATCAAAATGTAAAAAGAAAATAAAAATTCATTTTAAGTTTATGCCATGATATGAAAACAATTAATAAAAATATTGGCGCACAGTGGCATTAAACTCAGAATAGTTTTAATTTACAATACTTTCTTTTACAAGTGACAAAATTAAAGAGCAGAAAAAAGTCATGGAAGAAACATTATCTTTTAACTGTGTATTGAGCAAAGAGACTAAGAAATGGGAGACCATAAATTCAATACTACCCTCTATATGTGCCATGGGAAGTCTGTACCCATAATATATAGAGAAAAAAGCAATTAAAGTTATCCTATCTTTTAGTTATGGGGTGAGGAGGGAAGTCATTCAATTTCTAAAAAAATGAGCTAAATTACACTGAAATCTGTAAGACCTCATTTTTGTATTCTCCATAAGCTTTCCCATAAGAAACAGACCACTTCAACCAAGCAATTGCATTACAGGGAGAAAGGAGTGCATTACAAGGAAGGGGAGATGATCTTTTTTCCAATGTGCAGTAAAAATCTATATCAGATCCCACAGAAGTCAGTAGAAGTCAGTAGAATTATTTTAAAATAATGTCTAAGAATTCTCACTACAGTTTTCTCTCTGGAAAGGCTACTGAGTTACTCAACAAAAAGATGAACCAGCTCCAAGAAACTCCATTTTGCTTTGTGGAAGCAAAGTTCTCCTTGCTGTTACCTGACAGCCCATTCTCTGACTAGTCAGAAGGCATTGGTAGAAGAGAGTCAAAGGACTCGTATCTCTCATAAGGCTGAGAGAAATATATGGCCCAGCAGATCACTAAAATTTTGGCCTTTTTGTGTGAGCAAATTATATATTATTGATTATTATAGGTTATTAACATTGGTTCATCTACGAAGAGCTAGTGCAGGACCCTGATTTGTCATAGTAGTCCACCATACCCTTGTTGTGCAAAGGTGTGGGAAACACTTTTGAAACCAAAGGGATGACCTTTGGTCTCAGAAGTATTTCCCACACCTTTGCACAACTGTGATTTACAAGGCAAAAATCGATTCTTGCTTAAAACCAGATTGAAAAGTCATATTAGAAAAAAAAACATTAATTAAACCTCACATTCATTTGAAAGTGTCTATATGAGTATTTATAGGGTAAATTTAGATTATAAATTCATTTTTTTCAGAATAACATCTCAATTTCTTTACTGATAAGGTATCTAAGTTGCATCTGCCAACTTTCTAAAGGCATGGAACAAGAGATCACACACATGCACACACCACATGCGTTGCCACAGGAAAAATATTGAAAAAAATGTAAATTTGTTGCAAATCCTTTTCAGATAGGCTGTATTTTCTACCTTTTCTTGCATTTTGGTTTTCTTTTTATCTTTCTATCTTTTCCTATTTAAGTTTTTTTAGATCTTTATTTTAAAAACATAAGGTGAAAATGCAAAAGTATATGGTACCACCAGGGACCAAGCACGAAACATTCATTAGTAACAAACTACCACTATCACCAGAGATTGAAACCGCTGCCTGTCCAATGTCCTTCATGGTGTCAGACATTTAGGGCCAGCTGTCCATCTTGCATAGTGCTTCCTTGGTGGCCCAATGTGAAACAAGGTGGTCCACATTCTGTTGTAAGATGAAGTTTCTGAATTCAGAGAAGATACATGCCCAGATCAGGACCAAAAGAGGCGAAAGATACTGTCAGACCTAGCTTTTGTCAGTTCCTTTCTGAGGCTTTTCAGGATCACTATTTTGGCCTGGATAATCAGAAAATTGGCCAGGTGGATCATGGTTCCCTGAACTTCTCAATATGGGATAGAAAAAATATATATGATTTTGGAGAAGTCTAAGTCCATTTTTTCTATATCTACTTAAATCTACTTCATTCTTAAGAATAATTCTCATCTCATTTATTAAGATACATGCAAATGTTGAAGAGGTTGCTAGGGGTGGCAAAAGTGGCCACAACTAGAGACAGCCAGGGAAGGCATGGAAGAGAGCCTCCTTCACCTGATCATCACTGAAGGGGCAGGTCACTGAATCACCAGGTCTAAGTGGTGGACAAACGTGGTACTGGCCAGAGGCCTATGCAGGAGCAGCCACTGGAGGCTGCCAATCCCTTTGGTAATGGGCAACTTATTCAGGGTGAGACAGGCCAGGAAAGCTTGTGGTGTTGTTGTGGTCACTTTGCACTGCCTCTATGTTTTATTGATGTGGGCAGTGAGGATGTGGGCATGACCTTTACTGCCCGTATGTACAGTGCCTTCCTAGACAGGACCTCAAAGCAGATACTACTGCTGTTTTTGCTGAGCACAGGAAGAGAGATCAAGGTAAGCAAAAAAAGCTCTTGAATTAGACATTTTATTTTTTTGTGAAAAAGTAACTTTACTCACATCATCATTCGGTGTCCTACCATGTACAGATAAAAAGTTCCCATATAGGCTTATTCTAATGAGCTGTGTAATATTTATATTTTTTTACTGTCAGAATATCAGGACAATGAAGCAAGCTGTCCAGGGAAGCTGTTGAATAGTCTTCATTAAAGTTTTTCAAGAAGCTGGCTAAGCATTTTCAGGGATAATATAAGAATAATGTGTGTACAGCAGGGACGTGCGTATAGCAGGTTGTCTCCTGAGGTCCCTTTCAACTCTGTGCATTCTAATCAGTATCTGTAAGATTTTAGGTCTCATCTGAAAATTCTGTACTTTGTGACTAAAGGATGATTAGATACATCTGTAATGGGTAACAGTGGATTGCGTCCCCCCCCCCCCCGCTTCTTGTGTCCTAACTAATCAACTTTCCAAAACATTCTCAAATGTCACAAGTAATACTTCTTGCCCCTATTTAGAGAATTTCCAGAATACCCTCATCTCAAACTAACCTAAAACATAAAAAGACAAAGTGGGCACTTAGTACTAGCCATGATAAATGTGAGGGTGCTAAGGAACTATTGTTGATCTGTAACCCTAATTGTGGTTGATGCATTGGGTTTCTGCGGTGCTGCATTGGATTGCCAGAAGGAGAAGACAGGGTCAGCACATTCCCCCACTGGCACAGCACCTGTGATTGAAGGCCATTAAGAGTGAAGGAGTCTAACTGTTAAAAAAATTGAACAACTTTAGCTGGGAGCCCTCATCTGAGGAACTCATTAAGGTAAAATGAAGATTTCACATCTGATCATTGTAATAAAGTAGGGTGTTTTGTTCTGTTTGTAGGTTGTGTTTCTTTTTTTTCTTAATTTTTCAAAATACCTAGCTTCCCTGTCAGCAAAAAAACCCAGTGACCTTCCTGAATGGCCAGAGCCCCAAGAGCTATATTACTTCCTATTTGTTTCCTGTATCTCAAGAAAGAAAAGCCCATCTACCTGAATGCTAGATGAGACCAAAGGTAGGTAAGTAGGTTCATATTCTGTTGGTGCAAAATCATATTCTCCAAAGATGTATGCTATTTGTTAATAAGCATACATGCTTAAGGCCTTTGTTCATAATATTACAAGTCACAGAATGCTAAATCAGGTATGTAATCCAGATTTCTCACTAACCAATTGTTGGCATGGACAAGGGTTTATATACAGACCCTTTTCTAAGAAAGAGAAAAAAATGCAAAATTCTATCCTTCGGCCCATTCCTCAACCCATCTAGTCTCTCTTCCCTGCCCTACTATAAACCCTAGACCTGTAGAATGCCCTCCATGGCCACACCCACACCAACATGGACTTTTTGTTCTCTGGGGGCAACTAGCAGCAGGATACCTTGTGCTGCCACTAGTTCCCTGGGGAACGCCTGTGCCACATGTCCTGTGTCATGTGGCAGGTTACTGTGGGTGGGGTACAGGAGATTAGGGCCAGCACTGCACTCACTGTGGCAACCTTACCTGTGATACTGGGGGCCTCCTGGGGCTGCAGCAGTAGCGATCCTGCTGCTCAGAGCCTGGCTGACAGCTGGGACATGGCTCTGGTTGGCCAGGCTCTTGTTTTGAGCAGTGGACACTGCTCCACATGAACTGCTCTGCCTTTTTTGCATGGGTTTTTTTTGACCATTGTTCCTTTGCAGCATGGAGAACAGCTGAATGTGCTATAGCATCGCAGACATATGGGCAGTACCATATATCACATAGCTGCACTTCTTCGGATGTGGTCTATCGGTCTAGTCATGTTTCTAGATCTACTCCATGTGTGAATCTTTTGGGCACAGTCTCACCTATTATGTTGTTTCATCAAGCTCCTACTATACTAGACAAGTTAATCTAACATAATGCTACTCAACTTAAGCATGCAATTGTGATCCATTATGCACTATGCTGAAAAATAATGGATAGCAATTTTCTCATGCCTCCGTTCACTCTGAAGTCATTGCTCAAGATAGCATTTTTAAGCAAAAAGATATTTTTAAGATTAATATACAAGTTTCAATATGCATAGTGTGCTTTTTCAGTTACTGCACTGTACCCTGGAGATAAGATTATCCACAAGAAGTGACCTAAAGAAAGTATTAGGTATTCACCTCACAATAGGTCTACAACACTGATGTTAGTCACTGCATGTCATTTGTATAAATGCTGGGAAGCAAACATATCAATTTTCATATGCTTATATCTCGACACCCAGAAGAGGCACTCACCTTACAAATCAGCATTCAAATACAGAACATCAGCCCCTGCAACATAAAAATTTCCATTGCTCATGGGGTGCACAAACTGGTAAAACTAACCTAATCCTTGTGAAATGAATGGAAACAACTATATAATACAGATGCAGAAAATGAGTTTTAAATTCCAGCTTTCCTCATGATAGTGTCTTAATGTTCAAATAATTTTGTAGACAGGTTTTTGTCTGTTTTCGTTCTTAAATAAAAAATGAAGCAAATAATAGGATAATGCTACAACAGAAAAACATCTAGCATTTTCTTTCGTTTATATTTAAAGGGTTGTAACAGGTAATATGTCTTACTTTATAACCTATTGCTAGTTTATTTACAAGGGATTACTTTAAAGGGCACATTCTCCAAGTAACAAGTATCTTATTTAGGTAGCTCACTAGATTTACTGGCAAAAACTTCCTTAAGTTCTTGTCTGACATTCTTTGTATTACTCCTCTAAAATTATGAATGGCCTCCTCTACGTGTGACCGGTATTGTGCACTTAACTCAGGCCAGCTACACATTCAAAGTATCTATCACATTATAAAAAGGCCTAACCATTTATAAATTAGACATTGAAGATGTGTACTAATTGTATAGCAGGTTTCTATCCAATTTTAAGTTGCACATGTAGGAGGGTTTCCCCTACAGCTGAGCATCCTGTCAGCTGACTGGGCTGCCAGGTGCAAGTGTGGTTCATGACTATCTGAGGCTGGGAGACATGCTACGGACTCTGGGTCCCAGCAGTGCTACAGGGCTGCCAGAACCCAGCACCTACAGCTGCGGGACTGGGTACCAGCCATTTCAGGGCAATGGTGGGACACTATGTTTGTAAATGGGGGACTCAGTTGCAATCCCCCAGGTGCAGAGGATACCAGGCATCCCTGGGACTGCTCCCTTGGGGGGGCATGTCTGCAAAATCACAGTAGCTGCATCACCTGGCTGTAGGGGTGCCTGGGCTATACTCACAGCTGGGAGTCCCTCAGCTGATGGTGGGGTCTCAGCTTCAGGAGTTTGCTTCTTGCCGGTGCAGGGAGTGTCTAGGACTGGATTCCCTCTACACTGGCAATAAGGTGTGATCAGATCTAATGCACAATATCACAATCATGCCTCCTGCCATTCACATGTGGCATGGCAGGAGACGTGATTGTGTGGATCACACATTATATCCCAACACACCTTTACCTGCATTTGTAGAGAAGCCCAAAGAAATACAGTGTAGCCCAGATTCCAGTTGTGAGAGCATTCCTTTTTATAGAATATATGCAACATATTAACATCAATTTTTCAAGGAAATGTCTATTAGACAAGTATGCTTGCTTTAGAAATATGCTAACAATATAGAACATTAACAGTAAAAAAAAGGTATGCTATTAATATTTTTACATAAACAAGGACACAATGATCATGCTTTGAGATGTATTGCTAATTCCAGGGTTATACTTCCATTTAGCATTGGGGAAAATTTGCAAATCAGCAAAATCTTTCAAAAATAAAAAAAATGTATTGCAATAAAATCTTTTTATGAGTTAGATTGTGCACAAGTTCCCATCTTACAGGAAAAGGCATGATTGTGTTGCCCCAGGAATTTCTAAAGAAAGTAATGGAGTTTAGGAATCCACAGTAATCCACAGAGATGTCTCATAGCTCCAGGCATTAGTAATTTTCTTGTATAGTTTGTAAATATAGTTTAAATATATAACCCACTCTACCCTTCTTTTCTTACTGTAGCTGGTCTCTAGCTAGTCAGAGTCTTATGGAGGAAGAGCCAAGGTTTGCCTGCCTTTCCCTAATCCATGATCTACCAAATACCAGTCATAGAATCATAGGTATAGCAGCTTATATCTATCTGTTGAACTTCACCCTGTTGTCTCTAGCTTTTCAAACTGTCATGATCCTTGTAAATTCTATTCCCATCTTCAAAGTGTTTTCAGTCCTTCTCAGTTTCACATCATCTGCAATTTTGATTTCATGTCATCTGCAAATTATTCTGAATTCAAATCATTAAGAACATTAATGTTAAATAGCACCAAACCCAGAAGAGGTCCCTGTTGAACCTCACTTAAAACCATTCTCACTGTAACATTCAACCATTCACAATTACCCTTTGCTTGCAGATACTGAGTCAATTATCTATGCACCTGGCAGTAATTTTATCTAGCCAGTGTGTTTATGAGAAAGTTATCTGGGACTTCATTAAAAGCCTTACTGAAGTCCAAGTACCCTATGTTCACTGTTTTTCTTCTGTAGCAGGTCCAGATCCCAAGGGCGGCTGGAATGCCCCCTGGTGACATTAGGACTCCTTCCTACCCTGGGTCTCCAAGTACCTTCCCTTTTCTCGCACTCCCCTGCCACAACCTGCAGTTACTATCTCGTTTTTCTCAAGTCTGCAGGCTCCTTATAATCCCACCTGTCTCTGTTCTGCTTTCAGATGCAAATTCTGGCTCTCTTGGCCTAGCTACACCTTCCAGGACACTAATTGCCTTAAGGGCTATTCATGGTGTTCATTTTAGGTGGCACTTGGCTCCTGTTCTGTACCACGCTGCTCTAGGCCTTTATTTCCCTTTTTAGGATCTCAGCTTTTTCTGCCTCCACCCCTTTTCTCTTGCTGGACCCTTATGCATAGGTCTACTGTGCCAAACCTGGCTTCTGTGCACCAACTACTATCTTGTTGTTATCAGTCTGGACCTCCAACTCTGATCTTGCCCCTCTAGAGCTTTAGTCTCACCCCTCTAGGACTCTGTTTTTGCCCACTCAAGGACTCAGGTATCTTCCCTCTAGGTCCATATTCATAACCCTCTAGGGAATTCTTATGAAGAATGTAGATCATTAAATTACTTCCATTAATCTAGAAGCACCAGCAAAAGATCCTGTTCTGCAACAAAGTGTTTTTAAATTTCCTCCCTGGTGAGGAAACTTGTGCTAGAAGTTCTTCCTAATTATATAGCTGTCTATTCTTGTATTGATTTCAGCCAAAAACACATTTTAGTCTGGGGGTTTAACAGAAAAAAACCTAGAATTCTATTAACATTTCATCAACATGAATCTTATAGCTATAGCAAAAAATGTAGTGAGTTGAACATGGCAATGATTCCAAGAATTAATCCTTCATTTTGAGCAGAATCAAATAGGAACAGTTCTGTATTTAAGGCTCTTTCTTATCTCATTAAGGTTAAGCAAAACTTCTAAAAATCAGACTACTCAGTTGCATCAAATAAGCTCGACCTTACTGGAAAATGGCATTTAGAAGAAGTTGAGGGGTTAAGAAAGAAAAAAAAATGACTTGCTGAAGAGAAAAAAGACTGAATCTAAAAATTCCAGTATGGAAACCGTTCTGCTAAAAACAATGTGTTGGCAAAAAGAACGAACCTGATATGAGCCAACATATGGCAGAAATCAGCAAAACCTCTGCCAGATAGGAAAACATGTTCTAGCCACAGGTTATCAAATAAATGCAGATACAGCAAAATCAAACACCAGAGGAAAACAAAAGTATGACTGAGAGAAAGGAAGTTTTTCCTGTATACATACAGAGATAAAAGGTATGGAACAAAATGAAATGATCCCCCTGCCTCCACATCCAACCATCACATTCTTTACCTTGAAGGTATATATCAAAAGCCCATACCATCAAGACTGGAACCACATGTAACCACACACAGATTTATTTTAAATATTTATTTATTTTGATTTCACATATTTTTTAAAAAGAGACTCTTGTCCCAGACAGTGAGTGCCTTAGGGAAACATTTGAAATACAGTATATATTACATTAAAGTAAATAGTAAAGCAGAAGCAAACCTAATAAAACACAGCCTTCTAGGAGAAAAAACCAAACAAAAAACCCCCACCCCATCAAACCCCCACTTCCACCTTCTCCAAATCTTAATCTATAAAGATGCGTCTTGCATTCCATTTTGAAAGTCAGTGACTTCAGGATCATTTGGTACACAGGCTGAAGAAGTTACTTCTGTTGTCCAGGATCTCCATGGAGAACACTCAGTCAGCAACAACCCACTCCATGGAAACTAAATGTATCCATGATTGCACTTGTACTATGGCATAGAGAATCCACTGTCACTTAAATAGGCAGCATCCAGGCCATTCAAGTCTCTGGTTCAAAAGAATACTTTCAATTCTAGCTGGAAGCCAACAGAGAGCTATGAAAAATAAATAAATTATCACCGTGTACGCATGGTGTGATGCCACACTTTAACAGGCTCATTGTTATATTCTATTTTAGCTTCAGATTCCAAATGGATCAGAGATGAAGCTCCATGTACAGCACACTGGAGAAGCCCAGTTGAGAAATTAGGAAGATGTGGATTGTGCTATAGGATTTATACGCAAGAGAAAAGGATACAGCTTTCAACAAACAGAATACACATAAGCCTAGGAGCCAGGGGAAAAAAAGGAGGATAAATACCAGGGGTTGAGGTTCAGGGCTAGTGGAAATAAATATTAATTTTGGCCACATTTGTGTGCCCCAGTTCTTGGGACCATGAGAGGCTGCTTTGGCCCCTAGCATGTTAATGTAGTCTACATGGTATAGTACAGGGGTAGGCAAAATGTGGTGCTCAGTCTATCTGGCCTGTAGGCCTCTCAAAATTTTAGAAAATTAATATTTATCTGCCCCTGGCTGCCTGTCATGTGGCCCTTGGTGGCTTGCCAAAGCTCTGTAAGCAGCCCTCTGCCCAAAGTAATTGCCTACTTCTGGTGTAGTAGCTGATAACAGAGAGTAGTGATACAGCTTTCACCCCCCTTGATCCAGAAATGAAAGAATTACAGTCATTACACAACTGTATGCCACATAGGATTTTTTCCCATGCTGGAAGAATTCCAAGGTAGCTGAAAAATGTTATTTTATGGAACAAAAAACTGAATCTGGCATTTAGTCCTGAAATCTCACAGGTTTAAATCTCATTTAATTCCAAAAGGGTTTGTAACTGTATACATGAGCACATAATTTGATCCCAAATCTCAAATATAAGACTCCTATCTCAACAACATGCACAGAAAGAAAAAGGAGAAAAGTCAGAAAAAACCTCAAAATAAGAACAAAAAAAATAGAACAAAACAAGTGGATGGAAGTCAATTTCATAATTGTTTATATAGCTATCTCCCTGAGCCTTCTCCTAATATTTACAGCAATAGCAGTTTTAAAACTGTTTGAATATTAAGTGCAGATAAATACATGTACTCTTATTCTCTAGTCCTTTTTACCTTGTGTGGTCAATTGCGCTTGCAAAAGTGGAATAAATGCTAGTTATTTAGTCTAATGTTTATTTACAGTTATGTTGCACATTTGCATTCAATTTGCATAGATGTAAATGAATATATATACAATGAAAGGCTGTAGAGTTTAAGTGAAGTATCTCTGCCTATGAAAATTAAAATAAAATTTTGCTCAAAACAGCCAATTATAAAGTAAGCCTAACAGGACCTCACAGTTCACTGAAAAATTAAAGTATACATTTGTTTTCCAAATTTCCATGGACAGCAATTTTTCTCAGGAATGAGTTGTAAAATGTGGGTTATTTCTAGAGCTTCAGGGGAGATATTTGATGGATAATCAAACTTTGGTGAACACACCTCCTTCAAGCTCATGAGATAACTGATGTTTGCCTGTTGGGGATATTTGATAAAGTGTAAGAGAAAATTGCTGCACTGAGCCACCAAGCCTCCAGAGGAAATAAGGTTTGAACATCAGAGAGAAAGAATAGATATTAAGAGTGGCAGAGAATGATCTTGGTCCTGAAGGAGGACTTTTGTTTAAAAAAGTGTGCGATTGTTTAAGTCACCATTGTTAAAGTCACCATTGCCTTTAATTACTTAATTAATTAAGCTCACAGTTTGGATTTATAAACTGAGCAATCTTTTTCTAAAGCAAGTTTCCCAGTTTACTTACAACCTACATTTTTCCCCCTTACTGGAATTTCAATCAATGAAAGAAACTGTGGATTCTGCCACTTTTCATAACCACTACAATATTATTTTGAAAACATATTGTCTCAAGAATGAAAAAAAAACCAGAATTTTTAAATACCATAAAAGCTGAAATATTTCATGCTATATATTATCCCCATGTGCCAAGGCTGTAAGTTGAAAGGTCAATAGTTTGTTTAAATACTGTAGTGTTCAGTCTAAAATGCTCAAAGGGAAATCTGTCACCTCTGTCTTTTCCAATGGACTTCCAATAACTTAGTTCATCTATATGCACATATACATGCACCATCCTTCCATCTTACAACACTGAAAGTAACTGAAGAGTTGCAAGTTGATTTTATTCATTTAGGAGAATGATTTGCAAGAAGCAGATATTCTAAACTGCAAAATAAAATGCTAATATGCTATTATTTACTCTAAAATCAAAGATATGATGGCTACGAATGAAATAGTGTGGCAAGATGGGCTTCAGTGCTTAAGCATATAGGTGACAACTCTTTGCTTTTGGGTATGGTATACTATTATCATTAGGGACCTACTTAATTTGTGGTTTAATGGATTTGGTTGAAACTGCAAAATCTAGGATTGTCCATGAAAGCTCTGAAATCTACAAAACCAGCAACAACAAAAAAACTTTATAAAAATAAAATGCAGGCTTCATAGTGGGAGACAGCAGTCCTCACTCCTGGGAGAGGAAGCTGCTAGCTGGCAGGGTGACATGAAGGTCAGCAGACAAAATTACAGCTGCCTCCTCTTCCCTCTTCCCCACTCTGCCACCTCTACACCAATCAGCATTGAGGTGCAGGGTGACACAAAAGGCACCCAGCAATCAGAATGGTGGCTGCCCCCTCATTCCTCCTCCCAGGACCTCTCCACCAATCAACACTGAGGGCCAGCACCACTGTAAAATGAACACAGAATTAGAACTTTACACTATGATCAACCCATAAAAATTACTTGTTTGTGCACCTCAAAAGTAACCAGGGACTTTGAAAAGGGATTTTTTATGCAGTGAGGTGAAGAGCCTCAAAGCATGTCCCTCTATTATGTTACAATTTATATACCACTATTTTAAGCATGATATTTGTGTGTTTATGTGATTGCAGCTAGAAGAGGATAGATACATTTAGATATGTTTTGCTATTTTTAGATAAATCTCTTGAAGAGATTACCTAATAATCATTAAAGTAATAATCATTAGCTATTTTCAAAATTTTAATTAACATATAGGATTTTTAGCCATAGGAGCAACCACAGGTTTCTCAAATTTTCTAGTCACGTGACTATGTCCACACAAGTGAAAACTCAAGAGCTGCTATACTCACTGAAACTGTTTTTGGATTATTCTCTTGTCTCTATTTGAAATACACTCATTCAGCCATACCCTCTCATTTCCAATTAACTCTTTCTCCTGCTTGCTTGATTCTTACCCCTTTGACCATTCCCATCTTCTCCTGGACTGTTTGACTCTTTTCATCAATTTCCCCCCCAACATCTGAACGTAGATTGGCTTTCTTGTAAGAACTGCAGTACTCAAAGCAATGCGTATGCTCATGTTTTATATAAATTACGTGAACTAGCTGAACCACATGTTATTTGCACCATTTGAAGTAATTACTATTCCACGCCTTTTATCTGCTTTGTTGTGTGTCATTCCATCTCATTTATGCATACCTTTTCCAGTTTGGCTACAGCAAACTGAGATTTGTGTAGTGAATCCTTGTTGTAACACTTTCCTCCAAAATCTGAGTTCTGGGAATCTGACCACGCTCATTTTTCTCAACAAGTACTCAGAGCCTACCACACCTATATGAATCTTTTTGTACTTTTCCTCAGTATTCTTGGATACTAACAAAGCAAAGCATTCAAAGAAGTATTGGTGTATAACTTCATAAGCATACTAAGCAAAGGCTCTGGTAAACAGTATGAATTATCATACTGTTAGTTCAGCCTTCAAGAGGGGACTTCATTTCAACTCAGCTAACTACTGGATGTCTGATTCTACATCATATGTTTCTGCACGCAACTTTCATGTTTACGGAAAAGAAGATGGTATATTTACTGGCACTTATGCTTATGGACCTCATTTGTAAACAGATGCTGCATTTAATTAGGGTCTATCCCCTGGGTTTTGCAGAAACTGAAGGAAGTTAATCAATTTCCAAATTATGCATTATTTGGCTGTAAATTTGTTTCTAAAACTGTATCCATGTATTTATCATACTTCCTTGTAATAGCTGCCTTGGTATTTCAGAGTTTTAGATAAATTGCCAAGGGCAGTTTTGGAGAAAATATTCTATAAATTGCATTTAAATGGAAAACTTTCTTAACTCAGGGCCAAATTTCATCCTCAATTTAGTAAGCATAAGTCCAGAGTAAATTTACTGAGATTAATTGCATTACTAAAGGTGTACAATGGTTAATATTGAGATGGCATGTCAAATTGCATAACAAATATTTAAACAAGAAAACCCTCAGATATGATTGGATGGATGCAAGTTCCAATGTTTCACATTAGCTTGGCAGTCTCCATGCAACTATATGGTATAACCAATAGTACAAGTTATACTATAGACATTCACTATGTTTTTTGCAGTCTAAGAATGGTAAAACAACCAGTCCTTAGGGGAAGTTGATTATTACTCATTATTGGAACTCTACCCCAGGGAGCTTATAATCTAAGTATAAGAGACAGTAGATGAGTACAGAAAGAAAATGGGCACATGGAAGATTGAACAATAGAAAAAGTTTTAAGTAAAGATTTAAAGGAAAACAATAAAATTGCTTTGCCCATGTGAATGAGGACCTTTTCCCATGGTGATTCTTTTAGAAGAACAAAGGTTTAACCATTTAACAAGTGGATGAAGGAGCCTGGCATCATCCCATTAAGGGCAAAAGTAAATTTCTGAACTCTCAGTGAGAGATGATTCCATATTATATCAGGAACATTCAAGTATCACATCAAGTATGTGAAGATCAGTGCTTATAACATGTCAGCTAGGGATGAGCCCACAAAGAGAAGCTGCCAGTAACCTAGAAGACTACCTTTGTGTCACTTACTTTCCTTACCTCCCATGGAGTTTCTGGATGGCTGGAGGTTTAAAGGGGTCATGGCCTTGAGTAAGCTAGGGGACTGAGCCAGGGAAAATGATCTGGCCTAGTAGCTTTAAATATAACATCAATATCAGGAATTCTTTCAAAATGCAAAGTATGTGCAGTGATCTGCACCTTATTATAGTTGTTAAAAGAATTTGAAATGAAAGGCCAATAAATGAAACTTTAGTTTAAAGTTTATTGATGGACTAAGGAAACTGTCTGTTGTACCATATGCATCGCAAAGCTGTTAGACCACAGCTGTTGAAATCAATTGTTTTCCGGTGTGTCTGTGTCCTTGGAGATCAAATATTTGATCTGACAATCATGATCATCTCAAAGGGTTTGAGTTAAAAACTTAAAATGGCTTTAAAATAATATAAAAAAAGATAACAGCTTTACTTTATTGGTACTGCAGTCAATTGATTTTCTTAGAAAGCCCTTGGTAACTATCTAATAGTCAGACTCCAAATTTTCTAGCTTAACCACCTGCCATTGGAAAACTGAAAGCAATTTTCTTTTCATTTGAAGATGGGTTACATACTTTAGAGGGGGATGAAGTTGTGATTCTTAAAGTACACATTTTGCCAAGTAAGTACTTTGAAGCTTTTTTAAACCAAACGGAATTACTTTTGTTAAAGAGTATCCAAGAAAAGCTTAATGATTTCAACAAGTTTAAAAGCATATTGCTTCTAATGCTAGAAGCTGTTACACACTTTTCTGTACACTGAAATGCTGAAAAGTTTTAAAGCTCCTATCTAGAACTACATAATCCTAAAACCAATATGCAATAAACATATGTTATTTACAGGGAAGTACTACCGATTCAGTAAGAAAGCCTTCATCAAAATGAAGACAGAATAGAGAAACAATGTAAGATACATAAAATTGAATTAGAAAGATGTAAACATATTGAAGAACTCTCATCACTTTTTTGTTTCCCCAAGACTGGTGAAATTCTTGAGGAATAAAAAGAAAAGATTCTGCCCAAGTTTATGTAGTTCTATTCCTAGTTGCTCATTTTGCCCTTTTTTTAAATGCATAGATAATTTTATCTGCCTTTCCCATGGTGGCTTTACATAAGAACTCTTTCCTGTCATAAGTTTTTGCCAGTTATAGACTAGAACTTTCCAGTCATCCTATTTTTTCTGAAATTTCCTTCAAAAGCCACATGGTGCAATGGATCTTTTATTTTTGCAGCTGTGTTTCCTCTGCTAATGAGTAAACATCTGAAGGTTCCAAAAAGTCATGTTCACTGGTATAATACCAAAGCTTGAATTGTGTGTCCTTGATAGTAGTATTCTCCACATTATAGAGCCATTCATGGAAGATCAGTAGTAATTGGTTCCTATTTTTTGAGACTACACCTTTTAAAAATATATTTAGCATATTTTATTTCTTTATAATACTGTCCAACTTGACAATGAAAGAAGATGACAAAGTGATAGAAAGTGAATAGAATTTGTCTCGCTGCTTTTAGTCTGAGGTCACATAATACATTGTTTGCATATATTTGGGCAGCCATCAGTTTCTATATGCAAATTTGAATCTGAACATTTCATGAATGTTAACATAAATGGCTGCTCATCAGAAAAGCCATGTGAATTCATCAAGAGCATTGGAAAGCTCCAATCAAGGAAAAGAGATATTATGGGTATTTTTAAAAGCATTCTTCAAATATCAGTCTTAAATATATGTTTAATTGAAAGACAATGGGATTTGTTCTCTCCAGTTACCAGTCCCTTTTTAAACAAAGGTATTCTATGTGACTGAGTGCATATACAAGGGATAACCAGTTTCAAAAGTAAGTGAATGTTAGCCAGGCATAAAATTATTTGTACATTTTATGAGCCATAACTTAATAGGAATGCAGCCATCAAAACCAGGATTTTTCTTTAAAATACATTTTATTTAAAAGTGTATTTATAATGAATAATTTGTCCCAGAATGTGTGGTTTCTACTTTCAGCAGTAAGTAATTTAATGAAGCTTTGTATAGTATCCCTGAAAACCCACATAATGCATGGAGATGAGCAAAATGACTTGTGTGTGACATATCTGCCTGATGTCATCACCCTTTCTGAGTGATTTATATCAGTGGAGACACAGCTATGAATCAAACTAGTAGTGAAACAAGTAATTAAGTTCAATACTTATTAAATAATTCATGAGAAATTCTGAATTGACTTGGATCCAAGGGGGGAACTTACCAAGATCAAGAGGTTTGCTTACACATTTACATGGACACAATCTGGTCTTGCCTGTATTAGTAAAAACATAAGATGATAATGGTGAGTCTTCCTGTGATTTGCTGTGACCAGTACTTATCTTGCTGACTGATGAAGTCTCAACATTTTATTGTGATGTTTGTTCAACCTACCTATCATCTCTCTCATACTTGAATTGTAAATTCCATACGACAGGACCCATTTTTTTGTTCTGCATTTTTCAGCTCTTACCACAATGGATCATAGGTCTATTACTGAGTCACCTATCACAATAAATAATCTAAATCACCGATCACTATCTTTATCACTGATAACAAATCTTTATCAGCAGTAGTAGTATTTCAAATAAATAGGAACTAATTTTGAGGGTAAATAGAGGGTTTAGTCCTCTGAACTGTTGAGTGGCTACGTTTGTTAACTTCTGAGTAATCATAACTCTCCTTGTCTTAATCTTCCAAATTATATTCATTGGTGTAGATGAAGAGGTTCACTTTTAGGATTAGATCAACACATACTAGGAAAACATAGACTACATGTTTAGTTCTGTGTGACCTTTGGAAACTTAATGTTAGAGATTGATAACATATTGTTTCAATGAGGAGTTGACACTGCATAAGGGTTGACTCCATTTTCAGATTAAATTAAAAAAAAAAAAGATTTTCCCTCAAAGTTGATAATCGCATATAAAATCCCTAAACTGCTCTTACCATTATGAAATCTCTGAAGAATCAAAGAAAGGACCCAGATGATTAAGTAAGTGCACCAAATTAAAAAATCCACTGAAATACATTCTGATTTGGTATTTTATTGGATACATAAAAATACTACAGGTATATATGTCAAGATGGCTGACATCCAATTATAGGCTGACCCCCAAGTACAAATTGAGTGCAATAATTATGGTTCTTTTGAAAAGAATTAAGGTAGCCTTATAATTGGCACATTATGATCATATAGCTTTTAAGTAACAGAATATTAATTAGATCCCACCCTGAAAGTGATTAAAAATAATATGTTGCAGTATGAAGTGTTGTCTTTTCTGTTGTAGATTTTTTTAAGAATGTTTTGTTGTTTTCAATTGGTCCATTTAAAAACTGCTCATTTGATGATCACCAACTGTTAAAAAAAACCAAACAGTATAGCTGTTATCACTACCTGAGGTAGCCATTTTAAAAAGTTAGGGTGTATCTATGTCAGTGGCAGCCACAGCAGTGACTACAGTGGAGACAAACACTAAGGGTACATGTGGACGTTACACTTAGATCAACCTAAACTTTTTTGATCTAAGTGCCAAACTGTACATATGCCCAGGGACTTTAGATCAGGCAAAAAATGGCTGGCCTCATCTACCTTAGTTTACTTAAGAAGTAATACTATGTAGGTCGAGTTAACCCATGCCCAGTCCAACTGAATGTGTTTACAGCCCTGGGACTATGCTTTGAACACGTAAAGGCCCATCTTCTTACCCCAACCCAAGGCTGCACTTTTTCTGCCCTTTTCCACCCTGATTGGGTTATTTTTAGCCCTATGACCTTCCACCCCTGGACAAACAACACCCCTGCACCCCCTCCCACAGACCCACCAACACTGCCATGGACTCACCCGCCTCCCTGATTCCATGAAAATCCCCTCCAGATCTGGTAGACTATCCCACAGACTCATTAACCCTCTGCCCTGATCCTGCCCAGCCCTCCACACACCCTGACCTACTTAGATTACATTCCCAGCATGGCTCCTGACACCAGTGAATGTATGTAAAAGCAGAGACCCAAACTATGATAACACAGATTAAAGCAAGTTGCATGAATGTAAATCAGATCCTATGAACATGGACACGTGCCCTAAATTACTTAGATATCTTTGAAAATTATATTCTATACTTTGTTGCCTTAATTGTTTAAGAAACATCTTCAATAATGTAAATGAACCATTCAGATAACATCTCATATGTGTGTGTGTGTGTGTGTGTGTGTGTGTGTGTGTGTGTGTGTGTGTGTGTGTGTGTGTGTGTGTGTATGAAACCCAGTAAGAAAAAATGGAGCTGTAGTGGTACATGAGTATAAATCCCTTATGATAAAGTTATGATAGGTATAAGGTCACTGACATGAGATACAACCACAAATTCCTTTTATTTAAATCATTTGATCTGCATCCTCAACAGCAATTTGTGTGTTTGATTTTTAAGATGGCACAAATAATATTAGCACCTTCATCTACAAGACAGGTACAGCCATCAGGCCAGTGAATACAACCCACCAACCAATGGGTTTAATGATTCAAACAGTGAAACAAGTATGTTGAGATGAGGGCATTCTTATAGTTAGACCCTGATAGATGTTCCTGCTAACCAAAGTAGGGACCAAAAGATACAGGATGATCTGAGCTTTGCAAGGAGAGTATCAGTTACTTTGGTTTTGTTCCTGTAATGTAAATACCAAACCCATCTAAAAGTTCAAGCTTTGAGTTTACCCACAAGGGAAAGGTTTACTATTTATATAAAGGTGGACTTTTTCAAGTTAGCTTAAATTCTCTGTGTTCCATAAGATAAAACAGAAAAGCCTTCAAATGTTTGTTTCACTACAAGAGCATCTACATGGGAGGGAAAGCTATATTACTTCATAGTCACATCTCAAATTATAGTGGTATAACTTTGCTGTATACATATCACATAAGCCCTACCCTTGTATGACATATACAACTGGATAAGACAACACATGTAATTTTTTCTTTCATTTTATTCTAACTATGACTCATTTTTTTATTCTTTGTTTATTCTTTTATTTTGCTTTCTTCCTTTTTTTAATGAAGCCTGCTATTTATCCTATAAATACTGAAACCCAGCTGTGCCTCTTAAGTGACAAGCAGTTGATATACATAGTGTAGCATGCTAGAATTCAGCAGGGAAGAATCATGAGCCCATCCAAAAGAAAGAGACTGAACACCTAATGTGGAAGTGCTCAACGAGTCCAGAATAAATGAGGAGGTACAAGCCCAGAATTGTGAAAAAAATCAATAAACCATATAATTCAGAGGCTCCATGAAAGTTAAGAGTTCTATTTTTTCACAAAAGCCATATTCTTAAAGTATTAAGCTACGGGTGAAAGGCTGTAGTGTGAACGTCTATTGACAAAAGAGTGGCAAGAGTAAAAATGTCACTTAATTTTTTTCAGTTATTCACTCCTCTGCTGCTTTGAACTTATTTCAGAAAATTGAAACTAGAAGAATCAGTGACATAAGAGAACCAACAGTTAAATTATCTACGTCATTACATTGAAGACATATTACAACAATATCATTCAACAGTTCCACAATGGCACAATGACACATCCTTCAGAATGGTGAATGCTCTGATCCCTTTCCAGTCACAAATGGTATCAAGCAGGGTTGTGTGTTTGCACCTACCCACTTCAGCATGGTATCCTCTGCTGTCAGATGCCTTCCAAGGTGATGACCTGGGTATGGGGATCAGGTACCATTTTGACGGCAATATCTTTAACCTGCACAGGCTATAAGTGAACTCCAAAGTCCAGACAGACATGCTTCATGACTTCGTCTTCGCTGATAACTGTGTTATGCGCAGGCTCACAGGCTGAAATGCAACAGTTCATGGACATATTCTCTTCAGCCAATGACAATCTCATACTCACTATTAACATGAAGAAGGCTGAAGTGATGTTTCAACCTGCACCTAGCACAACACCTCAGGAACCACACATCTCAGTTAAAGACCAATAATTGTCCTGGGTCAACAAATTTACCTATCTAGGCAGCATGCTCTCCTGTGCTGTCCACATTGATGACTAAGTCAATGCAAGGCTAGCAAAAGCCAGCAAAGCCTTTGGCAGATTCCGTAAGTTGCTCTGGCACCTCACAGGCATCACAATGTCAATGAAACTGAAGGTTTACAAAGCCATCGTTCTCTGAACCCTCCTCTATGCCTGCAAAACCTGAACCATCTACTAGGGTAATGCCAAGAATTAAACCACTTCCACCTGTGCTGCCTGTGAAAGGTACTAAAAATCAAGTGGCAGGACAAGATTCCAGACACTGAGATGCTTAGAAGATCAGCTCTCCCCAGTATCCAGCTCTCCCTGCTGAAACTGGTGCAGCTAAGATGGGCTGGCCACCTTTCAAGAATGCCCAACGTGCACCTACCAAAGAAAGTCTTCTACGGTGAACTGCCAAATGGAATACATTCTCACAGTGCACCAAAGAAGTGGTAGAAGGACACCCTAAAGATGTACCTAAAAAGTTTCAGCATTGACCTGGAGTCATGGGAGCAAATTGATTGTGACTATCCATCCTGGAGTTCATCTGTCCAGAGCAAAGCACTGGCTTTTGAGCAGCAGCGCATGGCAAAGGCAGTGGGGAAGCATGCAGACAGGAAAATGAGGACCTCAAATGTCCAGTCCTCATTACTTTCCTGCCCCTGCTACAGCAGATTGTTCAGGGCAAAGATTGGACTTATAAGTCACCTGTCACCTGATTGGACTTATAAGTCACCACATGACCTAGCCTCCACCCCCTTCCTCTTTCTTTCCTCTATCTTCTTTCTCCTTTTTCCTGTCTTTCTCCCTTTCTCTTTTCTCCCTCTCTTTTTCTTTCCTGCTTCCCTTCTCTCTTCTCTGCTCCCCATCTCTTCCCCCACCCTCTGCTGGTTGTGGTCATCTTTGCTTGCAAAGGACAAACAACACATTGAAAAAAAGCCAAATAATTACTGTTATTAATTGTTATTATTACTGCTTAGACCAGATTTGGATTCTACCAATGCAAGAATGAATTTGATAGGCTTCTGCATATATAATTATCATTTTGTGTCCTCAAAATATCTTGTTATGGCCTACTGAGGTCAGTGGAATGACTTCCATTGCCTTCAATGGATATGCAATCAGCAGGTATGATTGTAGCTCAGGGGTGGATTATTATTTCAGCTGGAAGGCTGCTTAATGAGTTTTGGTGAGCTGTTGAGGGCTATATGGGTAGCCTCACCCCTTGACAGTTGCCCTGACCCCTGGTCACAATTTTGGGACCAGAAATTCTGTCCCTAACCCCTGACCTTTGCCATTGGAAGTCCCTCCCTTTGCCTCTTGGAAATACTGCTTTTGGGAGGGGAGGGCTGCCATCTTGCAATCAGAACAAAAGCAAATCATACACTAAAAATTAAACACTACTATAACATAATTTAATTTTATTACAAAAAATATTTTCATCATTATTTGTGTTTATGTAGTGTATATAGAGATAATTACATAATAATTCAAGTCAATCTTGTATATTGTGTGGGGGCAGGGTATATGATGAGGTAGTTGGGGTATGTTGGGGAGACCCCCCACACCCTGCTCCTATGGTGAACACAGCCTCTTCTGGGAGCAGCAGGAGCACCAACAGGCAGCAGGTGCTCCTGCCCAGTGCAGGTACTGCTACCGAGTCGTGCATGGCTCTGGCCAGTACTGCACGTGGGGTCAAGGAGGGCAGCCCGGCCAAAACACCTCTATCATGCAGTACTCCATGCGTGCACTTGCAGCTCTCACACTTGCGGAGCATGGGAGGGAAGCTCCATGTTCTGGAGCTGAGTTCCCCACTCACTGCTACTCATGTCCCAAGACTCTATGGGAAAGCAGGGGCCAGACCTCCCCTCCATTTCTGGTGGAGTCTCAGGACCTGCATGGCAAGGGGCAGGGAAGGCACCCAGCTCCAGTGCAGAGAGCTTCTCACCCATATCACGTAAATGAGAGAGCTGCATGTTCATGCAGGTAGCAGTGTGTGATACAGCTGGCCCAGCTAGGCTGTGCTTCTCCCTCTCCCTCCCCCCACATGTGCACCACTGGCCAGCACAGTGCACTGCTAGGTGACAATACCTGCACCGGGCATGAGTGCCCACTGCCTGCTGATGTTCCTGCTGCCACTGGCGGGACCTATGCGTGCCATGGGGGGGATGCTATGGGAGGTCCCCACATCCTGCCACAATCCCTCACACCCACACCCTGCCCACCATGCTCTGTGCTCCCACCACACCCCTGGGCATAGACTCCATGCTGCCGCTAGCCCTAGCCCCATGCTCCCACCCAGCTGCAGTTTCCTCCCTGCCATCCCTGCCACTTCCATACCTGCTGCCTGGAGAGAGTGGGATACCAGGGAAGCCAAGCAGGTCCCCAGGTGGCTGCAGCAGTGGCAGCAGCAGCCCCACCCAGAAACTTTTGCTAGCCCAGCTAGGGTCCTCTGCACACAAGGGTAGAAGTGAGGCACAATAGGGTATGTTGATGGTGAGGGTGTATATGTGGGTGCCTTGCTTCCACCCTCATGGGTGGAAGGGCCTGGGAGGAGTACAGTTAGTTCCTGGGTGCTCACAGGCCAGATAAAAGTCCCTGGTGGGCTGAATCAGGCCCATGGGCCATGTTTTGCTCACCACTGTTGTAGAGTTTATGTGGACATACCTAAGCTAACTGTAATAGTTATTGTTTCATAGATTTCATAGACATTAGGGCTGGAAGGGACCTCAGAAGATCATTGAGTCCAGGCCCCTGCTCCAGGTGCAGGAAGTCAGCTGGGGTCATAGGATCACAGCAAGACACGCATCCAAATTTTTGTTGAAGGCGTTCAAAGCAGGTGCTTGAACCACCTCTGATGGCAGGCTATTTCAGACCTTGGGGGTTCGGACAGTAAAGAAATTCTTCCTTATGTCCGGCCTGAAATGGTCTTGCAGGAGTTTAAAATGGTTTGACCTTGTCATCCCTTGGGGCACTCAGGTGAACAAATGTCCCCCCTGATCCTGGTGAACACCCCTTACAAACTTATAGGTGGCCATCAGATCAGCCTGAGCTTGTACTTTTCCAGGCTGAAGAGTCTCATAGCTCTTAGCCTGTCATCGTAAGGTCATTTTTTCTGATGTCTTATCATGCATGTGGCTCTTCTCGGGACTCAAGCTTCTCTACATTCTTTTTGAATTGTGGAGCCCAAAACTGAACGCAGTTGATACTGTTAACTATGAAGATGCAACATCAAAATCTGTTCAGGCCCTCTAACACCCAGCTAAGTAATGAGCAATTAAAGCCCTTGGGGCTCCAGCTACAGTGCTCTCAGTAACCAGGTAGCTATATTAAATCTAGCTCAAGTATGCAATTGCAACTCCATTGGCAGTATGGACATAGCCAACGGTACGTAAGAAGCTCAAAGGGCCTGATCCAAATCCTATTGACTTTCATGGATCCAGGATTAGGCCCCAAATTAATCTGTTTGGAAGCTGTATAGCTAACGAAATAGAAAAGTTACTGCAATATTTGATGTAGGAGAACAGTGTATCTCAAGTATTATTCCAAAAAAAATCAATATGGACATGAAGTTCAGATTATTTGTTTTTATTAAACTTCTTAACTGCAAGTTTATGTTACAAGGAAATACATATTCATAGCCTTAAATAAGGCTATGTAGATTATCTATTGAATAACTTCCTTGAAACTCTGAAAATACTTGAGATGAAACATAAAACTTGGGTCAGTATATGGAGAGATTTCAAATCTGTGGAAATTACTGTATTTGAAAAATGAAAGCTATGGATATGATGATGAGGGTAAGGGAGTTGAATATTTACGTGGAAATCTGTGCATCAGATCGGAGCACAATGACAAGCAGAATCCAGTGGAGAGCATTATTGGACTAGCTCTTTCATATGGAAAAAAGTAATAGGAAAGCTATTTTTTCTTACAAAGGAGGAGATTTAGCCTCAAATTTCTAGCTGATGAATAACAGTTAACTGGAACAATACCAGTTTGTACCAGCTGAGGATCTGGCCCTTAAATTTTATAGGAATAGGATGAATACAATACTGAATGGTGTACACTGGCCTGAGAGGTCGAATGCTTACAAGATAAACAGTGTGAAGAGGTACAATCTCTGAGTGACAGACCTGTGGTAGTAGATCCTCACCCCATGTGCATTCAGTTATACTGACAAAATTGTGCTTTTATCAGTAGAACTTGTTTCATTCAAGGATGGTCAATACAGCTGCACTGGTAAAATTACAGCTTTCCTGCTTAAGCTTTGTCTACATAGTACTCAAATATAGCTATACTGGGAAAGCACCCTTTGTGTAGACATGCCCTTAGTGGGCACTGTAGCAATCCTGTCCTTAGGAATATCCTATTTTACTACAGAACAGAATGTACAAGGAAATCTCTGAACAAAGCAATGCATTTGTCTTGAGATGCTAGTAGCATCGTAGAGCATTCAAACTGCACTTTGCAGTTGATTATGATTCTATCAGAAGTTACAGAAACACCAGCTGTATGTGAGGCACTGTAATTCACAATTGCTTTATTGTTTATGTTCCATTAAACACCTTGAGCTGTCAAACATACCTTACACAGACAATGTGAATAAAACTGGAGATCAAAAGTTCTGTCTCAGCATCATATCAATGAAATGATGCTGCTGTTGCCAAGATACATATGGTTTCTATGTGCGTTTCACCTTATAAAAGCTAACTATTCTCCCCCATTAGTCTTAGCCAGGAGACAGGCTTACCTCATTAGTTCAGATTTGTTAACCCATTTATCATAACACTTCAACACTCAAACTGGACCTCAGCCATCATTCTGCTCCTCACACTTGCATTCCCAAGATACAGATATTCTATACAGTTTTGGACTTTACATTCCTGGTGTAGGAAAACAGTTTCATCACTTTGGTATGTTATATTCGGGTGCAGAAAATACAATGTGATAATAAGGAACAGTGCAAGGAAAATTATTATCTCCTTGTTAATCATTTCATATAGTCAAGCTGACCAAGTTGTAATTTTCCTTGGAGAACCAAAAGAGATTTCAAAAAGGTTCACAAACTACCTTGGACCAGGTTATATTAAACTGAAATAATAAAGAGCTAGTTAACCCTTGACATTTCTGTGTTACTCTTTAATCATCCTACCACTGTTTTATTTTCACCATGATATTTTGCTCATGTAGAAGGAATAAATTGTGTTTTTTGCTGTGTTCAGAAGTGTGCTGCATGTATTATGTGTATCACAATATCTCGAGTAGTGTATTCTATTTCATCCTGATTTATCAGGAGGTGTAATCAGATTAACAGACTGATTTATTTTGCCTGAATATGACTATCCTTTGTTTCTTAAACAATGACACAAAACATAAAATGTTTTATTGGAACAGGTGTACTTTAACTACCAGCATGATACATATGGCTGTGATCTGCTTTGCTGGCTTCCTGTATTTTACTTGGATTTTGGCAGGTATGATTTCAGAACAGCATTCATCTTAGTATGGCACTTTCTGGAGTTACTCGAACACATTTCTCTTTTCCATGGCAAAATGTTTCCAAATGATGATTCCCTTCCTAAACCACACACTTTGCTAGCTTCAGGAATTTAGCTGCAAAACGCCTGTGCCCCTCAGAGGCATCCTGAGTGTAATGCCAGCTGCTTTCTTGAAGGTGATAATTTCCAGCAGGCCAAGATTGCCTCTCTTAACTGTGATTTGCCAAGTAAAAACCAACTTCAATAGGCTTTATCTGCAGGTTGCTACAGTCTGAGCCATCATATATGATTATCCTGGTACAACAAGGACAAGCACAGAGTGATCTCCTAGGGCACAAAAATATCCAGCACACCTAACTAGGAAGTGACCCTCACAGCAACATAACGGACTTAGTCATAGTTCAAGATGAACATGAGTAGTCAGTGTGACGAACTTATTAGCAAAGCTAACCACACTTTATCATGCATCAGCAGATGCATGACAAATAGAACTGAGGAGGTGATACTTTCCCTCTACGCAGCATTGGTCAGCCTGCAGTTGGAGTACTACATCCAGTTTTGGGTGCTGTACTTCAAGAAGGATGTTGAAAGATTGAGAGGGTCCAGAGGAGGACCATTTGTACGGTTAGTTGCTTGCAGGACAAGCCCTATGAGGAAAGACTGAGGGATCTGAACCTCATCAGCCTCTGTAGGAGAAGGCTGAGAGGTGATCTTATGACTGCCTACAAATTCATTACGGGGATGCAGCAAGGGATGAGAGATGCTCTGTTCACCGGAGCACCTCTTGGGGTAACAAGGAACAAAAGTCACAAATTGACAGAGAGCAAATTTAAGCTAGATATCAGAAAAAACTTCATGGTAAGGGTGGCCAGACTTTGGAATGGGCTTCCAAGGGAGGTGGTGCTCTCCCCTACCATGGGGGTCTTTAAGAGAAATCTGAATAGGCATCTGGCTGGGGTCATCTGACCCCAGAACTCTTTCCTGCCTATGCAGGGGATCGGACTCGATGACCTGTTGAGGTCCCTTCCAACCCTAGCACCTATGAATCTATGGTGTCACTGAGCTAAATCTGGCTCTGGCTTATGCCCTTTGGGACAACAGAGTGAAATATGAGGGACCAACTCCTTTGTGGGTTTTCCTATTTTCTGTGTGTCAAAAATGAGAATGAATTCTAAGCTAGATGTTCAATTGACATAAATTATGCATATCATAATATATCATGACTGAAGAAGCCCAGTGTTACGGGTTATCATTCAGAGGAAGTTCATGTTGTGAATACATTTCTCCTGTCTACTCTGTTGAGATTGATTTTGACTGTGAGTACTTCTGTTTAGCCTATCCCTACTCTTTTCATTGTGAGTTACATGATAGTTCATAATCCAGCTGCTGCAATGGTACTCAGAGGTGCAGCATTCCTCTGCATCTCCACTGCAGTGTCAAATACTTCTGTGACAGCAGAACCCAAGAGCCAATGAAGGTATGTGAAGATGCTCTCATGCCTTCAGCTGGATGCCACTATCTATTCAGTAGCTGATGCCCTCCCAGCGTACATTTTGTACTCTGGCAACACAGCTGCTGAGCAGAGCCATCTACAACCAAGCGCACATGGGTTTGCAATTTTTCTGGAGGAAAAAGGACGGGAAGTAGAAGCTGCTGTCTGATACAAGAAGTTCAGGTTCCAGAAGCAGCTAAGTGTAGACATAACAATACCACTGTCTTAGGGATGGTCAGACTCATGACTCTATCTTTGTCCCTTGCCTCTGTGCTTCCTCCAACTGGTAAGCATCATTATAATGCTACTCTCAAGTAACACAAAATATGATGGGGGTCAGTTTTACTACCTCTGCAGAAAACAGAAGGGAGGAACGCTTTATTTTTCTCTCTCCCTACTTGTTACATGTCAGTAAAGGATCTGACTTTGTTCAAAGGAGCCTGCAGTTGGCTGATCAAAGCAGTGTCGCTGCCTATTAGTATTTCCATCTTTTGTTGTTTCCTGACTCTAGGTGAACTCACTACATTGTTTTGGCAGCTCTTTGACAACTGTCCATGTTCTCTTCTTGCCAACCCTTGCTCAAAGGATGTTTCTAATCCAGCTAGAATATTTCAGGGCCCATGGCTTCCTCTTGTGTATTGAGCAAAAACGTGGATAGGTTTACTTTGTTTTCTTGCCTGTTTTTTTTGGCATGGGAACACATTATGTCTTCACAAGTTATTACTCTGCTATTACCTTGCCCCTTTGATGACTACTTTTCCATACATTTATTCCGTCAGGCTTTATAGGGTAGGTACAGGTGTTACACTTAGTGTATGATAAGCATGCAGAAAGCTTGCTGAAACAGAACAGAGGCTCACAGCATTTAAAGGTTTTTAAAAATGGTGGATCCTACTCTAAGATAACCCTCAATGGATGTGGTATCAGACAAAGCACTTTTTGTCACAGTGCTTTTTGAAACATCTGTACCATATCCATCACACTTCAATATAGGTCACATTGTGCTGCCATCCCAGAGGCCCCTTGTCGAGCAGCTTGCTAGCTGGGTGGGCACCTGCCCTGCCCTGCCCCTAGGCTGTCACAAAAAGGAGACAAAAAAGCTGTCTCCTTTCTGAAGCTGGGCAGGTGGTTGGGGAAATGCAGTCCCAGCTATGCAGATCCACACACTGCCAAGTTTTCAATGGCTCTTGGCGGGGGCCAGGCCTGGGCAGCAGACAGTCTCCTCTTCCCCCACAGACCCAGTTCTTGGCATGGTGAAGATCCAGACTGGGCAGCCCTATACTGCAGTTTCTGGCTGCTGTTGTCAGGAGGCTCAAGCAGGAGGGGTGGGGGAAAGGAGCCACCATGAGGCCCCTACTACAGCTTGCTGGGTTGGGTCCATGGAGCAGGGGGCTCCCTTCCCTCCTCCCCTGGCCTCTTTACATTTGCAGCCGGGAGGTGCAGCATGGAGCTGCCTGGCGGTTTTTCACCATGTCAGGAACTGGGGCCAGAAGGAAGAGTACTCCCTGCTGCAAGCCTCCACCCAGCTTGCTGGCTGGTTTCTTGTTGGGGGAGAGAGTTGAGTCTGTGCAGCACACACGTTCCCTTCCATCCTCAGTCCCAGTTCCTAGCATGGCAAAAAGCTGGGCCAGGCAGCCCTACACTGAAGCTCCTGACTTCATCTGTCAAGAGACTGGTGCAGGAGGCAGAGGGAGGGACACCCCTACCACACAGACCCAACCAGCCCCTACCCTGACGCCCTAGCCAGCAAGCTGTGTGTGTGTGGAAGGAGTCACCGCAGGGAGCTCCATTTTCCCCCCTTTCCCTGCCAGCCACTGCTGACAGTTGCCAGCTAATGCAGGGACTGGGGCTGGGGAGAAGGGTCACTCCGCCAGCCTCCTGGGAGGTGTGGGAGAGCGCTATCAACTTGATGGCCTTGGCCAATGCAGGCAGGAACTAAGCCCCCTGCATCAAACAGCGAAAGTCTGTTTGTTCCATTCCCACTTTAACTTACGAAATTTTAAGTAAAGTGCACTATTTAGAGTGCTTCTGCAAGGGGCTTTTTGAATGTCTTAACTTAGCCATAGTTTGCACTGCTGAATTTACAGCTTAGGTGTCTATTTTTTTTGGTTTTATTTTTTGTTGTTGTTGTTGTTCAAGACACTATTGTTGTGGCTGTTTAGGAAGATTTGTTTGTCCCGGCTGCCAATGTTGCTATATCATTTTCGGCACCAGTAGGGGGTAGACTTGACATATTACTATTCACACTAATAACTTTTTCTTGTGCTGCCTGTTGTTGGTCTTGATTACACAGCATATTCTTGTGGTCTGTGGAAGCCACACAAACTAGCATGGTGTGGAGTCCTGCAAGATTTCTTCATCAAATTATATGTCTAAGGCCTTTATAAAATATTCACATAGTTCTTTCAATCCATCTAAGTATTACACATCTGTGTAAACAGTTGGCTCATTGGAAAGGATGTACATCTGCTGGACTCATACCAATATGAACACACTTTCACACCCCATATATCGCAGTCTGTAATTTTGGCCAAAAGGAAGAAATCTTATCCCTCTTTGGCAAAGTCATGAATTTGCTTTGGGCAGAAATCTACAGAAGAAAATGACAGGCTTCAACTTTACAATAGTTCTGCTGTTAATGTTCCCCAAAATACTGGGATGATGAAGATTTTGCTGCTTCTGCCCGTAGGGAGGTTTTCTGGGGTTTTTTGTTTTTTTAATAGTTCAACTCACAGTTTCCAAGAGGCCCTTCTTAAATCTATTCACCACCTTCTGTTCAACAAAGCACAGCAAAGATGCATCACCCAGCTAAAAAATGTTGGCAGATTTATCCTGCCACTATTATTTCATGTTTTGCTTTATAGCCTAATGTATAAACAACACCCTAAGATACCACCAATCTGCTCTGTTGTGAGCCTTAGCTCTCTCAGCTGCCATTCTAGCTTGAATCTTCTGTTTTGCTGTTATGCTAAAACATCCTTCCTCTTGCTGTTTTATTTGCAGGGAGGATCATTTCACCTGCTCTCTGCTTTTTCTGTTATTTATATTTTAACCAGTGTATTGAATTTTTTGAGGGACTGATAATAAAGATAACATTAAGACAATACAAATGGCCTTTCAGGAGTTTACTGTTATTATACTAACAAAATGTCATACAAAGGACAAAAGTTCTGAGCTAATTTTATATACTCTGAGATGAGTATATAAAATTTAAATGATCTATACAATATAAAGCTATTTCTTATTATTCCGTTCACACCTAATAGGCTGTGACATCTTTCCCTTGTTTTGCAAAATATTCTTCTTATGTCAAGGCTAGATGCTTGCCACAGGCAGTCCAGTTGAAATTAACAGGACCATGCAAGGTACAACTCTTGGAAGTATTGTTAGTAGGAATAAAATAATATGTCCTTAAGTGAGTAGCTTATTTGTTTTCTTGCTTCAGGTAGCTACATTTGAATGTACATTCTCTCTGAAATAGATTACCACTAGAATGGGAAAAAAATAGTTTTATAAGACTACACACTTTAAAAAAAAATGTTGACCTCTGGGTGAAGTTCTGGCCCCATTAAAGTATTAACAAATCTTCCACTGATTGTAATGGGGTCAAGTTTTGAACCCTTCCATTCCACTCCAAGTCTATGCCTGTTGTTCAGCTGGGGCAAACTCTTTTTTTTCCTGGAAATTTTGCTGTCTGGATTTTCTTCTGTCACCATCATTGGTTTTATATACACCAGTATATAACAATCACAAGCAATTTTCAACATCAAATGCTGCAGGAGAGGAACTCTCCTTTAAAAGATCAAGGTTTTAGCATATTTATGATATGTTCTTCCAAGAAATATTAAACTTCTGGGGTTCAGGGAAAGGATTCTTTAAAGATGCTTAGCATGACAGGAACTGGCTTTGTTTCAAATATAAAGTGCATTGCTGCCACATTAACTGTTATTTGTTATTTCTTTGAGTGTCAAGCTTGTTAGTTTTTATTGTCCTTATGGTTGTGCTGTTCATTCTACAACTGTAAAGGACCATGATATATGATAACAGTGTGCTATAAATTAATAAATAATAATAATAACTGTCCCCTTAGGCATCTACACTTTATACAGAATGAACAGTCTACAGCGAGTGGCTTTTTTACCCTTTCTCAGGTGCCATTTTTATTATGTGGAAGCCAATGGAGGGCACAGGTGATTTTATAGGACAAGAGCTGGGGCTGCTATCTGTTTCTATTTAATCTATGTTTTCAAAACGATTACCTTTTGAATCTGGCTAGTGAGCAATATTTGATGTGACTGCTGAAAGCAGGCACAACTGCCCGTTCACTACTGCTGTCTTCACTTCATGCCATCAGCTAGTGCCTGATAGCTTTTTGAGCATATTACAAGAAAATCTGAGTAAGAGGCTGCCAGGTCCTTGTTTGTGCTATGAAAGTAACTATGTTAAGCTAATTTTTTTGGATGTGGTTTTTGGTGGTATTACTTAAACAAATGAGTTTTGCTATTTTGCAGCTGGGCCAGAAACTAATAATTTTTTTAATAGGTTGGTAGAAACAGTGGTGTCCTTGGGCCATTGGGCCACTTTTAATTTATAATTTTGTATGCTCCTCATTTAAAATGGCAAAAGTGCCCTAGAATTATATGGGAGCATTTCCAGCTGAAATGAACACTAACCAGCAAATCATAAAGCATGTATCTGAGTTGCAATTTCACCTTGGGTTAACTGTGTATAAATTACCAAAGGCTCATTTGGTCCACCTGTACTGAATAATGATTATAATTTGAGCATTATAAATCATCGATCTGCATAGAACAGGTGTCAAAATGGAATATAAAAGCAGATTTCACTAACTAGGATTTCTCTGACACAAAACTAACAGCCCTAATTTTTAAACTTGATAACATCTACACATACTCCTTTAAGGGGAAATCTAGAGTATCTAGTAGAGTGGGGAAAATTGAAATGTAAAAAATCAAGGATTTAGGAAAGAAACCTTAATAGCATAGGCTGCGTAATGGGGTGGGGCACCTGGGCCATGGCCCAACCACCTTTTAGCATGTTAATTTATATAACGCACAAATGCGCAATTGTCATTCTGCCTAAAACTGTATAGCTAGTTTTTTAACTGCATAGCCAGCTAAATTAACATGCTAAAAGTTGGTTGGGCCATGGCCCGGGTGGCCCACCTCATTCTGTATGATTAATAGTATGTGTATAATAGTCAATATAAATAAGGTATACATTCAAACAATAAAAGAACACATTAATCATTTAGGGCCACATCAATTAAAATTCTCATTAAGTCAATGGAATGATTGCCTGAATAAGGATCACAGTATTTTCCCTTAGGGGGTTACATAGAATAGCACCTTACATGATCAACATCAGGTTTGACACTTAATTTTTCCAGAACTTCTCCTTGGGTAAGCTTTCACAAAAATTTGGTAAAGTATTAATCTCCCATAGGTATAGGGAAAATTCTTCAGCTTCCTTTTTTTTAAAAGGTGTTTTCAAGAAGAATATGAGGAATGCAACAATAATTTGAATTAAAAAATAGTTTATAATTTTTTAAACAAGACTTCACTTTACCTTCATTATTATTTGTAAGAGAAAATTTGAAGTCAAAACTAGAGTCTGTTTCTCATTCGTGTAAAGGAAATGCTGTGTGACCTTGCCATGTCACTTTACCCCTCATCTGTAAAATGAGAAAAATAATGCATGTAATATGGCTTACTGGTAATTCGGCGTCAGCAGCAATTTCTCAGTTCAAGGATGATCTCTTCTACGGTTCATTGATGGGGTTCTGAGGTTCAATCAATCCTTGAGCCACAGATCCATCTGCAGAAGTTGCAGGTCTTTCCACAGAGACAACATGGCTACAGGCTAGGATCCCTCCCCCTTACTTTTCTCCACACTTTCTCTCTTTTCTGCTCTGAAGTCAAGATGCTTTACCTTGAAATGGACTGCCGCTTGTTTGAGGTTGTGGCACCAGTGGAGTCAGTTGGCAACCAGCCTGCCAACTCCTGATGTTAGCATCTATTTTTCTGAAGTAAGCTTTCAGTGTGTCCTCATGGCATCTCCTGTGGCCACTGCAAGATCTCAGACTGTTACTAAGCTGGGAGCAGAGCACTTGTTTTGGCAGTTGAGAGTCAGGCATCACTTGAGGATCACCAACTCAATGCTGATAACATTGGAGCAGAGAGGATCCTGAATAGGACTACTCAGTCATGGTAGCTGCTGCTGAATTGCATTTTTGTCACCCCAGGTATAAGATGGCCATCACACTACTACCAGTTTTGTGTGGATTTGTGGCTAGAGACTGCTGGCTTTACTTGTCCTGTCTCTGTCACCACTCATCTATCACTGCTGAGCTTTTGGAGGTTGGTACAAGAGACCATCCTGTTTCCTGTGGTAAAGCATAAGTATGAATTAATTTAATATGATGAATCTGGTGCACTGGAACACCAGTCACATGATCTTGACAAGGTTGGGTTCTGGGCCCTGCGGTAAGGGAGATCCCTAACATGACAGAAGAGCTCCATCTTGCTGCAATTAAGATCCTAACATCTTCTTCCACCTCATACACCATTGAGGACTTGGGGTCGAACTGTGGTTTGTCTGGAACATCCCCTCAGATGTATTTGCCATGGGTGACCCTTCCAGGAGTGTCAGACTCCAGGTTACATAACTCTGGGAACCATTGTGACACACCAACCTCCAATCTGGAGTAGCAGATTTGCTGTTACCAACACCAGACTGAACTGCCCTCTGTGCTTTGCAGTCTGAATGCAAGTGTTGCTGTTTTTAGTTTTATGCCCCTTAAGACCCAGGTCCGTAAAGGTATTTAGGTGCCTAACTTCCAGTTAAAATCAATCAATGGGAGATAGGTACCATAACACAGTTAAGAATATGGGCCCAAATTACTTAGAAAGTAAAGCTCTGTTTTCAGAACAGACTAAGGCCATTGGCAAACATTACACTTAAGACATGATTAGCCAATTAATCATGCCTTAAGGAGTAACCTGGCCACATGTTCATGCAATGAATGGCACAATAAAACACAGAATAAGCCAAAAAGTATTAGACAAAATATGTGCAATAACTATGTGGCTGGTCCCCATCATGCCTTAAATTGAATGTGTGGCCAGTAACTAGAATTTGCAACCTCCAGAGCACACCAGTGCATAGGGCTCTGAGGTTCTCCAGAGATCAGGAGCTCTAATCAGATGACCAGCACTTCCAGTGCACATGGAAGTTGAAACCATTTTTCTTTGTTCTGTTATCTGCCAGCACTGAAAACAGTTTAGCTTCATCCTCTTTGGAACCACACTTCAGGTAGTTAAAGTCTGCTATCAAATCCCCTCTGTCTTCTCCAAACTAAATTAACCCAGTTCCCTCCACCTTTCCCTACAAGCCATGTGCCCCAGCCCCAGAGCCATTTTTGTTCCTTTCTGCTGGACTATTTCCAGCTTGTCCACATCCTATCTATAGTGGGGGGCCCCAAACTAGACACAGTACTCCAGACGTGGCCTAACCAGTGCAGAAAACAGTGGAATAATTACTTCCATCAATCTGCTGGCAATGCTCCTATGAATGCCAGTCCAGTGTACTGTTAGCCTTCTTGACAACAAGGGCACACTGCTGACTCATAGACAGCGTATTGTTCACTGTAACCCTCAGGTGTTTTTCTGCAGAGCTGCTGCTTAGCCAGTCAGCCCCCAGGCTGTAGCAGTGCATAGGATATTTCTGTCCTAAGTGCAAGACTTTGCACTTTTCCTTGTTGAATCTCATGAAACTTTTTTTTGGTCTGGTCACTCTGGATCCAATGGTCTTGATTCTCTCTACCTTGGGGATTCCTGGCCTGGCCTCTTCTACCAATGGAATGCTCTCTTCCTCTTGTGCTGCTAGGACTCCATATGTGTTCTCCAGGCAAAAGACTGCATGTGGGGGTGACAACCTGTTCTTGCTGGTGGAAGATACAAACTTCCAGCTTCCAGAGGGTGTCCATGCCTTCTTTTTCTAGCACCTTTTCTGGCAGTCCTTCCTCCATAGTCCTAGAGGTTTCATCTAGCATGGAACTGATAAAGTCATCATGGAGGAGGATGCTTCGGAGCCTTGCTATCTCCTTTTGTTGCTCTCTTGCCTTCTCCCTGAGGGACACCACAGGAAGGTACCATCCATGTTGCAGGCTCTCCCCCACCTGACTGACACTGGAAGGAATGTTTAAGCTGCAGACTGCACAACACCAAACCAGGACCTGGGTGGAAGCCTAAATGGTATGAGGTCCTGTCTGGACAGACACCTCACAGGTGGAAGCAAGGTAAGAGCTGGAAGTGGCAATGGCTGTAGTATTGTGATGTCCTCCAGCCATGCCTCTGGGTCTTCTAATCTTCTGCCTATCACTTTGTGCCTCTCTTTCCAAGCAGATCTTCCCTAGCAAATTCCTCCATACCTGGCGTGTTTGCTGTTCCTTAATCCAAAGGTTTCCCTTTTGCCTGCAACTTCTTCCCTCAGAGCAAGCTTACAGTTTAGGACTGAGAGAGAGAATTTCCAAGTAAACTCCCCCTCACTCTGGGCTTTAGTTAAACAAGAGGCCTAAGTCTTGGTCTAGCTGCTGAGTTCTAGCTGCTAAAATAGAATGATGTTGTTAGACAGTCCTAATTAGATATATAAAAAAATAATCTTACCTTTCAGGTTCCCCTTCAAAACAAGGGGTAACAAACTGACCTGTGAACTTCTTCCAGACTGCCCTGTTTGTTTCTCCCCATTCACTGTATGTGTTGCATGGCTGGATGCAAAAACTGTTGGAATTGCAAATCAGGTCCCATCATGCCTTTAACTGAAGATCT
Source organism: Caiman crocodilus (assembly GCA_030014935.1). Taxonomy (NCBI): domain Eukaryota; kingdom Metazoa; phylum Chordata; order Crocodylia; family Alligatoridae; genus Caiman; species Caiman crocodilus. The sequence continues at coordinate 5,703,937 of JAGPOW010002514.1, read as the reverse complement.
TTTAGAGGTCTTAGACACTTACAAACAGAGTTAGACAGGAAATAGAACTTCTATTTCTGTGCCCTTCCCCAGCTTCATGGATTTGCCAAACAGAAAGTCCATGCACATGGGGATATAAGTAGCCAGTTTACCCACTCACAACCCTCAGCTTCTAGACATGACTGTCACATGGAAGTGCTTTTACAAAAAATCAGTGAGCATCGATCTGCATGCTTAAGAGTTTGCCTGTATTTAAAAATCTGCTGCTTAGGCTCTATACTATTGAGCAGAACAGTGCCTATTTACTTTTAAGTATAGGAACCTGTCACTTCTAAAAAACTTAGCTATTGAAGTCAGAAAGGCACTCAAGCACCCACCTCAGTCTAATACAAAAGTACCACTGCTGAACTCAGCTGTAATTCTCCCTGTGTTTTAATTTACTAGTGTCCTAAGTTTCTGCCAGAGGGTTTGCATGAATCTACCCAAGTCTGATTACCATCAATCTGCATCAAGCCCTAGCTCTTATCTAACTATCAGCAGCAAACTGTTCTGTGGGACTCTCTTCAACTTTTTGTTGTCAAATGTCTTCTAGTGATTTTCAAATCCACAAAACACAACCATGTTACTGGGACTTATAGGGACCAATCCCAAAGATAACACACAGAAAAGTGGACTAACCTGCTTAGTATTTTATAGACTTCTGAAGAGGAAGGCTATGTGCAGAATACAGGATGACTTTCAGAAAGTCAGCTATACTGCTCATGAAGAGCACTCTGAACTTCTGGTGAATTGAGCAGTCACTCTTTACGTAAAACTAATATATAGATTTTTATTTCTCTGGACAGGTTTCATCTAGAATTCACTAAAAAGTCAATTTTATCTCAACAATTTCAGTATTCTGTACCATGAATTTGAGTACCAGCAAATGTAGAGTTACCTGATTTCAGATCTCCCACACCTGTCCAGGGCAGAGTAATGAGGTTTGGGGATGACTGAGGAATCTTTGACCAGTCAGATACCTGATTAAAAAAAGGAGACTTGATAAAAGGAGCTTTCTGTGAGGGGCAAAGCTTCATAATCTGCTGCTATAGAAATGGCTCAGGATCAGGTTGTTGGCTTTTTTTCAGTAAAAATGTATTATTATAATATGGTCACTTAAACCTCTACAGCAAAACCCAGGGGAAGTTACCTCCTTTGGTGAAAGGATGCTGCTTGTTAGGTAGTTCCCTCTGCTGTGTTACTTCTTGAATAGCTGCTTAAGCATGTTCACTGACTGTTAAGAGAAAAAGGGAAAATGTCTTGAGGTGCTTGTCCTAAGGCTGTGTTTTATTTCCCGAAGAACAGGATGTTGACTCTTCAGGAAAACCAGTTTGACTAGTGGAGAGATGCAGTGATACCAGTGGAGAGATGCAGTGAAAGAGTCTTGTCTTGGAAAAACAATGAAGGAATAGGGAAAGCTAAACCTGTGGATACTTATATCTCTACTTATAAACAAGATGAGAGGCTTAAATGCCCCCCAGTTCAGGAAAAAATGAACATTTCTGGGCTTAGGATATAAATAGTTTAAGAGGCTTAATTGTCATAGCAATGTTGGCTCACTAGCCTAAGAAAAATGGCTGACTAAAATATCTGGTGTTGGAAAAGAGCTTTCCTCTCACACCAGCACCAGGTTATCAAGCACTTTACCTTTGACATTTTCTATTAGAAACAAATAAGCACATTTCATTTAATTACCTTCCTCTAAATGCAGGAAGGAGGGGCATTGGTAGACTTCCCCCTCCCCAGCTAAAAACAAGGGCAGGAGTATGAAAAAAACAACATTTAATCAATACGTCATATGAAGTCCCTTTTTCTAAATGAACTTGCCAGGTGAATTATTTTGCTCCCTTAAGGATCAGATTTTTTCTCGGGGTTGTCTTGATCTACATAGGTGGTATGATCTGCAGAAGAAATCATTAAAAAGCTTTCAATCACTTAATCTGTTTTAGTCATTTTCATTTCTCAACATGCTGCATTAAACAAGAATTAAAACTGATTCTAGAAGTCACAGTAGGCAAAATCCAGAAGAACTGAGAGAGCTGTCAGACTTGATGATCTTGAACAAAATCTAACTAATTAGACATAAAGTTTCATATAGGTTTCTGACAATGACTGTGCAAAAAGGTAGTTTGAGAGGGTTCCTAATTAGAAGCAAAATTAGTGCACAAGCACTTAGGCATTTCAGTTATACCTAATGCTTTGGAGACACTATCCTATGCAAGACATCTCAAAATATATCGGTACCTACAAGGGGAAAAAATTCCCAGATGGAATGGTAACTTGATCTTAGGCAGATGTTCTATGAGAAATGCCTCTGTGAGTTCACATCTGATTATGCAAGAGTGGAATGTTACTTGCTTTAGCATCCTAGGGATTTGCAGATCCCAGAGGAATAACTAAACTGGTTTTGGAAAAGAACATTAACAAATTTTACCTTTATCATATAATCTCACAATCTGATAGTGATATTGATTCAGAGGGTCTTGGACATATGGAAATGGTTTAAAAAAATAAGTCTATTTAGGGGCTTTAAATTTAATAGGAAATGCTTAGAAAGACTTTAGGAAAGAATGAATCCCTGCCAGCCCAGCATTAGTTACAGCTAATGTTTCTGGCTCTGATTTATCTTGTATGAGAGAGAAACTTCTAAAATTTTGAAAATAAAAGTAATGGTAAACAGACGAAGCTATATATTTTCACATACTTCAGCATTACTCAGCATAGAAATATTTACCAAATATTTTGAAATCCTGAGATAACAGGCGAGCTCACAAATGTTAATGGAGATGCAAATAAAATTTCTTTCTGAAGAAAGCCATTACTGATGGCATTCTAATGATTTATCTGTGCATACTCTACGTGAGCAATGATAGTTGTAGAAAGGAATAGGGAACTCAGAGGCTGTAGCAGACCATCCTCCAACCCAGCAATGGTCAGGATTAAGTCCTGAAATGATTTATTGCCATAAGACAGAGGTTCCCAAACTGTGGGTTGCTACCCTAAATGGGGTCACAACATCAGCTGATGGGGTTGCAGGGGTTGGGGGATGAGAGTTGGGAGTAAAGGACCATGCTGAGGAAATGGGGTCATAAATGGGGGTCATGCTGATGAAATGTTTGGGAAGTACTGCCATAAGTGCTTTTATCTCTAATAAACTGGGTTTGGATACTGTCTTTGATTTAAAGTTAAAATGAATGTAATGAGATTGCCTTAAAACCTGCTGGATATCCATCTATATGACAAAACCAGCATAAAATAAATGCAGTTTGAAGGCTGGGAAGGTTTATCAGGTCAGAAATGTAATACATCCATAGGGCTTTGTAGGACAAGACCGCATAACACCCACCTTTTCTACCACTGACTCAGGTAGTTGCCTTTGTCTTTCATCTTTATAAGTATTAAAATCACTATAACTTCAATTATTTTTAAGGACAGAAAACTGGGAATTGAAAAGGTGAAAATATATGCCATTAGAAGCTGTTCTGCACTGGTTAGGTTACAAAAGATTACAACGTCAGTATTCAAAAACACTGAGACATAGCAAGGCAGCGCCACAACAGCGCCAGTAGCAGTGCATAGGGCAGCGCTATATACCCTGGTGCTGGTGGCAGCTACAGCAGCTATTTTTGAGGCCCCCACCTCCAGCAAAGGTGCCACCTGTGACTACTGCCCTGGTCCTTCCCCCCTCTCTCTGTAGTTATGCTGTTGTTGAAAGGAGACCAAGGTGTGGAGTTAACTAAATACAATAATGGAGCAATACTAAACAAATCACCTTGCTTGTAACTGCACTTTGGTTATGATGAGTCCTATACTGAAATGAAAACACCAATCTCACAGTCTGACCAAGAAAGAGGATATAATGCTACTGCTCATTTTGACAGCTGGGTTTCTTAACTCCTATGCATATGCAAGCATTGAGATGCATGCTTACCCTTGTTCAGTGGCTTCACGCAAGCAATGTGAAGTCTGTTCATGTATACCAATATTGACAGGGCAGGGATCAGCTGAAAAGAAAAGCAGAATGTTATAGGGAGAAAGAGGTTTCCATAAAGAACTTTCCATCATCTTTTGGTTCTCTAATAAAGATGCCTAAAGACTACTGTGATTGGAAATTGTTATGATGAAACATTTATACTGAAAACATAGATAGATTCAATCAGAGGTAGGAGAAAAACACATTAGGAGTTGAACCAGCAATATTTTAAAGTACTCTGAGGTTCTTATATGTTGTTTTTCTTCACAGTATCTCCCAAAATAAATTTAGGTTCCATTAAAGTTATGACACACAAAACAGTCAAGATCAGTTTGGGCCTGTGTGTAGCCCTATTGACTGTTAATGTATGGTCTGCCAACACAGATGTGGGTCTAAATGTTAGACAGGAAATTAAGACTTCAGCAGTAGCTCATACAAAGTATTCTCCTAGGGTTCTCCCTCACTTATCTTTTCTTGGATCTAAACAGCAAAAACCAGGAAAAAATATCTAAAGTATAGCTCCAACATGGTATCTAGACCTCTAATGAGTTATACTGCAGAGACAACTTTAGAGCAACGGCAAAATGGTCCAATAGCCACTGTTTCAAAAGTATAAGTTGTGAAATTTGAGTCACAGCAAGGTTATACAAATAATACCGCATGATTCATAAGCAAACATATATAAAAATTTCATTTTCATGATTCATTTTTTTTTAAGTAAAATTTTGATTGTTTGGAAATTCCACTGTTTTACATGAGTTTTGTAATTGTGTGATTATATTTTGGTAATATCTTCCTTTTGAAATACAGTGTTTGTTACATTATTCTATTATATTTTAATCTTAAATATACAAATAGCAAAAACACAGGAAGTCCATAAAATTAAGGAGAGATTCTGTTGCTTTTGAAAATTTTAATAAGTATAAAATTCAAGAGAACTCATACCCACGATTCCTACATTATTAGCTGCCGTTACAGAAATCTTTTTCACCTTTATTCTTAAAGCTGTTTTAATAACAGGTAAAATTATACCTCACAAATTATCCACTGACATGTGAATTAATAACATCAAGACTCATTGCCAGTTTACAGTACTAATTGTTGCTGTTTTGTGTGCTCTTGGTGCATGCAGTCTTTACAAAACAGTTTTTAATGAGACAATTGCTCTTTTTTTTATGTTCTGCTTTTAATTCCTTTCCATACTGGTTTAAATTCTAATCAACAACATCATTTACAAAACTATTTAAAAAAGTGAAATAATTGTGTTTGGCTTCACTCCATCGAAGCTATTATTTATGTATTTTTTTTTGATATTTTGTTTCTCAAAAGGCTAGATTATTTCTCATACATTAAATTAAAATTAGTATCCATAATGCTGCACTGTACATGGTAAATCTTTATACAAGCCCTGATCTACATTCAGCTGAAGACAACAGAGTATGGCATATTGGTTGAAGGGGTGGGCACAGGAAAGCTACGGTGTCCTTTGACTGTCTTTAGTGTCATGGTAATTTCAGGATTATCTCACGCTAAAGCTATGGGTTGTAGAGAATCATGGAGAGAATTTGAGCATTCTAACAACCAGACCATTGATGGCCCTCTCTTTGCTACCCCCAAGATCCATTTGGATGATTTTTTGTATCATCTTTATTTCTCTGTCATTATATATGTAGTCATTTTTCCTAAGAAAAAGAGCAAAACTGCACATACTGAAGTTATTGGTGTTCCTCTATAGCTTAAAAAAATACTAGGCATCATGGTGTAGATTTTAGTTTTATTTTTACCCTACTCTTTCCTGAGGTATTTCCACTAGTCACAGGATCAGACTGAGTGCATGTTGCTGTTTTGGATTACTTGTCTCCAACCTCATTGCATTACATTTCTTTGTAGATAAACCCCTTATCTGCCCAAGTGTCTTATGTTCTAAGTCATTTTGGATTTTGTTGTCCTCTTCCTTTCTGTTGACTGGCCTCTATTTTTTATGGGTTGCAAATAAAACTGAGGTACTGAATGTTTCCTCTTCTAGGTCACTGAACTATAAATTGAACAAAATCAGCCCTAATGCTAATCCATGAAGCATCACTTCATTCACTTTTCTTCATCAAAGACTGTCTGCATTATTTTCTGTCTTCCTTAGTCAAGGAAATTCTTAATCTACTCAAGAGGATCAAACCCTATCCTGTAGTGGTGTAATTGTAAATTTTCTGTTCTGTGTTTTCTCTCTAAGATAAATCTTCGGGCAGAAAAAAATCAAATATAAATAGATGGGGGTGGGGGAGCAAAGAAGGAGAGCAATGTGAAGCATTTTTCTGGATACTAACCTTTCTAAGATTTAAAGGCTTTGAAAGAGCCCAGTCTCTAAAAGGCCACTGAAAATAAATGTGATGGGTGAATGTAAATAAGATTTAAAAACATTAGGACTCATAATGATTTACAGTTTGATTTTCTTAAAAAAAATGCCAGTAAATAACAGAAATCCCAGTTTTTATAGAAACTTCTATTTGCAACTTAACGGGGGTATCTACACAAGATACTTACTGCAGAATTGCCTAATTATCTCTGCAGTAATGCGTCATCATCTACATGTGCAGAGCTATTAGGCCAGAGTAAACTAATTAACTCTTCCATAAGTACTGCCAAACACAAGTATTATCCTATGGTGGAGTTATTTATGGCAACACATAGGTAGGTGGTGACTGGGGCTGGCTGGGGCATGAGGGTGCTACAGTGCAGGGGCTGCCTGCTAGCAGCCGTAGCCCCACACTGTAGCACCTTCATGACCCAGCCATCCCCTCTGCAGCATGTTGAGCCAGGCTCCTGGTTGCTAAGCTGACCACCCATGACTCAATGTGCTGCAGTCCCAAACTTGTCTAAATACAGTGGCTGGGAGCAATAAACTCTGGCACGAACTGTGCCTGAGTTTATTACATCACACCAATTTCACGTGTAGATGCACCCAATATTAAATGCTTGTAACATTCTTATTCTAGTAAGAAGATAGCCAATGAAAGTGGAGTTAGAATGATTTAAGTAGTAATGATCTTATTGATGAGAGACGGTGGACACGTCTACATGTGCATTAAGGCACTTTTTCTAATGCTCATTAAATTGAATATTTCCAGTGTGAAGTACTAAAGAAATGTGTATTAGCTTGCTTTATTGCACAATAATAAATGCACACAGTTTTTAAATGATGCTTAATGTGCAGTAGCCTGTTTTCCTGTGCATTGCCATAATCACACAATTTTTTTTACATGATTCTTTAATACATCATAAAATGTGTGCACTAACACACATTTGCACACATGCCCAGTAAAAATGAAAATTTAAAAAGTACTTAAGCTAAAAAAAAGGAAAATTATGATGTCAAACTTGAATGCTTAATGGTGACAATTAAAAATATGTATATGTCTAAATAAAGCAGCCTGATTTTCAGAGCTATTTAATAGGTACTTGAATTCTCAACATTTTTTTGTTCTCTTTTCTATAGCCATTTTTAGATGTGCATGTGTAGATTTCAGCTGAAACAGTGGGCACTCAAAACTCTGCAAAATCAAAACACTTCATGTCAGATATGTTTTAAGGGGCCACATATAGACAAAAAAGTTTTGAAAATTCTGTGATAAAACGTCGAAACTAGTGAGTTTGTAGAAGATATTTTGCTCATTAAAACAGAGTCGTATAAACTAGGCTAAAACAGAGTTGTTAAAACTAAAAAGACTGTTTCTTAATACCCTTAAAGAATTTGGTAAGGAAGATTTTAAATACTACTGATAAAAATAAAAGACAAAATGGAGACCTAGTTTATGTGTCTGGCAGCAATGACTTCCTTAATTTACCTCAGGTAAAAATCTAGACTGATCCTGACAGAAAGTGTATACCTTTTAATCAAGAGCATAAAGGGTGTGAATATGAAGATTAATTTTAAAAGCATTAATTTGATTTTATTTTCTCAATGTTTTCAAAGAAATTATAAGATTGGATTGTATACGGAAGATGTTGAAAAGAAAGAGCTTGACATTGAGGGCAGTGTGTACTTAATCTTCATTATTATTCCTATTTCCTGTTTCAGAAAAATTATAGAGCTGTGATAATATTTCATAGTGCTATGTATTAGTCCTGGTTCTATGCAAGTTCTATTGTTTTGAACATAAGACTGATTCAAATCAGATAAGTCTTTTTTTACCCTTTAATAATGTTGTGAAAACCGGTAATAAATGAAATATGGTGCTGTATTTAGGTCAAAGTGAAGTAAAGTAGGCTTCATGGGATGTGTCTACACAATCATTAATGCACCATAATTACAATGTATAAAATTTAGCACCTGTAAAGACATGCACTAGCTTAATGCGCCATAATCAGTGCTACTGAGCATTAGTGCAAACAGTCTTTTGTGACAATTTCAGAACTGGCTTGTTAAATGGATCAAAACAGAAACCAAATTAAGAGGGGCTAAAAAATAAATTCTAATGAGACTATATACCAAAAAACCTCCTATTTTGAGAGAAAAATCAGAGGTTTATGTTCCATTATAAACATCAGTTATAAACATTATAAACATTTAACTACAATGTTGCTACTGCTCTGCAAAATAATTACTCAATATCAATTTATGGATTCTTATGTAAGTAATGACTGTTGGATGTTTCTATATTTCCCAGAAATGGAGTTCATGGATATTTGGAAAAAATAAAGAACAAGCCCATAAGTCTTTTGTCCCAGTGGAATATTACATTTTAAAAACATGTTAAATTGGGAGGGTGTTTACTCTTTGTTCATATCTTTTTTTAATATTGGGAAACAAAGCCACAGTTAACTATTAAGACTCCAATATCCAGATGACCCAAATATGCTGCTTTTGTTTTGGTGGAATGTCAGAATTTTTTAGAGTGTGTGTGTGTGTGTGTGTGTGTGTGTGTGTGTGTGTGTGTGTGTGTGTGTGTGTGTGTGTGTGTGTGTGTGTAAACTGCCTTCCAGTGTTGAGGCTATGATTCACCAAATCACTTTTATGAAGGGTTTCTTCATTTTAATCACAAATCAAACTGTTCGTTTGTACTTTGATCAGTAAATGCCAGTCTAAGTATCCTGGCAACCACATTCTACAGATGCCTCCACTGTTTCCAGGAACGGAGTTAAAGGAAATTGCAAAGGTCTTGGCAGGGAGAGGGTCTTAGAAAAATTGTTTCAGGAAATAAAATGTATCTAAATGGCAGACAAACTAGTGGTATTCACTCACTTAAGAATGACCAGTAGCTTCATCTATGTAGATTATAAACCATTCCTTGTAAAAACTGTTGTTTTACAAACAGGGAAAGAAGAGGATTAGGAATCTCTGAATAGAGGTGAATGAATCAGTTTGCGATAAAATAAGACCTGGCCCTGCCATTACGCCACTGTAAAAACTGGAGACAGATGATAGAAATACTACACAGAGGTAACTTCACCTAAGTTAGTGGAAAAGAACCCCTGAAAACAGCATGGGTAAAACTCCACCAGTATAAATTACATTGGGTAATGTATAATGAGCAGACAATTTATTATCCATTCTTATCCACACTGAAGTAGTGCTGGAAAAGCAAGCTATTACCTGCTTCTTGCCACCTACTGGTGAAATAGTTTAATAGTCACCTATTGTGTGCAGCTACTGCAGAAAAGTGACTTCCCAGACTGTCCATTCTGGTCAGTTTACAAAATCAATGTAAATTACACAAGATGTGTTCATCTGTCCATGCCACTGAATTCAATGGAATTGCTTCAGTGTATTAAATGACTTAGATATTTAACTCAGGATTGCAAGCTTTGCAAGCTTAAGTGATCACTTGGCTTTCTGAGGGTTAACAAATCATGTGGTATATAAATCTATGTGCTTGGGATGGAGGGAAAAGGTCTAAAATACAATGTAACTGAATAGAGTCAAATCCTCAGAGGAAATACTGATGGCATTTCCTTATTAGGAAATAATTCATAGA
>JAGPOW010002514.1:5673167-5684563 GCA_030014935.1 Caiman crocodilus | reverse complement strand
GGACTCCAAGGTCCCTTTCCACTTCTGTGCCACCCAGCAAGTCATTCCCTAGGCAGTAGGTATGCTGGACATTTTTTCTCCCTAGGTGCAGCACGTTGCATTTCTCCTTGTTGAACTGCATTCTGTTGTTTTCTGCTCATTTGTCCAACCTGTCCAGGTCTACTTGCAGGTGTTCCCTGCCCTCCAGCATGTCCACTTCTCCTCATAGCTTTGTGTCATCTGCAAACTTGGATAGAGTACATTTCACTCCCTTGTCCAAGTTGCTGATGAAGACATTAAAGAGTATCAGTCCCAGGACCGAGCCCTGAGGGACTCCACTGCCCACACCCTTCCAGGTTGAAACCGACCCATCCACCACGATTCTCTAGGTGCTACCCTCTAGCCAATTCACCACCCACTGGACTGTGTAGTCATCCAAGTCACAGCATCTTAACTTGTTCACCACTATGGGGTGGGATACCATATCGAAGGCCTTCAAGATGAGGCAAATTGAGAATAGATATTCCTGATTAAAACTGATCAGCAGAGACATAATTAACATCTTTGTTTTTTCAAAGTGAACAAACCATTGATATATAAAATGTAGTTTATATATTATTTATAGCTATTGTTTCAAGGTGTTTATAGATGCTGGAACTGTTACTTATCCATCTGCATTCAGTTCATATTTGGAATGCTTTTTAAACATCCAGTCTAACTATAAGATTAGGCTAGAAGTCTAAGTGATGATGTGGATATTAATATTTTCTGAGTATTTTATGCCTATTAGAAAAGAGTAAATGCTGTAAGATGCTGGGAGTTGCAGCTCTATGTTCCCTTTCTCCTGTTCTGGAGAGCTTTGTATTGTCCTTTATGTACAATATGTTGATTATAATCTGAAATAATGGGATATGATGCAGTGTAAGAGGTTTACTTGCCATATTTTTTCAAAACATCTCTTCCTTCCCCCACCCATCTCACATGCCACCACACCAACACACCAACAAACACACACGTACGTATGCACTTAGTTTTTCTTCACATTCATTCTATTTGGGAGAATTTTAGGTCACTTTTTAAGGATGACAGACTCTGTTGTACATTTGCCCACTGAATTTGAGAGGTTGGAGTTTCCCGTAAGTGTCCCCACTATAAATCTTAATATTGTTCAATTCAGCATTTCAATTCTGCCTTCCTTCTCCTCAATGACTGAATTTAGAGTTCTTACACCTGTCATGCTAGGATACAAACACTTTTATGTTTTGTCCATTTCTCTGATCCAGAAAAAGCTTTCTGATAAACTAGTGTTTATCTTAATGTTCAACAAATGCTACTGAATTCCTGTATTTGCTTTTTGGTTCCAAAGTAGTTAAAAGTTATTTCATTTATAGATGTGTTTGGTTTTTTTTTCCAGGAAAGGACTAAGTAGCAAGAAAATTCAGCATTGTCCTATTAATCAGAATAATGGCCATAGCCTCAAGCCCTACTGGGAGAAGTTATTGCCAAAGTAGTTTCTCTTTATTACCATTTACATTTTTCAAAAATGTTAATATAAAAGCAGTTTTTAATAATATTTATGGAACAAAAGCCAAATTCTGGCTTCCATGTGCACCTGGGATGGACTTACAACAGAAAAGCTATTGGCAGAGGGAAAGTGCACTGTGGAAAATTTCTGCCCTGATTTTGGCTCTTGTGCAAAAACCTACGGAGAGGCTACTGTGTAGGCCATCTGCAACGGGAGCTCCAGAAGGGCATTCTGGAGTGGGGGCCATATGTTTGTATAAGTTTTGCTGTACTTGTCCAGTAAAGGGAGCTGTACTTACACCTTCATATAGATCATTCATTTTCTGGGACTGCAGCATTTTCCTCAGCTTCTGTGTTGTCTAGTTATTTCTTCCTTTTTTGTCCTTTACTCTCTTTCTCTCCCCCTCTAGTTTATTTCCTTCTGTTCTCTGGCTCAGTTTATTTTGGTCTCTACACTTCCCTTCTAATGGCTGCTATGAATTGCAACTCATATAAGTAGCAGACTTCAGTGCCCACTTTGGAAAGGAAAGCCACAATCCTGGCTAATGAATCTATACAGCCTACTTTAATTTTATATTCTCATTTTTCTAATAGGGACAGAAGTCCCTCGGCAATGGGTGTGGACAAATGCATAGATTAATAAGTGTTCCCCCTAAAGCTCATTATCTGCCCTGAAGGCCAGTTCATTAACAGAAAATGAACAACAACAAAAATCTAGTTTTCACAGTAACAAAGCCTAAAGAAGCTACAGAGGTTGTAAAGACTTACTTTTATGAAGGATTCCTGCAATAGCAGCACTCTTCACAAAGGAAGGCTTAGATCTGAGTTTTTCCCAATGTTCTTGAGTGATCTTGCATGGAAGGTAACTAGCACATTTTATGCTGTAATAAAATGTTCATATTTTTCCAGATGAAAATTTCTCTTAAAAAAAAATCTCCCTTTCTTTTGTTTTATTTCAAAATAATAATACCGTTATAGTGAAAAATCAGCAAATAATGTGATTTTTCTCTTCTGCATCACTTTTGCTGATAATGAGGATGTCTTTTTTCTAGTCTTTTGTATTGACCGTATTCAAAGGGTTGCCATAGCATGGCATTGTTTCCACTGTAAATTAAATGGTCCCTAATGTGGAACTCCTTTCTATGGTCACTTAAAAATAATATCTTAATATTCTAGATGCACAGATCATACTAGTAATATCAGATAGCTACAAATTGATCTTGCAATTATAAATCCTACACATGGAACTAGATAGCTTAAATTAAGATACAGTAATTACACTGTAACTGCTAAATAAATTGCATATAATTTAGAGATGTGCTAAAGAGTTCAGCACTGATTTTGATGTCTCTAATCATGGAGGGACCAGTTCACCAGAGGGCAAAAAAGCACCTTTGATGCCAAAACTGATTACTATCTAAGGAAAGCTTAGAACACTGATTTAAAATGTTAAATGCATATAGCATAAAGGTTACTTTTACTCTTTTTTTCAAACTGAATTTTATCCCACTAATTATCTGAAAACCTCTCATGAATGGTCTTTCTGCCTGGCATGGGTGCTAACATATTTGGTTTTGTTCTTCATTTATTCCTCATGATAGCTGCTTATATTACATATACAGAAAAAAAAATATACACTTCAATGTTATGGGCATGGAGAAATCCCTGAATTGAGTATCCTTGTCTATCAGTCAGTTCTTCAATTTAAACACTTTCAGCTACAATCCCAACGTTTTCATAAATAATTAACTAAAAATATGACATAAAATTGTGGGGAGACAAACTTTACAATTATAGGGGGTTTTTGTGTGTTTGTTTTTGTTTTGTTCTTTTTTTTATATGATGTGAGCAGAGGCATGGGAGCTTCCAACAGAAATGCTCAGAAGCATTCTGGATACAAAAGTAGCAATAAACATAAAGCAAATATGTAACAACTGAATAAGTGGGCATGTTGATAGCAATAAGTAGAAGCTGGTCATTAGAAAATTCAGAAGTGCTAATGATGTTGGTGAAAAGGACAATCAGAAAAAATCATTTAACTGTATCAGAAACAAACACAATTCTTACAATTTTATAGAACAAGGGTTGGCAATTATTTTGGGCAGAGGACTGCTTACTGAGTTTTGGCAAGCCATCAAGGGCCACATGACAGGCAGCCAGGATGCCCCCATCAGACTTCAAATAAGTGATCACAGGCAGCCTCTGAGCCTTCTCCTGGCCCTGTCCAAGGGGTGTGTCTCCCAGAACTTCCCTACCAGGAAGCCCAAGTACTTTGTTTGTCTTTGGGCCAAGGTGCATTTCTGTGGATTTCCCATCATCCCCGTTTTGTGGAGATCTGCCAGAACAGCTTGTAGTGCTCTCTGATGTTGGTCCTAGGTCAGGGTAAGGATGACAATATCATCAATATTGGCTGTAGCATACTCAGTGAGTGGGGCCAGGATTCAGTTCATTAAGCATTGAAACCTGGCAGCGGCCCCGTGGAGTCCGAATGGTATCCACACAAATTCGTATAAGCCCCAAGGGGTCCCAAAAGCCATCTTTTCTTGGTCTCTCTTGGCCATGGGTATCTGTCAATATCCTTTGGCCAAATCGAGCATTGTTACATAAAGCACATCCCCAGTGTGCTCCACTAATTTGGCTGCGTGGGGCATCGGAAGGCATCAAAGATGGCTATCTCATTGAAGCAATGGTAATCCATGCATAAGCGGAGGGACCCATCCAGTTTTGGGTCAGGGACCAGGGGGATCTGCCAAGGGCTTCAAGATGGTCTTATCAACCCTTGTTCTAACATTCACGTGATCTCTTTTCAGACTTCCCCAAGGAGGTGATGCAGCACAGGCTGCCATTTTTCACATACTATCCTCCCTGGTGGTGTGTATATCCTATGATACACATCTTGGGCCCACCCCAGGTCTTCCCAGAAAATGTCTCTAAAGCTTTGCATTAGCATCCTCATCTTGACTCTCTGAGGGGCTGGGAGTTCTTTGCTACTTTGAACTTGGTCCTCCAGGCAGGCTGCAGGTCATTCTTTTGTCCTTTCTTATAGTCCTAAATCCACCATCTCATTCTCAGAGAAGGTAGCCCATCCATCAGGTTCATCCCACTCTTTCAGCAGGTTGACATGGTAGATCTGTCTTTCCCACCTGTCCCCTGGCTTATGGACCTCATAATCTAGTGGCCCAACCCTATGAATTATTTCAAAAGGGCCTTGCCACTGCATCATAGTTTACTAGTAGGCATGGGGAGGAGTACTAAGACACTCTGTCTTGCCCTGAATTCCCTCTCCCTTGCCGAGCCATCAAAACTGGTTTTCCATTGCTGCTACACTTCTCTGAGGTTGTCTCTGGCCAAGCCTTGTGCTATCCAGATGCGTCATTGGAACTCCTGTTGGTAACTAGCCAGGCTTCTCACTGCCTCTGCATCATGCTCCCAGTCTTCCCACAATGTTTCCAACAGATCGCAAGGTCAGTACCCCAGGATGAGCTCAAATGGCTAGTACTTTGGGCAGTCTTGCGAAGTATCTTGCGTTGCAAACAGAATCAAAGGGAACAGCAGGTCCCACCTTTGGGGTCATCTTGGATGCATCATCATAGCATTCTCTTCGCTGTACCATTAAGACACTTGACAAGGCTGTTGGTTTGTGGATGATCTACTGAGGTTCGTATGTGCTTTATTCACAGTAATTGACACACAACTTGTAGTACTCCTGATATAAAATTTCACTCCTGGTTGGTCAAGATTTCTTTGGGTATGCCGACTCATGCAATCCACTTTATCAATTCTTTGGCAATTCACGGGGCTGTTGCTGCCCTAAGCGGGACCGCCTCTGGGTACTGGGTAGCATAGTCAATAAATACTAGCATGTACTGGTGCCTCGCACTACTCCAGGGTAGGGGTCCCATCACATCCATTGCTACCTAAGAGAAAGGTACATTGATCACGGGTAATGGTTGGAGTGGGGCCTGAGCAAGGCAATCTTCATGTGCCCACTGACATTTTGGCCAGGCCGTGCACCAGCGAGCAATATCTTCTCCCAGTCCTGGCCAAGAAAACCACTGGGCCACCTTGGCTGTGGTTTTGTTTCAGCCCCCCCAGGGGGTTTACACGTGTCAATTGCCATACCACCTGATGAAGTCAGGCAGACACTACCAACTGGTCCTCTTCCTGAACCCCCAACCTCCCCCTCTGGACCCGGTACAATAGCTGTACCCTTACCTCGTACCGCAGTATTCAGAGGCTTGCCTCTGGTTCATCAACTTCAGTTTCAAGGAGAGGCCCTTTGATAGCCTGAAGTTCTTCATCATCCTCCTAAGCTTCCCTGAACTAGGGTCCAATAATCATTTCATGTAAGTCCGACTCCTCTGTGTTTCTTTCTGACTCTTTCAGCTTCGAGCTCCCCAAGCCACCACTTGCATTCCTTAAGTTGCCATCTCCTGACTTCAGCATCTCATACTCTCTCCAGGATGTCATAAATTGGAGGCCAGTCATTTCCCAGTAGCATCACGCATGCCAGATGCAAGGTGATCCCCACTAATAGCTCACCTTGGTGTTCCATAATTCGGAGGTGAATCCAACGATGCTCAATTCTTTTGGTCTCGCCATAGAAGCAAGCCATCCTCAGCGGAGTTGCCTAGTTGCCCCATCGAGTGGGAACAAGGTCAGTCCAAACCAATGACTGTGCACACCCCGAGACTAAGGTGGTTTGAATGGGGCAGTTTCCCATCCATGCCCTCACAACGGGATGACTCCACACAGCACCGTCTCCCCAGGTGGCATAACTGCAGTCCATAGGTTTGCCACTGTTTGTTTCTCTCTGTCTATCCACACTTCTCTTTGGAGCATTATCATGTCTCCATCATTCTGCAGGGCCATTTGGGCATTCTTGTGACAGATGTCCTATTTTTCTGCACCAGAAACAGACCACTTTTCTTGGTCCACCCCTAAAAGTTTCCTTTCATTTTCATGGGGCTGAGCATTCCCTGGGTTCTGCATCAGTCTCTCCTGCCCAAAAACTATTTCAGATGCTGCAAAGGCTTTGGCCAATCTTAATGACTCATCGCAACTAGTTGGTGTGTGCTGCTGGACCCATCTCTGAGTGCGCTAGTCCAAGTCATTTTGAAACTGTTCCAAAAGTATTTGATCAGCCAGAGTGTCCCGATCATACTTGGCTGGGATCACCCATATATTTAGGATATCTCATAGTAATTGCATCAGCATCCAGGGTTGCCTCTTGTCAGGGGCATTCTTGGCCTGGAACTGTTTTCTGTAATACTCCACATTGATTTCTAGTAAGAATAGAATGGCATTCTTCACTTGCTCATAGTCCCTCACTTCATCCCATGCCAGAGCCCTATATACCTCCTGTGCTCTGCCAACTATGAGGGCCCTTAGCTGGCTAGCTCAGTACTTCTGTCATCAAGGCATGATGCTCAAATGCTTCAATATATGGCTCTGGGTCATCATCCTGGGTCATTTTGGGCATTTTGAAGGCAGTTACACAATGTCATAGCCAATCCTGTTGTCTATCTATCATTTGTTGCTGGGCATCTATTATTTGGGTAAGAGCCTGCAGATTCTGGCCCAGAAGATCTGAGGGGGTCATTGCTGCCAGCTGCATTGTGGAGTAGTCAGCCTCTCACAGATCCCCCTGCAAAATCCTGTCAGCTATGCCACTTTGCCCCTGTTGAACTTCAAATAGGTGATCACGGGCAGCCTTTGAGCATTCTCCCCGGCCCGTCTGAGTGATGTGTCCCTGGAACTTAGGCATCAGGCACTTAGGCATCACCACTAGGAGGGGAACCCTGATCATCACCTGCCACAGGTTGACTCTATATGTTCCTGGAGTGGAGTTCCTCCTGGGGTTCCTTGCTACTCCTGGTATCCCTCACCAGAGGTGTTCTTCGGGCTCCTCCCCCCATACACCCCAATCAAATGCCAGCCTTCCAGGCTGCTGGATGATGGGTCTTTGGCCCATTCCTCAGCTCTGCTACTCCCAACAATCATGGAGCATACAATTATCTTCACTTTTGCTCTTGCCCCTCCTCTGAGGCTCTTGTCCAAACTGGCCTCAGTCTTTCTCCATGGCTCTAGACCCATGGCTGGTCTTTCTGGGGTAGGGAGGGGCACCCTTCATGTGCCCTCCAAGATAGGATAGGTCAAGAACAAAAAGGAAAAGGAAAAAAATGAGAAAAAAATAACAAAAGGGTATAGGTGCAGGTTTCTGCCCACCCCACTCATGGGTTCGCCATCTTAGATCATTTCAGGTCCCCCAGCATCAACCCTCTCTTTCTTGGCTGTCCTCCCAGTTGATGTGGAGGGCCCTACCAGTGTGGGGTGAGCCCCTTTTAAGAGATCTCCATACTGCCCCTGCTGGAGCCGTCAACTTCCCTGGAATGTTGGCTGGGGAGTCTCTTTGCTCCTCAGCATCCCAGTCATCTCTGCTGCCATTTCCCTGATGCTGGCTTTTAAATCCACCAGGCAACAGTTTCTTTTGATGTCATCTGCCAGTGCTGCTGCCAGCCAGCAATAAAAGCAGCTGATGAACCATGCCAGTGGTTCTCCTTGGTGTGGCTTGCTCTTTCCTGCCGGAGTTAAGTGTTTCTTCTTTTCAGAGTTCATTCCCCTGGAACACAGGGGAAGATAAATATTAATTTTCTAAATTTTTTAGGGGCTCCGTGGGGTGCCCTGCTATAGAATGGCCAGGTGGGCCGCATTCAGCCCACAGGCCACATTTTACCCCCCGCGTTAGAGAGTCTGTACAAAATAAGGATGGTTATAATTGGCAGTCATGATGTATGTCATAATTGTCAACAAATATTTATTTTTATTACATATGTGGAAATGATTGGGTTATATATTAATATCTTACAGAGATAAATAAATATTCTCTATTATGTCTATAACAGCAATGATTGTAATCAGAAAAAATAAATGAAAAAAAATCAGCAAGACTAACTGGCACCAAACTATTAAAATGATTGGAATATGAGATCTCTAAACTACTATTGCTGATTTTTCACAAATGTGGTGAATCTGCAAAGGACTGGAAGAATGCTAATCAATACTATATTTTTAAATGGTAAAGGAATGACCCAGGAAACTGTAGGCCAGTTAGGCTGACATGAATCCTGAGCAAAATCCTAAAAAGGCTGATACAATCAATGAAGAATTAAAAAGAAATCCAGTAACATAATTAATTCCAGTCAAAATAATACTAGGTCTTGTCAAACAAACTCAGCTTTTCTTTCTTTTTTTGCCAATAATACTATAGCTGTATGCAAAATCAGTGACCCATATTAAATTAATTAAAATTAGCTAAATGATAGATCTTAAGAAATAATTGTAAATGGACATTTATCATCCTCTGGTGGGAAGGGGATTCTTATAGGGTCTTATATACTGCCATTGATAAAATGCTAATAATACCTTTTTCAAATGTATAGAAGAAAATATACAGCCATTGACAGTAATATTTACAGATGACAAACAAATTGGTGAAATGGGAAATAATGATGGAGAAAGGCAGCCTTACAAACCCAGCAGGATCACTCTGCAAGCTACAATCATTTAAAACACTCCATACAAACAAATATAAAATTCTACAACCAAAAACAAAGAATATAGGCCACACTTACAGAATGAGAGAGTATGTCTAAAAACGTGATACTGGTCATGTCTACATGTGCAAATCCACTATGGTGGGTTTATTTTAGAATCTACATGTGTGGGGAAGCAGAAGCAGATTAGTTAATCATGGCAGCAGTCTGCTCTCACTCCCCTGGCCCTGCATCAGCCCCTATACCAGCCAGGGAGAGTTCTAGATTCCTCCAAGTTCTAGCCCAGGGGCTGCAGGGAGCAGGGGACCAAGAGAAACCTGTCTCCTAGTGGGGCTTCGGAGATTGCTCCCTGCCCCCAGGATATGCCTGCTGCTGGGGCAGGCTCTGACACTAGAGTCTATGTCCCCCTATCCCAGCAGCAGGGAGCTCTCAATCCCAGATCTGCCATCACAAAGCAGAGGCTGGCAGCTCCCTGCTGCTGCGGCAGGGGGACATTGACCCCACCCAGGCTTCAGTAGTGGAGTCTGCCCTGGAAGCAAGCAGCAGGGGCAGGGAGCAATTTTCCACCCCCTGTTGGCAAGCTGACCAGGAGCCCCTTTGTTCCTGGTTGGCTGTCTATACATGCTTTAATATCCAGTAATTACTCCTGAGTAAATTTGCTACTTGTATTTGCAGGTAACAAATTTACTTGTGTTTAGAGCAAATTACTGTGCAGTAAAAATCTGCATGTATAGATGGTAACACTTATTGTGAGTAATTTGCTCTAACCTCAAGTAAAGCATCTCCTGTAGACACGCCCACTGAAAAGAACTTTGGGATTAAGTTGAGATCATATATTTGTATTATCATTTTAGCCCAAAGTTTTTTGGGTTTCTTTTCCCCCATAATGTCTTAATTGGTTTTATTTTTACTGAGTATGAGAGTTAACTTTATTCCTGAACCCCATCCTGGAAGACTACTATATGCATCTTTACTTAGGCCCTAACCTTTGCTCTGCTTGACTAATGGGAATAGAGCTAGTGCTGACATGTAGAAGCCAATGAGCCCTTTCAACATGTGGTACAACCCCTACCAAGCAATGCTTCACCACCTAATACCTTTACATGGATACACAAAATCATTTTTAGTAGATGTGCTTTAGTGCAACCAGCAGTTATGGGCTTGATGCAGAAATTACTGTGTGAGATCCTACAGTCTGTTTTACATGAAAATTCAGATAATATATTCATACAGGTCCTTTCTGGACTTAAAACTCTAGAGGAGCAATGTTTGTTACTTGCATAATCAAATAAAGTAAAAATATGTTTGTGCTTAATCTTTTTCTCATCTAATTCTGATTATAAAATTTATTTATACCAGCATAATCACTCATGTTTTAGAAGACATACTCTTCACTTACAAAAGTCTAACTGATGCCTGGAAAGATCCAAATACCATTCATTTAAGAATATATTTTTAAAGAAATGTAGGTGTTGGATGTAACAACGTCCTGTTCCTCCCATTTATGTTTCATAGCAACTTTAATCAAAAAAAGGAAAATAGTACTATAGGTTTGTTGGTTGTAGCTGTGTTGGTCTAAGGAGATAGGAAAACAAGGTTCTTTGGGTAGACATGATATCTTTTATTAGATCAACTAAATAGTTGGAAAAATTGTTCTTTGCAAGCTCCCAGCACAAACACCCTTCTTCAGGCAATAGGTATTGTCTGAAGAAGAGTGTTTGTGCTGGGAGCTTGCAAAGAACAATTTTTCCAACTATTTAGTTGATCTTGTAGCAAAACCCTCAGTTTTTCTTTTTTTTTCTTTTAAAATTAATTCCCTTCTTTTTCGCAACCAATTCTGACTTCTTTTCCTCTCTGTTCCCTATAGATAAGTACAAGAGAGCTAAGACATAGGATAAGCTTCAGCATTTTATTTTGGTAGCAAGTTGTATTTGTTTTCAGGTTTTTTTACTTCTTTATATTTTATAATTATTATGTTTATATTGATTTTTACTGTTCTATATTACTATTTTACTGGTACTATATGATTTAGGCCTACATATGTAAGTTAACGTTAAGTCATATCAAGTTTCCATTTTGTTTGTCAAGTCTCCATCCTGTCCCCAGGCTCAGTTGTATAACCCATGACTCACACCTACCCTACCTATGTAACTTTGTTCCTGAATGAATGTGGATGAATGAGGGTGCTTGAGAGACAATGGCAGTAGGTCTAAAGATAGCTCCCTCTGAATGACCGAACCATCAACACCAATACCTGGACCAATGACCCAGCCCTTGGAACCACCCTCAGCATTCAAGAAACAAAAGATGAGGCAACCCACCATTGTGCCAAGGCTG
>JAGPOW010002514.1:5649025-5673067 GCA_030014935.1 Caiman crocodilus | reverse complement strand
TGACCCAGCCCTTGGAACCACCCTCAGCATTCAAGAAACAAAAGATGAGGCAACCCACCATTGTGCCAAGGCTGCACATGCTCAGTAAGAACACCTGGAGACCCCTGGAACAGGACTGACCTTGCCTGGACAGGCCCTCCCCATAGAAGATTAGAGGTAGTCTGACCCATAAAAGAGGCAGTGAAGACTGATCCTTGGGATTCCCTCTCCATCTGGACTGGCACCATGCCACACCACCTATCCACCCAGATGCTCTGCCAGCAACCCTGCTCTGCACAACACCTACTGGATAAAGGCCCCTTTTAGCCTGGATAGGTACCTATCACTCACCACCCCCTCTTCAACCAAGGACTTGGACTCTGGTTCTCTTCCCTACCTGGACTCCAATTCTTCCACTGAGTCTTTTTCTCCTGCTGCCATTCTGAGTGTGTGTATGTGTGTGTCTGTGCATGAGTGTGTGAACCAATAACTTAATGGGGCTGGGGAGTGTGTTGTCTGTTTAATAAAACTGTTATTTGACCCCTAAGTTGGGTTTTGCTTTACTATGGTTTGGCATAATCTCTACTCCTCACCCCTCTAAGTTCTGTCCCATTTCTCCCTTTCCTGCTTCTGGCTCACTGCCACCTCTAACACCTGTCCTGAGCTCCTCTCTGCCTCCAAACCCCATTTCTTTGCCACTGTCTTATCCCCACTGCCTTTTCCTTTTCCCCTAAGCAACCAGGTTTCTGCCTCACCTTCTTTTCTGGCTGTCTCCTCCTTGCCACCACTTATCTTCCTGGGTCCCTCCTTGCCACCCAGCTCCCCTTAAAATCCCTGAACTGGAATTCTCCCGGGCTTCCTAACTGCTTTTTGAATCTTGCATCCCTTTGCTGGGGCTCATACTACCACAACTATGGCGTCCCTGCTGAGACAATCTTGTACCCCCTTGCTGGGGATAATACTGAACTATAAGTATGGTGTCCCTGTTGGGACAGTCTCCCTCAAGTGTTCAAGCAGAGCCCAGAAAAAGAGACTCAGAAGGTAAGTTCCTCTTAAACTGCCTGTTACATAGTATTGTCATTAGTATTCTAGTAACAAAGAAGAGAGAGAGAGGTTTATTTTTCTGTCTGAGATGATTTTTCTCCTCCAGGCTGCAAAGGATCTTGTATATCTTGGTTCATTTTAATTCCATGTTCTCTGTTCTCTTATGCCCACCACTTGTAATTCTAATTCTTGTCAATCTTCTATCTTGACTTCTCAGTATAAATTTGTTAAATGCCATAATAAGTATCAGTAAATACAAATGTCTTGACTGCTGTTATCAGTAACACATTTAGTGAGGAGAGACTGCTTCAGAACTTGCCAAAGTCTACTCGTACTGCAACTTTTCTTGATGCTGGTATGTTGGTTAATTTCTGCTGACAGAAACATTCATTAAACATTCACCTTTTTTAATTCAATTATTAAAACAACATGGCTACTGAACCCAAGAATACTAATGGTGCAATGGATTACAAATTAAATTCTAGAATTTGTTCAGATTTTACACTGTACAGGTGAGAATCACATTAATGGCCACCTGTTAGAACAGCATTACCTGGATATTTTAGCCATATATCTTTGCTAAGCAAAAATAGATATTACTGATGTTCTTGACTGACCAGTGATAGAGTGGACTAGATTGCCTCTCAAGGTCCCTTCTGTCTGTAGGGTTGATGATTCTGTGATGTTACAAGCATATCTAGACTCATATTTTTATTTTTCAGTCATTTGCTAGTAATATGGATGATTTTCTCCTTCTCACTGTTTTTTCCCTATCTCTAATATTGTACAGTGTTCATGGGAAACTTTTCAGTTAAAAAAAGGACCACAGAGGTAAAATATAATCAGCATTGGTCTAAAACAGAACTTAGTGGGATACCAAAAAATGATATACCAAATTTGTTTTTCTTAAGGTTGAAATCAGGTATCTTATTAGCTTTATAGTTAAAAAAAAAAAAAAAAGCAAAGCGCTGTTGTAATCTAATTAGCTTTGAATTTTGAAAATGGGCTGAACAGAATGCTGGCCTGTCATTGGCAGAGTAAAAAAAAAAGCCTACAATGCTAAGTATCCTAGGTAGAATTTAAAAAAAAAAGGATTATAATAACAGCAAGTGCCGTTTTTCACTTTATTTGTTTTGTTTCTTTCTCATTACACTGTAAATGAATAAATCTTAAAGACATGATAAACTACACTCCATCTTCTATTAAACTAAAAAATAATACGTGGCCAAAAATAAGGGCCCAAAATACTAACCATGATGATTTTTTCCCTTTCTCTGGTGAATATTTTTTTTCATTCTCAAGTTATAAGAGCTCATTTATCACATTAAAAACAGTAGTCAGCCATTCTGCTTCAGTTCCTCCCTGCAAGTGATCTGTCATAGAAAGCAAACATTTAAGATAATGATATTTACATCCACATTTATATACAGTTCTTTCCATATTTCTGGTTCCCATCATTCTTTTTTGTTTGTTTGTTGCTGTTAATTTTCAAGCTATATCTGAGTTACAAAATCCTTAATTCTTAGAAATCACGTAAAAGCTTAAAACTTACTAAGTTATATATTCTTTTTATAAATTATATAAGTTATATATTCTTCTTATGAGTAGGCAAAGTTTTATTTTCTCTCTATTTCATATCTTCTACTTCAGAAGTGCGAGTGTAAAATGTGTAGGCTATAAAGCAGCCTCAAAACCAGAATATAATCCAGACTGCCAAATTCTGTTCTCATCAGTATAAGTTCAGACTAATCAGCTGACTTTTCCCACTGCCAGTTAAAGTACGCCTGTACATTTCTAAGTGTTCTGATATTAAGGGTTCTGATATTTTCTAATATCAACTAGACTAAGAGGAGTGTTTATGTGTCTATCATTATTTGTATAAAGCCAAAGGATTCATTTCTCCAAAGCTTCAGCTAGTTTGATGGCAGTAGTCACAGAAACTAGATAGATCATTTTCTCTTAGTGTAGACACATAGGAAGAAGACCAAGATGCAAGGAATTTTCTGTGTAACTGGAGGGCTATCATCAATTCCATCACTGTTGATACTTAGTTCTGGGATCTGCTGATAGCATTCCATTTATTTCAGACAAAGCACTGCAGAAAGGGAACTACCTCTTTGTTGTACAAGAGAAAATCCCCAACCCTTGCTTCCCAGATTTCTTACAGGATGCTTTCCAACATGTCCATTTCCAATTCTGGCTCATCAGGGAACCAGTACAATTAAGGCATGAGTAATAGTAAAGCTTCAGGTGCTAATTCGATTCGGAGGAGATTCAGCCCAATTCAATAACCAAATCTCCAAATCTGTATTGAATAGGGATACCAATAAAAAGGTCTGAATTGATTCAAAGGTGTCCAAATTGATTTGGAAAAGAATCAGATAGCTTTGGAGAGATTTGGAGATTTGGGCAGTCCCTGCTAAATACCACAGGAAGCTGGACCCAGACTTTGTGCTGGTAAGTAGGGGGTGGGGGGAAAGGCTGGAGGATGAGGAAGAGAACCATATCCCGCCTGCTCCCCCAGCCTCCCTGAGTGTCCACAACCCCCGTCCGCTCTCTCAGCCCCATCAATGGCTACCCTGCCTGGCCCCAGCATCCTGGGTCTTAAAAAAAATAAATAAAGCCCCACACTCACCAGATCCTGCCAGGTCGGGGGTCATCCCCACTGCCCACCACTTCCCTGTGCTGCATGGCGTGCTCTGCCACAAGCCCCCATTCCCCACCCACTCTCCCAGCCCCATCAATGGCTGACCCACCTGACCCCAGCTTCCTGGCTTAAAAGAAAAAAAAGAGTCCCACACTCACTGGCCACTGCAGCAGCCATCACGCCTAGCCAGAGCTGGTGAGTGCAGAGCTTAAAAAAAAAGAAAGTTCCATGGATGCTGGTACTGGGTGGGTCAGCCACTGACTGGGCTGTAGGAGTGGGCAGGGGATGGGCACTGGTTGATTCAGAGATTCAGCCAAATTGATTTGGAATAGTGATTTGAATTACTGAATTGAATCTCTGTCTCCCAAATCATTCAAATTTGAATCTGATGTCACTTCACACAGGCCTAATGAGTGGACAACTTCCACAAGGAGAAGGAAGCAAAGAACTTAGCTGTTTGTTTTCATCCTCTGTCAGGTTCCAAAGTGTTGAAGAGTGAATATTGATGTGGTTTCCCAATTAAAGCAGAGGACCATTAATTTATCTCCCTCTATATAACAACTTAGCAGTGGAACTCATAAAAAAATGGTCACAAACTGATGGAAAGCAGATTTAGTTTAGACTTTAGGAGGAACTGCTTTATGGTAAGAGTTGCCAGAATATGGAATGGGCTTCCAAGGGAGGTGGTGCTTTTCCCTACCTTGGGGGTCATTAAGAGAAGGCTAGACATGCACTTGGCTGGGGTCATCTGACCCCAGAACTCTTACCTGTCCAGAGCAGGGGGTTGGACTCGATGATCTACTGAGGTCCTTTCCAACCCGAACATCTATGAAAACTTGACCATATAAAAATAATTACAAAATTAAAAATGAATTGAACAATTCATTCTTATTTTGACTGCCAGTATATAGCCTTTATGTCACTATTGTGTAGTCTCATAGGTCCTCCTTGGATTGCTTCCTGGTAAGAACAAGCTTATATCCTCTGTCTTTCATCTCCAGTGTATCAAGAGTTAAATAGTACACTGGCTCTAGCTCCTTGGAACACTTTCTTTTTTCACTTTTCATCATATCTAAAATGGATCGGCTTGCTCCCTATTAGTCATGGGAACTGGAAATTAGGTAACTGCTTATTAAGTGTTGAGATAAAGCCTGAGTTCTTCACTGCAGATGCAGGCTTCTCCCATTCTGCTTTCCATAATGTTGTATCATCTACCAGAAGTATGGTAGATAGTACCGTCCAAATGGATCTCCTCTTAGATCAAACCAAGAGGTCAATGGTCATTGAATAAGGGAAGCTGTAAATTGTTCTGTTTTGAGGGTGTTGAGGGAGCTGGTGCCAGTCATTGCTGTGCCTGTGGCCCAACTGTATGAGTGATCGTGGTCTATGGACTAGGTGTCTGGAGATTGGAAACTAGCTAATGTGGTCCCCATCTATAAGAAAGGGAGGAAGGAGGACCCAGAAAACTATAGGTCCATAGGTCTCACATTGGTCTTGGGGAAAATCCTTGAAAAAATTATCAAGGAGCACATCTGTGAGGGGCCAGCAGGGGAGATCATGTTCAGGGGCAATCAACATGGGTTCATCAAAGGCAGGTCCTGCCAGACCAACCTGATGGCCTTTTATGACCAGGTAACTAAATCCCTGGATGGTGGTGTCACCATGGACATAGTATTTCCGAATTTTAAGAAGGCCTTTGACACTGTCTCTCACCCCATTCTCATTAATAAACTGAGCTACTGTGACATTGATGCCTACACAGTTGGATGGGTCAAAAATTGGCTAATGGGGCACACCCAGAGAGTGGTGGTGGATGGGTCATACTCAGCCTGGTGGGATGTGAACAGCAGGGTCCCCAGGGCTCAGTCCTGGGGCCTACACTGTTCAACATCTTCATCAGTGACTTGGACAAGGGGGTGGAAAACACGTTGTCCAAGTTTGCTGATGACACCAACATGTGGGGAGAGGTAGTCATGCTTGAAGGGAGAGAGAGGCTGCAATTAGACTTAGACAGACTGCAGAAGTGAGTGGATGGTAATAGTATAGGGTTCAATGTAGCTAAATGCAGGGTGCTGCACTTTGGGAGAAGGAATCCACAGCATACATACAAGCTGGGTAGCTTCCCCCTTGTGAGCACAGAGGCAGAAAGAGATCTTGGAGTCATTATTGACTCCATAATGAACATGAGCTGCCAATGCCAGACCGCAGCCAGAAAAGCCAACTGCACCTTGTCGTGCATCCAAAGATGGATCTCAAGCCAGTCCAGAGAGGTGATATTCCCCCTCTATGCAACATTGGTCTGGCCTCAACTGGAGTACTGTGTCCAGTTCTGGGCACCGCACTTTAAGAAGGAAGTGGCCTACCTTGAGAGGGTTCAGAGAAGAGCCACCCACTTGGTGAGAGGGCAACAGGGCCCCTATGAGGAGAGGCTGAGGGACCTGTCCAGTCTGAGCAAGTGGAGGCTGAGGGGGGATGTGGTGACTGCCTACAAACTCATTAGGGGAGATCAGCAACAAATAGGAAGAGTCCTATTCCCCCTGGCAGCACCTGGGGCGATGAGGAACAATGGCCAGAAGCTACTAGAGAATAGGTTCAGGATAGAGATTAGGAGGCACTATTTCACTGTCAGGGTAGCTAGGATCTGGAACCAACTTCCTAGGAAAGTGGTCCTTGCTCTTACCTTGGGTAAATTCAAAAAGAGGTTGGATGAACACCTGCCTGGGATCATGTGATCCCAGCGTGTGCTCCAACCAGTGGTGGGGGAGTTAGACTAGATGATCTATTCAAGTCCCTTCTGACCCCTAACTACTATGAAACTATGAGGGGAAAGGCTCTTTGGCTAGGGATTACACATAACCTGATTTAAATGATCAGAAACTAATCAGTGCGCATAAATCAGCTGGAAAATGGCTGAAACTGGTTTGAGATAAACTTAGTTGAATGTAGTTTCAGACTTGATTTGGGTCAAACCAGTTTATCTCTGGGTCCCATATCCTTTGCTGGTTTAAGATACATGAGACTCCCCAAGCATCCTGGCATGCTCTCTGAGATGGGTGGGGCTTTCTGCTCCACAGCAGGGTTGGCCCATTCCATCTGCTTCCTGGCTGCAGCTCAGGTAAGGACTGCGGGCTGCTCCTTCCTCTCCTCCTCACCACTCCCTGCTAAGCAGGCATTCCTCCCTCCCCTCTGCCTTGCTGAGGAGATGTCTGTGTATCAGCCAGCAGACCACATGCTGGATATGGTCCATGTTGAATCAACAGGTAGCTCATAATGTCCCTCTGTTTTCGCTCTAGCACCCCCTGGCTTCTAGCCTGAGCCAACATAGGCATGTGCCTGTATTTCTGGCACGTCTGTTTGGTTACGAAACTGATTTAACCTAGCCAGGTTAAATTAACCTGCAAATATTGAATCAATTCAGGCTCAGGCTTTTTGAATGTCTGTCTCTAGCCTTTATTCATTTATTTGTAGCAGTTTGTTGTCTGATGTTAGGTGACAGTGTTGGATAAGCCTAGTACATGAATTAATAGTTCTTGGCCAAGACTTAAGATAATTCTCATTTGGTGCAATTCAACATCAGTGAGCATAGCGCAACAGGAATTCAACCACCCTTATACGTAAGATTCTTCAACAAAATAGCATAGGGTGTGTGATGAATGCAGCAGTGTTGCTTTATCTGCACACCAAAAGTGAGTCCAGATGAGTGCGGCTGTGCAATATGTGGCATCGCAAACACGTCTGCAGTACCACGTACCACACAGTCTAGTGTTCTCTGGTGCAAGGGCATGCTGCCTTTGTGTACACTGCTCCATTTTTTTTTCCCACAGTTTTTTTTTGACTCCTGGATAAAGCACAGCACAGTAACTGCCTGTATTGTGCTGTGTGGCACACAATTAGATTTCACTGCTACTTTGCCATAGCAGCATACTAAAATGGGGGAGTGCACTGCTATGACAAAGTAGCTGCCAATTACATGTAGACTCATTGGATTGCTACATCATCACAGCATGCTGTACAATGACATAGAGCATTATTATTACAGTGATGTAGGACAACATGTAAATGGGCCCTCAGAGTATTACTGTAAGGAAGTTGTTCTCGGTCTTCTGACAGCTCCATAACTTTCTGAATTTGGTTATACCTCAGTTGAGAACCACTGCTGTCCTGATGCAGCTTACCAAGTAACTCCATGTTCAATAAGACATTTACCAACTCTTAAGATTTCCCTTTTCCTACAACAGCACAAGACAGCAACCATGAAATTGTACGCTCTTGTCCACACTCATTTTAAAAAAAGTTTTATTTTTCTGTTGCTTACACAAGAAGTTCTCAATTAGTTGCAGAATAATTATTCCTGATTTAAAACACATTAACTGAGAAAGAAATGAACCATAGACAGAAAACTAAAATAAACTGATATTCTGTTTTTCTCTTTGAGAGAAAATCTGTTGATATGAATGGAACAGTGAGTGGAATAAGGGTAAAATATGGGATTAAATTGATTCAAATTCACCAGATTTGCCTTAATTTATGTAACACATTTTTCATATCTTGGATTTACAGAAAATAATTGCTTTTTAACTCTTTAAAAAGGTTAACTCTGTGTAAGGCCACATATACATGTTCAAATGACCCAGGAAGAAAATTCTGTTTTTTTTCTGGTGAAAAACTTAATTGGAGACCCCTGAACAGATGTTACTAACTGCTGCATGGCCAGGGGGCCCCTGCACATACATCCCTTAAGGTTCCCCCATTGCCCTGGCACCAGCTGAGAGCAGTGCATGGTATAGTCCTAATTGGCTGACTCAGAATATGTGGTAGGCTCTGCCTTCCTGCAGCATAATTTGGAGATTGTGAAGGACCTGTCTGAATGGTCATCCCAAGTGATACACTGTCTCCTTGGACCCATGTTGGGGACTAGGAGCAAAGGAAGCTGGAAAGCCAAAGGGCAGAAGTTCAGGAGCCATTTAACCCTGTTTGTTCCCAGAATACTTTTCTCCAGGAGCAGCCATTTTTGTTCTCCTGAGGAATCTCCTGCATGTCTTCACACTCCTGGTTTCTATTGGGAAAGCAGCAACTATCCCAGTACAAACTGAATACCTGTATGTGGCCAGAATGGGAACAATGCTTGCTATAATAAAAAATTGATTTTTTTAAACATACGCATAAATTTACCATGTTTTCTGTTAGCATATTAGTGAATTCTCCAATATCACTGCTGCCAGGTAGAACTGCACTAAACAACTCTGGCAGAGCCAAATCAGAAAGTAGCTGTGGCAAGGATATTCACCCTCTGCACCCATTCCTGGTCCAACCCTGTGTGCTTCTGCAGGAAACAGAAGCACACAAGACTGTTACACCAGCTTTGTGTGCTTCAGATCCCAGGAGTGTGGAGTTGAACTAGGAAGGGCTGCAGTGAGAGCAGGTGCTCCTGCCACAGCCGCTTCCCAGTTCACTTCTGCAGGACATGCTCAGTGCAGTTCCAGTGGTCCATGGCCACATCAGTGGCTCTGCCATCACAGCATGACCCTGGGTGCCACTGAAAACCACTACTGTAAAGCCTTCATTGCTTCACTAATGCTTTCTTCAGCTTGTCTTAAAGCCATTATCCTCTATCACTAAGGAAATGTTAAGTCCATACTTGCAGCTTCTTGAAACTGAAGTTGACATGTCATTTATAAATGAATTAATCAGACTGAAGGCTATCTTGACTGAACCCTGAAGGAATACATTTCTTTGAAATCTCCACCTAAGGTATTTCCAAACACTTCTCATAATTGTCTATCACAAAGCAGTATTTGCACTCCTAAATACCTAAAGGGGACATGTTTTTTAAAATAAGGATGTGCCATACAATATAATGAGTTGCTGTAATGTCAATAAATGCAACCCCAATCTTCTCATTATTTGAAAACCAGTTTCTATCTGAGTGATAACCCTTACCTACAGGTTCTTCTACTTGGTCTAAAGCCTGTCTGCTGATTTACCACAGTTTCTTCTACTGCAAGCATGTTTTTTTCTGTAGGAACAGGTATTCTAGAAACTTGTAAATATGGTTTAGGAAGGCTATGGGTTGATAGGGGTCTGTCTTGTAGGGAGCCTATGCTACCCTGTGCCTTCTTTTATCTGAAGAAGGACTTTTTGTTGTCTTTAATTTTTGTTGCCAGCCTAAGTTCTGTTTCAGCTTTGGCCTTTCTTAGTGTTTCCCTGCAAGTGCGGGCCAAGTGGGTATAACCTGCCTTGATAGCTACCCCCTGTTTCCACAGCCTATATGCTTCTTTTTTAGCTCCTAGGCTTTCCCAGTCTTCCCTGTTCAGCCAAGGGAGTTTCTTGGCCCTTTTTCCCCCTTTCCTGCACAGGATTGTCTCCTGCACCCATAGGATTGTTCCCTTTTGGAATGACCACCTTTCATAGACTCCTGTCTCACCAATTCTCCTGTTCTTCAGTGCCTTGCTAACTAGTCTCATGAGCACACTGAAGTTAGCCTTTCTGAAGTCAAGCGCTACCTCCCTACTGGTTATCTTTCCCACCCTCCAGCAGATAGTGAATTCAATCAGGTGATGGTCACCATGTGTAACAGGCAGTACAGACCAGGGGCTGGAGCCTGAGCTGTAGGCAGTAAGGGAGTGATTACAGACCTACATAAGAGAACTGATACAGATGATTAGCAGGCCCAGAAGAAGTTAAAAGCTGTCAGGAAAGGGATCTAGGGAGAAAGAGAAGGCAGTGAGACTAGAGGCTGCAGCAGTGAGCCAGGGAACTTGGGAGAGGAACAGATAGAGGGAGAGGGACAGAAGGACTGCAGTACTGAGGAAGCACTGTGGTGCTGAGGAAGCAGCACCAAGCCAGAGTGGCCTCTCAGGGTCTGGGAAAAGACCCTCAATTGTGATTTACCCTCTTTGACTATGTCTTTGTTTGTTGCTGATTTGTTTATGGTGTTACCTATAAGGCAAGAGTGCCCAGAAAAAATAAAAACTGTGTTGAGTAAATGGATAACCCATTTACAATATATTTCCTACAATAAGGTTGCCTTAAACTCTGTCTTAGAAAACTATTTGATGATGAGCTAGGAATAAATCTATTTGCTTTCTTATAGTTCCATTTTATATTTTGAAGAATATGTAAATGGTAATCTTCATCCTGATTTGGACTAGGATTGTACAATTCACTACATGGAAACTTGTTGAAGTACTCTGTAGTTTATAAAAGGATTTTTTGAAGTGGAGGAGGAGTGATGTCACCCACTATAGGTCAAGTACATAGGCATTGTTTCCTTGGGCAGAGTGAAAGTTATTTGGGTGCTTAGGCTCATACAAGATCTAGAGATCATTTATAAATCCCTGTTCAAATAAGATGGAACCTTTTCATCAGACTTTTTTATAGCCCTGCATTACATTGTTACTACTGAAGTCCACTGTACAGTCAGATGGATAGTGAGGACAGTTGGTGATGGGGATATTCCATTTCTCATTGGGAGGTCTATATACATTTTCCATCTTATTCTGTCCTACTCTTTCAATGTCACAGTATGGAGATACAAATACCTATTCGTTCCTATATAGCATCCAAGTGTATACAATCATAAGAAGACTTCTATTCATCAACTTGTAAAATAGGAGACCTCAGAAAGGAGATCATCTAGTCTGGTCCAACCCTCTGCTCAAAGCAGGATTGTTCCTGACTAAATCATCCAAGCGTTGGATTTCATCTCAGCATTTTGTATGTTAATCTTTTCATATTTAACCTTCCTTTGTGATTATTTGAACAGATAACAGATGTTGATGATGGGATATGTGGACATAATATTGCATCAACCCCACAACCGTAGGAACTAGCCCAAGAAATGGGGCGGAGTCCCCACTTTTTATTTTAGGGTAAGGGTCCAAACCAATGGTCCTAAGGGAAGGAACAGATAAAAGGTTAAGGAACTTCAACACCTGTTGTAATAGGCAATACAAGTGTGGTAATATGTACTCAGTACCAAAATTTTCCCCCACACCTCAAGAAGTGTCCCCAGTCAAGCCTTTATTTCCAGAGTGCTCAAATAGCAGCACCCTGCAGCTTCCCCCCTTATTCTGAATCCAGTTCAGTCCACACAATATTGGCCAAACCAGTATCTTAAGCTCCACTGTGAATTCCCATATAGGGCTAATGGGCTTCCATGGGCAGAGATTGTAAACTTTTCTTATTGCAAATACAAACTTCTCCAGTCTTATGGCCTTCTCTTGCCTCTTCCTCTGCACCTTCACCTCTCCAGAGATTTCTGTGAGTTGTCCAAATTAGCAGAGTTGTAACAACTCTGCAGACTGCACCCTGGTTCAATATTCTGTTACACACGTTACTCATGGCAATATTTACCCTGAAGGCATATGGCCATATCACTTGGGAAGTGGACCTCAGTATAAACACATAGATAGAAGGGCAAACTACCAGAATACGTTTTTCTTAGCAGGTATGGAGCCCAGAGGGAGACATAATGTTCATATAAGGGTCTTGGAAAACCGAAGAAAAAACTGAATTCACAACAATTTCCTGCAGAATGGAATTTCCTGCCCAGATTTATATCATCTTCTCTATTAAGGTTTAAATTGGCTTGCAGTTGTACTTAAATAACTAGTGAATAGCTTCATTAGGAATTGAGACTGCCTCACAACTCAGAGCATCTAGTGTTTTCATTGTTGTACAGGACCCAGAAAGAATTTGGACCAATTCATAATTATAGCTATTATGTGAGAGGTGAACCTGGAAGACAGACAGTGCCTTGTAAGGTAGTTGAGCTGGCCTTGCATGAACTACTTTGGGAAATGAAAGTAATATAATTTATTATCAGTTTCACCAAGGCTGAAAAGCAGGATAAATTAACTGATATAGAAGTATGTGCTAATGTGGTTATACTGCTTTCGGTATTCCATTTAGCTTGAGATCATGTTGGGTAGATGTACCTTAGAAGGAACTTAGACAGGAAGACATAAACTTATTCCCCTTTTCCAGAAGAAACTTTAACAGCCTTGAAGAGTAAGATGAGAAACTTATACGGAAAAAGAAAAGATGCAATATTTGAAATACATTTGTCAATAAAATCTACTTTAAAGAGTGCCTTTTATTTCTGCATTGACTTCAATTAAGTTCACCCTAGGCTTTCAAACCTGACAAAGCAAGATAATGTTTGAGTTTTACCCCCTCCTTTTTAAAATAAAGTAAGCTTCCGTGTCTGGTTAGATTCCCCCAGCTTCTCACAGCTGTAAGCCAATACATGCTCCATATTTTGTTTGTTGTCTTTATCTGCAGTGCCAGCAACAATTGCATTTTTCATTAAAATATTGGACTTCACAGACAGCAACCTTATTAAATGCCCTTTGTCCTAGTCTCCCCTGGACAGCCACTACCATCTGCATTCTTGCGTAGCTGGATCCCATATCCAGTACAATTTATTGGAGGGAAGAAGAAAATAGCTAGAACAGAACCTCAGAGACAATTTCACACATCTGTTCCTGCGGGTGATCTTTCATTCTTTTTCATTTATAATTAATGAAAAATAATGGTGCTGACACAAGTTAATTACTATGAAAAATTATAGTTTATGCTATTCATTATAATAATGGCAAATTACTTGAGATTTTCAAACATTCTTCCTAAGCAATTAGAAGTGTTCATAAGGAGTTCACCTGCAAATTTTTTTTGTCTGCATTTGCACTCTGTGAAGTGAGGGAACACCCAATGTTTTCCATTAACAGCAGAGGTAACACAACAAGAGATATTAATCACAAAGTCTTATATCTGTGGAGACAAAATGGAGAACAAACTGAGCATATGTTGGTAAAGCAGAGGTCAAAATAATATACAAAGATATTCATTATAGTTAACTTTTCTTAACAGATTTAAAAGGAGTATAATGAAACCTGTATCATCTGGAAACAAATAATTGGAAATACTGTCATAGTTTAGTTTTCAAAGATATTAAATTACTGGTTAAAATTAGAATTAATAGTCTACTAATTAGCAAATGCAAATTAAAGAATGTTTCTTCTATAACTTGCTTTTCTTATGAACCCATAAATTGAAATAAAGTAAATGTGATATTCCTTAGATAATTAAGGAGCATTTATGGCTGAAATATAGTAATGATATCTAATGTGTGTGTGGGTAAATGAGCTCAGTGAGAAACATGCTATATATATTATCAGTTAATGGAAGTTTAAAAAAACTAGAAAGATTTTTCCTATATCTCCCTGTGTCTTTTAACATGCTGAATCAACAAAATATTATTGACGTATTTCATGAATACTGTTTGTCTTTTGTACTTTTATGAAATGCATTTTTTTTCAAATTAGCACAAAAAGTAGCTAAAGAAATTATGTTAAACTTGTTTATCTTGTATCTAATGAGCATTGTAGGCAGATATAATCCTACTTTGTTGTTCAGCAATCCACAGCCATGTCAACCTTATATAAATCATATCACTTTCAGTGCAAGAATGCTACCAAATCACAAACTGTGAAATAACTCTCTCATACACATCAGGCATCTGATCAGTGAAACCAAGCCACATTGCTGGCATAATTTTTTTTCACTAAAACAGAAATCATTGGAAGTTTTATAAATACACAACACGATATGCAGAAAATGATGAATCTGGCATCAGATATGTTGTGAAAACAATGACACTGGTAAATAAAATGACTTTCCTAAAATTTTCACTGCCAGACGCTGGCTGGAGTAATTCAGTTTGGCTTATATGTGTGTAATGTAACCCAGAGATGAAGGCCAAAAAGCTGCTGGGCAGAGAAATGTTCACTTTTGCTTATTTATTATATTCCTTTTTCTGTTTTTTTTCTTTCAGAAAGTGAAAATGTGGTGAGATAGAAATCATAAATCCATCCTAAAAATAGTTCCTATGCTTGAGAAGCTGAAGCTTTTCACACTGAATGTTATAAAAGTGAGGTTTAGGAAGAACCAACAGGACTGTTAGCAAGGGCATCAGCATCCATGGATGTACCAACACTCTTCATATTAATTTGTAGCATGCCTGCTATTCCCCTACTAAGCATTGCATAAGTAAACATTCACTCACAAACTGCAAATGGGTTGTACTTTGGTGATGCAGACAAGTGTCCATTGGGGATTAGACGAAGCCCACTAAACTCATTTCCATTTAAAACCTAATAAAGACTTGACCTGAGATCTTGAAAGTTCAGTGTATTGCTTTGCCATTAACCAACTGTTCTTCTAAATTCTTCTCCCAATGCTGAAATGCACGGTTAAAGTATAATTAAATTCAACAGAGATATTTTCAAGTAAGTGATACACTCTTAAATACTCTATATTTTTCTGGGCTTCAAAATATGTTAGTTTGTACTGGCTATGAAACCAGGTATGAACACAATTAAAAACCCAATTAATCCTGAAATAAGGGATTTCTAGAACTGTTGTATTTTAAATATAGATACAGATATAGGCAAATCTTTGGCCTCCCAGATTACCAGAACACTTAAAAAAAGAAGTAGTTTCCTAACATTTAGTAGCAAAGTCTACTTGAAGTACATGTTATGGCAATCAAAAATACAGCTCATCACCTCAGCAAGTACAATGCCTTTTATGCAATATTTCCTGTTTTAATATAAACTTACAAGGCCTATGAACCTCAGGACACTGATACTTTTTAGCAAGGCCTTAGGGGAAGGAGGTTTTCAATTGTAGAAAGCTTTCATAAATGTTTCTTTGTCAAATGTGTGGGTTTTTTTCCCTTGGTTAGTTCTTGAAACACTTTTCTCTCTTGTTTTATCACTCTCCTATAAAATAACTGCATTAAATATGTAAATCTTGGCAGCTCTCAGACTTCTTTTCTCTCCTGAGCCAAAGCAGTAAGCAGTATTGAATTTGCAACTCACATGTTTTTTTCTGCAAGTCTAGTTCAAATATTTGGAAGCAACTCAGTGTGCTATACTGTATAAAGTTTGGGGTCTTTTGTTATGTCTGCTCCACCTACCCTCTTCCCCAACCCCTGGTTTGGTTTCTCCTTAACATTCTAGTAGCTATGAAAGGTAATTGTATACTTTTTGCTTCTTTTCTACCTTAGATAACTCAGAACAACAGTAGAGTCTCCCAATGCCTGAAGAAGGGTGTTTATGCCTGAAATCTTGCAAAGAATTTTTTTCCAACTATTTAGTTGGTCTAATAAATATCACACCTAGCCAAAGAACATTGCCTACATACTATAGAGATATAAAGGTTGAAAAATTACATATTCTAGAGACCCTAAGTCAGATCTTCAGGTGTTGTAAGATGGTGTAAACTGATATACCTCTACTGAAGTCAGTGGAGCTACAACAATTTACACCACCTTAGAATCTAGCCCATTATAGTTACTGAAATCATCCAACCAACTGCACTGATATTACAGGTTGTGGTTTAGATTATGAACTCCTAATATGAAAAAGAATATTCAGTATCTGTCTTATAAAATGTTTAACAGATATGTGCAATAAATTAATGAAAAAAGCATATATTTGGCAAAATTCTGCAGCTAACAGGACTAAGGTACATTTTGCTTATAGTATTTAGTTAAGCATTAGACCATCAAGACCTCCTAAATAGGAAAAGTATTTAATCTTGGTATTTCTCCAATCCTGTTGGTGAAAACACTGTGAAATGCCTTTACGGTGGACCACATAAGTGCCATCAAATTTTAATCATATCTGAGTGACTGCAGGAAAAGTTAGTAAACTAGTGACAAGTCAGTAGTATTTCTTTCATTCAGCATAATCACAAGAAATATACAAAGAACTGTTAGAAAAAAAATGAATGTCTTCACTACTACACATAAGGGGTATTTACATGGATCAAGTTAACCAGTATGGTAAGTACAGTTTCCTAGCAATACAAGTGCAGAAGTTGTTTGTCTTAGATACAGAATATCCAATGCAAAGCTGTTTCCTATGTAAACCTTTTGCCAAAGGTCTAATGAGCTAGTTTGTTGGTGAGAAAAAGTGGAGAAAAAATTCCAACAGTAGTTATGTAATGTGGTATAATATTTACATGATAACTCGGGTATCATGATGACTGCTGGGCATACAAATTAATCTCTAAAGACCAAAAGGTAAAGTTCCATTGTTTACAGAAATATGGTAAACATTCCTCTCTGCAAAGGCAATTACTTTTTTTGAGAAAACCCGCCTGAATTGACAAGAATCTACATGTCCAACTGAAGTGTTGCAGAAACATGTTTTTGAGAAAGAACTGGGGAATAGATCTATCTGAATAATGAAGTACTTCTGATTACATTAGTGAGTATCATGGAATAACTAGCAAATTGTAACATCTTCATATGGGTTTATTCAAAATTATTCAATCAATTTTCTTTTGTAACTTATTTTAAAATTCTGTAATGTCAAAAGTATCCAATACGTATATACTGCTTACTTACGTTTGGTGGCTAGCTGTTGGTAATGTAGATTATATGGCAGTGTATTTATTTCTTGGTTGAGTAAGCATGTAAGTTTCATGTTGAATATTACAATTAAGCTACACCAAGCTGCATGCATATGTCTCCAGTAGACAAGAAATTATCAACTGGAGATGTATGTATGCATATCTATCCAGACAAAACACACACCGACTGTAGAGGCTTCCTCAGCCTAACAAAGGGTTTTTAAACCTGAAAGCCTTGCTAAGAATTTTTTCCCCCAACTATTTCAGTTGGTCTAATAAAAGATATCAGATTCACTCAAAGAACCTTGTCTGCCTATGTCCTTAGACCAAGATGGCTACAACCTACACCCCTATATCTCTAGTATACTTTTTCTGCAAACTGTTTTTCTAGCAAACTTGAATTTTCAAGTATTTGTGTAACAAAGAAATGAAAAGCAATTATTTTTACAGAAAATATTGCACAATGCAAAAACCATTAATATGAAGCTAAATATTTAGCTTTGCATCCAGCTTCAAATATTGCAAAGTGGGAGTAGTGTCAAATGTTACCAGACCAGAAGTCTGGTGTGTCAAGTCAAAACAAGCATTCTGTGATCATAAAAACTAGATTATTTTTATTCTGTTGTTACTTAATTATGATGTTCCATTTTAAGCTGATTTTGATGTGATAGTTTAAAAAGCACTATCTGCTTTGTTCTGTCTATGATTTCTTTGCTTCCTGTGCCAGAGGTCTGATATTGAGCAAACCTACTGGCAAATGCAGATGGAATAAAAATTCTAATAGTTGCCAATAAGCATTATATATAGTTTAGTGTAGAAAAAAAGAAGAACCGTATGGTCCAGAGTAAAAGTTGCCATTGCCATAGCGTATCTACTATATTAACAGTGGTATGACTGCAGGCTTGAACACTGATTGAAACTAAAGACCATCTTAATATAAGCTGATGTTGGCTGGTAATGTGTCAAGTTACCACGACTATAACAGGGCACCCACTCCGGTGCCCAGTACAGGGAGAGAGGAGACATGCCACCTAGACAGGGAGAAGGGAAACTTACTGGGATGTTGCAGGACAGCACAAATCACCAGCAATGCAGGTTTTCCCCACTGAGTTCCACCCTGGCCCTGGCAGAGAAACACGTGAAGGATGAGTCAGTGAGGATTGGCTCCTGGGGATGGAGCCAGGAGTTGAAAGGGGCACAGGACCCTGGACTAATTGCCCTGGGGAGGTGGTAGCCAGAGTAGTGAGGATTGCATGGAGCAGCAACATGGAGTACAGAGTACAATTGTCTGGGAGCTGAAGGAATCTCTGAGAGTGAAGATACTTAGCTATGGTCAGGAAGTGGTGGTGAAAAGTCATTGGAATGAAGAATGGCTTGACCAATGAGTGACAAATTGATGGGGGGCTTTTCCTGAGAAGCAAAAACACAGGACAAGCTAGTCACCAGGCAGAAGGGCTTGAGGTGCTTAGAAAAGAGCCCAAAAGCATCCACCCTGAGGGAGCCCAAAAAGAGGTGGACCCAGAAAAGGGGTCATGTTTAAGACGGCAAGGATTCTCGCTGGGCAGGGTGGACAGACTCTGGGACCCTGAGAAGACAAGGCCACCATTAGGAATGCTGACCAACAGCTAGCGGCCTTACTAGCAATGCTGGGGCTGTGAAAGAGAGAGAGAGAGAATGAGAGAATACCCAGAGAAACCAGCATACCTGGAACATCACAGGTATAGTCAGGACATGGTGTATGGGATGGAAGAACCCTGCAAAGAAACCCATGGTCACTACCCCAATGGTGATTTAGAGATATCATCTTCCAACCTCTGTTTCCTTCTTGTATACGTTTCTTTACTTTGTATACATTTTTTCCATGAAGTTATGGCAGGTGAGTAAAGAAGGACAATGAGATGAGAAGCCAGATAGTGACAGTAACAGCAGGAAGATATGCACCGCTGCTACACTGACCAAAAAAAACCCCAAAACATTTGAGCAGCTTCTCATGCCAAACAGTTTACAATGGGAAATCCCTGTAGGTCAATCAGAGTGTTCATAAGCAGAGACATTAGAAATGAGTGAGGACATATTCCACTCTTTAAATGGTTGACTTCACCAAGATGGATTTTTGAAACTTTTATAAAGCATCATTACTTCGCAGTGATGTTCTTATGATGATTTTAATTCTCACTGCAATAGATATTTCAGCACTGATCTAAGTAGACTCCTACTGCACCTTGCATATAATAAAAACACTTAATAGAATCTGCTTTTCTTTAAGAAAACTTGAGTCACCAATCAAGTAAGGCCTAGCCATATGGCTGAACTTTATCATACACTCCTGATATTTATATGTACAGCTTTCAGAAAGTATGGAATAATTCCAAATAGGGTTCATTAGCATTTATATTGCTGTGATTTTATCAAAATTTGTTATGGATATCTTAAAACTCTTAGCACAGGAGCTATAGAAGACAAGCAGAAAGGGCAACATACATGTATTTCAAATAAAATTGATAGCATAAGATACTTACAGTAATGGTGTAAAATGGTATATATAAAGAATACCTCACTGCATGTAATATAGCTGAATATGACATTTTAGTGCATCTTCTTTTATTAAGCCACATTTTGCATATAAGCGACTAATTTTTCATCTTCAT
The DNA here is from genome assembly GCA_030014935.1 of Caiman crocodilus. Classification (NCBI taxonomy): domain Eukaryota; kingdom Metazoa; phylum Chordata; order Crocodylia; family Alligatoridae; genus Caiman; species Caiman crocodilus. Next base: position 5,653,324 of record JAGPOW010002514.1, on the reverse strand, counting down.
GTTTTTTCTTACTGAAACATATGCATTTCTAGTGTGCTTATCTCTGTGATACCTCATTATCAATTACAGCAATTTTAAAAGTCATAGCACTGACCAGAGTGACTTCTGCATATACAATCGACCTTGTATTTGAAATTGTTGACATTTAAAAATAGCATTTAAAAATCTAACTGTGTGATTGACCCCATAAATCAAGATGTTAGATTTCTCAATTCTATTCTCTATTACTGTAAAGACTTGATTACATTAAGAACTAAATGACTATAGCCCAAAAAGTCCCAGACAAAATGTAAGTAGGAGATTAGCACATTTTTATATTTCTGGGCATGTCTATGTGTGGAAATAAAAAGCTTAAGTTTAGAAACCTTAGTAGCTTTTTACTATATACAGACAGAATATTGTTGTGATTCTGATTTGGATGACTTCAACACTGTCACACAAATGGAAAAGCAGTGTAACTGATGGGAAAGAGAAATTCCCCAGGTTATGTATGATCAGTATACTTGTCTCTATTCTGTGTCTTGAAATTGCATGTGGAGTGTTCAGATGGTTTGGCAGAGGTAAGAGTATGGTTTAAATGCTGGGGAATGTCTGTAATATCAAATTGTAACACAGCACAAATACTGATACTCACGCTTTTCTATTCTATTGTAAGGATCAGTAGTTTAAGTCTTTTAGAACTGAAAATAAATAAGAAAGATAGTGGGACTATAGGCTCCAAGTGGTACCTGAAATAACTTAATAGTGAGCAAGTGGTCAAGAAAATACTAAAGTGTGATTTTTTATTGTAGCCAGGAAGGGTTACCTATCAGTTGGAGTGCTATCATTACTTTCCACTTGGTAGGAGCTTAAGCACATAAGAAATTTTGCAACTATTCAACAAAACACTTATGTATGCTGTTGTATTCAAAGAGAATTCAAGCACACACTCAAAGTTTAGCATATGATTAATTGTTCTGTTGATCAGGATTACACATATGCTCAGTTGCTCTACTGATCTGTGGTGTTGATGAAGTCTGAAATTAATTTGCTGTAATCTGGAGGAATGAATCCTTTAAAAGGATTCTATGGCATTCTTTTTTAAAGTCTTGCTTTAAACTTTGTATTCTAAATTTAATTTAAAACATTAACAATTAAATTCTTCCTACTATATTTTTGGCCTTTTGACCAAAGCTGTGGATTATGGTTAACTTGGACACATGTAGCCTTTTGCATTCTGGCCTTCTTTCATGCTCATGTTTCCTTTCTTCTGGTCTACAGTTCAGCCTAAGTTTGATGTATCATATTAATTTGTTTTGTAGGAGTTGATCAATTAACTTGAGAAAACTCTGTGTAGTGTTGATTCACTCATATAACAAGCATAATTTAATACAAATGGTGCATCAGACATTGATTTTGCCCAACTGCTCTCTAGAATTAGTGTCACTAAAGAAGGCAACCAAGCTGAACTAACAATATTAAGCATTTCTGCAATTTATCTCTTGCTATAATGAACAGTAAATGATATAATGACCAACAAGATTAATGATAAAACAAACATGCTAGTTAGATTCACTCCACAGAAGTCCAATTCAAGATGCTGCCTAGTAATCAATAATTTGGAATGCATAATAACAAATAGGAATGAGAATATCAAGCGGGACTCATTAATTGCATTTGAAAATAAAATATTTAGACAATAAAAATAGGTTCTATCTCTCTATTTATCTTGAGTATTTCTAGAAGCAATGCTGCTAGAATGAATTTCAGTGGCTGTCCTTGAAAAAAAAGATACAAAATCAGCATACTTCAGATGCATGTTTCTTTAAATAGGAGACTTCACCAGTTTATAAAACTGTAATTAAATGCTCTACTTCTCATTTGTTGGCAATGATTCAGTAATGCAAAATATTTGTATTATTTTATATTTAAATATTAATAAACCTATCTATTGTGTGAAGCTCTCAGATATGGTGATAAATACAATGTGAGAAACAGAATCGAAGAGAATAGAATGAAACAGAATTGAACAGCAAATGTGAGTCAGGGTTCAAGAAGCAAACTAGCATTTCCTATCTACTCCTTTCTCCACTAGAGGTGAGTAAACACTGCATGCATTTCTATGGCTCTTTCGTCACATTTTAAGATAACTTGTTAAAACTGCATTCATACATCTTAATACTCGCATTTTTACAAGAATTCTAGCAAATGAGTTGGTTGACACAAATGATTTCTCAATACACTGGGCCAAATTCCTGTCCTCCAGTTCAGGCTGCTTACTTGCTTCAGATTTTCCAGTATCTTGCAGAAAGCTGTTGGATTCACTTGAGGATTCTCTGGTTGCCCCCATCAAATCTTCCAATACAGGGAACAAAGCTTAAGGGGGAAAGGGTATGTTTCAGGTATCCCTATGCTTTAGTAACTTTTAATTTCTAGAAGGGTCCCCTGTGGCCAGAGATGTGTAGGATTAAGTTAGAGCAAGTTTGGGACTTGACTAGTATATGTCACAGGCTGCTTTTGGTTTCCTGCTAGCTTTAGAACTAAGGGTATAAAGTGGACTCACACCCTCACCATCTTCAATAAAAGTAATTTAGGCATAATTTTACAACTGAGACAATTCATTATAATCTATAGCTGTCATCATCATCTTCCTCATCCTACACTTTCTCCTCCTCCTCATAAATACTATTATATTATTATTCATATGCTGCAAATTTTGAATCTCCAAAAAGGCGGGATTTACACTCTTCCATTCAAAGGGCAGACAGGATACTGTGCAATTTACACAGATTCACAGAAGTTTAGGGCTGGAAGGGACCTCATGACATCATCAGGTCCAGCCCCTCTGCTCTGGGCAGGAAAGACTGCTGTGATCAAGTAACACCAGCAAAGTGTTCATCCAGTCTCCTGCCTGCATCACCCCTGCTGGGAGTCTATTCTAAAGTCTGATCCCATCAACCGTGAAGAAATTTTTCCTGATATCCAGTCTGAAACCACCTTCTGGGAGTTTATGACTGTTGCTTCTGGTTTTCCCCTGGCATGCTTTGGCAAATAGTTGTTCACCAAGCCCCTGCTGCTCATCCCTGATATATTTGTAAGCTGCCACCAAATCTCTCCAAAGTCTTCTATTTTCTAGGCTGAACAGTTCCAAATCTGTCAGCCTTTCCTCATATGGCTTTCTCTTCAGGCCTCTAATCATAAGATGGGTTCTTGTCTGGACTCTCTCAAGCTTCTCCACATCCTTCTTGAAATGTGGTGCCCAGAACTGGATGCAGTACTCCAGCTGTAGCCTCACCAATGCCTACACCTGTAAAGGGCAGATTAGAAAGCAAAGGCAGTGACTGAATCCAGGTTAGCAACTGAAATCAAGGACAATAAGAAGACCTTTTTTAGGTATGTAGGTAACAGGAGGAAAACCAGTAAAAACATGGGACCACAGCTCCCATGAGTAGAAAGGGAGAATAATTTCCTCAGATGCATTGGTTGATGCATGCCAGCATATAGTTTGTTCTGCTAACTGTAGGCCATCACACTGGTGGCTCATATTCATTTTATGGTCAATTATGACTCCCAGGCTCCTTTCAGATATAGTGCTGGCTAGCCTAGCACCACCAAGCCTATACGTTTGATGCAGATTTTTCCTCCCCAGATGGAGCACTTTACACTTCTCAGTGTTGAATAGCATCTGGTTCTGGTCATATTACTAATCTGTCTAGGTCTGCCTGGGTCATTAGCCTACCCTGATGTGTGGCCACACTTCTCCACAGCTTAGTGTCATCAGTTAACATTGCCAGTGTGCTTTTCAACCCACATATCCAAATCATTGATGAAGATGTTGAAAAGCACTGGTCCAAGTACCAAACCTGGGGGACCCTACTGGCTACCTTCCACCAGGTCAACATAGATTCATCTATTAGTACTCTCTGGGGCTGACCCTGCAGCCAGCCTCCCAACCATCTGACCATTGAATTGTTGAGCTTATAGTTCCCTAGTTTTACCTTGAGAGTCTTATAGGACACCAAGTCAAAGGCCTTCCTAAAGTCCAAGTAAATGATGTTACCTTTATCAAGGTGGCAAGTAAGCTGTTCATAGCAGGAGATGAGGTTAGTCAGACCTCACCTGCCCATGAAAAAACTGTGTTGGGTGTCATTCAGAATTTAGTCTTCTGCTAGCTTATTGCATATGGGCACCTTGAAAAACATTTTGAAGTTTTTTCCTGGGAATCATAGTATCATAGTATCTAGGGTCAGAAGGGGCCTAGAGCAGGCCATCTAGTCTGACCCCCGCCAATGGCAGGAACGAGTGCCAGGGTCACAGGAC